>JAQQAC010002629.1:11149948-11182407 GCA_029783875.1 Phataginus tricuspis
CACACACACACACACACACACACGTTTTAGAGGTGGAAATAAGCCTAAAAGAAATTTTTTGAGGAAAACACTGAAGAGATAGTCTACAAAAAGTGAACAATTTTTAGGTAAGTCACGAACATTGCCCATCGAGTACAAAACGTTTCTGATAACATCAAAGATGGATCCAAAATTTGAAAAATCTTAAATATTTTTCTTTAGCTTTAGTTGAGCTGCATGACATGAGACACTGCCCAATCAATACTTCGAGTATGTTTGGCCTCAAAGAATTTCCAAATATATGAAAAAATATTGCCAAACTGCAGCCTAAAAAATATCAACCTTGTAGTGTAGATATTCTTGAATCTTTTGCATCTGTCAAAGAAGAATTTCACGTACCTGTGAAAAATCAGTTTCTGTCATGACAGACAGTACTTCAGCTAGGCTGGGTTAAAATCTGACTTACTGGGATTTTAATAGACTGATGCTTCCTTCACTGCTTCATTCTACTCTATGATACATAGTGGGAACATTTACTTCATTGCAATGATACATATTGAAAACGTTTGCACTCAGTTTTCTGAAGCCTCTCTATGAAAAGTATCATGGACACAGCTGCTAAAATGGGTTATTATATCCCTACAAATGCTACAATGATTCCCCGTATGGAACTGTTGAAAGAAACAGAAGACAACGACTTTAATGATACTGTGCTCTTTGCCAGGGCTCAATGACTGAGAGAGGAGTTTTACAAAGATTTACTGTATTGCTAACTCCAATTCAGATTTTTTTTGGCAATAAAAGGACCGCTTCCCAAATCACTGTCTTCATACAATAATTAAAGGTAAAAAATGGCAGTGTGATTTAGGTTTTCTCACCTATATCCTGCATATAAATAAGCTCAACTTAAAAGCTCCAGGGAAGGGAAAAGATCTTATTTCTGACCTAACAAGACACGTGTGAGAATTCATGTTCCAACCTCATAATACAAATCAACAGTAATGTTTTACATATAAAATGACTCAATATGCAGAAGATTTCAATGGTAATAGCACTATGCAAATTGGCTGCAAAAATTAAAGACAAATTTAAAGAACATTTTGTTGACACTGTTAAAGGTTTAGAGTTTCTTTTCAATTTATTCAATGCTTCCTTTGAATTCAACTATTAATAATACTGAGTTGACGCAAGAGTTGGTGAATTTACCTCACTTGGACATAGTTTTGAAAAGTCAAATCAACTCATCTAAAAATAGGAACCAGTTTTGTCAATGTGCATGCAACTATTAAAGAAAAATGATTTTTTGGCATCTGACTCAGTAACTGAAAAACTTATGTATGTGGCACAACTTGGGTATGTAATGCTACTTTTTCAACCATAAATTTTTATGAAATCTCAATACAGATCAAGGGTTTCAGATGAAAATTTAGTGTCTGAATTAAGGCAGCCTATAAATGTAAAATGCACCCAGGTTTTGAAGACTTGGAATGAAAAAATTCATATGTAGAACATATCATTATTTTTTATATTAATTACATGTCAAAGTTATATTTTAGATTAATTTAATTAAGTAAAATATATTATTAAAATAAATTGCACCTGTTTCCTTGTACTTATTTTAATGCGGCTTCTAGGAAATTTAAAATTACACGTGTGGCTAGCATTCTATTCCTGTCCTTAGCATTTGCTACATTTCCTTGTAAGCCCATGTGGAAAAAAATCACAAACGGAGGGTTTTTTTTTAACATGTACAAGGGGAAAACGCTCAGAAAAGGAAAAGAACCTCAAAGTTGGACCAGGAGAAAAGCCATTCAGGGCTCTGAGACTGTGGCCTCTGAAGCTCCCTGAACCGGCAAGAGGACGGCATGTGCCGCACAGGGTCCCACGCAGGGCCCCCCCGAGGCTCTGGGAAGCCCTCTGAGGGACGCCCCACACGCTGCCCATGGGCCCCATCCGTACAGATGAGAACTGTCCGGGCCCCACACTAACTGCTATGGCCAAGGGACGCCCACCTGTCCTCTATGAGCTGCCATTTTGTCCTACTAACTCCCCGGGGTCCTTTCAAGCCATACAAGTTATGGGAGAGAAACTAAATGACAGATGAAAGCATCACCTCCTGGAATTACCACTGTCCTCGCAGGACACCCGAGAGAGCAAAGGTAGCTTATGAGGATGTTGACAAACCCCAGCCTGTGAAAATCATTCACCGCCTAAAGGTGCCATCGCCGACCATGTCACGTGCCACAAACAGGCAAAAAGCAGGTATGACCACTACGGCCCTCCTTTTACAGATGGGACCTGGGAGTCAGAGTGGGGCTGTCCAAGGTCACAGATCTAGATACCTACTCAGACCTGGTCAGGACTCCAGCCCTGTACTCACTCCACCTCATTACAGCTGCAAAGTATGAAGATATGTAAGACACTATATATAATGTTCTACATACATGTATATATATATATTTTACAGCATCCTCTGTTCCTACATGTGAAAGCAAAATCCTACCTTTATCTTTAGATTTAAAAAAACCATACAAAAAAATATTAAATAAACATAATATAGAAATTTCTAAATGAATAATCTGGATAAACAATCATATCCCACTTCTGGTGAAGCAATCTCTTGCATTCTGAATATATAATAAAAAGACTTCAAGAAGCCCTGCTCTCTTTTAGGAACAGCTGGTGAATCATAAAAACCCATTAGAGAGGGAGATGGGTATATAATTTACTGGGGCCAGTGTGTGTGAACGGAAAGAAATGGGGGCACAGAAAAGAGCACTTGCATTCAATCGTGTCTTCCGGGTCATCCTATCCACGTGGTTTGTTTGGCTGCACGTGCAGTTCCCTACTCTTCGTGGAAGGGATCCTGGAGATCTGCTGCAGCCCTGATTCTAAGGCCCATAGTGCTTCCCTACCGAAAGGACGACAAACCAGCAATGGCGGCCACAACAGTAGTTCTAAGAAGAGCTTGCACTTAAACAGTGTGAACTATGAAACAGACATTACTCAAAGCCTGTATATAAATTAACTCAATCCTCACAACCCTGAGGTAGCTCCTATCATTATCCCCATTTTAGAGGGAAGGAAACTAAGGTGCAGAGTGGAACACTCACGGTGTACCCCTGTGCTACGTACTTCACGTGTCACCTTATTTAATCTTCACAACTGCCTATGAGGGAGCTTCTCAGGCTTAGAGGGATGAGGACGTTTGCCCAAGCTAGTTAAGAGGAAGAGCTGGGATTAAAACTTAAGCTGCTGATCTTAATCACTGTATAATACTGCTTCCTTCTGCTTTAGACAGCGGGCCATACCCACCTGCTCAGAGATGGGCAGTGTAGCAGATGCTGTTATACCCTGCCCAGGTGTCCTTTCTGAGGGAACCCGGGCTGCTGTGAGTCGGCGGCCAAGGGCTCATGCACTCCCTCTCTCCAGGGTCCAACCCCTGCGCAGAAATACTGGGAGCTATATCCTCCACTTCTCCCTGTAGCCAGTGGCTGATGGATACTGGAGTACAGAAGCTTGGTCCCCTTGCCTCAGCCGCAATAACTCTGAGGTGCCATTCACTCCGAGCTCCATGGAGCCAGGCTGAGGCAAGACTTCAGCTGGAACCACCTCTTTGCTCGCCTCCTTCCCCGGCTGTTCTACTCCGCTTCCATCTGGATAAGTTTCTCCTGAGAGCCACCGCCCACCCCCACCCCACTGCAAAATCACACAAGAAACCCTGTCTCCGGCTCCGCTTCTAAAAGGAGACTCACCTAAGAGACAGGCAGGCTTTACCAAGCACAAACAGCAATGTTCTGGACTGCAATCAGAGTAGCAGAGAGGACGCTCCAGAACTAATACTGTTGACTTTTAAAATAAAAGTATTTCACCCTGTATAAGAAATCTCACATTTTTGCTTAAGTGCTTCAGGATGAAAGCCAACAACATTTATGCAAAGAAGTGAAAACAGGTCTTAAAGAACACTTACTTCACTAAAGAAGCTTTCCGGCACAGTTTGTCAGCCCCCCTGTAGTAATTTACCAGCTGCATCAGCCCCGGCTCGTGACCTACGAAGGAAAGAGGAGGCTCAGAACGGAAATAGGAAGGGTGGGAAAGGCAAGGTCAGCGCCAGCACGCCGGGAGGGAGTGGCTTGTCATGCCCAGCTCCTCTTTCTCCCATTTCAGGACTAGAGGCTGGAAGTGGAACAATCCTATAGCCTGGCACCCGTGCTCCCCCTTTCCTTAGCAGCTCACCCTTCTAAGAGAGGACATGATAATATGGACATTGTAGGTCTGCCAAGGGCTACGGCTTCATTTTTGCTTCTTAGGATGAAGAGGTATTTTCTACTTCACCTCTCCCTCATCCCAACCACACCCGACTCTTACTACACGTGGATTTAGTAATCTTTGTACAGTAAGGACTTTAACAGTCACATTTTGACACCCCTAACCTTGCTTTCTACAGCCCTCAAAGACAGCAGAACTACGACAGCACTTTTCTCACAAATGCCTACTTCTGTGCGCTTCCAGGAGAGCCACTAGAAGGTAGTGGAGAGGCCATGCCTATAATATCAGAAGCCCAGATTTCTTCTGTGCATCTCCCCGCAGGGAAACTCGTTTTCAACAGACCTTCCTGCATGTCCCCTCTTCTATAAAATTAGAGCAGAAAGGATACAAATAAAACTCAATTTTTGTTTAAAATCCTAATGTGGTTTTCCAGCAACAAAAATAAAAGTTAGGCCAAACAAAGGAAGGTTGAGTTGAAGATGACAGAGGTAAGAATAATTCCTCCGAGAACAGCATACAATCAAAAAGTTTCAGGAACTAACTGGCTCTCCCGGTCTCCCCGAGGCAGGTGAACCCGGCTCACACCTGACCTGCCTACCTTCTCCTCCCCACAGCACTGGCATTCTTGAGCCTCTGTCTGACTCTCTAAGCCACCTCCTGGGGTGTCACACAATGCACTTTAAGCAAAAGCTAAATATTCCTAACAGTGAAGGCACATAACCATTTTGGTTGTACGGTGCCATTTTCTGTCCCATAAACACCAAACGTTTACTGATCATCTGCTGACTTTGCGGTAAGTTTAGGATTTGGTGCCTCAAGGTTTCTGCTCCTTCTACCTAGTCCCGAGCACCACAGCAATGTGAACCACCCCTGCTTCCGTCCCAGCACAGCAATTTTGTCTATTTTTAGTATCTGGATGCCACATAAGCTTTTAGAGCCAGGCATTACCCAGTCCAAAGAAGAAAGTAGTAAGCAAGTCAAACAGGGAAGCACCCAGAGCAAGGAAGAAAAAAGCAGTTTTTCTTCTCTCAAGTATTTTCTTTGCTGAGGGTTTCCTGGGAGGGCAGTTTAACAAAAGGGACTCTCCAGACACACTCCTGAATTCCAAGATTTCTGAGGGCCGTAAACAGTATTTCCATGGTGTTCCCATCATACATCTTTAACTTGTATAATAATAAAGTTATGTATGGCAGCATTCAAAAGAAAAATTTTCCCTAAATCTATCCTGCAACAACCCTCGTTCCTCCAGCCATCATGACTGTACCCGGCCCCGCAAGGGCTCTGTGGGAGCCCCCAGCAGCCAGGCAGCCTTTGCCCATTCAACCTCTCCACCCTCTGACCGCACCTATTTCTAAAAACCTGTCTCCTCCCCTGGACACAGAACACTACTCTCTCAGGGTTGCCCTTTAAGGAAGAGGCCTTTTCCTCCTTGATTTTCCCCTTAGGTCTTTGACAGGAAGCCTGGCGATCCGGAGAGGGGCTGCGCTCCGCATTCTCGGATGACTGTGCAGAGAAGATGCCATGAGACCACCTGCTCTAGAAGCCGCTGCGCCTCCTCTGCCCCGCCCCTTTGGGCGCGCACGCGGGTGGGAGGTGTGCCCCGGCCCCGCCCCCGGTCCCGGTCCCGCCCCGCGCCCTGCCCAGCCAGGCTGGGCGCATCGGGCCCGGGGCTGCGGGAGCGCGCGGCCGGCGCCCCAGGCTGCAGGGACCAGCTGTCGTCAGGCAGCTGCAGCCCGAGTCCGACTGTGGAAACCAGAGGCAATAAAAGGAAGGGTGCAGGCCTTTATGCATCCTTCTTTTTCCTTCCCGAGGAAGGACAGAGGGGGAGCTTCGTGACCTTAACAACAAAAGCGCTCGTTCCAGGGGGCCGTGGAGGGCGGGAATCGGGGACGTGCTCACCCAGTCTCCCGAAGGGCAGCCTGTTCCTCTCCCCCAGCATCAGGTTGAACCTGGGGTTGTCGCGCCGCAGCCTCCTCCAGTGGCCGGTGGCGAGCAGTAGCCGGGAGACCTCAGCGTAGATGCTGCTGTTCTCGTCCCGCACCACGAAGGTGTACATGGCGAAGGAGGCGCCCGGGAGCCGCCGCAGGGACAGCCGGCTGGGCAGCGGCTCAGCACGGGGCTCGTCCGGGCGCGCGCCCCCGGGCCCCGCCGCGCCCCCGCGTCAGCAGGAGCAAGAGCCCCGCCTCCGCCCCGAGATGCCGCGCGGCCTGCGCGCGGGTCCCGCCCCGCCGCGAGCTCTTCCCAGCTGTGCGGTCTGGGGGCTTACTGGGGCGCGGGGCGCGGGGCTGGCGGGGGCCCGGGGGCCTCGGGGCTGGGGGCTGGAGGGAGCCGGGGGGCGCGGGGCCCGGGGCTGGCGGGGGCCCGGGGGCGCCGCAGCTGGATTGCGACCTGGAGAGAGAGCAGGGCTGCGGCTCGTACTCCCGAGCCCAGGGCTCGCTGCCTGGGGGCGGTGTCCGCGGAAGGTCCCTTTCAGATCTGCCACCTGCTATTTCGAGGGACGTTTCGTGGAGAGAACGCAAAGTTCTAAGGCACCGTCCTGCCCCCAAATGCGTGTCCTTTCCTTTCCCGCTTAAGGACCACGGAGAACCCGGAGCGTCCGGGGCGGCTGCTTGTCTTGTTTGGGTCCGGTGCTTCTTTCGCCCGGGACCTCCTGGGTGGCGCATGGCCAGGGGGTGACTTTAGACTCCACGTGGAAACACTCCCCTCCAGGCCCGGAGCCTTCGACTGCGCCGCCCGCCCTGCGGATTGCCGGCGTTGTGCCTCTGGCGTTCTCTTCTCCGGACCTCGAACGCCCCTTCGGAGCCGGGGAAGGTGGCTTTAAAGTCCCTTCGGTTCTGATATCCCACCCTGACTTCCTTTTAGGAAACAACTTTTGGCGCATTTGAGGGACAGAGAGAGGACTGTGACCATCAGATTTCCCTCAAACTTACTGCATCAGCCATGCGCCTCACATCTTTTACGCTGTAGAGAAAGAACATTCTGGGACTCTCCCTATTCTGTGCTCCCGGTGCCCACGCTCTCTAAGGTAGCATACTGTAAAAACGCCCCCTTTTTACCACTTTTGCCCATGTTCCTGGGACGGGCACTCGCCCATTTTGTGCGCAAGCGTCCAGCTCGGCCACCACGTGGAGGCGTCACTGGCTGTGGGAAGCTTGCTCGGTGGAGAAATGGAGCTTGCCCAGAACTGCCAGGGTGCTTACAGCCCCCTCGCCCTCAGCAGTCCTCCCTCCATGAGGAATGAAAGTTGGTAGGTAGTGCCCTGGTTTCCTCGCCCATCCAAAGAATCTGAGGGAGGGCTAAATCCTACACTGCGTTTCAGTCGTTTTCTGCAGAACTGAGTCCCAGTTGCGCACAGCTGAAGCCAGCTCATTAATGCACCTTCTCTTGTTGGATTCCTTCCTTTTCCAGGCTTCTGTCCGCCTCTTCTACGGGTGTTTCTTGGGATCACTTCCCAAACCAGGTACTTGCTCTCCAATCCTTGTCCCAGGGCCATCTTTGGGGGGATCTCAAGCCAAGACGCTGTAGCTGCTGCTCTTCACAGCCAGTCATCTTGAAAGGGACACCCATCTTTCACCGTGATCCGCTCCTCCCCATTTAACCCTGCACCACCCACTCACCTCTGCCAGTTGCCTTTGCTTTGCCACTCCACGGCCACGGGTCTCATTAGGAACACCAGTGACTCTGAATCCAAACCCAGTGGTTAACTTTGCTCCTTTTTCTCACATTTTGTAGTGAATACCGTTTTTGTCTGTTGTTAGTTTTTGTACAGCACCCCTTGTCCCCTTTGCTTGATAACAGAATTCACTTTTCCCCTTGGAATCCATTTTATGTGATTCTGGAGGTTATTATTAACACTGTCCATTGTGGGCACAGGAAAATGAGCATCCAGTCTCGGCCATCCATTTTGCCTTAGTGATTGATAAAACCTAGGAAAGTGATCCAAACTTGGGATTTTTCTACCAGAACTACAGAGAAAGACTCCCCCCTCTACCTCCTTAAGCCCCCAACTGGAGTTGCTTAGCTGGAAGGTTGTGTAGGCCACCATGCCGCTTTCTTGCTATTTTACAGAGGGAGTGCCCTGTCTGAGAATTCAGCTCCCCAGCTCCCTTTGCATTAGGCCTGGCCATGTGGACAGGTGAATATGTTTTTGCCAACATAGTACAAATGAAACAATGTGCATATCTTCCTAGTCTGGACTGTAGAATGTGGGCATACATTCTCCTTCCTCTGGAGGTAGGCTACACAGTCAGTAACAATAGTGGAACAAAAAGATGTAAGAAATTTACCAAGACTCATTATTAGCTGGGTTCGTAAAGCAAGCCTCGACACGTTTCAAAGGATGAAATAATTCTGTGCACTTTCTCTGACTGCAGTGGAATTAAGCTGCTAGGAAATTAAGTCATACGTTTCTAAATAGCCTATGAGTCAATGAAGAAATCACAACAGAATGAAAAAAATATTTTTTAATGGGATGATAATAAAGTTATGGTATATCAAAACCGGTAGAAAACAGCTAAAACTGTGCTTAAATGGAAATTTACAGTCTAAATTTCATATGTTAGAAGAAGAAAGACTGGAAATTAATTATTTAAGCTTCCATCTCATGAAACCAGAAAAAAAAACAACAAATCAAACCCAAAGTAAGTGAACAAAAAGAAATAAGGAATAAGCTTAAAAAAAAGGAAAGAAATTGAACAATAAATCAACAAAGCCAAAAGGTTTTTTTTTTCAAAGAGATGATTTAAATTGTTAAGAATTGAAGACTGACAAAGAAAAATGAAGGGAAGCACAAATAACCAATATTAAAACGAAAAGGGAACATCACTATGGATCCTGAAGACATTAAAAAGAATTAGATACTACAAGCAATGGTTGCCAATGAATACGACAAGCTGGGTCAGAACACCCGAATTCCTAGAAAAATCCAGTTTACCAAAACTGCCACAGAAATACAAAACCTGAATAATCCCAGATCAATGAAAGAGATTAATTCTGGAAAAAGGAAAACTACAGAAAACAGATTCGTACTTGACAGGATCTGAGGGGAGAAGGGGCTGCGGACAAAAGGGAAGGAGGAAATTTGGGGGTGGGAGTTGATGGAACTGTATCTTCATTATGGTGGTAGTTACATAACTGTATGCATTTGTCAAAACTGGTAGAACCGGTAGAATGGGTGGATTTTACTGTGTATCAGTTATAATTTTCGAACCTTACTGAAATATGTGTGTGTATGTAGCGGGGTGGACTTTCTTTACTAAAATTGTTCCCATAATGAAAGCTACAGGATCAAACAGCTTTACTGGTAAATTCTTCAAAACGTTTTTTAGAAAGTCATACAGAAATCCTTCCAGATAATAGAAAACGGGAGAACACGTCCTGCTTCATTAGATTAGTCCAGTATAACCTTGATTTAAAAATCTGACAAGGGCATTGCAAGGAAGGAAAATTACAGATCAGTCTCTTATGAACATAGATGTAAAATTCTACATAAATGTAAAAATTCTAAAGAAAATATCAGCAAATATAACCCTACAATATAGCTATAAAGGATAATACTTCATAACTAGTGGGGTTCTTTGCAAGGGTGGTTTAATATTAAAAATTAGTGCAAAGGAATAAAATTATCTTTGTTCACAGATGACATGCTCTTTCATGTAGAAAACCCTAAAGATTACTTACACACACACACATTTAGAACTAATAAACTGAGCAAAGTTGCAGACACAAAATCAACACACACACTCAGTTGCATTTCTATACACTAATTATGAACGATCCAAAAAGGAAATTAAGGAAAGAATTCCATTTACAATAGCATTAAAGACCCAGTTTAGTAAAGTAAGACTTAAAAAAAGAACTTTTATTTTTTTTAATGACATAGTTGTATACATAGTAAATACTAAGGAATCTATAATTAGATGAATAACTGAATATAGCAAAGTTAACAGATACAAGGCAAATATGGAAAACACCAACTGTACTTCTATATATTAACAACAAAAAAACCAAAATTTTAAGAAGATACATTTTACAGTAGCATCAAGAAACGTCAAATACACGCAACAAATGAAAGTTGTGTAACCTCTATACTGAAAACTACAAATGGTATTTACAGAATTTTTTAAAGCACTAAATAAATGGAAGAATATACCATGCTCATGATTGGAAAACTAAAAGTTGTTTAGCTGTCGATTCTTGTTAAATTGACCTTAAAGATTCACTGCAATCCCAAACAAAATATCTGCAGAACTTTTCATGGAAATTCATGAGGCAATTCTAAAATTTATACAGAAATACAAAGGACCAAGAATAGCAAAAGCAATCTTGAAGGAGAAAGTTGGAGGACTTACACTACCAGATATCAAGACCCATAAAAGTTGTAGTATTTAAGCTATAGTAATTAAGAAAGTATGGTTTTGGCACAAGAGATAAATAGGCTCATGGAAAGAGACTCATACACATATAGTCACTTGGTTCATAACAAAGGTGACATGGCAGATCAATAGGAGAAAGGATGGACTTTTGATTAATAGAGCTGTGTCAATGGGTATCCATTTAGAAAAGAACAAAATTAATCTTGATCTCTACCACACACAAAAATTAGTTGCAGATTCATTGTGCTCTTATGCATTTAAATGTGAAAGGTAAAGCAATAAAGTTTTTAAAAGAAAACAGGAGAAAAATCTTCATGATATTACACTAGGTGAAGATTTCCTAGAGGACACAACAATCTCTAGGAATTGGAGAAGGAAAAAAACGATGATTTGGCAACCTTAAAATTAAGAACTTTTACTCATCAAAAGACACCATCAAGAGAATGAAAAGGAAAACTATGGAGTAAGATATGATGCCTGATGTATATATATGTATTTGTGTGAATGTGTGTGTACATACACACATATATCTGACAAATGACCCATATTTGGTATTATAAGAAATTACAAATTAATAACTGGTAAGCCAATTCACAAGGAACTGATCTAGATATTTTAAGGGAAAATCCAAGAGACAAACCCTTAGCAAAGAGAAGATCTGTAGAAGAGTCACCCTGAGAAACTAAATAAGGAATATGGTTGGCTAAAAAAAGCAGACCCACATCTCATAGCTGAAGGGCAAGGGTACAAATGGAAGCTATATGTCTAAATGTCTACTATATATCTAAATATTTTGAAGTTTTAAGCCAAGCTAATAAGCTGCTAAATAAAATGCCTATCTTCATATATTACAAATATGCATTTATAAGGATGAACTGGAAGGTCAGGATTTTTAGAATTTGCAAGCTCCTAGGAGTTCCATGCCAGAACTTGGTAATACTGAAAGAGATGCCCCGGGCCTCCTCCTGCCTGGTTTCTTCTCACCCCTGACTCCATCCTGCCCTGTGAGGGGTCATGCTTGCATGCACAGGGACAACAGCCAAGACATTCAAGCTCCATCCACTCTCCCAGCACCCCCACAATCAGCTGCCTTTTGGCCACTTCCCAGGCCTAGGGGTGCACACACCAGCCATGCCATTGCTCCTTGGGAACGTGTGCCCAGCAAAGAAGCCTGTGTAGGCCCAGGACATGAGCTGGGCTATTTGCACAGTGAGTTCTGGGTCTCAGGTACCCTAGCCAGTCTGGAAAGGGGAGGGTTACAGTTTTTGGATGGCCATATTCCCTTGGCCTCACAAATGCTTCATCCCACAGGGAAAGACATGGCTGGAGTGGGGCCAGCCTGGAAGCCTGTGAAGAAGACTTTTCTTACATGAGCCTAAGGGTCATGCTCCTAAGAAGCAAGCTTCAAAATCCCCATCTACCTTTTCCTCTCTTTCTGCTCTTTGTGTCCTCCACTTGGACTTCAAAACAGCTCACAATTGTTTTTCCTTCATTGTTGGTGACTGCATCTGCCTTCTAGCTGTTCTTCTTATTTTAGCCCATTTACCTCTCCAGTCTCCCGTGAACATCATTACCAAATTAATCTTTCTAAAACACAGCGTTCATTACAAGTATCCATACATCAAAAACTGCAATGGCTCGTTGAAACCAGCATCCTCAAATTTCAAATTCAGTCTTTTATTAAGCCTTCCCATTTTATCTTCACTGCCACATTTACCACAGTCTTACAACCAATGTCTCCGAAGTGCCCCGATCATAATCAAGGCCCAGTGAAAGCGTGTCAGGTGGAGTTTAATGTGGAATGTCTATTAACCCTTCCAAAGCTGGTGAACCATGTACCTGAGGGATCATTAAGTTCCTATTAATCAAGCCTTTAATGAGCCAGCATTTTCTACCTCACAATCGTGCTGAAATATTACTATTTCTTCAGCCTAAGCTCTTGGTTGCTCTTAAACACTGTGGAGGCAGAATTGCCTCGCCCTGCAATGGAGCCTTTTGACCCCCTGGCCCCCAGGAAGAATGCCCACTCCCCTCTCCTACCCCCAGAGAACCTCAGTGTGCGGTTCTCATGATGTCGTTACATTCGCTGGATCACAAGGTCAAGGCCAGTGTTGTTTCACCTCTACTGATCACCATTTCCCAGGGCCTGTCCCATGGCAGGTAATAAATATCTTTGGAAGAAAAAAAAAATGCTCTAGTCGTGAACAGTTCACAAAGATGTGTTTTTACAATCCAGAAGTTAAACACTAAGATGATGATCTCACACATAAAGGAAGAGTTTAAACAAAAATGCCCCTTCAGCCTTTCTTCGGCAAGCTGATGTCAAGCAGACTCTCCTTGCATATCATGCTGGACTAGTGTTTATGGGCAACATAGGTCTTTTTTATATCAGGTTTCTCCATGAGCCCTCCCTATCCAGTCTGTGCTTCCCACTCCTACCCTTTCTTCCACATGAGGTTGTTTGGCTTGTCCAGCTCAGTGAAGCAACCCCTGTATCTGGGTCTTTGGCCTATAGCTCTGGTGAGCTGTGGATCTCGTTGGATCGTGACCAGCAGATGGTCCATGAGAACAGATTCGAGGGAAGGCTATGTTTCTCTGTTCTGTTCTGCATAATTAATGGCTATTTTCATCTTCCCATTTCCTGACTCACTTAGTTAATTAACGGGCCCATTATAGGAGAGAATGCCATATTTTCACAATTGATTTCAGGGTTCTCACATGGCAGTGGAGAGTCCTTATGTTTTCCTGAAATCCATGATCGATCTCATGTCAGCTTCATGGTATCCATTAATAAACTGTTCATAAAAGTTCTGTGGCTGATGCTATCTCCCTTCTCCTGAGGGAGAAGCTTCAGTAAAGTGTCCCCAATATAGATACAGTTTATTTGCACGTTTTTCATTAGATCTTCACATACTCCTAAAAAGATTGAAGAGTAGATATGATTTCTATTTTACAGACGTAGAAACTGAAGTTAAGAAGGTGAAGTGAGTTTTCTTAAGTCTTGACAAATCAGGAATTTAATCAAGGTCTTTAGATGCCAAATCGCATATCCTTTCTTCTGTGCCAAACCTTAAGAGGACGTGGTGAGTAAGTAGAGTCTTACAATGTTCCTCCTTTGTTTAAAACTCCTACTAGTAATTACAATTCTATTATTATCATTCAGCAGATATGTGGTGCCAGGCATTTTACAAACACTTTTTCAATTAATCCTAATAATTTTCATAATTAACCCAGTTAATTGTAAGATTCCATTATTGTCTTAACGCATTTTACAAAGGAGACAATGAGGCTCCAGAGGTCGGCTTGCTCGTGGATTGGTCGCACGTCTCCTGATCCTAAAGCCTGTGCTCTTACCCACTCCCGCGGTGCCAGGGCAACAGTGGCAAAGAACATGATCGCAGAACCCAAGCAACTGACAGTTCAGTCGGCAATAGTAAGCATGCTCAAAGGGAACAATGAGAGAAAAATTACAAATAAAAATATCAATAAGTGTAAGATAATTTGCCCCCTCCAGCAAAACTACAGTAACTAGAGATGCTAAGGAGACAGGAATACAAGAGGCATTTGAGAGAGGGGAAAATCAGGGAAATTTTCTTGGAAGAAATCAGTTTGGAAACAGATTAGCAAGGAAAGAAACTGAGTCCCATCTGTACTGAGCAGAGGAAAGGCCAAAGGCTACATCTTCCTCTACCCAGTGTCTCCTCGAAGCTCACATGACTTTATCTCTAAGGACACATCAGTTATTAACACAAAGGCTTTACTAGCTCATTCCCTCACATACATAACTGGAGATGCTGCCTTGTGTGGCATCTTCCCCGCCTCAGGTATTCCTGGCAGTCCCCAGGGGGTGCTTTCCCTCCCATGTCTCATTCTCTACAGCTCCCCAGCCCGCAGCTGCTCCTCAGGGCGAATCCCACCCTTCTCTGGGCTGTGCTGCCCGGCGTCCTCCCAGACTTGGAAAGACTGTGTAAGTGCCCCAAATGGCTCTACTGAAATGGAAAGACTGCCTCTTCATAGAGCTCCCAGACCTGGAGTAGAGCTAAGGATTGGCTCTTACACTGCTCAGTGATCCTGCTGAAATTCTCATTGCCATTCCAAGCCTCCACTCCAAAACCCAGAGCCCTGTTCCTCCAGACCGAGTACCTCGCAGCCTGTCCGGAATGCTGGCTGCAGCCCAGCTGAAGCATCTCGTTCCACCACAAAGCAAGGCTCAAGGTAAAAACCTGAGGGGAAATGCCTGAAATACTATTTGGATTATCACTTGCATTTTTTGCTTCACCTTAGAGATCTCTAAAAGGGAAATAAGTATAACTGGTAAAATCTGAATAAGCTCTGTGAATCATGCCAATGTCAATTTCCTGGGTTTGATGTTACGCTTATGCAAGATACAGTTATGTAAGATGTTACCTTTGGGGAAAATTAGAAAAGAGTATAAACAACTTCCCAGTACATTTTGTTTGCAATTTTTTTATAAATTTGTGATTATTTCAAAATAAAGTTTTTTAGAAAGGGAAAGAACTACCTCCTAGGTGCACTCCTCAGGTGCCTGTTCTTACCCTTTGTGGGCTGTTGTGCATCCCAGGGGCTGGAAGCACATTTCCTAGAATCTCTTTTCAGGTGGCTTCTGATTTTAGGTTCTGGTAGGAGGCGGCCCTGGCAATAGATTGGAGATGATGAAGGGAACAGCCTTGTTCTTTCTATTCTTGGGGCAGTAGGGCCCCCCTGTAGCCACAGCCGCACAGTGATTGTGGGTGTTGGAAACACTTTTCCTTTTCTTTCTCCAGTTTAGGTGGATGGTGGCATCCTGTAACTACTGATCTTTGGGTAATCTCATTTCCCCTTTTGATCTCTCAGCCTTTCCAACTTAAAAAAAAAAAAACCTTTACTGAGTTATATTCACATATGATAAATTCATTATCAGTCTCTGCTACACCCGTGTACAGCATCAGCCAGAAACCTGCTTCCTCCAATCACAACCCCAATAGCAAACTCAATCCAAGCTAGTAAAGATGAGCCCTTGGCCCTCCCCAACCCTCCTGTCCCTGGGAAATCACTCACTGACAGTAATTCTGGGTGTGGGCATCGTCCACTGATCTGAACTGAGTGAGCATCTTGCCGGAACGTTGCAGCCCTGCGCAAGTTCACTATGGACTCAGTGAGACTGAGAAATGACAATGGAATGTTCTTGGGGTAATAGGGTTTATACCCAGCTTTATTCTCCTGGTCGAGCATTAGAATCATGTCTGCAATCCTTCATCTCTGCCTCCACCCAGAGCACTGGGCAGAGCTCTCTATATAGTGACTTAGCCAATAACAGCTTATTGCCTACGGGTGTGGAAGCAATAGCCTAGCAGCAGGTCAATTACATCATCAAGTAGTTTAGGGTCAGGTGAAGATCCTGGCCATAGGCACTTCCATTTCCCACAGTGAGTCTCCTTCAATAGCTGCAGAGAAGTTGCTGGTTTTCATTGGCTTCTCCCCTTGGATGAACTCCCTGTTGGTGGAATAGATGGGATCAGCCCTGGACTATAATGCAGTGTATTTCCACAAAGTCCAGCAGGTGCTCAAGCATAAACACTTTTCAGATTGTTGCATGCTGTCTTGCCAATGGTTTCAGCCCTGGGCAAGTTCATTATGGATTCAGTGAGACCAAAGGAATGATAGTGGAATGTTCTTGGGGTGAAAGGCTATGGCCAACTTCATTCTCAGGGTGGCAGGTCAATCACTAGAATCCTGTCCACTCAGAGTGAGTCTACATGCAGCAAGTGGGTTTCTGCTCTGGGCCTCTCTACCCAAGCAACAGCCTCAGTTTCTGTCCTTGATACTGCCACCACTCCAGTCTCATCTCTGCTCTTCTGCAGCCCTGCAGCCATGCCACCATGTCATCCAGAGCACCGGACAGACCTCTTTACAGACTCAATAACGATGTATTGCCCACACGTGTGTAGTGAGCAAGCCAACCAGGGCCAGGTGAGAATCCTGGCCATAGGAACCTTCACTTTATCCACACATGCTTTTGTTCAATTTCCAGAGTGCTGAAGTGGTTGTTTGGGGCAATTTTGTTCATCTTTGGCACCATCCATACACCCCAATCTTCAGTTTCTTCATTTATAAAGGGAAGTTAATAATACTTCCTGTCTTGCCAATGTGTTTCAGTCCTGGGCAAGTTCGCTATGGATTCAATGTGACCAAAGAAATTGACAGCAAAACATTCTTGGGGTGAAAGGGTTATACCCAACTTTATTTCCAGGTGGCAGGTCAGTCACTAGAACTCCATTCACTCAGAGCAAGTCTGTATTCAGCAAGCCAGTCTCTGCCTCTGGGCCCCTCTGTCCACACAGCCATCCTCTGGGCCTCTCTGCACAGTCGTCCCACACAGCCATCCTCTGGGCCTCTGTCCTCGGCACTGCCACCACTCCAGCCTCTGCTCTGCTCTCCTGCAGCCTTGAACCATGCCACTGTGTCACACCCAGAGCACTGGGCGGAGCTCTTTATATAGAGTCAACAGCCATGCATTGCCCACAGGTGTGCAGTGAGCTAGTCAACCAGGGCTAGGTGAGAATCCTGGCCACAGGAACTCTCATTTTATCCACACTTCCCTAAGTGAGTTTGTTCTATAGATTAAGTGAAATGATGTGTGGGAAAATATCTGGAACACAGTACACACCTTATATAAATGTAAGTCTATTTTTCTCTAGTTTAAGCCTACATCCTTTTGTGTTCTCATGAAACAGCCTGAACATTCCCTCAGCAAATTCTTGTGGCTCCACACAAAGGAACTAGAAGCAAGGCAAGTTAATTAAGCTGCTCGGTGATTCATCATCTGCCTTCATTAGTCCTACTACCTAATTTCCTTTCAGTTCCTCACAACAAAACTGTCTGAAGGCTCATAGCTGAATGCTATTTTCATGAGTGGATGATGAAAATATTTAGCATCTTTCTCATTTCTAATCTAGTTCTTATTCCTGTGAATAAGCAGACTCTTCAGTACTGCAGAAACAGTGCTCTTCAGTAGCTTCATGCATAAATTATTAAGTTTGCTTGCTAGCAATCCTGCCTGTGATGTCAGTACTGGAGTCAACTAACAATTGCTGGGAGATGCCATGGTCTTGAGCAGTAGTGTGGGTGAAAATAGATTCCTGGTTCTGGTTAAGAAACAAAACTGCATTTCTTACATTTAGAATGAATCCAGTCATCTGTTCTTTGGTTTAGAGAGTGAAAAGTGCCTTCTCACCAAGGTAAGCAAAAATGTCCGAGTTCTTCCTGCCATGGGTTGTGTGTGGGTGGTTACACTCTTGTGATTGTCAACCAAAGATGGAACCTGGATTTTACAATTTATGCTTATGGTGTAAGATAGTGTTGGCTGACTTCTAGGCATATTCAGAAGCAGGAGTTACATTCTGCTTTTCCTAATGTTTTAAACTCTTTTTAATCTGTCATGGTTTGGTACATTTTGATGTGTTAGAATGTTTCATTAACAGAGTTCATCTTAAATACATCACATGGGTTATCCATCTTAAAATGAGAATACAAGATCCACTATGGTAAAAATTCTAGGTACCACAATTTTTAAAACATAATTCAGGCAACAGGCCAGGATTCTGTTGCTCCTTCCTCTGCCTCTATATGCAGGACATGTTGGTCACTAGTGGCTATGTAGAAGGGAAGGTCCCCACCCCAGAGGGATAGAGTTCCCAGGTGCATCAGTTAGGCTTACTAAATGAATCAAAATGGTTTAAGCAAAACAAAAAAGTGTGTTGGAGGACAACATTTTTTCTGGATCCAAGGGTTTAAGCAATGTCTTCAGGACTTGGTTCCACTGTCTCCATCCATCAACAGATGCTTCCGTCATATCTGGCTCTATCCACAAGCAGGCCCTCACCATGGGGGCAAAATGCCCGTCAGCATCTCCAGACACACAGCCTAGCTTTTGGGGTTATCCCCAACTAGACAGGCTCCTCCTAAAGAGAAGTGATCTGACATCTTCTCCATTCCTGGCCACAAGATCATTACCTAGGGCAGACCCTCAGTCTGATCCACCTGGGGAGGTGTTGAGACTGCTGAGGAAGGGAGGAATTATATGAAAAGGAGCCACAGGGATTGGATTAAAGATGGCAGCATAAGAGGTGAGATAGAGGCTTCCTCCTAAAACTGCATATAATATGAAAATATAATTAATACAACTAATCCTGAAGTGCAACAGGAAAGAGGACTGTGCCAAACTACATACACCTGGAGAAAAGAACAAACCTCATGGAACAGGGTAACGTACCAAAGCTGTGGCCTGGTGGGACCCAAGCCCTTCCCCCACCCCAGCTCACCAGTGGGAGGAAGAGAAACATAGCAGGGAGGGAGTGGAGGCCTGGGACTGCTGAATACCTAACTCCGGAGATCAGATCTGGGAGCACAACCCTACATTTCATGGTGTTTTCATGGTACTCTCGTGATTAGGGGGTTGGAAAGCTAAGATAGACAGAATTCCTGGAGAGACTGAGATTCCACCGCTTGTGGAAAGCAGGGATCCATATCTGGCTGCTCTGGGACAAAAGAAAGGTGGGTAGTCTGAGAGACTTCCTAATGGCAAGAGGGCTGCTAAAGGGGCAAGGATTGCACAGAGCTTACTGCTCAGGAGAAAGGACAGGTAGACAAAATTGTCTGGGTGCGCTCTGCACAGCAGATTGGGAACTTTCATGATCATCAGGAACTCCAGCTCCCTGGCTGGCTACAGAGCTCCAGGACCCCCTCCGTGATATGCAGCCCACTGAAGCTTTCTCCTGGTCAGCCCCACCTGGCTCACAAAACGGCAAACCCTACCCTGGCATTAGGCACCCAGAGGGCAGCTCCATCTACAGCAACTACAAACGCAAAGCACAGAGGCTTATACCTGTGTGCTCAGCCCACTGGTTCTGGCAGTGGAGACAGGCATAGCATCCGGGAAGCAGGAAAGAGCTCTTTCCTCCCCCCAGGCACCAATACTGCTCCCTTGTGACCCCCAACATTGCTCAGGGGCTGAGCAGCTCCAGAGAGTAGAACTTCTGGTCACTAGAGGGCGCCATATACAAATATGAATTGCCAAAGGAACTTGGTCCAAAGTAAAATTATGAATACAACCCCTGAGAAAAATTCAAATGAAATTGACCTCATGAATCTGCCTGAAAGGGATTTCGAAATAAAAATCATTAACATGCTCATGGAGGTACAGAAAAATATTCAAGAACTCAGGGATGAATTCCGGTCGAAGATCCAATCATTATGGAGCACAATATCAGAAATGAAACATACAATGGAAAGTTTTAAGAGAAGATTAGATACGGTGGAGGAGATGATAAATGAAATGGAAATTAGAGAAGAGGAATACAAAGAAGCTGAGGCGCAGAGAGAAAAAACGATCTCTAAAAATGAAAGAATATTGAGAGAACTGTGTGACCAATCCAAACGGAACAATGTTCACATTATAGGGGTACCAGAAGAAGAAGAGAGAAAAAGGGATAGAAAGTGTCTTTCAGGAGGTAATTGCTGAAAAATTCCCCAATCTAGGGGAGGAGATAGTCTCTCAGGCCATGGAAGTGCACAGATCTCCCAACACAAGGGACCCAAGGAAGACAACACCAAGACATATAGTAATTAAAATGGCAAAGATCAAGGATAAGGACAGACTATTAAAAGCAGCCAGAGAGAGAAATAAGATCACATACAAAGGAAAGCCCATCAGGCTATCATCAGACTTCTCAGCAGAAACCTTACAGGCCAGAAGGGAGTGGCATGATGTATTTACTGCAATGAAGCAGAAGGGACTCGAACCAAGAATACTTTATCCAGCAAGATTATCATTTAAATTTGAAGGAAGAATTAAACAATTCCCAGATAAACAAAAGCTGAGAAAATTTACCTCCCATAAACCATCTCTACAGTGTATTTTGGAGGGACTGCTATAGATGGAAGTGTTCCTAAGGTTTAATAGCTGTCACCAGAGGTAATAAAACCACAGTAAAGAAGGTAGAACAGTTAATTACTAAGCAACTGCAAAATTAAATCAATTATCCCAAAATTCAATCAACGGATAGACAAAGAGTACAGAATATGATACCTAATATATAAAGAATAGAGAAGGAAGTAAAAGGAGGAGAAAAAAAGAACCTTTAGATAGTGTTTGTAACAGCATATTCAGTGAGTTAAGTTAGACTCTTAGATAGTAAGGAAGTTAACATTGAACCTTTGGTAACCACTAATCTAAAGCCTGCAATGGCAATAAGTACATACCTACCAATAATCACCCCAAATGTAAATGGTCTGAATGCACCAATCAAAATAAATAGAGTCTCTGAATGGATAAAAAACAAGACCCATCTTTATGCTGCCTACAAAAGACTCACTTTACACTTAAAGACATACACAAACTAAAAGTGAAGGGATGGAAAAAGATATTTCATGCAACTAATAGGGAGAAGAAAGCAGGAGTTGCAGCACTTGTGTCAGACAAAATAGACTTTAAAACAAAGAAAGTCACAAGAGACAAAGAAGGATGTTACATAACGTTAAAGGGGTCAATCCAACAAGAAGATATAACCATTATAAATATCTATGCACCCAACACAGGAGCACCCACATATGTGAAACAAATACTAACAAAATTAAAAGGGGAATAGAATGCAATGCATCCATTCTATGAGACCAACACTCCACTCACTCTAAAGGACAGATCAACCAGACAGAAAATAAGTAAGGAGACAGAGGCACTGAACAATGCATTAGAACAGAAGGATCTAACAGACATCTACAGAACTGTACACCCAAAAGCAGCACAATACACATTCTTCTCAAATGCACATGGCACATTTTCAAGAATAGATGATATCCAAGGCCACAAAAAGAGCCTCAGTAAATTCAAAAAGATTGAAATTGTACCAACCAGTTTCTCAGACCATAAAGGTATGAAACTAGAAATATAGTATGCAAAGAAAATGAAAAACCCCACAAACACATGGAGGCTTCACAAAATGCTCCTAAATAACCAATGGATCAATGACCAAATAAAAACAGAGATCAAGCAATATATGGAGACAAATGATAACAATAATTCAACACTGCAAAATCTGTGGGATGCAGCCAAGGCCATGCTAAGAGGGAAATATATTGCAATACAGGCCTACCTCGGGAAAGAAGAACAATCCCAAATGAACAGTCTAAATTCACAATTAACAAAACTAGAAAAAGAAGAACAAATGAGGCCCAAAGTCAGTAGAAGGAGGGACATAATAAAGATTAGAGAGAAATAAATAAAAATTGAGAAGAATAAAACAATAGAAAGAATCAATGAAAGCAGGAGCTGGTTCTATGAGAAAATAAACAAAATACATAAACCTCTAGTCAGACTTATCAAGAAAAAAAGAGAGTCTACACACATAAACAGAATCAGAAGGAGAAAGGAAAAATCACTACAGACACCACAGAAATATAAAGAATTATTAGAGAATACTATGAAAAACTATATGCTAACAAACTGGATCACCTACAAGAAATGGACAACTTCTGGAAAAATACAACCTTCCAAGGATGACCCAGAAAGAAACAGAAAATCTGAACAGACCAATTACCGGCAACGAAATTGAACTGGTAATCAAAAACCTACCTAAGAACAAAACCCCTGGACCAGATGGCTTTACTGCTGAATTTTATCAAACATTTAGTGAAGACCTAATACCCACCCTCCTTAAAGTTTTCCAAGGAGTAGAAGAAGAGGGAATATTTCCAAACTCATTCTATGAGGCCAGCATCACTCTAATACCAAAACCAGGCAAAGACACCACAAAAAATGAAAATTATAGACCAATATTCCTGATGAACATAGATTCAAAAATACTCAACAAAATATTAGCAAACCAAATTCAAAAATACATCAAAAAGATCATCCATCATGATCAAGTGGGATTTATTCCAGGGATGTACAAGGATGGTACAACATTCGAAAATCCATCAACATAATCTACCACATCAACAAAAAGGACAAAAACCACAAGATCATCTGCATAGATGCTGAAAAAGCATTTGACAAAATTTAACATCCATTCATGATAAAAACTCTCAACAAAATGGGTATAGAGGGCAAGTACCTCAACATAATAAAGGCCATATATGACAAACCCACAGCCAACATTATACTTAACAGTGAGAAGCTGAAAGCTTTTCCTTTAAGATCAGGAACAAGACAAGGTTGCCCACTCTCCCAACTTCTACTCAACATAGTTGGAGGTCCTAGCCATAGCAATCAGACAACACAAAGAAATAAAAGGCATCCAGATTGGCAAAGAAGAAGTTAAACTGTCCCTGTTTGCAGATGACATATTGTACATAAAAAACCCTAAAGAATCCACTCCAAAACTACTAGACCTAATGTCAGAATTCAGCAAAGTAGTGGGATACAAAATTAATACGCAGAAATCTGTGGCATTCCTATACACTAATAATGAACTAGCAGAGAGAGGAATCAGGAAAACAATTCCACTCACAGTTGCATCAAAAAGAATAAAAAAACCTAATAATAAACCTAACCAAGGAAGTGAAAAACCTATACTCTAAAAACTACAAGACACTTATGAAAGAAACTAAAGAAGATACCAATAAATGGAAACACATCCCATGGTCATGGATAGGAAGAATTAATATTGTCAAAATGGCCATCCTGCCTAAAGCAATCTGCAGATTCAATGCAATTCCTATCAAAATACCAACAGCATTCTTCAACGAACTAGAGAAAATCATTCTAAAATTCATATGGAACCACAAAAGACCCCGAATAGCCAAAGCAATCCTGAGAAGGAAGAATAAGGCTGGGGGCAATATGCTCCCCAACTTCAAGACCTACTACAAAGCCATAGTACTCAAGACAATTTGGTACTGGCACAAGAGAAGAACAGACCCATAGACCAATGGAACAGACTAGAGAGCCCTGATATAAACCCAACCATATATGGTCAATTAATATATGATAAAGGAGCCATGGACATACAATGGGGAAATGACAGCCTCTTCAACAGCTGGTGTTGGCAAAACTGGACAGCTACATGCAAGAGAGTGAAGCTGGATTATTGTTTAACCCCACACACAAAAGGAAACTCGAAATGGATCAAGGAGCTGAATGTAAGTCATGAAACCAAAAAACTCTTAGAAGACAACATAGGCAAAAATCTCCTGAATATAAGCATGAGCGACTTCTTACTGATGCATCTCCTTGAGCAAGGGAAACAAAAGCAAAAATGAACTCATGGGACTACATCAAACTAAAAAGACACCATCAACAGAACAAAAAGGCATCCTACATTATGGGAGAATATATTTGTAAATGATATATCCGACAAGGTGTTAACATCCAAAATATATAAAGAACTTAACACACCTCAACACCCAAAAAGCAAATAACCCGATTAAAAAATGCGCAGAGGATATGAAGAGACAGTTCTCCAAAGAAGAAATTCTGATGACCGACAGACACATGAAAAGATGCTCCACATCACTAATCATCAGGGAAATGCAAATTGAAACCACAAGTATTTATTGACCATTAGGGAGGTGTCAGGCACTATTCTAAGTGTTGAAAGACAGCAGTGAATAAGGCGCTCACAGCCACTGCCTTCAGCAGCACTGGAGGAAACAGAAGACAACTCACTATGTCAACAAGAAAGAGCCAAATACCTAAATAGAAAAGTGGGAAAAGCACAGATACTTCACTGAAGAAGAAATAAAAATTAATTTTACAATATGAAAAGTATATTCAATCTTAACTAATATTCAATAATTCTTTCACCAAAAATTTAGCAAACTACAAACTGAAAATTCAAATAGCAAGATATTATTTTTCCAGCTCAACATACCTGCAAAGATTAAAGGGTAATGATAATATTCATCACTGGCAGAAACGGGTCACCTCAAATACTCCTGATAAAAATGATAATTGGTGTTTTAGAGGGCAATTTGATAATACAGACCCAAGACTTTAGAAAATATGTACCTGTGGAAAGGAAATAGTCATAACTCTGATCCAAGATGCATTCATAAGGACATTTGTGGTGATGTAATTTAAAATTGTGAATAAGTAAAAACAAGCTAAATGTCCTAGTTTAGTAAGTGATGATACAACCTTTTGGTGATCATAAATACAAAATAGATACTTAAAATGTATGAACAGTTGTTGAACATTTGTTAATTAGGGGGAAAAGTTACAGCATTGCTTCACTTGGGGAAGTAGGCTACCAAAAAAATGTTTAAAGCTAACACAGAGCTAGAATTAATACTGACAGAGCACACAACTGTCACAATAACTGTTCCAGGCAAGGGTCTTCAGTGGGTGCTAAAACTGGTGGGCAAAAGTTTAATGAGGAACAGGATGTTTATACTGCCTCAAGGTATCTTCCTGCAAAGCATTATTAATTACAAAAGGCAAACTAGTAGCTTCCCAGAGGAGAAGCCTGGCAGATGTCACCCTACCCAAGTGATCAAAGTTAACAGTGTTGACACAAAGACATCATGTGCCTGCCAACATGATGCACTGAGAAGAACATAACCCCTCTCCGTGGAATCACTTCCCCAAATACATAACTCAAATCTGTTTATAAAATGTCAAACCCAAACTGAGGGACTTTCTAGAAAGAACTGGCTTGTACTCTTCATAAAATGTCAAGGGTCATGACACAGTCTCAGCACCTGTTCTAATTAATGGGGGACTGAGGGCATGTATTCATCTCCTTTCACAGCTGTATCACAAACTTAGGGACCTAAAACAACATAAATTTATTCTCTCACAGTACTGTAGGTTAGAAGTCAGTGGGTTAAGCTGGTTCCTCTGTCTTGGGTCTCACAAGCCAAAATTGACCTGGAAGCAAAGTCTTCCCAGAGCTTCTTAAAAGAGCTAAGGCTACAGACACATCAATTTTGGCCTGTGAGCTGAGCAAAACATTACAAAAATATTGTTGAAAAAATACTCATTCTCAAAAATGAAGTGAATTAGAAACAAAGAGAGTTCAGAACTATAAACAAGTCGTCAAAAAATTAAGAATACGAGATTGGATTCAAGATGGCGCATAAGAGGTGAGACAGATGCTTCCTCCTAAAACCGCATATAATATGAAAATAAAGCTACTATAACTACTCTTGATAAAGCAACGGGAAAGAGGATGGCAACAAACTGCATACACCTGGAGACAAGAGCAGCCCTCACAGAAAACGGTAATGTACTAAAGCTGTGGTCCTGCGGGATCCAAGCCCTTCCCCCACCCTAGCTTACTGGCAGGAGGAACAGGAACAGAGCAGAGAGGGAGTGGAGAACTGGGACTGCTGAATACCTAACTCTGGAGATCTGCTCTGGGAGGACAAACCTACATTTCATGGGGCTTGCATGCTACTCTTGTAATTAGAGGGTTGGAAAGCTAAGACAGGCAGAATTCCTTGAGAGACTAAGATTCCAGCTGCTTGTAAAAGCAGGGATCCATACCCAGCTGCTCTGGGACAAAAGAAAGGTGGGCAGTCTGAGAGACTTCCTGTTAAAGAAGCCCTTAGCAAGAGGGCTGCTAGGGGCAAGGATTGCACAGAGCTTACTGCTCAGGAGAAAGGACAGGTAGACAAAATCGTCCGGGTGCACTCTGCCCAGCAGATTGGGAGTTTTCACGATCTTCAGGTGTGCCAGCTCCCTGGCTGCCTACACAGCTCCAAGAACCCCTTCTGTGACAGGCAGACTAATGCACCTTTCGCCTGGCCAGCCCCAACGGGCTTGCAAACCGGGAAACCCTTCCCTGGTGTTACGGCAGCCAGAGGGAAGATCTGTCTACAGCAACTAACAATGCAAAGCACAGAGGCTTATACGTGTGTGGTCAGCCCACTGGTTCAGGCAGTGGAGACAGGCATAGCAGCCAGGAACCAGGAAACAGCCCTTTCCTCCCCCGAGGCACCAATACCACTCGCCTACAATCCCTGACATTGCTTCAGGGGCTGAGCAGCTCCAGAGAGTAGAGCTTCTGGGCACTAGAGGGCTCCATACACAAATATGAAAGGCCAAAGGAACCTGGACCAGAGTAAAATTATGAATACAACTCCTGAGAAAGATTTAAATGATATGGACCTTAGGACTCTCCCTGAAAGGGAGTTCAAAATAAAAATCATTAACATGATCATGGAGGTACAGAAAGATATTCAAGAACTCAGGAATGAATTCCGGTTGGAGATCCAATCATTGAAGAACACAATGGATGGTATTAAAAGCAGATTGGATATGGTGGAGGAGACGATAAATGAAATAGAAACTAGAGAAGAGGAATACAAAGAAGCTGAGGCACTGAGAAAAAAAAGGATCTCTAAGAATGAAAGAATATTGAGAGAACTGTGTGACCAATCCAAACAGAACAATATTCGCATTATCGGGGTACCAGAAGAAGAAGAGAGAGAAAAAGGGATAGAAAGTGTCTTTGAGGAGGTGATTGCTGAAAACTTCCCCAATCTGGGAAAGGAGACAATCTCTCAGGCCATGGAGGTGCGCAAATCTCCCAACACAAGGGACCCAAGGAAGACAACAGCAAGACATATACTAATGACAATGGTAAAGATCAAGGATAAGGACAGACTATTAAAAGCAGCCAGAGAGAGAAATAAGATCACATACAAAGGGAAACCCATCAGGCTGTCATCAGACTTCTCAGCAGAAACCTTACAGGCCAGAAGGGAGTGGCGTGCTGTATTTAATGAAATGAAACAGAAGGGCCTTGAACCAAGATTATTTTATCCAGCAAGATTATCATTTAAATTTGAAGGAGGAATTAAACAATTCCCAGATAAGCAAAAGCTGAGAGAATTTGCCTCCCACAAACCATCTCTACAGTGTATTTTGGAGGGACTGCTATAGATGGAAGTGTTTGTATGGTTTAATACCTCTCACCAGAGGTAATAAAACCACAGTAAAGAAAATAGAACAGCTAATTACTAAGAAAGTGCAAAATTAAACTAACTATCCCCAAAGTCAATCAAGGGATAGACAAACAGTACAGAATATGATACCTAATATATAAAGAATGGAGGAGGAAGAAAAAGGAGGAAACAAACAAACAAAAAAAGAACCTGTAGATTGTGTTTGTAATAGAATGCTAAGTGAGTTGTTAGACCTTTAGATAGTAGGGAAGTAAACCTTGAACCTTTGGTAACCACGAATCTGAAGCCTGCAAAGCCAATAAGTACATACCTATCCATAATCACCCTAAATGTAAATGGACTGAATGCACCAGTCAAAAGGCACAGAGTCACTGAATGGATAAAAAAACGGGACCCATCTATATGCTGCCTTCAAGAGACTCACTTTAAACCCAAAGACATACACAGACTAAAAGTGAAGGGATGGAAAAAGATATTTCATGCAAACAACAAGGAGAAAAAAGCAGGTGTTGCAGTACTTGTATCAGGCAAAATAGACTTCAAAACGATGAAAGTAGCAAGAGATAAGAAGGACATTACATATTGATAAAGGGGTCAATCCAACAAGAAGATATAACCATTTAAAATATATATGCACCCAACACAGGGGCGCCAGCATATGTGAAACTAGTACTAACAGAATTAAAGGAGGAAATAGAAAGCAATGCATTCATTTTAGGAGACTTTAACACACCACTCACTCAAAAGGATAGATCAACCAGACAGAAAATAAGTAAAGACACAGAGGCACTGAACAACACACTAGAACAGATGGACCTAACAGACATCTACAGAACTCTACACCCAAAAGCAACAGGATACACATTTTTCTCAAGTGCACATGGAACATTTTCCACAACAGACCACATACTAGGCCACAAAAAGAACCTCAGTAAAGTCCAAAATACTGAAATTCTACCAACCAACTTCTCAGATCACAAAGGTATAAAACTAGAAATAAACTTTAGAAAGAAAACAAAAAGGCTCACAAATACATGGACACTTAACAACATTCTCCTAATTAATCAAAGGGTTAATGACCAAATCAAAACAGAAATCAAAGAATATATGCAGACTAATGACAACGACAACACAAAGCCACAACCTCTGTGGGACGCAGCAAAGGCAGTTCTAGGAGGAAAATATATTGCAATCCAGGCCTCTTTAAAGAAGGAAGAACATTCCCAAATGAATAGTCTAAAGACACAATTACTGAAATTGGAAAAAGAAGAACAAATGAGACCCAAAGTCACCAGAAGGAGGGACATAATAAAGATCAGAGAAGAAATAAATAAAATTGAGAAGAATAAAACAATAGAAAAAAATCAATGAAACCAAGAGCTGGTTCTTTGAAAAAATAAACAAAATAGATAAACCGCTAGCCAGACTGATTAAGAGAAAAAGAGAATCTACATACATAAACAGAATCAGAAAGGAGAAAGGAAAAATAACAACAGACCCCAAAGAAATACAAAGAATTGTAAGAGAATATTATGGAATCTACATGCTAACAAGCTGGAAAGCCTAGAAGAATTGGACAACTTCTTAGAAAAATACAACCTTCCAAAACTGACCAAACAACAAATGGAAAACCTAAACAGACCAATCACCAGCAATGAAATCGAAGCAGTAATCAAAAAACTACCCAAGAACAAAACCCCCGGACCAGATGGATTTGCCTCTGAATTCTACCAGACATATAGAGAAGAAATAACACCCATTCTCCTTAAAGTTTTCCAAAAAATAGAAGAGGAGGGAATACTTCCAAACTCATTCTATTAAGCCAGAATCACTCTAATACCAAAACCTGGCAAAGACCTCACCAAAAAAGGAAATTACAGACCAATATCCCTGTTGAACGTAGATGCAAAAATACTCAACAAAATATTAGCAAACCGAATTCAAAAATACATCAAGAGGATCATACACCATGATCAAGTGGGTTTCATCCCAGGGATGCAAGGATGGTACAACATTCGAAAATCCATCATCATCATCCACCATATCAACAAAAAGAAGAACAAAAACCACATGATCATCTCCATAGATGAAAAAGCATGTGACAAAATTCAGCATCCATTCATGATTAAAACTCTCAACAAAATGGGTATAGACAGCAAGTACCTCAACATTATAAAGGCCATATATGACAAACCCACAGCTAACATCATACTTAACAGCGAGAAGCTGAAAGCTTTTTATCTAAGATCGGGAACAAGACAGGGATGCCCACTCTCTCCACTGTTATTCAACATAGTTCTGGAGATCCTAGCCACGGCAGTCAGACAAAACAAAGACATACAAGGCATCCAGATTGGTAAAGAAGAAGTCAAATTGTCACTATTTGCAGATGACATGATATTGTACATAAAAAACCCCTAAAGACTCCACTCCAAAACTACTGGAACTAATATCTGAATTCAGCAAAGTTGCAGGATACAAAATTAACACACAGAAATCTGTTGCTTTCCTATACACTAATGATGAACCAACAGAAAGAGAAATCAGAGAAACAATTCCATTCACAATTGCATCCAAAAGAATAAAATACCTAGGAATAAACCTAACGAAGGAAGTGAAAGACCTGTACTCTGAAAACTCCTAAGAGAAACACTCCTAAGAGAAATTAAAGAGGACACTAACAAATGGAAATGCATCCCATGCTCTTGGCTAGGAAGAATAAATATTGTCAAAATGGCTATACTTACCTAAAGCAATCTACAGATTCAATGCAATCCCTATCAAACTACCAACAGCTTTCTTCAATGAACTCGAACAAATAATTCTAAAATTCATATGGAATCACAAAAGACCCCGAATAGCCAAAGCAATCCTGAGAAGGAGGAATCAAACAGGGGGAATTACGCTCCCTGACTTCAAGCTCTACTACAAAGCCACAGTAATCAAGACAATTTGGTATTGGTACAAAAACAGACCCACAGACCAGTGGAACAGAATAGAAAATCCAAACATTAACCCAAACATATACAGTCAATTAATATATGATAAAGGAGTCTTGGATATACAATGGGGAGATGACAGCCTCTTCAGCAGCTGGTGTTGGAAGACCTGGACAGCTACATGTTAGAGAATGAAACTGGACTACTGTCTAGTCCCATACACAAAAGTAAACTCAAGGTGGATCAAAGACCTGAATGTAAGTCATGAAACCATAAAACTCTTAGAAAAAAACATAGGCAAAATTCTCTTGGACATAAACATGAGCGACTTTTTCATGAACATATCCCCCCGGGCAAGGGAAACAAAAGCAAAAATGAACAAGTGGGACTATATTAAGCTGAAAAGCTTCTGTACTGCAAACGACACCATCAGTAGAACAAAAAGACATCCTACAGTATGGGAAAATATATTCATAAATGATGCATCTGATAAGGGGTTGACATCCAAAATATATAAAGAACTCACACACCTTAACAAACAAAAAGCAAACAATCCAATTAAGAAATGGGCAGAGGACATGAATAGACACTTCTCCAAAGAAGAAATCCAGATGGCCAACAGGCACATGAAAAGATGCTCCACATTGCTGGTCATCAGAGAAATGCAGATTAAAACCACATCGAGATATTACCTCACACCAGTGAGGATGGCCAACATCCAAAACACAAACAACAACAAATGTTGGCGAGGATGTGGAGAAAAGGGAACCCTCCTACACTGCTGGTGGGAATGCAAATTAGTTCAACCATTGTGGAAATCAGTATGGAGGTTCCTCAAAAACCTCAAAATAGAAATACCATTTGACCCAGGATTTCCATTCCTAGGAATTTACCCTAAGAATGCAGCAGCCCAGTTTGAAAAAGACATATGCACCCCTATGTTTATCACAGCACTATTTACAATAGCCAAGAAATGGAAGCAACCTAAGGGCCCATCAGTAGATGAATGGATTAAGAAGATGTGGTACATATACACAATCGAATATTATTCAGCCATAAGAAGAAAACAAATCCTACCATTTGCAACAACATGGATGGAGCTAGAGGGTATTATGCTCAGTGAAATAAGCCAAGCCGAAAAAGACAAGTATCAAATGATTTCACTCATATGTGGAGTATAAGAACAAAGAAAAAAACTGAAGGAACAAAACAGCCGCAGACTCACAGAACCCAAGAATGGACTAATAGTTACCAAAGGGAAAGGGACTGAGGAAGATGGGTGGGAAGGGAGGGATAAGGGGGAAAAAGGGGCATTACAATTAGCAGATGTAATGTTATAAAATGTATTAAAAAAGAAAAAAAAAGAAAAACATAGGTAAATAAAATAAAATAAAAAGAACAGCCTTTCATAAAAAAAATTAAGAATAGATTACCAGATGCTCAGCAATTCCACTTGTGCATGTATATCCAAAAGAATTATAAGCAAAGACTCAGATACTTGTACATCGATGTTCATAGTACATCCATGTCATAGTAGCATTTTTCACAATAACCAAAGGTGGAAGCAATCCGTGCCCATAACAGATGAATGGATAAACAAAATGTTGTACACACACCATGGAATATTATCCAGTCTTAAAAAGGAAGGGAATTCTGACACCTGCTAAACATGGCTGAACCCTGAGCACTTAATGCTAAGCGAAATAAGCCAGGCACAAAAAGACAAGTACTGTGTGATTCTACTTATATGAGGTCCCTACAGTAACCAAATTCATAGAGATAAAAAGAAGAATGGTGGTCGTGAGGGGAGATGGGAAGTTACTGTTTAATGGGTATAGAGTTTTTAGTTTGAGAAGATAACAGAAGGTCTGGACATGGAAGGTGGTGATGTTTGCACAAAGGGTAAGACGGTAAATCTTTGTGTTATATATATATATTTTTTTTTTTACATTGTTTTATTTTTTATTTATTTATTTTTTTAAATATTTTA
>JAQQAC010002629.1:11187407-11220727 GCA_029783875.1 Phataginus tricuspis
GGGGGGGGGGAGCGCTCGGTCCCACCGGATCGCCGCCCGTCCGCCTCACCGGCTGCCAAGTTCTCACAGGTGTAGCTGTACGCTGTGCACTTTCCTGTGTATTCTGGTCTCTCTTTTAGGGATAGTTGTATTTGCTGTATTTTCGTGAATAAATATAATGTTGGGAGGAATTTTTCTGCTAGTCCGTTCAAGACGCCATATTCCCGGAAGTCCCGTGTTATATATATTTTAACACACACACGCAAGATAGGAAGCTGGGGAACTGTGCATGTGTGACTCCAATTATGTAAAAAAATTCATGGAAAGAAACTTGTCAAAATATTATACTTTGCTTAGGAGTTTGAAAACAGAGTGATTTTATACTAATTTAATAAATTTTTGTACACCCTACATTTTCTCACACAGTGTATTTTGTAACCACAAAAAAGGGCACACTAAATTTTGAGAGAAGTTAAATGCTCTTTTTATCTGTTTTGGTATAAACACCTTTGCTGCATTGTCTGTCCCTAGCAAGTAAATTATTTATAAAGAGAATTATCCATGCTCATCACCATGAGAAATGGCCCAGCCCATCCTCTGGGGCAATACTGTAAATGATTCATATGCTGACTTGGGTTTGCCTCCACTGGCTTTTAGGACGATTCCAAAAGCAGTGCTTAGGAAAGGCCAGATGGAGAACCATCAGCGCAAAACAAGCTAAGTGTTTGGCTGGCAAGTTCCAGCATTTCTCTCTGCTGGGTAAACTGTCAGGAGGCCAGAAGGAACTTGCCACATCAGCAGATTCGTATTGGCAGCCAAATGGGGCTTCGGGGAGGACCCCACAAGAAGAGGCCAACAAAAGTATGTTTCCTATTGCTAGAAAATGTAACATATGATGAACATTTCAAAGACATGAATGAGATGAGGAAGAAAACAACCCATAAACCTACAACCCAGAGATAACCGCTATGAACACTTGGTTATATATTGATTCCAGATATTTCTCTTTCTCTCTCCTTCCCACTCCCTCTGCTCATCGTCTTTTCTCCCCCATCTCTCCCTTTTCCTTTTTATAATTCATATAAAGAAATGTCTGTGTAAGTATAGCTATCCACATCCACATACATGCATGGATGTGTGTATGTGTGTGTATATACATAACGGCTATACTGGTTGGTAAACAGGGAAGGGTCCCTGGGTGCACATGCCCAGAGGGTACCATCTGCCTCAGAATCAGGGTGAATGGTAACCCTGGAGCAGTGACCTGCACCGTTGGCATAAGCATCACAGAAGCTCCGGGAAAGATGGTGGTTTAACGCATCTGTCCCCTCCACTTCCAGCTGCAGTCTCTCCTGGACCACACAGTTGTGGATCTTCTAGTTATCTTTTTTCCCCCTGATTTCTAGCATAATTGCACTATAGTAAATACTGTGTAACTTCTCTTCTACTTGAAGTTAAGCATTTCAAAATTATTCTCTTATTGGCCTACACTATGCATGAATTAGTTTATTATTGCAACATGAATCCTTGACTTTTTAGACTCTATAAATTGGTACTGATTTTTTACAAAGGTGTAAAGGCAAATCAGTGGAGGACTTTAGTCTCTCAACAAACAATAATAAATAAAAATTGGATGTTCATATACCAAAAACTGAACTTTGATTTATACCTTAGATCATATACATAAAATAACTCAAAATGGATCACAGACCTAAGTATAAATCCTAAATCTATAGAAATTCCCAGTAAACATAGGGTAAAAAAAGTTTGAAGTCTTGGGTTAAGAACAGATTTCTTAGATACAATGCCTAAAAGTTTGATCCATAAAAGAACATATTGGACCTTATCAAAAAAAACCCAAAAACTTGTGTTCCTCAAGAGACACCCACTAAGAGAATGAAAAAACAAGCTGGAGACAGGGATAAAATATTTATAAAGCCTGTATATGGTACAGAATTTATATCAAAAACATTTAAAGAACCATCAAATCTCAGTAGAGGAGTTGCAGACTTAAACTTCAACCATATGAGAAACAGATCGGTTAACTAGAGGGCAGTGTTTGTGTGCAGTTCTTACTGTTTCTAGCCAGACCTATCCAGGAAAATTACCGTTCTCCAAAGATATTTAGTTTAGTTCTTTTCTTCCCCATCCCCTTCAGTGTTGTTATGTTATCCATTTGTAATTGTATTAGTTCTCTTTTACTGCATTACAAGTGACAACAGCTCAAAACAGCACATATTTACTATCTACGGGGTCTGTGGGTCAGGAGTCTGGGCTTGAGGCAGCCGGTCCGCTGCACTGAGTTTCACCAGGGTGGGTGAGATGTTTAGCAAATTTGAGTTTAGCAAACTCAAAAAAAAGAAAATCAGACTGGTATAAGATTGATTGGCCTCAGATTTCTCACCTGTGACTCTGGAACCAGAAGATGCTGGAATCAAATCTCTGGAGTGCTGAGAGGAAAGGCCTGCCACTAAGAATGTTCTACCCAGAGAGCTTGTCATTAACCTGATAAGAGGAAGGATATAAATGCTGATACGCAAGCATTCAGTGACTATATCACCATGTACCCCAACTCAAGAAATCAAGAAAACTCAAGAAAAATATTGGCAAATAACACTAACCCACAAACAGAAATCAAGACCTGAAGATAAGGGAAGATGAAGAAGAAAAGAACTTTGTAAAGGACCATAGCTAGTATCTTAGAAGGATTAACTCAAAATTCTTGGGAAAGAAGATGGAATGCTAAGGGAAATTCTAATTGTGGCTTTGAATGAACATTAACAATCTCTAAAAATAGGGATGGGAGTGAGGGGAGAGAGGAGGACTGAAAAATGTTCCAAAAGTCTCATGGAAGGAGGAGGAGACAGGAGGTCATCCATAGACTCACTTGGGCGGGTCACGCCTGGTCGTATGAGGAGGTAGCTGGTACACTGCATCAACACCGGGCTCCCCTACCTTGTTTTACACACACGGTCCTGATCCTTGACAGCTTTGCTTCTCTCCCCTCCTATTAAAGTTGAGAAATGCAAAAACTCAGGAAGTTAGGCTGCATGGGCGAGGGCCCAGCTCTGCAACTGAACAGCTGCCAGGGTGTGGCAAGTCATATGTATGGGCTGAGCGGCCTGCATGTCCACCACAGCTGATGTGCAAATTCTCCACAAGGAGTTAAAAGTAAAATAGGCAAAGGAGACAGCTGTCACCCATTCTTCCCTGCCTCCCCTTTTTACCCCAGGGTTTTGCCATTTTGCTGAGCTGGGTTGTTCTGGTGTGATTCTGCATACTGGGAACTCAGCGGGTATTTCACATGAGGCTGGTTGTGATGTTTGGGGCAGGAAGGGATGAGGGGCTTTGAAATGGGCTGCCAGTAGGTAGGGGACCAAGAGCTGAGAGGAGCTTCTTAGTGGTTACTCCAGCTGGCACCCCTGTGTCTTTCCAGCCTTCAATTTCAGAGGCACAGAGCTCAGCCTTATTTGCAAAAAATAACCATTACAAGGGGGTCAGAGGAGGTGGACTTCTTTTGTGGGGTTAGGGATTATTATTGAAAAAGAAATGTTTGCAATCACATGAACAAAACAGTTTGCTGTGGATATCCATGTTCATAGAAACTGTTTTTTGTTGTACAAAACCTCTCCTCTTGATAATATGGATTGAAATGAGATTCTAGATATTTCCCTCATATAAAAAGAGGTTTTTGTTTTTTGTAGTAATTATACGGGTTCATTGCAGGGAAAATGGGGCCAATTCAAAAGGGAACAAAGCAGATTTTAAAACACCAGAAAGATATAATCACAGTTTGTTGATTAACCTTCTAGACAGTTCTCCATGCAGATCTGCACAAACTGAAAACAAATGAGATCTTTCCGTACATGCTATTCTGTGATTTGGCTTTATTTACTCAACACTATGTTTTGGAGAGGCTTTTATCACCATACATATAGACCCATGTCACCATTTTAATGGCTTCACACTGCTCTGTAAAGTCCAGGTCTCCTAATTTCCTTACAAGTATGTTCCTTTTTTGTAACGTTACCTTCATGGATGTGTTCGTAAATGCTGACTGAACACGTTTCAGGCCAGGCTGGCAGGAGACTCTGAGGAGGAGTGGCTCCAGGAGGAAATGGGGCCTGTGGCTGAGTCTCCGATACTGCCTGGAAGGAACATCATGCTGGTAGCCCAGAAGCTCCATCTTCAGCCGGAGTGTCAGAGCCTCCAGGAGGAGCTAGCGATCACAGCTCAGCAGATTCTGAGGCTGAAGGCAGAGCTGGCTGGCTGGCTGGTCTGAACAGAGCCCATTGCTGGGAAGCATGGGTGTGGCCTGTCATTCCCACAATGGACACCTGCCCCAGAGGGAGAAACCTGCCTACGTTTCTGCCAGAGTTCATTACCAATTTAACCAATGCTGAATGTGGAAGCTGCCATGGCAAGCCAGGTACTGACATTCTGAGTTAGGGTCTAGGATCCTAAGCCCACGAGTGGCCCCCTAATAAAATGGTGTCACCGAAGGGTTCATTTCCCACCCAGCTGGTGGCCTGGAGCTAGGAAGCAGCGTCTACTGAAACCTCTGCAAGTCTCAGCCTATTGGCAAATGTGGCTCTGAAATGAAAGCTGTGCTGCTTTGGCCACATCTGGCAGGGTCCCCTTCAGGGGGCCAGGATAACCCCTCGGCTTCCAAACACTCCCCATTTTCCATCCTCACATTCTACCATATGGCACAATTCTTTTAGGTTGCAACCTTTCTCTCTGTTAGAATCTATATGCCTTAAATATTATCAAATACTATCAATTAATGGTTATCATTAAACCTTTCGTAGTGTGGATAAGTGAGGGGAGGGGGGATCTTTGTGATTTAACAGGTCTTCATTAAAGGAAGATTGAAAGTGAGGAGCTGAGAGAGGCAGGCGGGGGCCTGGGCCTGAGCTTGGGAGGACGAGGGCGAAGAAGGGCAGGTTCCTGGAAGGGCTGGGGCGCCCGCTGTGCACAGGGCGCCCCCTAGAGCCGTCCAAAAGGGCAGCGCCAGCAAGGGCTTCCGAGGCACTTCCCGGCCAGGCCGCATCATCCTCCCCCGACGGGAAGGCCTTCCTGTGGTCCTCAGCACCCGTCCCTTCCCTCGTCGGGCCCCACCGCGGACGGCTCCTTTTCCGGGCTGCCGGTGGGCGCTCCGACTCCAAATCGGGCTCCACTTTGGTCGCGGCTCCCATTTACGAGGCCGTATATCTCCAGCTAAGCCGAGTATTTTCTGTCCACGTCAGTGGCCTTTTTCCTTCGGCCTGACGTGCTACCCACTCGGCCCGGGCGTCAGGGGACGGGGCGGACGGGAGGCGGCGGGGCCGTCGCCGTGGCTCCTGAGGTGCCGCTGCCCCGCCGCCCCGGGAGGCCCTGCGCCTGGGGGCCGCGGGCTGGGGCGCCGGGTCCTCCTCCCAGAACGGCCCGCGCCGGGCCCAGGCTTGGGCCCCGAAGAATCTGCGGCCCCTCCGCCCGCTCTCCGCGGCCAGGCGCCCCGAGGGGCTCGTTTGGCCCCACTTCGCTGCCGCCGGCCACCAGCGGGCCGCGACGGGCAGCCTCAGCGGCGGGCGGCGGGGGCCTGCGGCCCGGCGTGCCGGCTTCTCTCCCCGAGCCCCAGGCCTGGGAGCCCTGGCGCCCTCCGGGCGCTGCTGCGGCCGTGCGCCAGGGCCTCCGAGGGCCTCCCGGCCCGGCTGGACGGTGCTCTCCACATTCCCGAGTTCCTGGACCGAGCACGCGGGCTGCTTCACACGGGCGTGAGGGGTGGAGAGTCCGGAGCGCTGCCCCAGCCAGTGGTGCGCGTACAGGGCGGAGCCTCACACGTGCTGCGGGTGGTGAGCAGGTTTGCGGCCCCGCATGGAGATCCCATTTTCCGGAACAGCCTGAGAGCCCTCACCTGGCAGCTGCAGCAGTCTTCCCTGGGCCTGAGGGTTGCTGCCCAGGGCTGTCCAGGTGGGTACAGCCCTCGGGACACAGAGGCAGGTTTAACCTTGGCCAAACATGTGACCTATTTGGCTCAGAGCATCCAACAGGGGCTGGTCAGGACTAAACACCCAGATAGCCTCAGCCCCCTTCAGGGCCAAGCCCTGAGTTGGGGAAAAGGGACGCAGGTACCTCCTCTCCACTGAGGGACATTCTTTCCCACCCCTTGATTCCACACGGGGGGCACGCCACACCCTGCCACCAGCAAACACACCCTTGCTGCAGAGACAGGGCTGCCAGGCAGCGACCTCAGCCAGCAGCAGCCTGCAGGAGCGGTATGTGGGTGCAGCTCAAGACCCCTCAGCTGGGGTGGGACTGCTGGACTTAGAGAGGATGACTGGACTCCAAGACAGCCTGACACTGGCATCTTCTATTATTGACCCAGCAAGGGAGATAGCATATTGCATAACCGCCAGAACCGACAGGCTTCTGGAAGTGGCTCTCCAACTGTCTGGGGGAACCAGGGAAACCAGGCAGGCTTTGGCAGCCATGGCTGGTGACTGGTACCCTCTATGTCAATGACTATTTTGTCACAACCCCGAAGCTGATCTTCCAGGGAGCACAGTAGTGTTCATGGAGCTGCAGCAGAATTTAGCCTCAATGGTTCGACTAGCAGCCAAAGTGAGCCTGTGGATTTGGGTAACAAGGACCCTGGGCATCAAGAAGCACATTTACGAATGCAAGGCAGATTGGAGGAGGTGGAGACCCACGCTAAACAGCTTTTGGACATGGCTCTGGCCTCTGATGGCTTCCACGAGTTGTGGGAGGAGAGCATTGAGAACGACTGCCTTCTGTGGTCAGTGGCTGTCCAAGACCTGCTCCGGCGCTTGGAGAAGCTCAGCAGGCCACGAGGCCTCTTCCTACTGCCCCTGAGACAGGCCGTGAAGGACCAGCAGAGGCTGCAGGAAGGGCTGGGTCAGGCAACTGATGTTTCTCAGAGGCTGCCAGGCTGTCTGGCCTACTGTGCAGGCATGACCAAATAAAGGGTGAGGTCTCCCTTCTGTGCAGGGAAGTGCACGTGCTCATGGGTGCCCCGCTGGATGTGGCACAGGTCCCTGCCTCCTCCCCACGCTGTCTACCAGCCGGTCCACGTGCTTTGAACTCCTCTGCTTGGAGCGCACCCTTTGAGCCAAGGCCCTGACCAGCCACCTCATCAGCATCAGTGCTGACTATGAACCTGCCTTCCTAGATGCCTTCTTCCCAAGGTTGTCTGCCTGCAAAGACCCCCAAACCAGGCCGGAAAGCTCCCTGGAAAGAATGGGGTCTGGCATCTAAGCTGTGCAGGGAATTGTGGCAGGAGGTCAGGAGTCTGAGCCCTGCCAGAAAGACTTTCTTGTGGCTCTGGAGGACATTCTTGTCCTCACCAGAAAGGTGGACCAGAGGGTGCCTGTGCTCCGACAGCACCCAGAGGAGAGGGGAATGCACATCCTGGACTGGCTGCAGTGGGAGTGGGCAGCCAAGGCCCACCATACTGTGGCCCAGCTCCAGGCCTGGAAAGGTGGTCACACCAAAGCTTGGAGACCCATGACCCAGTGCTTGAAGCCCAGTGACAGACAGGACCCTGCCCAGCCCCAGCTCCACCACGGGGAGGGAGCTTCAGGAGCGGCTGCAGTGGGCAATGTGGGTTCTCAAAGTGTCACCCCAGGAGACAGTCCAGGGAGCTTAGCAGGACCTGCACTGCCGATCCAGCCATCACTTGGACACGGGTAGCCGACCTAGACACGGTAGGAAATCAGTATCTTTCCTCCCCAGCCCTGACCCCACCAAAACCCACTGCCAGGTTCCAGAAAAAGCTGCCTTGGTGCCCGTGTATGTAATTCCCATCTGGCGGGCAGCATTGTGCAGCTGTTGAGACTGAAACCAGGAATCACACTGCTTGGGCTGTGCCTGATGCTACCATTTCTTGGCTCTGAGACCTCAGAGAAGCTTCCCACCTATTTTGGATGTCAAAACCCTAGTCTAGAAAAGGGGAACACTGGCACTTTCCTGGTGGAGGATTAAGGAGCACATTCGGGTAAAGTACTTGCATTTGCCAGGCATATAGTAAGTGTCCTGTAAGTAGTGGCTACAGTCATGGACCTCAGTGAAGTCTTCCCACTGCCCCAAGGGACAGCGGCTCGCCTGACTGACAGCACTCCTCTGTGTCTCCTCAGAGACACAGCCTCCAGACAGCCCAGAGCAGCACCTCCATCCCTGAGCCCCTGCCAGAGCCTGCTGAAGGAGGACATGGCCTTGCAAAGGGGCTCATGCATCTTCCAGGCACTTGTCTGTCACAGCCTGGGACTTCTTCATCCCAGCTATAGGAATCACCAACAAAAATCCTAGGCCTCTTTCTTCACTGAAAAGCCTGGAGACACTTCTAGCTTTGGGTACTTAAGGTCCCTGTGAGTGGAATATGAGACATGAGTTGCAAGGAGTATTTCCTAGTTTCCTAACCCTTGGCTCAAGGACCACCAAATCGCTTCTTTGCCCTTTTATCCCTTGTTTTCAGTCACTCCAGTTGAGTCTTAGTCTCAGCTGACTTCTCTCCCCTTTGCACCATCTGGGCAGCCTGCTGGGAGTCAGTGTAATTTGGCCCCTCTCCAGAAAAGGCTTTAGCATTCAGGGGACACCCCAGCTGTCCAAAACAAGGCCAACAAACAGTTTTCAGAAGGCAGGGGACTTTTAATTGAAGAAGTAACACAAAAGTGATAGCAAAGCCAGGTGATTTCTCAGTATGCACTCACACAGGAAGCCTAAACACGGATGCTAAGAAGTCCAAGGACTGTGTCTCACCTGCCTTAAGATCCTTCAAGCTGAGCAGTTTCTGGTGCATTGCAGGTGTGCGATCAGTGGTTTCAAATTCTTGCGAGGATGCTAAAGACAGCCTACAGGTGCAGAGGACCCCTCATGGGAGGGGTGGAGCAGGGTGCCCCGCCCACTTCTGGAGGTCAGGGGGTCTTTTTCTCCCTAGAAAATAACAATCAAGGTAATGAGGGGAAAATCATAATCATTCATACCGAGCTGTAAAGTCTTTTCATATACAATAATTGATGTGAAAGTGTTTGGTTTCCCAAAGTTAGAACATTCTAGGATTCCTGAATTTCTTCAAGAAGCTGTACTTTCTCCCTTCTCCCATATAAAGCCTGAAAATTCACAGTGGGAATGAAACTGGTATTTTAACGACCCTGGGACCTGAGTATGGCAGCTTTTAGTTTATGCAAGTACTGGCTGAGTGGAGCACAGAGAACTAGGGTTTCCCTGTTTCCCCTTCTTCCTATTTGGAGGAGGTTGTCAAAGAGCTGCTGGCACAGGGGTATCAGGAAAACCTCTTGATTCCCAACCCTTGTTTAAAAATGATTAAAAGGCCATTAACATTGCACTGTAAAGGCTGAAGATCCGAGCATCAGGAATATCATCATTTCTCCCCTGTCCCTTTACGCAGCAAGGCCACAGCACACCTTCCAGCTACTCCCGCTGTCCAGCCTGGCTACACACTGAGCTGAACCAGCCTCTCTGGGAGGATGGCAGCATGGCTGGTGGGAACAGAATCACCCAGACTCCCCAGGAGATGGCAAAGGAGCTGCTCCTGACGGCTCAGAGCTTGGGAGGAGAGGATGCATGGTGGTACTTGGCTGTGGTGGTGGGAGAACTGGGCACCGTGGGCAAACAGGGCTGCAGCTGCTGCCCTGCCAGAGCAGGGACAGCCTGGGGTAGCCCCCAGGAATGGGCATACTCAGTATGTTGGGCACTTTGCATTTTCACATGCTCTCTTCTTTCCCTATCTGGGTGTATCATGAGTTTGCCTTACTTCTCACTTCCCCTCCTCTTAGGCTCAATCACTAAGGCTTTGTCTTATTCCACCAGGGAAGATATTTTGCCAGATTTTGTAAAGCAGCAATTTAGTAAAATCAAGGACTCATTCATCCTCCAGAAGGATGAGCTGAAGGAACCACTTACATTTTTTTAAATTCCCCAGAATAGAAGTAACAGGACTACAACCTCCTGAAGGATAGCCATTCACAGCCAGCAATAGCCTGCAGGGGAAGGGAGCTGCATTCCTCTGGCTTTTAGGGGCCAGCTTCAATCACCTGTTCTAATTCTCTTGCTCTCTTCTTGATTCAATTCAGTTAAGCATTGTTTAACATCATTGCAAAAAATAAATAAAAGAAGTCCCTTTACGGAGTGTGTGGAGAAAGGAAGAGATAGAATGGTCCCAAAAGCAATTTAGAAACTCCTTCTCGAGTAGATCTGCTGGGCACTACTGGCTCCTAAATCCATGGCTGGGCCACATGGGGTCTCACTTTTTCATTCTGGATGTGAAGGAGGGGTACAGAAGAGGAGGATGGATGGTTAGGTGACTGCAAAGCCACACCCAGCAGCCCCCACCACACCCGAGACTCACTTTTCATTGTCCTGTCCCTCCTCCCAACGCTGGCCCAATTCGCCCAGGCAGAATCACGAGGAATGGCTGGTCTTGAAGCCTTCAGAGAAGTTTCAGGAGATCCTGGTTTTTTGACTGAGATAAAATAAAGTTCATTCTGGGGATGAAGTACATTGTACTTCACTGAAACAGTTACCCCAAGGTCATTAGGTCAGCCGTCAGAGTGGTTACCACTTGCTCACCCCCATTTTCTTTCCAAACACTTCAGGTATTCTAATTTACAGTGGACTTGGGTACTGGCAGTGCTGCTGGCTGAGGGCCCAGGAATATGCACACTCTCCACCTCATGGAGTTTGCTGGGGAAATGTACACTTAAAGGGAAATGACAAAGGGAAAGCCAAAGGATCATTTTTAATAGTGAGACTAATGCCAGGTAAGATGGAGGCTCTATGCAGAATTCCCCCAAACCTCCCCCAATTTTTTAAATTAAGGTATCATTGATCTATAATCTCATGAAGGTTTCACATGAATAACATCATGGTTTCAACATTCACCCATATTATCAAGTCCCGCTCACCCCATTGCAATCACTGTCCATCAGCTTAGTAATATGCTATAGAGTCATTAAGTGTCTTCTCTGTGCTATACTGCTTTCCCCATGACCTCCCTATATAGTGCTAATTATAATGCCCCTTAATCCCCTTCTCCCTCCCTCCCCACCCCTTTCCCTTTGGTAACCACTAATCCCTTCTTGGAGTCGGTGAGTCTGCTGCTATTTTGTTCCTTCAGTTTTGCTTTGTTCTTATGCTCCCAGATGGGTGAAATCATTTGATACTTGTCTTTCTCCACCTGGCTTATTTCACTGAGCATAATACCCTCTAGCTCCATCCATGTTGTTGCAAATGGTAGGATTTGTTTTCTTCTTATGACTGAATAATATTCCATTGTGTATATGTACCACATTTCTTTATCCATTCATCTACTGATGGACACTTAGGTTGCTTCCATCTCTTGGCTATTGTAAATAGTGCTGTGATAAAGATAGGGGTGCATATGTCTTTTTGAATCTGAGAAATTATATTCTTTGGGTAAATTCCAAGGAGTGGGATTCCTGGGTCAAATGGTATTTCTATTTTGAGTTTTTTGAGGAACCTCCATACTGCTTTCCACAATGGTTGAACTAATTTACATTCCCACCGGCAGTGTAGGAGGGTTCCCCTTTCTCCGCATCCTTGCCAACATTTGTTGTTGCTTGTCTTTTGGATGTTGGCTGTCCTAACTGGTGTGAGGTGATACCTCATTGTGGTTTTAATTTGCATTTCCCTGATAATTAGCGATGTGGAGCATCTTTTTATGTGCTTGTTGGCCATCTGAATTTCTTCTTTGGAGAAGTGTCTGTTCAGCTCCTCTGCCCATTTTTTAATTGCGTTATTTGTTTTTTGGGTGTTGAGGCATGTGAGTTCTTTATATATTTTGGATGTTAACCCCTTATCAGATAAGTCGTTTACAAATATATTCTCCCATACTGTAGGATGCCTTTTTGTTCTGTTGATGGTGTCCTTTGCTGTACAGAAGCTTTTTAGTTTGATGTAGTCCCATTTGTTCATTTTGCTTTTGTTTCCCCTGCCCAAGGAAATGTGTTCAGGAAAAAGTTGCTCATGTTTATATTCAAGAGATTTTTGCCTATGTTTTCTTCTATGAGTTTTAAGGTTTCTTGACTTACATTCAGGTCTTTGATCCATTTTGAGTTTACTTTTGTGTGTGGAGTTAGACAATAATCCAGTTTCATTCTCTTATATGTTGCTGTCCAGTTTTGCCACACCAGCTGTTGAAGAGGCTGTCATTTCCCCATTGTATATCCATGGCTTCTTTATCGTACATTAGTTGGCCATAAATGTGTGGGTTTATATCTGGGCTCTCTATTCTGTTCCATTGATCTATGGGTCTGTTCTTGTGCCAGTACCAAATTGTTTTGATTACTGTGACTTTTTAGTAGAACTTGAAGTTAGGGAGCATAATGCTTGCAGCTTTGTTCTTCCTTCTCAGGATTGCTTTGGCTATTTGGGGTCTTTTGTGGTTCTATATGAATTTTAGAACTGTTTTCTCTGGTTCGTTGAAGAATGCTATTGGTATTTTGATAGGGGTTGCATTGAATCTATAGATTGCTTTAGGCAGGATGGCCATTTTGACAATATTAATTCTTCCTAACCATGAGCACAGGATGTATTTCCATTTATTGGTGTCTTAATTTCTCTCATGAGTGTCTTGTAGTTTTCAGGGTATAGGTCTTTCACCTCCTTGCAAACTTCCCCAAATTTAATCTTAATACCAACCATATTTTAACAACTAAAGTAAAGCAGAGAAAAGAGTGTAAAGTGGCTGATTAGAGGGCAACTGGCAACCCAAGAATGGGGACCTAGGGTTTTCTGAAGCAAAACAGTCAGATTCTGTGACACTAATCTGGAGTCGGCTATATTAGCACCTCTTTGGCCCTGAGGTGGTGGGTGGAGTTGGAGGAAGTGAGGAGGAAGGTGGGAAGATTGGAGAGGCAGAAAAGGTGAGCATCTCCTTTCTTGGCAGACATCTACACAAGACTATTCTCCTGCAGCTTGAGTTTCCTCTGGCACCTTTGAGACCCAGGTTATGAGGTTCTAAAAGAGTCCAGTTGACCTCTTCAGTTTAGCCCTTCCCCTCACACATGGAGGTGATCTTACTGTAGACACTCCATAATATCATATCATGATATCTCAGGTCTTCATTTGTTCAACAAATACTTGTTGAATACCTCCTGTGTGCTAACACAGAACAATAGCCATTCTTCAAGTCATTTTCCAGGTTAGGGAATGGTAGCAGTAATGTGTAAAAAATAAAATGCCCATAGGAAAAGGGGGAGGAAAGTCCTTTCACCCTCCCCTCTCCCATCCTTCCAGTATTCCTTTTCATTCTTATCCTAAAGACCAACAGCTCTGCAATCCGTTCATCAAACCCACATGTCATACAGGAAGAGAGCTGGCAGATGCAAAGAACTTGTGCAGACCCAAGCCTTATCCAAAGGGGTACATATTTTAGGATTTATTTGCTAATTGGGGTGACATATCATAGAACAAATTCTCCAGTATATCAGGACCCAGGTATTCCTCTAGGACATCATAGAGAAGTGATGTTGCCTTGGATGTTTTGCACGGATCTTGCTTTGGGATTGGGACATCAGACTTTTAAAAAAAGGAGCAACAGAGGGCCAAATGACCTGGCACAGGTTTGGCTAATTTAAGAAAAGCTGTTTGAGTCTTGTGTTTCCAAAGGTTTCTCCACTGGGCTGCCATTGAACTTGCAATTGATTTGGATTAGGCATTGGATGTGCCTTTACTTGCTGCTTTCTTTTCTGGAATTGCACATGCCTGTAATAAACTAAGTCTCTAACAGAGTTGGTTAGGATTGTTTTCTTCCCTACTGGAGAAGCTGAGACAGCCTGATACATGGAGGAAAGGAGCCCAGAAGAGGCCCCACCAGGGCCAGCCAATGGGAAAAGGACGGGGCCAGCGAAGTTTAAGTTCTGTCCATTCCTCTGGCATTTAGGAGTCCCTCAACAGGGGAGGTACAACAATAAAGAGCCTGACTCCATGCTAATAGCTTTCAAGCCCCACTCCTCTCTCTACCCTCTTGCTCCACGTCTGGATAAGCCAATAAAAAAGCCCAGCACTGCCTCCCTTAGGAAACTCAAACCACACTAGTCCTGGTTGATGTTTGGAGACCCTCATCCTGGTCTCATCCCCTCACCGTGATAAAAGCCAAGCAGTCTCCTTTCTGTGGTTTCTCAAGTCATTTTCAGCCCTGACTGGGAGCCTGCCCTCATTTTGGGAATAATCAATCTTTTCAAGCATTATTCATCTCTACTCTGAACCAGTTTTTGGGAGAAAGGGCCACCCTGTCTTTGCAGAGTGGCCACAACTGCAGGACTCAAGTCATTTCCTGGGTTTTCCTTTTCCAACCTATGCCTACTACCCTATGGCCTATTGAAAGGCCAGTTATCTACTCATTCTCGATACGCAGGTGCGGTTTCATTTGGTTCTACATCAGTTGGAACAGCCCACCTTTTATCTGTATTAGTTACCTCAAAAGTCACCATTATGCTTAAGATTGTATTTGAAGAAAGAGTTCTGTTGTGGCAAAGAGAAAAGGAAGGAAGGAAGGAAGGGAGGGGAGGGAGGGAGGGAAGGAGGGAGGGGATGGAAACTGCTGATCTAGTGCAAATTTCTCTTTTTAAATGAAGAGAAGGCTCAGAAAGATTAAATTCTCAAATTAACTAGTAAGTGGCTTCTGTCACCAGGCCATTAATGATCAGTTCCTAGCTGGGAAACGACCTGTAGCTGTGGCCCTTTGCATCTTTGCTGCAGCCGAGACCCCCTTCAACCTGGATGTCCCCCACTCCTGGCCCTTCTCAGGAGCCTTGTTTGTGCACTGGGCCTGCTGAAAACTCTCTCTGAGCCAGTGCAAACACGGTCCTGTGGGAAAAGGGTGAGGTCATAACCAGGAGACCAGGCTGCCTTCCCTTCAGAACCCCCCCCACAGAAGAATGGGTTCAAACCACCTCATTCTGCTGGTTTTCAGGAGAGAAAGCTTCTTACTTAACCCCGGAGTGGCTGGTCTTGAAGCCTTTGGAGGAAGTTCAGGAAATCATGGATTGAGACCTAGCTAAAATATATTCATTCTGGGGTTGAAGTAAGCTATGCTAATTAAATTTGAGATGCTTTACATTGCCATCAATTTCTTAGGGAAAACCTGTGAGGGCATCGGTTGCTTACTTGTAACTCTCTCATTTCTTTGACAGAGACCAAAGATCAGCTCATTACGTCTGCTAGGAAAATTGCGACTTCCGGACAAAATTTTGCCAAACTTATCTGCCTCGTTGCTAAGAACTGCCTAGATCAAAGATGTTCCCAGGAGCTTTGTCTATGGTAGAGCAGATTTAAACAATGAGCAGCCAGCTTCATATCATCTCCAGGTAGGAAACAGCTGGTGGGGACTGCTGCGCTCTGCGTTAGACTCAGAGGGAGGGCTTGGGAGGCGGGTGATTCCTTTTTCTGGTATACTTCTTTCAATGTTTCATCCTCCAAGAGTCTACATTCATTTTGGGAATAGTAAGCAAATATCTAAAATATAGAGATTATTGTAGAAGACAAAAACATTTTAAGCCACTGTCATTTTTCATTTTGTCACAAATATTATATCTGGTAATATACATAAAAAATATTCAACATGGGAAACTAGTTCATGAAGAGAGGTGGACACCAAGTAACCATCAGGAATTTTTAAAAATCAAAAACTTCAGAATTTATGTTTCCTTTCAAGGTCCCTCCTCCCTTCATAACACCATATACTTACCCAATCATCCAGCTGTGCTCACAACACCTCAGAGCTGATCTACAAACACAAATGACCAATCTCTATAATCATGCTTACATTTTCACCATTAGCTCTCTATTTGTTTTTATACTAAGCATATCTAAGAAAAAGCTCGTTATCTCTAAGAATACATTAATTATCAAGTGAAGGCACTGTGAATATCATATGTCTAAGAAAAACTATATCAGAGCTCACGTTAAGATTAGTTCATTTAACAAGCACAAACTCTGGAGCTGAGCAGTTTTTGTTAGTTGTCTCCTTATAACAGCTTTCATGTTGATAATATAGAACATTGTACTGTAAGTACAGGAGAATTTCATTTCAACCTAGGTCCTTTAGTAACTTCACTGGCACATTTGTGAGTAATAAACCTCTCTTCATAATATTCTGATATTATGGAAAAGATTGATAGTTAAAACTATTATCAATTGCTGTGAGGCACAAAAACAACATTGCTAAGACCAGGGTGTATAAATTATTTTTAAACAACTGTTTAAAAATAAAACCTGGCTGCTGTTTTCTAGGAAACAAGATTTCAGGTACAAATCATTTCAAGACTTTCCTACTTAAGTTACAGCAACTGCAATTAATTTTAGCATTTCCAATATGGGTATTATTGTAAAGGTACCTGGGATTTGTTTTTAATCAGCTGTGGTAAGACATGTGACCATAGAAATGACTGTCACGAAGGACGAAGATCCCTAGAAAAAGAAGAGATTGGCATGCAATGTAGGGTCACACAGGAGAACAATAGGGTCAGTCAAAAAAGCAGAGGAAGCCAGGAGAAAACATGGGCAAGAGCCTTTATTGTGGTTTTCATGGCAAGGAAGGGGAAGTTAGCTAAACAGGTTTAGGATTGGTTTGTTTGAATATTTTCAGTGGACTCTGGAATATAGAGATTATCTCTAGTTGTCTGGTACCTCACCCTGGGGTGATTAAAGCAGGGGAAGAGTTGCCCAGAGTGTAATTGCTCCAAAAGACAGGCGTTTGGGGGTACAGGCTTTAGATTGGTTGGCTTGCCAATGTAACAGCACTTTCAGGAAAGCCATTTACTATCTCTAGAAATTGGCTAACCATGGGAGGGGCAGTCTTTCCAGTGTCAGCGAGGGCCTAGGAAGTCAGTGCATCAGAAATACAGAAAATAAAAAGGTACAATTAACATAGGTATATTTATGAAGCCCTCAATCCTCTAAAGGTTCTGGAAGTCCTAAGATTTTACCAAAGTTAAAGTAACTAAAATTTCACAGCATCTTCATTTTCATTGGTAGAAAAAAACTTGCCTAACTAAATCCAGTTACACTCAGTTTAAAACAAATGTCATTGAGGTATGTAATTCAATTAGGAAGTACCAGTCTGATCATTGTTAGACCTTTTAATAAGCTCTGAATGCAATTCTATACAAAGTTTCACATTCCCTTCATTACACAGGGATGTTGGCATTTGTTCCGTTCCTTCTCTTCATTATTGTCATTAAGAACATACTTTTTGTTAATTTACAGATACTATATACTTTCTCAGAATTAAAATAAAAGTTTTATTTTAAATGTTAAATTGTGCCTTGGGAACATTCTGTCCCTGATTAGTCCCTACAAGGGCATACCAGCTTTCTGAAAGAGGCTCACATTGTAAAACCTTGTAGTATTTATTTGAGATTACACCTTCCCTGATGTAATGTTACTTGCTTTACTCCTGTAAACTCCCAAGTGTAAAAGCCTCCTGACAAGAAGCAGATCCTCTGAAGAGCTCCTGGTGGAAAATGCACAGCAGCTCCTTTGGGTGATCTCCAAGACTGTGAGGGCCACAGACGCTGCAAGTCTCCAGGTAAGTGCTGACCTCAAGACTGGGCATTGGCCTAGAGCTACAGTACACGGGTATGGCACCATGACTTAGGGTCATAGGCTGAAAGGAATGTGGTAGATTGCAGACATTAATGGGGAAACTCTAACTTCTTCTTAGTTATTAAACTTAACTTCTTTCTTCCCAAATCCGTCACCTAATCTGTGTGTTTCAGTTTGGCTAATTTCTATTGACCTACCTTTGGTTTCACTGATTTTTTCTTCAACTGTGTCCAGTCCGCTGATGAATCTTCAATGCATTCTTCATCTCTGTTACCATGTTTTTTCTTATTTTTAACATTCCCATTTGATTATTTCTAATAGTTGTTGTTTCTGCTAAAATTCCCCATCTGCTCATGCATGTTATCTATTTTTTCCACTAAAGTTATTAATTATATTAATCCTGGTTATTTTTAACTTCCTATCTGATCATTCCAACAGGTGGCTCATGTCTGAGTCTGGGTTTTCTGATATCTTTGTCTCTTGACAGTGTTTTCCTTTCTTTTTATTTTTTGCCTGTCTTGTCATTTTCCATTGAAAACTTGATGTTGCCTTTGGACTGGAGGACTAAATGAATACTGTGTATGCCTGAATATGGGCACACCTCTTCTTCAAGATTTTTAGTGTGGGATGTGTGTCAATATAGTCAGGAGTTGAGCTGAGTTTGGGTTTTATTATTGTTATAATCAACTTGGGTGTACCACTGGCTTCAGATTTTCTAGCACTACCTTTGTGTTCAGTGAAAGTTTGGGTTACCAGAAGTTTTTGATCAGCATGAGGCTTTCCTTGTGAGCCACACCTCAGAGATGGTCTCTCTCAGTGTTTTGGGTCCTCTCATGGCTTACTTGGTACTTGATGTTTTTTGGCCCAGAGAGGAGGTGGTGGTGTCCTTGTCCTCATCAGCCTCAAGGGCAGGTAGGCCTTGTATTCCCAGGTCTTGGCTTCAGGGCTTTCTTGGTGTACCTGCTCCTCCCCCAGCAATAGGAGACTTTTAACAGTATGATTAACTTTTAACAAGATGATTTTCTGCTTCCCCAGGAGTAGGAGGCTATATGCTGCTCCCTTTCTCTACCTGCAGTACTCTTGACCTATGCCCTGAGGGTATCCTTCCCCCAGTGGCTCAAGGCTTTGTTCCATAAAAGGGCAGATGTGGGCAGAGATTTTGTGCCTTTGTTGCAGTGGTGGCTGCCCCCCTCCCAAGCCTCCCACTGCAAGGGAGGCATTCCTAACCTCCTACCCAATCCCAAAACTTCCTCATGAGCACCACGGGAGGTCCTAGAGAAAGCCTGTGGATAGGTATGGATTTTTCTTGCATTGTGGCTCCCATGGGTTCTGTACATTCACCTAAACTTGACCATTAGCAGTTTGTTAAACATTTTGGCTAAAGTCTTCCCATCAGATTATTCAGGGGCCCATCTTCATGCCATGCTCTGTCCTAAGGAAGCCCGTGCTGGGTCAGTGTTTCTCCTTGGCAGTGCGTCTCTTTTCTTGGATTTCAGGTGAGCCAGTTACATTTCAACCTTGGCTCTCTGCTGGGTCCAGCGAAAGTCAATCCTGTGGACTGACTTGCTTTCATTAGGGAGAAAGCAACACTCTTTCCAGCTTCCTGTATCCTAAGTGGAGGCAGGAAATGGGAAATAACTGAGTGCCTAAAAGAACATTTTGCCCAGGACTTTTACACACACTATTCTACCTGTGTGAGACACACCCCTGTCCCCTCTACTTCTTCCAAACTTTTCCATGTCTGGCCCTTCTTATCCTTTAGGTCCAAAATTCAATTCCACCTCCTCAGAAGGGGTGAATCACCCACACGATCTAAACTAAACCACACCCAGTTGCTTTATTTTAGCACCTTACAGGATTCCTTCATAGTACTTACCACAGTTTACAAATATATATTTGTCTCTTTCTTTTCCTTGCATTTATTTATTTGTTTGACCTTTTTATTGGAATATAAATTCCATGGCATCACAGACCTAGACAGTGGGCAAGTGCACAGAGGTGTTAAATAAGTAGAATGAGCATTTTCTTTTTCTTTTTTTTTTATTAAGGTATTATTGATATACACTCTTATGAAAGTTTCACATGAAAAAACAATGTGGTTCCTACATTCACCCATGTTATTGTGTCCCCCCCATACCCCATTGCAGTCACTGCCCAACAATAAGATGCCATGAAGTCACTATTTGCCTTTTCTGTGCTACACTGTCTTCCCCATGATCCCCCCCCACACCATGTGTGCCAATCATAATACCCCTCAAAACCCTTCTCCCTCCCTCCCCACCTGCCCTCCCACACCCCTCCTCTTTGGTAACCGCTACTCCCTTCTTGGAGTCTGTGAGTCCGCTGCTGTTTCGTTTTTTCAGTTTTGCTTCGTTGTTATACTCCACAAATGAGGGAAATTATTTGGTACTTATCTTTCTCTGCCTGGCTTATTTCACTGAGCATAATATCCTCCAGCTCCATCCATGTTGTTGTAAATAGGTAGGATTTGTTTTCTTTTTATGACTAAATAATATTTCACTGTGTATATGAACCACTTCTTCTTTATCCATTCATCTACTCATGGACACTTAGGTTGCTTCCATATCTTGCCTATTGTAAATAGTGCTGCAATAAACATAGGGGTGCATATGTCTTTTTGAATCTGAGAAATTATATTCTTTGGGTAAATTCCTAGGAGTGGGATTCCTGGGTCAAATGGTATTTCTATTTTTAGCTTTTTGAGGAACCTCCATATTGCTTTCCGCAATGGTTGAACTAGCTTACATTCCCACCAGCAGTGTAGGAGGGTTCCCCTCTCTCCACATCCTCGCCAGTATTTGTTGTTCTTAGTCTTTTCGATACTGGCCATCCTAACTGGTGTGAGGTGATATCTCATTGTGGTTTCTATTTGCATTTCCCTGATGATTAGTGATGTGGAGCATCTTTTCATGTGCCTGTTGGCCATCCGAATTTCTTCTGTGGAGAATTGTCTGTTCATATCCTCCACCCATTTTTTAATCCGGTTATTTGCTTTTTGGGTGTTGAGGCATGTGAGTTCTTTATATATTTTGGATGTTAACCCCTTGTCAGATATGTGGTTTACAAATATATTCTCCCATACTGTAGGATGCTTTTTTGTTCTGTTGATGGTGTCCTTTGCTGTACAGAAACTTTTTAGTTTGATGTAGTCCCATGAGTTCATTTTTGCTTTTGTTTCCCTTGCTCGAGGAGATGTGTTCAGGAAGAAGTTGCTCATGTTTATATAGAATGAGCATTTTCATTTCAAGTTTAAGAAACTTTGTACCAGTTAAGCTCAAAGAGTATATAGAATAGATACACTCAGTGAAAAACATTTGGAAATGTGCATATTTTTGCTAGAAGTTCCAGAACTTCTTGACTATAAAGAAGGCTGAGAGGCAGCTCAGGCCTGGCCCCTGTGGAACTGTGTCTTCCTCCCTGATGGCATGGCCACAGTCAGTCTCCTACTGATCCTGCTGTACCTCCCAAGGCAGGGCCAGTCCCCACACCCCAGTCTGCAGGCCTTTTGAGTGCCAGAGAACCTGAGAATGAGGCTGAGGGCTGCAGAGTGCACCTGTGTCCTGTCTCTGTGGAGGCTGCTGACCAAAGACCAGTGGATAGTTTGCATAAAGCAAGATCCAAAAGGGGCAGAATGTGGGGTCGAGAAAATGCTTAATTGGTTACACTCCCAGAACATTCAGTGGTGACAAACATAAGACCTTTTGCTCTGTTGTGCTTCTCCTTTCAGAATGAGTGGGCTCCAACTCAGAGGACCTCTCCAAACATGATTCCATGATCTCTCTTAAATTAGGGCTAGAACCTCACCCAGCAGGATCCCCTAGGAAAGTGCTCCAATCAGCTGACACTGGGAGAGTACCATCACATCCTTCCTGGACTTAATAACCTCTCTCTCCTCCAGGGCTTGAGACAACCTTCCCCAGACCCAGAGGAACTGGAAGTAACTGCCTTCTGTGTGCAGTGGAGGAAGCTGCAGAAGCACAAACATCAAGAAACCTCAAGCCAGGACTGTGATGAGCTGGGTCTGTGAAAAACAAGCACTAAAGGACCCTCAATGCCAGCGGCTCTGGTTTAAGAAGCATTATAAAAGCTGAGAAATGTCCTTCAGGGCAAACTCTGTTGGTGTGTCCCTTGGCTCTGAGACTCTGGTAGCCAAGAGTAAAAAGTGCCTTTTAGCTGAATCAGCCTGTGGAGACACAGGTGACAGGGTGGGCCAGGTGGGTGTGAGGTGGCCAGGGCTGGGCCTTGAGCTGAGCTGCTCTGACAGTATTCCAGGTTAGGGGCATGTCCCCAGGCCCCTTGTGAGACTGATTTCCTCGTGGGATGGATACTTATGTTTCTGGGCTTAGAAGGAACATCAAATGCAGACTGCGGAAAGAGAGGAATAATCCTTCAATCCCCATTGGTTTAAGCCTGTATTAAGATGTTGCAAAGTGAGAGGAACCTCAGAATGTTCTATAGGGAGCCAGGCACTCAGGTTTATAGGTAGATTGTGGAAATCAATCAGAGTTCACCTTGCTCAGATAATTAATTAGACACTGTTCAAATTCTCAAGGTATAGGGAAACAGAGGTGTGTTAATCCAGAGAGGATGCAGGGAGCCCCTGGGCCGTGATTTGCTGAATCTGGGTTAGCATTTGGAAAGGAAAGGAACAGTTGGGAGTTAAGGTCTTGCCAGAGTCAGTGGGAATTTTTCAGTTCTCAGCATCTTCCACAAATTCTATTCGGTAAATAAGACCAGTGACCTTCATCTTGGGGCTGAACTGCACAGGGTGGGAACAGAGGACTGATTCTGGGGAAGGGAGATGCCATGCTCTGGGGCTGGGGTGGGGTGGGGGTGGGGCAAGAGGGTTTGTATGGGGGCACCTCCTAGATTCTTGCACAGCCCTCAGGGTGAGGCTGGCACTGGATGAGATTGAATTCCCACAATCCAGTGGGACTATGGCTCAGATTTATAGGGATCTTTAATAAAGACAGGGATTCCTCCCTCCCTTTCTATTATGAGATACAATTTGATGAATTTTACCTTGTATACATCCATGAAACCATCATCACAGTTGAGGTAATGAATATAGGCATCCCCCCAAAGTGTCCTCATGCCCCATTGTAATGCCTCCCTCCTTCCTACCTCCCATTTGGTCCCTACAAGAATGGAACTGCTTTGTCACTTAAATGTTAGTTTGCATTTTCTAGGATTTCTATAAAGATGGAATCATACAGTGGCATTCTTTTTTTTCCCTTCTGGCTTTTTTCGTTCAGCACAATTATTTTGAGATTCATCCATTTTGATATCTCTATCAGGAATTCATTCCTTTTCATTGCATAGTAGTATTCCATTTTATGGATCTAGGACAATTTGTTCATCCACTCACCTGTTGATGGACATTTGAGTTGCTTACAGTTTGGGGCAGTAACAAATAAATCTACTATGAACATCCTGTGTAAGTCTTTGTATAGACAAATGTCCCATCTCTTCAGGAAAATTTCTAGTTGTTGAAAGACTGGGTAACAGTGTATGTCAATGTTTCTTTTAAAGAAATTGCCAAATCATTTCCCAGAGTGTCTGTACAATTTAATATACCACCAATAGTGTATGAGAGTTCCAGTCCTCCACATCCTCATGAGCACTTGGTATTGTCAGTCTTTTTTACCTTAGCCATTGTAATAGGTGAGCAGTGGTATCTCACTGTGGCTTTAATTTGCATTTCCCCAGGAACTAATGATGTTAACATCTTCTCATGTGTTTATTTGCTATCTACGTATCTTCCTTGCTGAAGTGTCTTCAAATGTGTTGTCTATTTCCCACCATTTTTTTTCTTATTGTTGAATTTTGAGAGTTCTTTGCATATTCTGGATACAATCTGATGAGTTTGTTGAGTATGTGATTACATTTTCTTCCAGTCTGTAGCTTAATTTTTTCATTCATGTAATGGTACCTTTCAATATTTAAGTACAGTTTATCAACAGTTTTTGGTTTATTGATCATCCTTTTTATACCCTAAGAACTCTTTAGCAAATTTAAGTCACAAGATTTTCTCCTGTGTTTTCCTCTTAAAGATTGATAGTTTTACATTTTACTTTTAGATATATGATATTTTGAATGAATTTTTGTTTAAACTATGAAGTATAGGCCCAAGTTTGTTTGTATCTGGAATGCCTAAATGCTCCAACACTATTTGTTGAAAAGAGTATCTTTTTTTTTTGCATTGAATTGCATTTGCATCATTGGCAGAAACAACTGACCATATTTGTGAGGGTCTGTTTTTAAAATCTTTATTTTTCTTCCATTGATCTGCATATCTAACCTTTCATGAATAGTACACTATTTTGATTCCTGCAACCTTATAGTAAGCTTTAAAATTGGGTAGTGTGAGTCCTCCAAGTTTGTCTTTCTTTTGCAAAATAGTTTTGGCTATTTACCTTTTCTTTTCTTTTCTTTTTCTTTTTTTGCCTTTTGTGTACATTTTAGAAGCAGCTTGTTTGTATCTTCAAAAAATTATGCTTGTGTTTTGATTGGAATTGCATTAAATCCAAAGATCAGTTTGGGGAAAATTGACATTTTAATTATGTTGAGACTTCCAATCCATGAGCACAGTATATCTCCAACATTTTACAGCTTTTAGTTTTATATATGTTTTATATATATTTATACCCAGGTTTTTAACTTTTCAAAGTTATTATAAATGGAAACATTAAAAATTTTCTTTCAAGATTTTTACTAGTATACAGGAATATGATTGATTTTTATGTTGACTAGGTATCCTACTATATTGCTAAACTCACTTATTGCTCTTAGGAACTTTTTTGCAGATTCCTGAGATTTTCTATGTAAACAGTACTGTCATTAGTGAATAGGTAAAGTTTTATGTTTTCCTTTCTAATCCATATGCATTTTGTTTGTTTTCCTGGTCTCATTGTGTTGACTAGAACTTCTAGTATCATATTGAAAAAAAGGAGTGGGAGTGGACATCCTTGCCTTGGTAGAGGGAAGCATTAAGTCTTTCACTATTAAGTGTAACACTAGCTGTAGGCTTTTTTGGTGAATGCCCTATATCAGGCTAAGAAAGTCCTGTTTTTATATTGGAGTGTTTTCATCATGAATGAATGTTATATTGTTAAGTGCTTCTTATGCATCAATTATATAACTGTGTAGGGTTTTTTGTTTTGCTTATTAATATGATAATTACATTGATTGATTTTGAAATGTTGAACCAACCTTGCATTCATGTGATAAATCCCACTTGGTCACAAGGTATTATTCTTTTGATGTATTATTAGATTTTGTTTGCTAATATTTTTGTTTAGGATTTTTATGTCTATGCCCATAAGAAATATTGGACTGTAGTTTTATTTTCATGTACTGTTACTGATTTTGGTAATAAAGTAATCCTGGCCTCATGAAAGGAATTAAGTGTTCCCTTCTATTTTCTGGCTGAGAATTGGTATTATTTCCTTTTTAAATGTTTGATGGAATTCAATAGCAATACTATATGAGCCTGGTGTTTTCTTTATGGGAAGATTTTAATAAAAATTTTTATTCTTAAGTAGGTGTAGGATATGCAGGGTGAATTTTGGTAGTTTGTGAAATTCAATGAATTATTTTAAGGTCAAATTTATTGACATAAAGTTGTTCATAGTATGTTCTTATTATCCTTTTAATATCTGTAGGATCTGTATTTATGTTATTTCTGTCATTCCTGATGTTGGTAGTTTGTGTCTTCTCTCTTTTTTTTCTCAGTTATGTGGAGATTTCTCAGCCTTATTTATCTTTCTTAATAACCAGCTTTTGCTTTCATTGACAATCTCTCTTAGATTCTGTCAATCCTATTTCATGGATTCCTTGTCTTATTTATACTATTTCTTTTCTTATGATAGCTTTGGGTTTCATTTGTTCTCTTTCAAGTTTGTGAATGTAGAAGGAAAGGTCATTGTTTTGTGGCATTTTTCTTTTCTAATTTTTTCATCTCTCACCTGGGAGACTGCTGGTTTCTGCCTGGATTCCCCCTCCTTGCACTATAGCTTTGACTTCCAGAAAATGAGCTGGATTAGTCTAAGGGCTCATCTTTTTTGTTTCTTCTCTCTCTATTTATAAACTTAATTTTATTAATCTGAGGGCAACAGAGTTTCTCAGCTTTTGTTTGTATAAAACTGCCTTCATTTTTTCCCTCATTTGTGAAAGGTATTTTCACTGGTTACCTAATTCTACATGGACAGTCCTTTAAAGATGTCTTTCCATTGTCTTCTGGTTTCTGACCAGAAGGATGCAGCTATCGCTAGGCTTATTTCTCTGTATATAATGTAATGTAATGTAATGTGTCTTTTGTTTCTGTCTGTTAAGTTTTTCTTGATTACTGATTTTCAGAAATTTGACCACGATGTATCTGGGTGTGTTTTTCTTTGTGTTTATTGTGCTTGGGGTTCATTGAGCTTCTTGCATCTGACCTTAGTTTTCATCAAATTTTGAAAAGTTTCTGCTGTTATTTGTTCACAAATGTTTTCTGTTCTTCCTTCCTCCACCAAACCACCTCTTGGAAGTCCAATTACATGTATATCAAACTGCTTCATATTGTCTCATTCTGTTATTTTGTTTTCTTAATTAATTTTTCCCCTCTCTGCTCCATTTTGGATACTTACTCTTGCTATGTCTTCAAGTTAACTAATGTTTTCTTCTGCAGTGTCTTACCTGCTTTTAATTACAGAAAGTGAAATCTTTATTTCAAATATTGTATTGTTCGGTTCTAGAAGTCCCATTCTTTTTTAAAAAATATCTTCCATTTCTCTCCTCACTTGTTTTATCTTAAATAAATAAACTTCTTTATAATAGCTGCTTTAAATCCCTGTTGGCTAATTTCATCATTCTGTACTTTCTGATTATGTTTCTGTTGACTTATTGCCTCCTGACAAAAGACCCTACATTCCTGCTTCTTGGAATGTCTACCAATTTTCGGTTGGATGCTGGACATCGTGGATCTGAGGTCACTGATTGTATGGATTGTGTTGTCTCTTTAAAGAGCACTCAGCTTTGTTCTGACATGCCATGAACTCATTTGTGATCCAGTTTTGTCCTTTTAAAGCTTATTTTTAAGCTTTGTTATGTCAGATAGAGAGTAGTACTTAGGTGAGGGATACTTTCAACCTGCTATTAAGCTTCCTTAATATGGCCTTCCTGGAGTCTCTGCGGAATACTGAATCAATGAGAACTCTCCCTACTGGCTGTAGGAAGCCTAAACAATTCCCAGCATTGGAAGAGTTCCTGGAACAGTGTAACTCACAGCTCCCCAGCCCTCTTTACCCAATCTTTTGGAGTTTTACTCTACAAATTCACATTTTAGTATTCAACAGAGGCCCAAGGAGACCCCTAACACATACTTCTGGAGTTCTGTTTCTGCTAGCTCAGTCCTCTTCAGAATTCTGCCACACAGCTGCCTCTGACTCCAACTTCCATCTTTGCCTCCCCTGGTGAGATTGCTGTTCTCTGCCTGGAATCCTCCTCCACACTGTGGTCCAGGATGTAACCACAGGCAGAAAGCTGGAGTGAGTATGGGGCTTCCCTAATCAGTCTTCCTGTCTTAGAGATCAATGTCTTCCATGGCCTGTAGTTCAATGCCTATCAGAGTAATTTCACATATTTTTCCAGTTTTCTAGCTGTTTAAGGTGGAGAGATAAATCCAGTCCCTGTTACTACATCATGACCAGAAAGAGAAGTCCTGTTCAGTGGCTTTCACTGGGGGAATAGAGGCATGTGTATAGGTGAAGTTAGTGTAGTACAGGGCCTGAATAGAAAAGGCATGCCTGGAAAAGCAAATGCTTTGGTGGGGGGGACTGGATGAAGGGGGTAGTTTAATCACCATAATATTGCACATGTAATTGTAGGTTAATGATACCAAAATAAATTGTAAAAAAAAGCAAATGCTTAGGGGAAGGAGGAGACCAATCAAGATTGTGAAGTGGAAAGGCAGACAGATAACCCTTCTCTGCAACAAAAATAAGGTAAAAACTGATAAAAAACAAAACAAAACACAAAACTAAAAACCTCAGTATGTTTGGAAATCAGAAAACAGAAGAGGGCTGGGGGGTCAGGGGGGTCTTGGAAGGAGCAGAAAGGCAAGCAGGCCAGTTCTGGTCCTTCAATCCTGCACACCAAAACGAGAATATTCAGGAAAATTGTATGATGAGGAAAAGGAAAACATTCTTTTTTCCCTTCATTTCTTAATATTATTATGGGACCAAACAGCTCCTATGATGGTTTGTACTTAATTCACAAAAGAATTCTCTTAACTTCCTACATAGAACTCTGAACTGAACCAGTGGTACCTTTGTCCTGATTATCTGGACCCAATAAGCAGCTGGCACCAATTTCAAAACCAAACTAAACCCTGGTACATCTGGAATGTCAGCAAAACACATGCACATACACACACATACTTAATAAATGGACTCATAGACCCAGAAACATACGTAATTACTATTTTGAATTTGAAACAAGAAATTTCATCCTTCAAGTTACACAGGTTATTTGACTGAGGAGACAACCAAATCCCATATATAGGTCCTTGGTATAATGATAATAACTTAAAATCTCCAAGCCAGTCTTACCGCAGTTGTAAAAATGAATGCAAATCTTTGTGAGACCATCTAACTGCTTCCTAGGCCAACTATGTCCATATCAGTTGTTATCTAAACGTGCACTCAGCTCATCAAACGAAATCACAGTTTGGCCCTCTATTCATTTTTTCTCTGGCACTCATTTTTTTTTATTAAGGTATCATTGATATACAATCTTATGCTCAGGTTTCACATGAACCACATTGTGGTTACTACCTTCCCCCCATTATCAAGTCCCCACCACATACCCCATAACAGTCACTGTCCATCAGCATGGTAAAACATTACAGAATCACTATTTGTTGTCTCTGTGCTATACTGCCTTCCCCATGCCCCCCCATCTTATGTGTGCTAATCATAATACCCCTCCCTCCCCACCCACCCTCCCCCACCCCCTTCCCTTTGGTAATCACTAGCTCCTTCTTGGAGTCTGAGTCTCCTGCTGTTTTGTTCCTTCAGTTTTGCTTTGTTCTTATACTCCACAGATGAGTGAAATCATTTGGTACTTGTCTTTCTCCACCTGGCTTATTTCCCTGAGCATAATAACCTCTAGCTCCATCCATGTTGTTGCAAATGGTAGAATTTGTTTTCTTCTTATGGTGAATAATATTCCATTGTGTATATGTACCACCTCTTCTTTATCCATTCATCTACTGATGGACATTTAAGTTGCTTCCATTTCTTGGCTATTGTAAATAGTGCTGCGATAAACATAGGGGTGCATATGTCTTCTTGAATCTATGATATTGTTCTCTTCAGGTAAATTCCTAAGAGTGGAATTCCTGGGTCAAATGGTATTTCTATTTTTAGTTTTTTGAGGAACCTCCATATTGCTTTCCACAATGGTTGAACTAATTTACATTTCCACCAACAGTGTAGGAGCGTTCCCCTCTGGCACTCATTTTGATTACTTTTCTATCTAGCCTCTCTGACTATGATGCACTCAGAGTTGCCATGACATATTCTTCCTTTCTGTGTATACTGAAGAGCTCATTGCCAGATTTTCAATGTCTGCCTTCCTGGAAGTGGATGGCTAACCCTGTCTCCTGGACATCTGACAAGGTATTTTCTCAGTAAACCTTAGGCTCCGTGTAAGAACGCACACCCTCTGGAACACCTTGTGGACTCTCTCTGAGCCAGTGTTTGAGGGAAATAGCAGCCAAGGCCCCAGAGTAAACACTGTTATCCAGTTTGCTATAGTGAGCTCTGGGGTACCACAGACTCCAGATGCTTGATGGAAAGTAGGTTCCTTTTCAGTGTCTATGTAGCTGCAGATTTTTGCTCACACAACTCAGATGTGCAAAGGATTTTCTTGTCTGTAACCTATCTGGCTTTCTCATGAACTCACACTCAATGATGAGCAGGTTTAAATGTCCAGACTGGTTTAAAAGCTTAGGAGGATCCAATCTCTCCCTAAGATGGTTATCTACGTGTGTAAGGAGGTGAAGCAGAGGATACGGTAGGAGTGGTTTTTATGCCTTTTTTGGCATTGGGATAGGGGGCCTTGTAATTTTGTGCTGGTCCTGGGGTGACTACTGGCTGATATCCATTGTTCTGATCACTGACCACACCTGCTGGCCTTTCATGCTGTGTCTACACCTGGATTAACTGTAAGCCTCTTAGGGGGCTCAGGAAGTGCTCACAGGGAGCATCCACCAACAATCCTCACTGACTTGGCGTCTCAACTCTTAATGGCTGAAGGCCATAGGGGATTCCCTTCCCTATTTCCTGCCGTGTTCACTTCATCTCATCACAGAGGGCACCCGTGCCACACAGGAACTGAGTGAGTCCCAGAGAAGCAGGACATTTTCGGCGAATGCTCTCACAGAAGGTTGGCTGCCCATCAGTGATGAGATCTCTGCACTACAGTCTTCTCCCAGGATCTCAGACAAGGAACCAAGGCTGTCCTTACCCACTAACCCAGGAAAACAACTCTAGACACACATCTGATGAATCCACTCTTCTCTTTTTTTTTTTGTTCAGAATTCTCCAGGGACAGAGAGAAAAAGGCTTTCATCCTCCCCTCATTCCTCTTCTGCCTGGCCCTCCTTGAAGCATAACTCTGGTCATTAATATTGAAGGGAGAATAAACATTAGAAAATCATTTCAAATCAGGTTATGGTATTACTGCAAAACCCCATTTTTTTAGTGTCAAAGCTAAATATTACCTTTATTCTCTTTGTATGCTTTTTAACCAGCCATGATCGTCTTTTCCTCTCCTTTATTTCATCATCCATTTGGATGGATGTCAGAAGCCAATGAGACAATAGTTTGCAAACTATTCAGAAAGACAGAAAAGAAAGTCCATTAATAATTTACAAAGGAACACACCTTTTAAGGACTGTTTCTCATGCTACTTAGGGAGAGGAGGTGGGTATCAGGGATGGAGAGAGAGTTGACTCACTTTTGGGAAAAGTGCTCCTGACGATAATTAAAGACACTAATTATTCTTGAGAGACCTGCTGTGTTGCATGCCTGTAAGATCAATGGAAACGCTTGTTCTCAGTTATGGCTAATACATTCTATTTTGGCATTCTGCTTTGCTTTACAGGAACATTTCAGCCTTTTCTCTTCCTTGATTGCCATCAATATGACAGTGGTGCCCATAATTCAATTCACCTTCAGCAGCTGATTGATTTATCATCTTAGAAACCTCAGAAAAACACCCATCAGCATTCTTTCCTACTTATTAGGTACTCTATATATGCGAAGCACAGAAGGAGGTAATTGCTCCGTGTGAGCCTTTCTAAAGCTTTTCTAAGTTGAAATTTATACAGTCATTCAATATTTATTGAACATTTTGATGGGAGTTTATTAAAAATTTGTTATAGTGAAAAAAAGTAGCCTACATGTACATTTCATGGTGAGTATTTAATGAATATCTACTGCTGGGCTATATTTATTTAATTCTGGTTGGTCCCCTACTTTAGCTTAAAGTAAAACTGTAACCACTTACATAAACAAGTTCTTTATTCGTTCTAACCTTTGATTATCAAAAAGGGGGATTTAAGATCATCTTGTCTGAAGTGTCAAGAATTTAAAAAACTATGGTTTTAATTCTTCTTTAGATAAAATTAAAGATTTTTCTGCATGTAAATATGTCTTCAGTGGACAGGAAGCTTTGCTGTACATGAGGTGGCCAGACACAACAATCTTTGGAAAACTAGAATATTTGAAGTCCTAAAAAGGATCTACTTGCCACTCATTTCAACAAAATTCAGAATGTGTTTCTAAAGCCCCAGAAAAGAGCCTAGGAAGACCATGGAAAATAGTCATTCCCAGTTGTCATGGTGTGAAACCTGACAACCATTGCTTGAGAAGTTGTTGGATTAGCAAAATGAAACGAATTAGTTTAAACTAAGTAAGGGTAAAAATAAACACCTACCAGAGGGCGCCTGAGGACAATGGAATGAGGTCTTGCGAGCTGCAAAGTTGGGAATTGCTGTTCTGAAAGTCTATGCCCTATGTGAACACTGGAAAGCAGTATGGCACTACAGTTAAAAACACTAGTTTGGGCCCAGGTAGGTATGTTTAAATCCTAGCTCTGTCAGCTCTGTGACCTTAGGCAAGCTGTCTGTCACCCCTAAATTCTCACCTTTGAAATGGTAATGAGGGCCTCCCTCACTGGAATTTGCTGGGGTGGAATAATTGCCCCAAATACTAGCGATTGGGTTGGTGAGATGATGCATATAGATCCCCAAGCACACTGTCCCCACCAAACTAGCATGCATGGAGGTTTTACTGTAATTATAAACACTTTGGGACTCTAAAATGCTGAGGAGCCAGGTAGGTGTGCTATTGTGGAGGACCAACTACCAGCAATGAGAGGATGTTGGAGAGGGGCATGGTTTAATTTGAAAAAGTCAGGTAACACTATGTCTACCATACTTTACATTTTTCCTTTATAGTTTCTAAAATGTATCTTGTATACCTGATCATGTGATATCACCACAAAGCAGCGTGACTTCATTCCCTTTTCATTAAGTTTTATTCAAAACTTATGTCATATCCATCTGTGCAACTCAGCACCTAACAGCACATGCTAAGTGCTCAATCTTCCTTAAGTAAGTGCTGAATCCCCATTTTGTTGATGAGGAAAGTTGACTTGTCCAATGTTACCTTGCACAGAAGAGAGTGTACCAGAAGTAGACTGTGTAAGCTCTCAAGGAAGAAGTTTCTACAGAGTCCCTCAGTAGTAAATCCAGTAACGAACTAGGCTCCCTTATTTGAGGCAATGCATCATTGGCCACTGAACATACTAGAACAGAAGCCAGAAAACATATTTTAAAGAGGTTTTCTGACCTCAGAGGGAAGCATGGCCCGTTGCTCTCTGAGCCTATTTTGATTCTAAGAGTTCCTGCTCTACCCTAACAGCTCATTTGCTAGCAACTTTTTAGATTCAAACCCTTTGGAAGAAAATTAATTTAAGCTAATGTAAGAGATACCTCCCAGGTTAAAGGCAGTATCAGGAAATAGGACCTTAAATGTTGTTAATCCATGTGGTAAATGAGGCAGTCTCTGCCTACTAAGGAGGTGCTGGAGAGCAAAAGGCTCTCTGCTGTCCCCTTCTCTCAGGAAGGCCTGGGGCAGTCCCATTTATAAGTTTTTACTGGAGTACACCGCTTCCCAACATGCTGTCCTTAAATGCTGAAGATTTATTAAAGCAAAGCAACACATTGCCAGACAGATATTACTAGAAATACTTTTATTTAAATTAGGACAATAGAAAGTGTCACAGAAAAAAATTACAGAAACTTGCAATAGAACATAACTTGGGAAAGTTATTAGTAAATGGGAAGTAGTAGAAGATATTCCTGATTTTACCAAGTGATTTGTTAGTCCTGTAACAGAATAATTTATCAAGTCAGCAAAACACACCCCTAGCTTGTATCTTTTGAACAGACAGTAGATTAACAACTCAGGTAGTCTACTAAATTGGTATCTAGTAACACCTTCCAACGTGAAACAGTAAAGGCAGCATTTCCCCAACACTTAAGATACAACTTGGAGAATTGAAATAACGCTAGGAAGTTAAAAAAAAAATTCCACCTCATTCTGAATAGGTTTAACCTGGATTTCAGCCCATAGATGTTGCCTGTGGATCTGATAGAAAATGGGTGATCGTTAAGTCTG
>JAQQAC010002629.1:11220737-11361375 GCA_029783875.1 Phataginus tricuspis
ACACACACACACACACACACACACACACACACACACACACACACACACACACACACACACACACCGTCCCTAGGACACAAGAGCCATCAAGGCCCTTGCCATGTGCACGCACAGCCCTAGACTAACTTACTGGGGCCCTGGAACCCTGGGTCTACACTGAGCCCCTTCTTAGTGCTGGGTGGGGAGCAGAGGATTTAGGGTAAGGAACGTACATTAAAAAAAAAACTTTGGCAAATAAGTATACAAATGACTATTTCTTGTCACTTTTATAAGGAGATATCATTCTACCTCTTGAATAGATAATTCTCCTATCTTATCTGACTTCCCTCTCAAACATTTGGAGAACAGATGTAAAATAGAGGCAGACAAAACTCCTACCTGTAGTAATGGATAATTTATTACTTTTCACCTCTATTTAAAAAGCATATAAAATGTGTAGTCTATCACTGACAACCCCAAGATACTGCTTGTAATAGAGGTTTGGGAGCAACATGACTAATTTTTTTTAAAGTCAGGCCTGTATATATGTAATTCCTTTACAATAAACTATGTATCAGACCCGACAAAATATTAGCTAATGCAAATTTCACTGCTCCTCTCAACCTTAATATATTCACAGAGATATTAAAATCAGTATAGTAGTAAGCCAAGAGGTATGGGGCCCAATAATTCACAGAGCTGATTTTTTTTCTAAAATGCTGTAATTAGCTGTATGTTAACATTTTTCTTATAAATTCTCGGTTTAAAAAACAGAGATTCAAAGCTATAAAATACTATTCCAAGAACTCACAATCTTGTTTGAAGAAACAGATTTTCTTTATGCCTACAATGAGTTTGCCAGCTGTAGCACAATTGTTCTGTTCCAATGGGTAATGAAGGGTGTTCAAGGACCAGACACAAGACCCAAATTTAGAGTCCAACTCATGACATGAAGGGGTAAGTTACCGTTTATGGTGTTAGGATAAAAGAAATTTTAAATGCTATTTTTAGACATATCTTCATAATCTTGGTTGATATTTTGAAGTGAACAGGAAAATTAAAGAAATATATTTTTAAATAAAAATAAGACTGGTTACCCAGTTCTTTCTGATTACAGAAAGAAACCCTCATAGATCTACAGGAAAAGATTATTGACTTATTCAAACTTCCACCACGAAGTAGTGAAGATACTTTGTGAGTCTGGAGGACTCTTAAGAGTTATGAATTAGTGTAGAAACATTTAACTCCTAAATTAAGCTGCCACAGCCCTACCTTCACATTGGTTGGTTGGTTTGGGGGATGGGTGGACAAAACAAGAGAAGGTAGGTGCCCTGTATCTACTTAGAGATGCAATTTATGAATAGTACTCTTTCTAATATGATATAATACAGAATGGTCTGCAACATCTGCTCTAATAGACAACAGCCCCTGTAATACCTAAACTTGGATGGATGTGGGGAAGCATCAACAAGCAGTTAATAAAGTGCCCACTGTGCACCTAGAACTAGGCTTGTTGCTATGGGAAAACAGAAAAGTGAGGAGACACGTAAGGGGCCTGCCTCCAAAAGCAAGAAGTACAGTTTAAAATTCCTTTTTATTTCTAAAAATAGAAATTCTAAATATTATGTTGGTGTTATCTCAGAATCCTTTCTTTGGTCTGTATTCTTTCCAAGAAAGGCAGGTTAATTGGGGCTTTTACAACTGGCAGATACTGCTGTTAACATACTCAAAAACCAAACTCCAGCAATATAGTGATTGGTAGCTACTGAAACTGATTCTGCAAAGCTACTTTGGGAAAAGGCATTACAGAAATGCTGACTCATTAACAGGTAAGTGAGGAAAACAGCTTTAAATGCTCAGGTCCTATTTGGTGAAATTTTGTCAAAGCTTAGATTCCCTAAACTAGCTTTATTAAGTTTACTAATGACATGTATCTTACTAAACTTAATTTTGAAGATATTACCAAGCACTGCCAAACCATTTCTGAAAACATAATTACAACTCTTTCTTTTAGAAATTCACAGAAAGCCAATTGGTCAAATTTGCAGGGGCTCTATCAGTGAGCTGCTTGATTGCAGACCACCCCTCCCAGGTACAGCCTTTTAACACATACCACCCCTCCCAAGTGTAACCCCCAGCTGAGAAGGGTGAACTCAGGAAGAACATCTCCACCATGAGACTCTAGGTTGTGCAAGTGGAAAGATTTTGACAAGACCTCCCATCTAGGTCCTTAGGAACTTCCAAACTTCAAGTTGCCATTAACTAAAGAAAAACGATACCTTTATCAAGTAAGTCTTTATCAGAAAGACTTCAATGTAACATGTTTGTAGAAACATATACTAAGAGATGGGAGTAAATTATGTTTGTAATTTCTAAGAGAAAATGCTTTTATTCTGAATGAATTGGCCACTTTGCCCACACCACACAGGCTATGATTTAAACAAACACACCATACAACATGGACTGTCACAGCATTTTTAGCCCTCCATCAATATCCAACCTGTACAAAATGTGCAAAGAGGTCAAATCTTGAATAGATACTACAAGTCTACACAGCTCTGAAGTAGGGAAATCCTGTGTCTTACTAAGACACAAAATGTTTAAGGAAATTGCTAACTTGATAGGTTAATATTCTCTGAAACAGTTTCTTAGGCAATTCTATTGTGTCTTCAATATATACTATCTGAAATTTCATAAAACTGGTGAACCACACAAACCAGATCATATTATTTTTGAATTTGTATAACTTAATGCACCCTAGTGGGGGATTTTATAATGGTCAAGCTTGCAGAAGTTATAAAGCAACTTTATATTTACAAATACTTTAAAATAATAATTTATTCATTCATATCAAATCTGTGAGCAGTCAAAATTATACCCATCTCACAGATAAGGGACTAGACATGAGATAAAAGGCCTGTAAATAAATTCAGAGCAAGAATATCAATTTATTGTCTTTAAACCTCCAGTCCTCATAAATTCTCCTTTCTTCCATCTTTTCTAATTAATTCAGCAAAGTGGCATATTTGAACACTCTTTCAAGATTTCCTCACTAATCAACCATCAATTCTTAAGACAAGGACTAGCAAAGAAAATTATGTGAAGTTCCACAGCAAGTTAACAGAAATAGAAACCTCAGCAACATCATTTCATAATTAGGTTGCTTTGGTTTCAACCTTATTCTGGGGTTCGGTGCACACAGCTGTGTAAAGACAGAGGTTTCAGACAGAAACAGACCTAATGCTGAGGGAGGCAGAGTTGGAAATCACTTCAACGTCTGGTTCATTTTCAAGGTTCAAAATGAGGTCCTAACTGGGAAGTGCCAGAGACAGGAATTTTAAATGAAAACGCAGCAAGATATGGGAAAGTAGTTGCTCAAATTATGATCATCTGATTGGACCACTTCAACGCCCTGAGGTATATCCCACTTTATTTAACATCAAAATGAACAGTGGTAAGACTTCTGTCACAAGCCAGTATGAACAGATAAACTGTGTATCAATTAGTCTAATCCAGATTCTTAAGATATACTTCTTTCTGCTATCTATAATGTTTGGCTTCAAAAATAGACATATCATGTACTTTTTAGTGTACTAGTGTAAATTAAATTATATGGATTATAAAAACACCAATTCCCCTTAAAAAGGAGCTTATTTACTGGGGGAAATGGCTACCTATTAAATTTTGGTGAGAAAGTAGGAAAAAAAGAGTATTAAAATAATCCAGGCAGACAGGATGTAATAGAATATTCCCTAAGCTAAAGATATCTCAATTTAAAAAGCATCAGAAATAAAAATCCTTATTTTAAACATAAATAAAACATTTTCATATAAATACATTGTTAAATTTGAATGTAAGCCCAAATTTTCTTGTAAAATAGATTCTGTAAAAGGGATTCAAGAATTCTGAATAAATGGACATCATAATTTGCATTCATGTTTTTGAATCTGACTTTTAAATTAGTTTTTCTCTTTCTTAGTAAAAAACATCCTCTATTAAGACTTTGTATTCCATTTTCATCTCTAACAAGTCAAATTACTTTTTTTTATGATATTTAAAATGTAAGCGGCATTATTTACTTAACAGTAATTATAAAATACAAGAGCGAAATAAGTATTTGCTAAACATTTCAACTTAGTTTCTAAAATTCAGATCTTTTCCTGATAAAAAAACATTGTATGTAGTTTTTTCTATCAGTTTATCCACTTTATTGACTTTTTAATTATCAATAAAGTTCATTTGGAGAGTAAATCAGAAAATAATTTCTGTGGTGGTTTTTAAACCGAATTTTTTAACCCCAAAATGTTATCCAGAGCCTTTTAGGGCAACAATGGAATCCAGGTATAAATAGAAACTCACAGTCCCTTGAACAACTGTCCTTCCACCTAGAATGCAATGAACTTCTTAGATAGGCAAAGTCCTTGTTCACATAACTGCAACTCCATTTCAGCATGGAATCAAGAGCGAAAAAAAAAAAGTATATGTATTAATATTAAACCATTTGTTGAATGTTAGGTTCCCACAGAAATATTTGCTGTGTATTTTTAAAATCACTTCTCAAGGTTAGCTGTTCATCTGAGGACTATTCTTGTACTTTGATGATCTTTCATAATGAGATGCTTCATTTCAAGTTACTTGTTGGAGTTGCTACCAGTGAACACTGTCATATACCTCCAGTTCAAGAATATGAATATCAGTGTAATACTTAGTTTCAGTTATAAATAATACATATATAAAACAAACAGGGCTGCCATTATTTGTATACTGCAACAAATACACAAGAATGAATACAAATTATTTTTCATAAAAATACAATTTCTAGTCAGTTTAGGAGATTTCCAAACTATGAGAATATTAAACACTTAAAACACCAGACAGTCTCTGTTATAGAATGCCAGTCAGGTAAGATATGAAAAAGATTCTTTATTGATAGCCATATACAGCTGACTATACCATCTCTGTGTTTTCTTGCTATTTAAGAAAAAATATAGAACCTGGACATTTAAAACATTATTAATGCAATAATCACTACAGACTCTCATTGGATCTTTAAAATTTTGTTAAAAACTGCCAAAGTCATGATGAATACAATTATTGCAGCTACATCATTTGAAAAAGTAATATAAATTATGCTGCTGAAAACAAAAAACATTACAACACATAAACATCACAATGTAACACAGCAGTAACATAACTAATGTGAAAAATTAAATTTAAAAAGTTGTATTAGAGAAACTGGGAATATTTCACTTTAGCAAAACAATCTATACATCTCCAACTTCTATGATAACAGTATACAATATAATATTTTAATATGACATTCAAATGCTTCCTTTACACAAATAATATTGTCAATACTAACCAAAGTGATGCCCTTAACCAGGAACTGCTCTAATTGTGGTTTAAAAATGTTTTCTTTAGTTCATTTTACATTTTAACTAGCAGTGAGCATTACATATTAATCAGTTCTGTGTGGACAAATAGAGAGGATCCTAGTCAAAATACTGTTTCTCAAAAGTAATGTACATCATATTGCTTGAAACTAACAACCATATAAAAGTGGTAATCATTTACCTAAACATTAAAAGACAATCAGCATATATTCAGGCAGAGTGTTGAATTCATGATGGTTTATTTACAATAAAAGTACTTTTACTGATGCTAACATGATATATAGGTTTCTATGTCAATTACTACAGTTTCTCAAAGTTATAAAAATATTATATAAAATACCACAGGCTTCAGATGATATAATTTCATGTGGTTCTGACACTAGCAGCTGAAAAGTGTTTATAATTTAAAAATAAATAAACTATAGAGGTAAACCAGTTACAAAACAGCAGAGGACTGCAATAGTCACAAGAGAGAAAAGAATTGCTTAGTTACACAATAGCTAACAAAACGGTGAAGCAGTTGGATCAAAAGTTTTAAAAACCTCTTTCAGAGACTTATCGTCAGTTTCTCTACTGGGATCATTATCTGGATTGGGGCTCACCTGTCCCGGCTGCCGTGGCTGCCTTGGATCACTGTACTGAGGTCTAATTAAGCCCGTTAATGCCTGGATAGGGAGGCTGTGCACTGCTGGGGCCTGAGCCATGCCGGAACTCTTGGAGTTATCTGCCTGTGGGTCAGCTGGCCCATCAGCAGTCACCTCCACGTTTGCAGTGGTTTTCTGTGGCAGGATTGCTTTTCCAGGAGAAGGCTCACTTATGTCACTACTTTTTAAACCATCACTGTTTTTCTGGTTCTCTGAATTCTCTGTTGCTAGCTCTGATGCAGACACGGACCCATGCTCCCTGGGGTCATACAAACTAATACCACTAAGAACTACTGAACTTGGAGTTCCGAGTGAAAGGCCAGCTGAAGATGAGAGTTTCGGGGCATATGGAGGCAAAGCCCCAGGACCAGAAGTGCCAGTGTTGGCCCCTGAGGGCTGTGAGGGCCTGGGGTTTGATCTGGCTAACTGAGGGGCACCCTTTGATGTATGTGAATCCTTCATAACCATCCCTTGATGAGACTCCGTATTGTGCAGTCTGTGAAGTCTAGGATCAAAATTTTTTTGTAGCCTTGGGTCTCCTAATTTACTTCCTGAACTATGTAAATCTCCAAATTGTTCAACGTGGCCTTCTCTGTTTGTGTTCATTTTGGCTTTCGCTGCTAATTTTGACTCAACGAGCACTGTGTTTTGATGAAGGTCGCTTTTTGTATTCAATAACCTATTGAGTCTCTGGTCAGCTATAAGAGGGGGCAGAGGTAAATTGATTGAAGATACTGGGTCAGGTTTAGGTAAAGGGACTGGAAGTAAGTCTTCAGGAGCCCACACGATATGTTTTGCAAAGTTGGGTTTGGTTAGGATAATATCCATTTTAATGTGACTGAATTGTCTCAATTGTGACCTTGGATCTTGGAGTACTACACCAGGGGAAGAATCCAAAGGTATTAAGAAAGCTTTTTCTCTCAATTCTCTTTCTGCATCTTCATCATCATCATCTCCTCTTTTGTGTTTGACATTAGTGCCAGCACTTGCATGATGTAAATCAGACTTCGCTCCTCCAGAAGAGCTACCATGACCACTTGCATTTCCTCTCAATTTCCTGGGATCCCACGCAAGTCTACGGTCCAGTGGGGCAGCCTCAGAAGACTTCCTAATGTCTTGCCTTTGGATAGTCCTAAGTCTAGGGTCAACAATTTGGTTCCCTTTATTTTTCTCTTTAGCAAGTCTTGGATCAGTGGGAGTGCTGAGCTCTGTAGAAGGCTGTTGTTGATTCCTTAAAGTTTCTGTTTGTTTCTGTAATGTTCTCAGTATTGACTTGACACTGCTTCCTTCTTCTTCTTCACTACTGGAATACCAGTTAACAGTATCATCTAAATACAGACAAAAACTTAGGGTAAAGAATGAAGCATTCATATTTGGTTTTAATTAAGATAAGAACACCACATGCTATTTCTGAAATAAGTGTAGTGTAACTTCAAGAGAATGCCTCATGAAAAAGCCAGAATTTCAACACTGGAACAAGATAAGACATGGGATGACAATTACCAATTCAGTTACTATACTCTGTAAAGTAAGAGGTATGATATTAGTACACATGCAATGTCCTCCAGTTAGGATTTTTCATTCTGAGTGGCCAAAGGGAAATCAGAACCGTGTAGTATGACAGGGCTGGGGAAGAAGGGAAAGTACCCTTGGGAAGGACTGCTAAAATTTTGGATCTCTTTAATTCAAGTGATCTTTAAGCTTCATAGCTCTGGATTTATCAAGATAACAAGGGAGAGACATTAAAAAAAAATCTGAAAAGAAAAAAAATGCTAATATTGATAGTTAAGGAAGCAATGGGAACTGAACAAATGAAGGAAGAGGTAGAGAATTCATTTACACTTTATTATGTTTTTAGATGTTTGACCTATGCGAATATACTGGCTAATCAAATATTTAAAATATTAAATAAAAAATAAAACTAACATCCTAAATTTTATATACTTTAACAGTATGAGAACATGTGGGACCTTACTCCTAAAGCCTATCTAACCTCAGTGTGTTAGACACAATGTTAAGAAGCTTAATTATCAGAGGTCTTCTCTCTGGTAAAGTGGGAGGAACTGTAAATTGATGCTCCAGGAGGGTGAGTCTCTTTTCTCTCCATTAAAACATCCATATGTTGATCCTGAATTAGTTACACACACACACACACAAACCCTAGACTATCTTAGATCAATAGAATATTGTAGATACTCTCATTTTCACTTCATCTCACTGCTAAGGTATTTCTATTATATGGAACTTTAGTGTGAACAAAGTAGTGCTTACAAAACAAGCATTGGGATTTGGGTGGGGATTTGGTTTAAAATAGTACATACCATATCATACTGGAAAAAAGTTTTACTTGAATCTTGGTATCTGCAAAAACCACTTTTAGACACTAGATCTCTTTTCTCCTTTGGCCTCCAGGAAGTCTGGGGCTCAGCCTGTGATTCATTTTTGCCTGTTTCAGTTATTTCAAATATTTCTGCACACCATTTCATTCCTCACTGAATTTGTTCCTTAATCCAAATTGGTAAGATGATCCAAATCTGATCATAATAGATAGGATGCTATTTTATTTTTACTTCCATATCAATATACTTTATAAGCAGTCTTAAATCCTTTTTGGAATGAGAATGAATATAGAAGAAAGAAAGTAGAAAAGTAGAGATAGGCCAATAGGAAGTAGATATTAGATAGGAGATGATAGCTTTTTATCAGCTTTTTATCATAGGATCAACAAAATGTATAAAGGCATTAAACTTTATAAAAATGAACACACAAAAAACCCTAGGTGCTCAAGAATTTTTCCTATTACAGAGAAAACAATGCCCATAAAATACCACCAATTATATACTATAGCACAAAATTTCATATCATCTAGAAAAGTTGTAATTTTCTTGTTTATGAAAATATAAAGCTTCATAAGACTTCATATAAAGATTACCATTAAAACAGCTGTTTCTTAAAATTAAGTTTTAGCACTTAAAGGAGTAAACATAAATCATATGCGAAATAAACCTATTAGGAATCTTTTATTTCCCTGTGATGTTAAATAAATGAAGAGAATATTACCTTCTTTGAATATGTAACAAAAATGTTCATATAGTAGCTTGTAACTACCTAGTGTTACCTAGTTTTACATAGTTACTTCCAAATTTTATGTTTAAGAGTGGCCAAACATAATAATTGGGTAATTCATAAGAACTGGGTGCTTTAAATTTTTCTCTCTTTAATTGAATTAACTAATTGCTATTGACTTATTGATACCAAAAACACTAAAGTAAAACTAGTGTCTCCACATTATCTTTTAAATTAAAAATAATATTCATTAATAATATACCAGAATCTGAAATATACAGCTGATGCCCATAAAAAGTTCTCTAATAACTGAATCATTTTGGACTTGAGCTAGAAGTAAAAATCCTGAACTGGAAGGTGTCCTGCTCCTGTTCTGTTTCTTTTATTCCAAAAAAAGAAGACTTAATAGCAAGTCTGCTTGTCCAGGTCTCACACTCTAGCCTCAGATCTATTCACTGCTTCAAGGTAAACCCTTTGCAATTAATTACTAATTGCACTAATTACATGGCACTGGAAACCACAATCAATCCCAAGAAGACAGAAGCTACAAGGTAAACTGGAAATAGAATAAATAGTCCAGAGCCACTCAGTTTTCAAAGTCTAACCTATTCAAGACTATTCAGGAACTGAGTGATCCAAACAGGTAAGATGCTATCATAACAACGGACACACCTTCATCCTTGCTTGGCGCCCTTTGAGGCTGGGTGCTGCTTGGCTCTTCATCTTGGTACTTCTGAGTAAGTCGGACAAAAAGAGCTCTCTGCACTGCAGGGAGCAGACCCGGAGCAGGCAGGGGGCTGGGGCCTGTCCTGTTGCTGCCATCAGATCCACTCCCGTGGTCAGGTGAGTCTTGAACTATGGGAGGCTGATGCGGGACAAATTCACCAAGCCACATTCCATCTACATACATAACACGGAAAGAGACAGGCAGTGATTGAGCGCATAATACTACAGAGTACCACTGTGAGTTACAAGAAACTAAAGCTCTAATACAATCACATTTGATTATCAAATTATTACGTGATTGTAAATATTTTTAAAAGTTATCTGAAGTTCTATTGTTACAAATGTTTGGTCAAATTTAAAACATATTTTAAGATTTCAATTTCATCATATTTTACATAGCTTTACTTAAAACATATATTCTTACCATGCTTTTAATGTAAAATAGGACTCTGCTTATTTAAAATTATAAATGAGTTATTTCAAAAGGTAAACTTACCACCAGAGTTACTGGGTGGCTGAAAAGTATGTACGGCATGCTGTGAGTAGTAATTATCATAAAACTCAGCTGGGTTCTGTAAGGACTCATAACTGTTGCTGAGCTGCACTTCACCAGTACTTTGCATGTGTGCTGAACCTGGACAACAGTGATTCTCTCCAGGCACTTTCACCATGTGCTCTGGAAAGCCTGGGCAATGGTAAGCACCACTCATACTTGGTGGTGTCAAAGGTATATCTGGTTGAACAAGTACTCCAGCTTGACTGTGAGGGTCTACAACTGGTGGACCAGGTGGCAATGGTGGGCTCTGTGGCATTGGGAGACCAGGAGGTCCTGCACAGGGATGATGCCCAGGGGAGCCTAGGTGCATCACAGGACTATGGTGTCCCTGAGACATATTAGGTCCAGGACCTGGACTTGACCCAGAACTATAGATATGTTGAGGATGTGGGCTGCTATCCTGAAATTGTGGTCCTGGTGGTGAGGCACTGTTATAAAATGCTGGTGGCCTGTAGACAAAAAGAATAATATTCCTTAGTTCAAAGAAAAGAGACAAACAAAGAATGTTACATTTCTAAATAGATATTGGTTAAATGTTGGTTTCTATATCAGAATAGAATACTATGTTTTTAAGAAGCAATTGATTCCATATTATCTGTAAGTGGAAACACCAACATATGCATCTTGCCTTCAGTTTAGCTCAGTTTTCTTAATTGCTGCTTACTATCAGCTATTCTAGAACCTATTTCCTGATAGTTTGAAAAATACAGAGAAGTACAAAGATAAATAAGAATCACTTCTAATCCCCCCACCCAGCAATAAATTTGATTAGTTCTCCTCTAGTCCTTTTTCTAAGCCTATGCAGATCTTTTTTGTAACAAAGTTTATATCATACTATATAAACATATACAACTTTTCAATTTCTAATTAGTTATTGCTGGCATATAAAAACACTTTTTGAATGTTGGTCTTCTTTCTGGACACCTTATTAATTTAACTACTATTTCCAATAGTTTGTCAGTTGATTCTTTTGGGTTTACTGAGGAAAACTGACCAAATGTTTGCCTCTTCATTTTAAATCTTTATATCTAATCTCTGTCTTTTTACATTGACTAAAATCTGATCTACAATATTAGCCCAACAGTAGACATACTTGTCTTCTTGACTACAGTAGATATAATGGCTCACATTAATTGTGATGTTTGCTATAGATTTCTTGTTCCTTTTTTTGCTGAGATCTCATTGCTTCCCTGAGTGTTTGGGGTTAAAAGAATAGTCATCTGTGGATTTGGACTCAGGCACACAGACCCTGTGGGATGGACAACAGGACTGGAATGGTGGTGTTAGAAAACACAAATTTGGATCCCCCTTACTCAGATGTTTTCCTCTAAGAGCTCAGGAAATATTTCTCAAAAGAACCAAATATACTGAGGACGTATTACCCACTAATTGAAGATATAATCAACAACAATGCAGCCTCATAACAAGGTGGGAGGAATGCCAGTGTGGAGAGGTTTCTGGAGCTGCATTAAGAGTTCCATAGAGAAAAACATTGATAGCAGGCAGTAGAGGCTAGGGACAAAGAGGAAATGGAAAGCAGCAATAGGGGTGCATGCCAGATAGCTGCTTTCTCTACCTAAATTTAATTACATGACTAACATGGAATACAAATTAGTTCCTCATTAAGAATTTTTAGGGGGGGAAAAAGTCATCATTTTTATAAGTTTTAACTTACTTCTTCCCTATCTTATGTGCTAAATCCATAGTAGGTTTTACAACTATTTCAAAAAGAGATGGAATTTTCTTGAAATCATCAGAGAGATCTGTCTGAAAACCATCTTCAGGATCAGAAAAAGGAAAATGCTCTGGTGGGGTTGGCAGAAGCCCAACTCCAGGAGGTGGTTTGGGAAGAGGAGTTATGCCACGCCTTCTAAGTTCTTCTAATTCTCTTTCATCTTCATTTATGGATTCTTCTTCAGTATTCAACACCTAAAAAATAATTGACAAAGATTACTATTTCAAAACAAGCTTTCTTCTCCACTTAAAACTAGAAAGACTTCTAGTAAACTAGTTTTGCTAATAGAAAAATATAGTATTAAAGTTGAAATGGCTCAGAGATAGCTATCTCATTTTTGATGAACAGAATGAGGTTCAAAGAGGTAAAGAATATTTTTACCAAAATAAATTTACGAAAGTAAATTTTCTCTTTTAATGGCAGAACAGGAATAAGAATAAAAGATTCTTAATTCCTAGTCTAATAATTCTGCTTTTTTAACATATTATATTTATAGAATAAAACATAATATAACAAACCCTTGATTTTTCAAGAGTTTTATAAAATATGATCTATAAAACATGACTCAAGTCAAATGAATCCATAGAGAGACCTAACAAATAATCAAGGTACAAAAACATTACTCACTTTGTCCAAAAGTTTCTTTGTTTCTTTAGTCAGATCATCATGTGAAAATTTACACTTATCTCCTTGATAACATTTTGCTCCACTATGATAGAACTTGCATGGAAATTCATGTAAACAAAATATTAAGGAAAAGACCAAGTAAAATCAAACTCTAATATTTTTAAGCCAAAAAGCATATTATTTACTATATATTGTATTAAATTATATGTTATATAAAACAATCTAATTTTCTTATATTATTTTTTAGACAATTCTTATTTTAAGATTAAATATTTTAATTATGCAGCAAGACATTCAAAAATTTTAAATCTCTTATTCCATTAAACTAGAAAACAAAAGTATTTATAATTATAGCAAATACTATAATATTTTAATTACATAAGCCCTGTTAATTTCTGCAGTAAAATATTATACAAAACAAATTTTGTAGCAAGAGTTTATATTTGTGGAGAAAATAAAGGTGCTTGGTATGTCATGTTAAAGTCAGGTGGGGAGGCACGAGTAAAATTTCAGTGTATAGATTTCCAAAGGAAGAAGCAAGCAAGAATATACTGTGTTTAATCATTGGGCGGTAAGATTTGGCAAGACTTTGATTTTATCACTTTCAGTAATGATAATTTGTTACTCTTGAACCTAAGTAGAAATTCAGCCTCTTGAAATACTTATGAGCTGAGTATATTAAATATAAAGTATCTTTATTTCAGTGTTTTTCCCCAAGGGAAAGTTATTTAATTTCCTTAAAGAATAAAACTCAGTTTTGAGTTTTATTTTTTGAAGTACAAAAGTAAAAAAGCTGACTAGACTTGGTTTATGTAATATGCTATTTAAAATTTAAAACCAAACTAGGCTTTCTAGGTTGTTCTTATGATTTTTAAAACCTCAATGATGCTTTAAAACCTCAGTATTTTGGTTAACATATTTTAATAAAGGATATTATGCATATAAATGCAGTTCTCTCCTTTGGTACAATACCCTTGTAAATAAAATTTGCAGATCTCTTTTCTCTTCTCCAACTCTGCATCATGATCAAATTTACATTGATCTCCCTGTATAGAAAAAAGAAAAGAAGGTAGAGGGAAAAAAGGAAACAATTGAAGTGAATTTTCTCTGTGGTGTTTCATGGTGGGACTATGGTCTTTTTTTCAGTCTTTAAATAATAAGCTAATAATAATTCAAACAATCCCTCAGAATTCTTGCCCAAGGAAGTGGACATGTCTGTGTGGGGAGGCAGACCCGTGAGCATGACCTCACTTGGGTTCACCAGCACTCACCACTTCTAGCATAGCTACTTAACTTCTTGGTTTGGCCATGTTTAAAATGGGGATAACACTAACTACTTCATAGGGTCACTGTAAAGATTGAAACACTTAATATTAGTAATCCACTTTGAACAGTACTTGCCACACAATCAGCATTATGTTTCTTAAATAAAATCTGACTTCAACAAAGCTCTGTTTTACAGTATATCCATGCAAAATACATTCTGAAGAACTAGTTTTACTACAACTATTTGAAAAATGAAACTAACCACCACCCAAAAAGAATTTAAAGACTATTTTGGAAGTTAAAATATAATACCCCTAGAAACTTACCTTAATACATCTCCCTTCCAGAAAGTATTTACAGATTTGTTTTCCTTTGTGTTCCACTGTGTGCTGATTAATAAATTCCTGAGTCATAACCTTCCATTTTTTCCCCGGTTTACTATACTGAAAGAAAAAGCAAATAATTTGAATGCAACATATGAAATATTAAGTATTAAAATGTATAGTTGAATGGATCTGGAAAGCAGTATACAAATTATTTAAAGTGGTCAAGACTGCACACTCTGATGCTATTCATTTATGTGGAGAGTGATACCATTCTAACAAACTGCTTATTGCTACCAGTGGTTACAAAGAAACATTTTTCTATTTTAAGGAGGATGCATAACTACATTTCTAAAAATAAAATTATGAAAAGCTTGAAAATTAGCAATAATACTCAGTTTTGGCAAAGGTAAAATAAAATATTCTCTCTCATGTTTGTTGATAGGTATGACTCTATATGGTTTGACTCAGAACTGTACTTTTCAGGATTATTCTGAAGGAATTGTCAGGGAGGTACAGAAAGATTAATTCACAAAAATAAATACTGCAGACTGTGGAGATTCAAGATGGTGGCATGAGACATGAGACAGAGAACTCATCCCGAAACCACAGATAGTGCAAAAATACAATTAATACAACTAACCCTAAAACAGCAACAGGAAAGAAGGCTACACCAGACTGCATACAGACCTCACAAAAAGAGGAGACCTCACGAAATAGTGTAACATACCAAAGCCTTGATCTGGCGGGACCGAGGCCCTTCCCCCACCCCAGCCCACCGGCAGGAGGAAGAGAAACAGAGCAGGGAGGGGGGTGGAAGCCTGGGACTGCTGAACACCAAGCTCTGGAGATCTGCTTTGCAAGCAGAAGCCTACAATGTGTGGTGCTCTGGAGGATGGGGTGCTGGGACAGGTGGAGTGCTTGAGAGACAGATTTCACCCATCTGTGGAGGACAGGATCCACACCCTGCTGCTCTGGGACAAGGGAAAGGCAGGCAGTCTGACAGGCTTCCTAGCAGGGAGAGGGCTGCTGAAGGGGCGGGGTTTGCACGGAGATTGCTGCGTGGGAGAAAAGACAGGGGGACAAGGTTGTCTGGGCGCACTCTGCCCAGCAGATTGGGAACATTGAGGAGCTTCAGGCACTCCATCCCCCGGGCTGGCTACTCAGCTCCGAGGCCCCCCACTGTGATACGCAGCCTGCTGAGCCTTCCTCCTGGTCTGACCGGCACCAGCTGGCAAACCGGCAGTCACTTCACTGGTGTCAGGCCAGTCAGAGAGAGGCCCCGCCTACAACAGCTAGAGACACAAAGCACAGAAGCTTACACCTGTGTGCTCAGCCCACTGGCTCTGATACGGGAGATGGGCATGGCAGACGGGAATCAGGAAACAGATCTTTCAACCCCACAGGCACCAGCTACATTCCCCTACGACACCAAACCTCACTCTAGGGGCTGAGCAGCTCCAGAAACTGGAGCTTCTGGGCACTAGAGGGCACCACACAGAAATATGAAACATCAAAAGAACATGGTTCAGACCAAAATCTCACAAACCCCACAAAAAGGGCCAAATGAAACTGAACTCACTAATCTTCCTGAAATAGAGTTGAAAATAAAAATCATAAACATGCTTATGGAGGTACAGAAAAATATTCAAGAACTCATGAACGAATTTAAGACAGAATTCAATCATTAAGAAATTCTATATCTGAAATGAAACATACAATGGAGGGATTTAAAAGCAGATTAGATGTAGTACAAGAGATGGTAAATGGAATAGAAATTAGAGAGGAGGACTACAAAGAAGCTGAGGCATAGAGAGAAAAAAGAATCTCTAAGAATGAAAGAATATTGAGAGAACTGTGTGACCAATCCAAATGGAACAATATTTGCATAAAAGGGATACCAGACGAAGAGAGAAAAAAAGGGACAGAAAGTGTCATTGATGAGGTAATTGCTGAAAACTTCCCCAATCTGGGAAAGGAGATAGTCTCTCAAGCCATGGCGATGCACCAATCTCCCAACACAAGGGACATAAGGAAGACAACATCAAGACATATCATAATTAAATGGCAAAGATCACGGATGAAGACAGACTTTGAAAAGCAGCTAGAGAGAGAAAAAAGGTAACATGCAAAGGAAAACCCATCAAGCTATCATCAAATTTCTCAACAGAAACCTTACAGGCTAGAAGGGAGTGGCATAATATATTTAATAGTATGAAGCAGAAGGGCTTCGAACCAAGAATACTCTACCTAGCGAGGTTATCATTTAAATTTGAAGGAGTGTTAAACAATTTTCAGATAAGCAAAAGCTGAGAGAATTTACCTCCCCAAAACCAGTTCTACAGTGCATTTTGGAGGGACTCCTAAAGAAGGAAGTTTTCCTAAGACTAAATAGTTGTCACCCAAGGGATAGACAAAGAGTAGAAAATATGATTCATAACATACAAAGAATGGAGGAGGAAGAAAAAGGGGGTAAAAAAAAAAGAATCTTTAAGTTGTATTTTTAATAGCATATGAAGTGAGTTAAATTAGACTGTACGGGAATTACCCTTGAACCTTTGGTTGCCATGAATCTAAAGCCTACAATGGCAATAAGTACATACATATAGATAATCACCCTAAATGTAAATTGTCTGAATGCACCAATCAAAAGACATAGAGTTACTGAATGGATAAAAAAATAGAGCCATCTATATGCTGCCTACAAGAGACTAACTTCAAACCCAAAGACATGCACAGACTGAAAGTGAAGGGATGGAAAAAGATATTTCATGCAACTAATAGTGAGAAAAAGGCAGGAGTTGCAGTACTTGAATCAGACAAAATAGACTTCAAAACAAAGAAAGTCACAAGACACAAAGAAGGACACTACATAATGATAAAAGGGTCAGTCCAACAAGAGGATGTAATTATTATAAATATCTAGCACCCAACACAGTATCACATACATATGTGAAAAAAAATACTAGGAGAATTAAAGGGGGAAATAGAACGCAATGCATTACTTTTACGAGACTTCAACACACCACTCACTCCAAAGGACAGATCAACCAGACAGAAAATAAGTAAAGAGACAGAGGCATTGAACAACATATTAGAACACATGGACCTAACAGACAACTATAGAACATTCCATCCAAAAGCAACAGGATACAAATTCTTCTCAAGTGCACATGGAACATTTTTAAGAATCGAACATATACTAGGCCACAAAAAGAACCTCAGTAAATTCAAAAAGATTGAAATTGTACCAACCAGCTTCTCAGATCACAAAAGTATGAAACTAGAAATAAATTATGCAAAGAAAACGAAAAAGCCCACAAACACATGGAGGCTTAATAACATGCTCCTAAATAATCAATGGACCAATGACCAAATAAAAACAGAGATCAAGCAATATATGGAGACAAATGATAACAATAATTCAACACCACAAAATCTGTGGGATGCAGTGTAGGCCATGCTAAGAGTGAAATATATTGCAATACCGGCCTACCTCAGGAAAGAAGAACAATCCCAAATGAACAATCTAAACTCAAAATTGATGAAATTAGAAAAGGAAGAACAAATGAGGCCCAAAGTCAGTAGAAGGAGGGACATAATAAAGATTAAAGCAGAAATAAATAAAATCGAAAAGAATAAAACAATACAAAGAATCAATGAAAGCAAGAGCTGGTTCTTTGAGAATATAAACAAAGTAGATAAACCCCTAGCCAGACTTATCAAGAAAAAAAGAGAGTCTACACACACAAAGAGAATCAGAAATGAGAAAGGAAAAGTCACTATGGACACCACAGAAATACAAAGACTTATGAGAGAATACTATGAAAAATTATATGCTAACAAAGTGGATAACCTAGAAGAAATGGACAACTTTCTAGAAAAATACAACCTTCCAAGGCTGACCCAGGAGGAAACAGAAAATCTGAATAGACTAATTACCAGCAAAGAAATTGAACTGGTAATCAAAAAACTACTAAGAATAAAACCCCTGGAACAGATGGATTCACTGCTGAATTTTATTAAACATTTAGTGAAGACCTAATACCCGTCCTCGTTAAAGTTTTCCAAAAAGTAGAAGAGGAGGGAATACTCCCAAACTCATTCTACAAGGCCATCATCACTCTAACACCAAAACAAGGCAAAGACACCACAAAAAAAGAAAATTACAGACCAATATCCCTGATGAACATAGATGCAAAAATACTCAACAAAATATTAGCAAACCAAATTAAAAAATACATCAAAAAGATCATCCATCATGATCAAGTGGGATTCATCCCAGGGATGCAAGGATGGTACAACATTCGAAAATCCATCAACATCATCCACTACATCAACAAAAAGAAGGACAAAAACCACATGATCATCTTCATAGATGCTGAAAAAGCATTCGACAAAATTCAACATCCATTCATGATAAAAACTCTCAACAAAATGGGTATAGAGTGCAAGTACCTCAACATAATAAAGGCCATATATGACAAACCCACAGCCAATATTATACTTAACAGCGAGAAGCTGAAAGCTTTTCCTTTAAGATTAGGAACAAGACAAGGATGCCCACTCTCCCCACTTTTATTCAACCTAGTTCTAGAGGTCCTAGCCATGGCAATCAGACAACACAAAGAAATAAAAGGCATCCAGATTGGCAAGGAAGAAGTTAAACTGTCCCTGTCTGTAGATGACAGGATATTGTACATAAAAAGGCCTAAAGAATCCACTCCAAAACTACTAGATCTAATATCTGAATTCAGCAAAGTCACAGGATACAAAATTAACACACAGAAATCTGTAGGATTCCTATACACTAACTGTGAACTAGCAGAAAGAGAAATCAGGAAAACAATTCCATTCACAATTGCATCCAAAAGAATAAAATACCTAGGAATAAACCTAACAAGGAAGTGAAAGATCTATACCCTGAAAACTACAAGACACTCAAGAGAAATTGAAGAGGACATTAATAAATGGAAATTCATCCCACGCTCTTGGCTAGGAGGAATTAATATTGTTAAAATTGCCATCCTGTCTCAAGCAATCTACAGATTCAATGAAATCCCTATCAAAATACCTACAGCATTCTTCAATCAACTAGAGCAAATAGTTCTAAAATTAATATGGAACCACAAAAGACCCTGAATAGCCAAAGCAATCCTGAGAAGGAAGAATAAAGCAGGGGGAATTATACTCCCTGACTTCAAACTCTACTACAAAGCTACATTAATCAAGACAATTTGGTACTGGCATAAGAACAGAACCATAGACCAGTGGAACAGAATACAGAGCCCAGATGTAAACCCAAGCATATATGGTCAATTAATATATGATAAAGGAGTCATGGATATACAATGGGGAAATGACAGCCTCTTCAACAGCTGGTGTTGGCAAAACTGGACAGCTACATGTAAGAGAATGAAACTGGATTATTGTCTAACCCCATACACAAAAGTAGATGCAAAATGGATCAAAGACCTGAATGTAAGTCATGAAACCATAAAACTCTTAGAAAAAAATATAGGCAAAAATCTCTTGGACATAAACATGAGCAAGTTCTTCATGAACATACAACTTTTCATGAACATATCTCCTCGGGCAAGGGAAACAAAAGCAAAAATGAACAAGTGGGACTATATCAAACTAAAAAGCTTCTGTATGGAGGGGCTCAAGATGGTGGCATGAGTAGGGTGGCAGAAATCTCCTCCCAAAACCATATATATTTTTGAAAATACAACAAATACCAATACTCCTAAAAGAGAGACCAGAAGATACAGTACAACAGCCAGGCTACATCTAGATCTGCAAGAACTCTGCATCTCATGAAAAGGGTTAGATACAAAGCTGTGATCTGGCAAGGACCCAAGTACTCCCCCTTCCCCAGCTCACCAATGGGAGGAAAAGAATCAGAGTGGGGAGGGAGTGGAAGCACAGGACTACTAAATAACCAGCCCTAGTAACCTGCGCTGGGAGCACAGACACACATTGCATGGTGTACTGGATATTAGAGAAATGGAAAAGTAAAATCCGAGACGGACACTGCAAGCAGGTCCCGACAGCCGGCTCCCTGGGACAAAAGAAAAGCAGGCGCTTTTTAAAAGTCTTAAAGGGACAAAATCGTCCTGACAAACTCCATCCAGCAGGCTGGGAATCTTAAGGAACTTCAGGTGCCCTAACCCCCTGGGGGGTAACGCAGTCCCAAAGCCCCTCATGGTGATAAGCAGGCTGCCATTCATTCCCCCCGGCTGGTGCTGCAAGCAAACTGGCTGACCCACCACAGCTGTGGAGCAGATGGAGAACAGCCCCACCCACAGCAACCACACAGAGTCTTCTCCCAGTGCGCAGCTAACCAGGATAGACCCAGAGGCTGCCGCTGACGTGCAACTGCCCAGCACAAAGGAACCCAGAGCAAGGTCAGGAAGTCACGAAGGGGCGCCGTTTTCGCAGGAGAACACACCCGGCCCGGCTGCGTCCCCCTGAAGGACTCTAGGCTATCCCGAGGGCTGCCCCACCCATGGCAGCTCAGGGGAATATCCCAGACACTGCTTCCGGTGTGCGGGTAACCAGCACAGGCAGCAGAAGCTGGAGAAAGGTCCGGCAGGCATGAAGTGGTGCCGTTTTGACAGGAGAACAAACCCGGTGCATCTGCGACTCCCCCGGCCGAGTGCTAGGCTATCCCGAGGGCCGCCCCTCCCATGGCAGCTCAGGAGGTTATCCCAGAGACTGCTCCCTGTGGGTAGGTAACTGACACAGGTAGTGGAGAAGGGCATGGCGACCAGAAAGAAGGAAGGGACTTTGTTCTCTGAGCTGACACATGCGCTACCTGCCTACGACCACTTCTATCACCACGAAAAGGCAGAAGAATCTGGTCCAGTCAAAAATCACTCTGACAACCCCAGAGAGAAAGCCTGGGGAGGTAGATATAACCAATCTTCCTGAAAAAGAATTCAAAATAAAAGTCATAACCATGCTGATGGACCTTCAGAGAAATATGCAAGAGCTAAGGGATGAAGTCTGTAGGGAGATAACAGAAATGAAACAATCAATAGAAGGTCTTAGGAGCAGACTGCTCTAGGAATGAAAGAATATTAAGAGAACTGTGTGACCAATCCAAATGGAACAATATTCACATTATAGGGGTACTGGAAGAAGAAGAGAGAGAAAAAGGGATAGAAAGTGTCTTTGAAGAAATAATTACTGAAAACTTCCCCAGGCTGGGGAAGAAAATAGTCTCTCAGATCATGGAAGCACACAGATCTCCCAACATGAGGGACCCAAGAGGACAACACCAAGACATATAATAATTAAAATGGGAAAGATTTAAGACAAAGACAGAGTATTAAAGGCAATCAGAGAAAGAAAAAGATCACCTAGAAAGGAAAACCCATCAGGCTATCATCAGACTTCTCAACAGAAACCTTACAGGCCAGAAGAGAATGGCATGATATATTTAATGCAATGAAACAGAAGGGCCTTGAATCAAGAATACTGTATCCAGTACGATTATCATTTAAACTTGAAGGAGGGATTAAACGATCTACAAACAAGCAAAAGTTGAGGGATTTGCCTCCCACAAACGACTTCTACAGGATATTTTAAAGGGACTGCTCTAGATGGAAGCACTCCTAAGGCTAAATAGATGTCACCACAGAAAACAAAATCACAGCACAGAAAGCAGACCAAACAAATACTAACTAAAGGCAAAAAATAAAATCAACTATCCACAAAAGTAGTCAATGGAAACACAAAAGAGTACAGAATAAAACACCTAACATATAAAGAATGGAGGAGGAAGAATAAGAAGGGAGAGAAATAAAGAATCATCAGACTGTGTTAATAATAGCATAATAAGAGAGTTTAGTTAGATGGTTAGAGAGTAAAGAAGCTACTCTTGAACCTTTGGTAACCACAAATCCACAGCCTGCAATGGCAATAAGTACATATCTATCAATAATCACCCTAAATGTAAACAGACTGAATGCACCAATCAAAAGACACAGAGTAACAAAATGGATAAAAAAGCAAGACCCATCTATATGGTGCTTACAAGAGACTCACCTCAAACCCAAAGATATACACAGACTAAAAGTGAAAGGATGGAAAGATAATTCATGGAAACAATATGGAGAAAAAAGCAGGTGTTGCCGTACTTGTATCAGACAAATAGACTTTAAAACAAAGAAAGTAACAAGAGATAAAGAAGGACATTACAAAATGATAAACAGGACAGTCCAACAAGAGGATATAACCATTATAAATATATATGCACCCAACACAGGACCACCGACATATGTGAAACAAATACTAACAGAATTAAAGGAGGAAATAGAAAACAATGCATTCATTTTAGGAGACTTCAACACACCACTCACTCCAAAGGACAGATCAACCAGACAGAAAATAAGTAAGGACACAGAGGCACTGAACAACACACTAGAACAGATGGACCTAACAGACATCTACAGAACTCTACACCTGAAAGAGCAGGATACACATTCTTATCAAGTACACATGGGACATTTTCCAGAACAGACCACATACTAGGCTACAAAAAGAGCCTCAATAAATTCAAAAAGATTGAAATTCTACCAATCAACTTTTCAGATCACAAAGCTATAAAACTAGAAATAAATTGCACAAAGAAAACAAAAAGGCTTACAAACACATGGAGGCTTAACAACATGCTCCTAAATAATCAATGTATCAATGACCAAATTAAAACAGAGATTAAGCAATATATGGAGACAAATGACAACAGTACAAAGCCCCAACTTCTGTGGGACACAGAGAAGGCAGTTCTAAGAGGAAAGTATATTGCAATCCAGGCATATTTAAAGAAGGAAGAAAAATCCCAAATGAATAGTCTAAAGTCACAATTATTGAACCTGGAAAAAGAAAACAAATGAGGCCTAAATTCAGCAAAAGGAGGGACATGATAAAGATTAAAGCATAAATAAATAAAATCAAAAAGAATAAAACAATAGAAAGAATCAATGAAAGCAAGAGCTGGTTCTTTGAGAAAATAAAGAAAATAGATAAACTCCTAGCCAGACTTATCAAGAAAAAAAGAGAATCTATACCCATAAACAGAATGAGAAATGAGAAAGGAAAAATCACTATGGACACCACAGAAATACAAAGAATTATTAGAGAATACTATGAAAATCTATATGCTAACAAACTGGATAACCTAGAAGAAATGGACAACTTCTTAGAAAAATACAACCTTCCAAGACTGACCAAGGAAGAAATAGAAAATCTAAGCAGACCAATTACCAGCAACAAAATTGAATTGGTAATCAAAAAACTACCCAAGAACAAACTCCCCAGGCCAGATGGACTCATTGTCGAATTTGATCAGACATACAGAGAAGACATAATACCCATTCTCCTTAAAGTTTTCAAAAAAATAGAAGAGGAGGGAATACTTCCAAACTCTTTCTATGAAGCCAACATTACTCTAATACCAAAACCAGGCAAAGACACCATAAAAAACGAAAATTACAGACCAATATCCCTGATGAACATAGATGCAAAAATACTCAACAAAATATTAGCAAACTGAATTAAAAAACACATCAAGAGGATCATACACCATGATCAAGGGATTCATCTCGGGGACCCAAGGATGGTACAACACTCGAAAATCCATCAACATCATAAACCATATGAACAAAAAGAAGGACAAAAACTACATGATCATCTCCATAGATGCTGAAAAAGCATTGGACAAAATTTAACATCCATTCCTGATAAAAACTCTAAACAAAATCGGTATAGAGAGCATGTACCTCAACATAATAAAGGCCATATATGAAAAACCCACAGCCAACATCATATTTAACAGCGAGAAGCTGAAAGCTTTTCACCTAAGATCGGGAACAAGACAGGGATGGCCACTCTCCCCACTGTTAAACAACACAGTACTGGAGGTCCTAGCCACCACAATCAGACAAAACAAAGAAATACAAGGCATCCAGATTGGTAAAGAAGAAGTCAAACTGTCACTATTTACAGATGACATGTTATTGTACATAAAAACCTTAAAGACTCCACTCCAAAACTACTAGAACTAATATCTGAATACAGTAAAGTGGCAGGATACAAAATTAATACACAGAAATCTGTTGCTTTCCTATACACTAACGATGAAGTAGCAGAAAGAGAAATCGAGAAAACAATCCCATTCACAATTGCATCAAAAAGAATAAAATACCTAGGAATAAACCTAACCAAGGAAGTGAAAGACCTACACCCTGAAAACTACAAGACACTCTTAAGAGAAATTAAAGAGGACACTAACAAATGGAAATTCATCCCTTGCTCTTGGCTAGGAAGAATTAATATTGTCAAAATGGCAATCCTGCCTAAAGCAATCTACAGATTCAATGTAATCCCTCTCAAAATACCAACAACATTCTGCAATGAACTGTAACAAATAGTTCTAAAATTCATATGGAACTACAAAAGACCCCGAAAAGCCAAAGGAATCCTGAGAAGGAAGAATAAAGCAGGGGGGTCTCATTTCCGAACTTCAAGCTCTACTAAAAAGCCACAGTAATCAAGACAATTTGGTACTGGCACAAGAACAGACCCACAGGCCAGTGGAAACAGAATAGAGAGTCCAGCTATTAACCCAAACATATGGTCAATTAATATATGATAAAGGAGCCATGGATATAAAATGGGGAAATTACAGCCTCTTCAACAGCTGGTGCTGGCAAAACTGGACAGCTACATGTAAGAGAATGAAACTGGGCTACTGTCTATCCCCATACACAAAAGTTAATTTCAAATGGATCAAAGACCTGAATGTAAGTCATGAACCCATACAACTCTCAGAGAAAAACATAGGCAAAAATCTCTTGGATATAAACATGAGTAACTTCTACATTAACATATCTCACCGGGCAAGGGAAATAAAAGCAAAAATAAACAAGTGGGACTATATCAAGCTGAAAAGCTTCTGTACAGCAAAGGACACCATCAATAGAACAAAAAGGCATCCTACACTATGGGAGAATATATTCATAAATGACATATCCAATAACGGGTTGACATCCAAAATATATAAAGAGCTCACGCACCTCAATAAACAAAAAGCAAATAATCCATTTAAAAAATGGTCAGGGGATTGGAACAGACACTTCTTCAAAGAAATTCAGATGGCCAACAGGCACATGAAAAGATGCTCCACATCGCTGGTCATCAGAGAAATGCAGATTAAAACCACAACAAGATATCACCTCACACCAGTGAGGATGGCCAACATCCAAAACACAAACAACAACAAATGTTGGCAAGGATGTGGAGAAAAGGGAACCCTCCTACACTGCTGGTGGGAATGCAAATTAGTTCAACCATTGTGGAAATCAGTATGGAGGTTCCTCAAAAACCTCAAAATAGAAATACCATTCGACCCAGGAATCCCACTCCTAGGAATTTACCCTAAGAATGCAGCAGCCCAGTTTCAAAAAGACAGATGCACCCCTATGTTTATCACAGCACTATTTACAATAGCCAAGAAATGGAAGCAGCCTAAGTGTCCATCAGTAGATGAATGGAGAAAGAACATGTGGTACATATACACAATGGAATATTATTCAGCCATAAGAAGAAAACAAATCCTACCATTTGCAACAACATGGATGGAGCTAGAGGGTATTATGCTCAGTGAAATAAGCCAAGTGGAAAAAGACAAGTATCAAATGATTTCACTCATATGTGGAGTATAAGAACAAAGAAAAAAACTGAAGGAACAAAACAGCAGCAGACTCACAGAACCCAAGATCGGACTAATAGTTACCAAAGGGAAAGGGACTGAGGAAAATGGGTGGGAAGGGAGGGATAAGAGGGTAAAAGGGGTATTACGATTAGCAGACGTAAGGTAGCCGGGGCACGGGGAGGGCTGTACAACTCAGAGAAGACAAGTAGTGACTCTATAGCATCTCACTACGCTGATGGACAGTGACTGTAATGGGGTTGGTGGGGGGGACCTGATGAAGGGGGTAGTTTAATAACCATAATATTGCACATGTAATTGTAGATTAATGATACCAAAATAAATTATTAAAAATAAATAAATAAATAAAATAAACAAGTACTGAAAAAAAAAAGAAGTGTATGGTACCTTAATTCTTCTCAGTCCCCTATTCAACTTTTGCTATGAGTGGAAGGCTAAGAAGCAAGATAGTGCAATACTCAGTCAGCGGAGGACCCCATTGTGAGTCTATGATGCAGTGCTGCTCTTCAAGCACCTAGCATGCGCTGTACATCAACACATCGAAGAAGTTCAAGGACTATCCGCTTTTCTCATTTGATTTCAGTGTCCCCCCTTCCCTCAATTTGCTGGGAGAAGGAGAACAAAGCACAACCTACTGAAAACACACGAACACTTGAAGAAATAGAGAGCTAGACTTAAATCAGATCCTCAGCACTTACAGCTGAAATATATGTTTTATTATAAGAATTCTGGAGAAAAGTACCAAATACCAAGAAAACAGATAATCGTAGAGGTTTTTTTTAAAAAAATGTAAATATACCAAATTTGCCACAATGAAACTGCTAAAATTACACTCTGATAGGATGACTTAAAATGTCTTAAATCTATATAAATTTGACTCACAAACATTTTCTGTTTCTAGGCTCATTTAGAACAAGTAGGTAGACATAAATGGCTAACTCATATGTGCCTCTGTACAAAGAATTGTGGGTGTAATAAAACAGGTAGCCAAAGACAGTGCATTATGCAAAGTCAATGAGCCAACTTGGGGAACATGATTGAAATTCCAAGTATTAGGTCATCACCAAAAACGCCCTGAAAAATGCACCAAATTGTGCCTGAGTTTCATTAATAACTCACTCTTTCTATGTTACCTTCTAATGATATGTCTCATTCTTTTAATAGAGGATTTGGGGGAGTTGTTTCATTTTTTAGATTGAAATGAGTAGAAAGTATCTCAGTATCTGTAACTATGGGAATCCTGATCAAGGTATTGTAGAAAATATAAAGCAACTTTAACAATAAAATTTTGGACAAAAACAAAGTTTGAACCTATAAAAGAAGCACCAATGTCCTCTACTCTTAATATATCTCTGTAAATATTGATACCACAGAAGTAATCTAGTTCATCATGTTCATTGGACAAATGGGAAAACTGAAGATTAGTTAGTAATTTGCCAAAGGTCACATGGTGAATTAGCAGAGTCAGGATAGAACTTTTTGCACTATATCATACTATCTCTAAGAAAATACAATTCAAGAAAGAGGGAGAGAAGGAAGATAGAGAGAGAAAAACCAAACTACCTGCTTGGTCATTTTAAATTTTATTTGCTCTAAAGATGCGTCATATTGGTATAAGGAACAAGAGCATAAAATTTTCTTTAAATATATAAGGAAGAGGAAATGAAAGGATCTACCAGAAAAAAATATGTATTTACAGAAATTTTAATAGCTACTATAAAGACAAAAAACTTTAAGAGTTTTATGGGCAAACAGAATAAAAGTTCTTAAGACTCATCAAAAGTTTGCTTGTTCTGTGACTACCCTTGAGTTTTCAAGAAAATTAGTGTGGACATACAGGTATCCCTGAATTTATCTGGCCTTTGGGGGATCTTGTGCTCCCTAAAAAGGCCAGGTTGGAAGCGGATCTATGCTGGCTACTTTAGCATGTTCAGTCTACCTGGGGGGGCCTCCCCCTGCCACTCCTGAACAGGAGCTGCTTCCCTGGGCTCTGGCACTCTCCTGGTTGTTTCTGGAATCATAAGAAATCTCTCATGACAGCCAGTGAACTGACACAGTTGTTAACATATTTAATCTTGATAAACAAAAGGAAAAATATTCTAAATCTGAAGAATGCAAAAGAAAGAATTTATCTGATTTACTATTACATGGTAAAGAATCTTTTAGTTGCATCCCAGATCTGTAAACATCTGAAATGTTAGTCCTTGAAGGGGTCCTTAAAGTTAATTTTATACTATACGCTCATTTTACAAATTAAGCAAATTGAAGCTCAGAGACAGGTAGTAACTTGCTCAAGGCCACACTTTCTTGGAAGCTATTTCTTTTTTCAGCTATAGTGTGTAAATAGGAGAAGGCTTACTTAGAAAGCATTCATATTAATTTGTTCTAGGGAAAACAGAACATTCTAGTGGTGTCAGGAAGATGAACAGGCAGGTTATAATCACTCAGAAATTCTAGGCTTGTTTCCAAAGCTGCTATTCCATGGAACAATGAGTGGTTCAGTGAATGTTAATAGATGTGTGGGGGTAAAAAAGAGTTCAAGTAAATTTTTAAAATGTTGGACTGAAAAAAGTAAAACAGGCTTCTTTGCCTAACCTGCTAGAGCCTTTAATACATTCATGTTGACTGAAAATCCCCACAAGTAGAGTGGGTGCAACTTAATTCTCAAAGAATTACTATCAAACAAATATAATTTGTTAGACAAATTATGGTATACATATTTAATTGAATAGAATGTAGGCATTAAAAGCTACTCACTAATGTAAGAATGAATGAGATACAATTCATAGTTAAGTGCTGGGTTTCACAAATTTATCTGACCTGAACTTCCTTTCTTAGATCACACCTATTAACATCTCCCTAGTAGTATACTGAGGAATACATATTAAGAAATCTTTGTCTATTATATTTAAACTCAGAGATCAGATTGAAATCAATCCTTTTCAAATTACAATATATTATTATCCCTTTGCTCTTACTCAAGGTTGCAGCTTTTAATAACCCACCCTTGCTCTGTATGACTCATTTAAATCTTGCTGGAATACAGGAATTGGACCACTTTAATCCAGACAGCTGCTTGCTACAGGGCTGAAATGTACACATTCAGAGTTCAATTCAATTCAGTATATATTTATTCAATACCTACTATACAGAAGATATATATATAAGTTCATCTTTCCAACAACTTATATTCCCTTTTCTTCTCTTTCAATGCTTTTAATTCTACTAAGTTAATTTACCACTATAGTATCTCCCTTGTTGGCCCTGCTACATACTGAGCTAAGAATATTATTGCCATTTGCATCTGGGGAAAATGACTCCTAGGAAAGGAAAATACAATAGAGAACTAATAGAGCATACATTTCTGCTTTCAGACATATTTGTTTTATTTTGAGGTGATTTCAAACATACTGATTTTACTTTGATGTCACCTAAATTTGCATTTCTAGATTAATATCATGACTAATTAAAACAACAATTCTTTCTTGGGAATTTGTATTCATTTGATCTGAGCTGGAAATTTTTTTTATTTACTACAAAAGTAGCATTAAAACCACAATGTTTTCCAGTACAGCATGGAGAAGACAAGTAATGATTCTACAGCATCTTAACTATGCTGATAGGCAGTGACTGCAATGGGGGTGGAGGGGTGAGGACTTGATAATATGGATGAATGTTGAAACCACAATGTCGTTCATGTGAAACCTTCATAAGATTGTATATCAACAATACTTTAATTTTTTTTTAAAAATCACAATGCTTTCTTTGCAACCAAACAGGTTAAAAGATGGAAAAGTTTCTCTCATTATATATACATTCTCAGTACCTCTTGAAAGTCATCCATTCCTGAAAAAATATTAGGCCCTTTATTGGCTCTTCCCCCACGGTCTTTGCGTTTGATTTTCTTCGGCAAACCACGTCCACGACCAACATTAAAACTTTTAACCCTCTGTTCAATACCTAAAAAAGTTAAAATGTACTTCAAATATTATAGAAAGACAACAGACCTGTCAATCTATTAGTTTATAGGAACAGCATATTTTACATAGTCTATAATGTACAGTGCACTTTTTTTTTTACTTTCTAGATTCAATGAACAATACTAATTAAATCTTTGCATTTTACTGCCTGAGCACTGCTTAAACTATTCTGTTTCTTAAGGCATGTTAACAAGGTAAGGAGGGCAAGAACAGGAATAGCGCTGGTAGGGATTTGGAGAAATTGGCATTTTCACACCCTGGCAGGGGTGTTATAAATTAATACATAGTCTTTTTAGATGTTAACTTGTTATACAGTTCAAAACTCTTCAAATGTGTGTCTGTCTTTTGACTCAATTCTACATTTCAGAACTTATTCTTTTCTTTTAATGTTTGCATTATTCAGAATTTATTAAGAAAAAATGTTTGCCAAGATGTTTTCTGAGATACATATAAATATTCAGGGTTAATCCCGGAATTTGAAAAAAAGGGGCAATTTAAATTTCAAAGAATTACTATCAAATAAGCCTGTCTGTTGGACATATTATGGTATATCTATTTAAACTGAATAGAATATAGAATTATTAACATAAGAATGTCTGAGATACAATTCATAGTTAAGGGGAAAAAAAACAACTTAAAACAACACATACAGTTTTTCGTTAAAAATAATCATCAGAAAAATTCTGGAAAAACGTACCTCGGAAATAAGAATAGTAATTACCTCTGGGTGTAGGGATTCAAATTATTTTTTATCTTTGATCTTCACTAGGTTAACTTTTCTACACAGAGAAATGTTTTCTGCATTTGACCATATATAACTTTCATAATTTAGGGGGAAAAATGAATGTCAAAAATAAAATGCCATACTCAACTCTTTAACAGAAAAACAGGAAGATCTTGAAAGGAAAAACCCCAGGTGGGAAGGGATGAGTAAGGCCTCTTCATGCTCTCCTTACCCCACAAGGGGAATGACCTCCCACCACTATGTCTAGACTGCAGGAAGAAATGTACTAATTACAATAGCATATGCAGAAACAAATTCCCTTCTCTTTAGTTCATCAAAGCCCAGATTCATATTTCTCGAAGGACTTTTTCTAGGAAACCAAGAAAAATAAAGCCATAGAAATAACCAAAGCACTCATATCTGTCTTTTTTTCAACAATAATTAAAAGAGTTACATAGGGCTTTGTGCTCACTGCTTCACCTCCGCCTCATCTTGATTCAGTTCTCCTGAAGCACCCACACTGACTAGACAATTCTTAAGATTGATTTGCCCCGTATGTGACCCATAATTTCTATGGCAACTTGCCCTGGTTTCTGCAGGGACCATGTGCCTCAAGATAGCAATGAACATAAGTGATTACTCCAGAAATTTCTTTAATTTCCAATTTTGGAAGGATGTTCTTATTTCCAATCTTGAAGGATATCCATAACCCTAAGTGCAGATATACTTCAATAGCAAAGTTGATTACCATATTTTAGAGCCTAATAAAAGAATAGCTTCCCAGAATTCTGTCCTTACCAGTCTAAAATATAAAACAATATATAGAGTAACAGAGAGAACTGAAAAATGTACATTATTATTTCAGGATACTGAGATATAAAAGGGAGAGGGAAATGTAACAGGAAAATTATCTTACATTTTTATATACTTTTAAAATATTAGGATATCTTCCTAAATCAAGTATATTTCTAAATCAAGATATCATACAGATTGAAATACTTGTAGATTTTTTTCCTCAAGGTCTACAAAATAAAGAAAAACAAATTCAGGAACCGTAAGAATAAGCTGATCATGAGAAAGGACTAAGAAATTTAAGTTTTCACTCTATAGTTAACTATCTGTTTTAATAAAGTTCTCATATTCAAAACAAATTGACAGTTTCAAACTTACCTTGCTGAATTCCTTTCATTCTTTGTTTTTTCCCTGTTTCTTTGGAAAATGATGATCCTAAAGCAGTATTTGATGTTTCTTTAGCTTGTCTGTAGTGTTTCAGCTGATTGGCAAAATCTTCCTCTGTTTCATGACCATAGGTACCAAAGCTGTCATCGCCGTAGGTACCAAAGCTGTCATCACCATAGGGGCCGAAGTTGTCATCATCATAGGGAATGAAGTTGTCATCACTGTAGGTACTGTACTCACCATACTCTTTACTTTTAAATTTTTTGTTATGTTGACTCTTCTTTGATGCCATGTAGCTTCCTGATATATGTCCATGCTAAGTGAAAATGGATAATCATTATCAGGATTTTTCAGTAATATATAGGAATTGACAGTAGCACAGGACATCTTTTTTTCCCCCAGAAAGTTGCGAGATAGAAGGGAAAAAGATACTTATTAGTTTTGCTACTGGTTGGTACTCACCTATGACACTCTTTAAATTCAAAAGCTAAATGCTACTCTGACATTATTAAACTTTATAACATTCATAGATCCTTGCTGGTAAGTATCCTTTGTTCATTTTTTGTTTTCTATGTTCCATGTCTCAATATTTGTATAGATAGGAATACTTAAAATCCACACCATCATACGTGAATTTCTTCTCCAAAAAACTGAAAAGGTCTTTTTGAAAATAGGGAAAACATGGTAAAATAGCTTGGGAAGGGATAGAAAAAGTGTATATTTTCTTAACACTGAAAAATTCCCAAATGACATGTTTAAGCATGTTATATTTAATAAACAACTGTATGTGTAGGAAATTTCATAAAAAGAAAATATTTATCTGAAGTTGAATAGGAAAAACCAGAGATTTCCCTAAAAGTAAAAAACATCTAATGAATAAATTGCTCATTAGGAACTATTCATTACAGTATACATTATTAATTTCATTAATAATTTATAAAAGGATATGAAAACAAAGAATACACTTTGGGGGTTGACATCCAAAATATATAAAGAACTCACACACCTCAACAAACAAAAAGCAAATAACCCAAATAAGATATGGGCAGAGGATATGAATAGACACTTCTCCAAAGAAGAAATTCAGATGGCCAATAGGCACATGAAAAGATGCTCCACATCGCTAATCATCAGAGAAATGCAAATTAAAACCACAATGAGATACCACCTCACAGTTATAATGGCCAACATCCAAAATACAAACAACAACAAATGTTGGCGAGGATGTGGAGAAAAGGGAACCCTCCTACACTGCTGGTGAGAATGCAAATTAGTTCAACCATTGTGGAAAGAAGTATGGAGGTTCCTCAAAAGACTCAAAATAGAAATACCATTTGACCCAGGAATCCCACTCCTAGGAATTTACCCTAAGAATGCAGCAGCCCAGTTTCAAAAAAACAGATGCACCCCTATGTTTATTGCAGCACTATTTACAATAGCCAAGAAATGGAAGCAACCTAAGTGTCCATCAGTAGAATGGAGAAAGAACATGTGGTACATATACACAATGGAATATTATTCAGCCATAAGAAAACAAATCCTACCATTTGCAACAACATGGATGGAGCTAGAGGGTATTATGCTCAGTGAAATAAGCCAAGTGGAAAAAGACAAGTATCAAATGATTTCACTCATGTGGAGCATAAGAGCAAAGAAAAAAAAACTGAAAGAAAAAACAGCAGCAGACTCACAGAACCCAAGAATGGACTAACAGTTACCAAAGGGAAAGGGACTGGGGAGGATGGGTGGGAAAGGCAGGACAAGGGGGGAAAAGGGGCATTACGATTAGCAGACATAATGTTGGGGGGCACAGGGAGGACTGTACAACACTGAGAAGACAAGTAATGTTTCTATAGCATCTCACTACGCTGATGAACAGTGACTGTAATGGGGTAAGTGGGGGGGACCTGATGAAGTGGGGAGTTGAGTAAACATAATGTTGTACATGTAACTGTAGATTAATGATACCAAAAAAAAAAAAAGAATACACTTTGGTCCTAGAATTTGATTTAATGATGTATTTGAATTTATCTCTATTCAATAAAATATTTTTATTAGTTCTACCATCATCTGTCAATTTTTTTATAAGCCAGAAAAAGTACACAAATTCAATTTGAGGGTCTAGAAAAACCCAGACCATGATTCATCTTCACATTAGTGTAGTACATTTTAAATGTAATATAAAAATGCTTCCTTGACAGAATACCAACATGACAGCATGTGTTTTTAATAAAATTTAGAGAATTATTAACATTTTTCAGTAATTATACAATAGAAAAAATACATATAACGTAAAACAATCAAAAAATCAATTAGCTCATCAATTTTAAATTTTGAAGACAGCATATTAGATTACTGACTTGTTTTAAGGAGTATTTTTTTATTGATGTACATAAATTAAAACACACAAATCTTAATGTAAGCTCAGTGAATTCTGACACATGTATAGACTCATATAACCATCACCCAGATGAAACATTCTCAATAATGTTTCCCCCTTCAACTATTTCACCCATCTCTTCAACCCCTTCCCCTGTGGCGACCAGCAGCCTGTTCTCTGTGTTTAGGAGTCTATTTCTATTTGGTTTGTTTAGTCGTTTGTTTTTCAGATTTCACATACAAGTAAAATCATATGGTATTTCTCTCTCTGTCTGAATTATTTCACAGCGTAATAACCTCTAGGGCCATTCATGTTCTCACAAATGGCAAGATTTCATTCATATTTATGGCTGAGTAATATTCCATTGTATATATGTACATCATTTTTTTTCTTTTGGTATCGTTAATGTACAATCACTTGAACAACATTATGGCTTCTAGACCCCCTATTATCAAGTCCCCCCCACATACCCCACTACAGTCACTGTCCATCAGCGTAGTAAGAGGTTATAGAATCATTACTTGCCTTCTCTATAAATACTGCCTTTCTGATGTCCTCCGCATAATGCTGCATTATGTGTGCTAATCATAATGAACCCTTTCCCCCTTATCCATCCCTTCCCACCCATCCTCCCCAGGCCCTTTCCCTTTGGTAACTGTTAGTCCATTCTTGGGTTCTGTGAGTCTGCTGCTGTTTTGTTCCTTCAGTTTTTTCTTTGTTCTTATACTCCACAGATGAGTGAATCATTTGATACCTGACTTTCGCTGCCTGGCTTATTTCACTGAGCATAATACCCTCTAGATCCATCCATGTTATTGCAAATGTAATATTTGTTATCTTCTTATGGCTGAACAATATTCCATTGTGTATATGTGCCACATCTTCTTTATCCATTCATCTACTGATGGACACTTAGGTTGCTTCCATTTCTTGGCTATTGTAAAGAGTGCTGCGATAAACACAGGGTGCACATGTCTTTTTCAAACTGGGCTGCTGCATTCTTAGGGTACATTCGTACGAGTGGAATTCTTAGGTCAAGTGGTATTTCCATTTTGAGTTTTTTGAGGAACCTCCATACTGTTTTCCACAATGGTTTAACCAGTTTACACTCCCAACAGCAGTGTAAGAGGGTTTCCCGTTCTCCACATCCTCACCAACATTTGCTGTTAGTCTTTTGGATGTTGGCCATCCTAACTGGTGTGACATGATATCTCATTGTGGTTTTAATTTGCATTTCTCATATGATTGGCAATGTGGAGCATCTTTTCATATGCCTGTAGACCATCTGAATTTCTTCTTTGGAGAAGTGTCTGTTCAGCTCCTCTGCCCATTTTTTAATTGGCTTATTTGCTTTTTGTTTGTTGAGAGGGCGTGAGCTCTTTATGTATTTTGGATGTCAACCCCTTATCAAAAATGTCATTTATGAATATATTCTCCCATATTGAAGGATATCTTTGTGTTCTGCTGATGGTGTCCTTTGCTGTACAGAAGATTTTACTTTGATATACTCCCACTTGGTCATTTTTGCTTTTGTTTCCCTTGCCCAGGGAGATATGTTCATGAAGAAGTTGCTCATATTTGTGTCCAGAAGATTTTGGCCTATATTTTTTTCTAAAAGTTCTAATGTTTCAGGACTTCGATCCATTTTGAGTCTACTTTTGTGCATGGGGTTAGACAGTAATTCAGTTTCATTCTCTTACATATAGCTGTCAAGTTTTGCCAACACCAGTTGTTGAAGAGGCTGTCATTTCCCCATTGTACATCCATGGCTCCTTTATTTATATTAATTGACCATATATGTTTGGGTTTATATCTGGGCTCTCTATTCTGTTCCACTGGTCTATGGGTCTGTTCTTGTGCCAGTACCAAATTGTCTTGATTACTATGGCTTTGTAGTAGAGCTTGAAGTCAGGGAGTGTAATTCCCCCTGCTTTATTCTTCCTTCTCAGGATAGCTTTGGCTATTTGGGGTCTTTTGTGGTTCCATATGAATTTTAGAAGTATTTGCTCTAGTTCATTAAGAATGCTGTTGGTATTCTGAGAGGGATTGCATTTAATCTGTAGATTGCTTTAGGCAGGATAGCCATTTTGACAATATTAATTCTTCCTAGCCAAGAGCATGGGATGAATTTCCATTTATTAGTGTCCTCTTTAATTTCTCTTAAGAGTGTCTTGCAGTTTTCAGGGTACAGGTCTTTCACTTCCTTGGTTAGGTTTATTTCTAGGTATTTTATTCTTTTGGATGTGATTGTGAATGGAATTGTTTTTCTGATTTCTCTTTCTGCTAGTTCACCATTAGTGTATAGGAATTCTTGTGTATTAACTTTGTATCTCACAACTTTACTGAATGCAGATATTAGATCTAGTAGTTTTGGAGTGGATTCTGTAGGGTTTTTTTATGTACACTATCATGTCACCTGCAAACAGGGACAGTTTGACTTCTTCTTTGCCAATCTGGATGCTTTTAATTTCTTTGTGTTGTCTGATTGCTGTGGCTAGGACCTCCAGAACTATGTTGAACGAAAGTGGGAGAGTGGGCATCCTTGCCTTGTTCCCGATCTTAAAGGAAAATCTTTCAGCTTCTCGCTGTTAAGTATATAATGTTGGCTGTGGGTTTGTCGTATATTGCCTTTATCATTTATTTATTTATTTATTTTTGCTTTAGGCAGGATGGCCATTTTTTAAATTATTATTGATATACACTCTTATGAAGGTTTCACATGAAAAAACAATGTGGTTACTACATTTACCCACATTATCAAGTCCCCACTCATGCCCCAATTCAGTCACTGTCCATCAGTGTAGTAAGATGACACAGATTCACTGTTTGCCTTCTCTGTGCTACACTGTTTTTCCCGTGATTCCCCACACCATGTGTACTAAACATAATACCCCACAATCCCCTTCTGCCACCCTCCCCACCCACCCTCCCAAACGCTTTCCCCTTGGTAACCACTAGTTCCTTCATGGAGTCTCTGAGTCTGCTACTATTTTGTTCCTTCAGTTTTGCTTCGTTGTTATACTCCACAAATGAGGGAAATCATTTGGCACTTGTCTTTCTCTGCCTGGCTTATTTCACTGAGCATAATATCCTCCAGCTCCATCCATGTTGTTGCAAATGGCAGGATTTGTTTTCTTCTTATGGCTGAATAATATTCCATTGTGTATATGTACCACCTCTTCTTTATCCATTCATGTACTGATGGACAGTTAGGTTGCTTCCATATCTTGGCTATTGTAAAAAGTGCTGCAATAAACATAGGGGTGCATATGTCTTTTTGAATCTGAGAAGTGTATTCTTTGGGTAAATTCCAAGGAGTGGGATTCCCAGGTCAAATGGTATTTGCATTTTTAGTTTTTGGAGGAACCTCCATATTGCTTTCCAAAATGGTTGAACTAGCTTACATTCCCACCAGCAGTGTAGGAGGGTTCCCCTTTCTCCACATCCTCACCAGCATCTGTTCTTAGTCTTTTGGATGGTGGCCATCCGTACTGGTGTGAGGTGATATGTCACTGTGGTCTTAATTTGCATTTCCCTGATGATTAGTGATGTGGAGCATCTTTTCATGTGTCTGTTGGACATCTGAATTTCTTCTTTGCAGAACTGTCTCTTCATATCCTCTGCCCATTTTGTAATCGGATTATTTGATTTTTGAGTGTAGAGGTGTGTAAGTTCTTTATATATTTTGGATGTTAACCCCTTGTGAATATGTCATTTACAAATATATTCTCCCATACTGTTGGATGCCTTTTTCTTCTGTTGATGACGTCCTTTGCTGTACAGTAACTTTTTTAGTTTGATGTAGTCCCATGAGTTCATTTATGCTTTTGTTTCCTGTGCTCAAGGAGATGCCTTCAGGAAGAAGTAGTTCATGCTTATATTCAGGAGATTTTTGCCTATGTTGTTTTCTAAGAGTTTTATGGTTTCATAACTTACATTCAGGTCCTTGATCCATTTCGAATTTACTTTTGTGTATGGGGTTAAACAATAATCCAGCTTCATTCTCTTGCATGAAGCTGTCCAGTTTTGCCAACACCAGTATTGAAGAGGCTGACATTTCCCCGTTGTATGTCCATGGTTCCTTTATCATATACTAATTGACCATAAAAGTTTGGGTTTGTATCAGGGCTCTCTAGTCTGTTCCATTGGTCTATGGGTCTGTTCTTGTGCCAGTACCAAATTGTCTTGAGTACTGTGGCTTTGTCGTAAAGCTTGAAGTTGGGGAGCATAATCCCCCAGCTTTATTCTTCCTTCTCAGGATTGCTTTGGCTATTCAGGGATTTTTGTGGTTCCATATGAATTTTAGAATGATTTTCTCTAGTTCGTTGAAAAGTGCTGTTGGTATTTTGATAGGAATTGCATTGAATCTGTAGATTGCTTTAGGCAGGATGACCATTTTGACAATATTAATTCTTCCTATCCATGAGCACCAGATGTGTTTCCATTTATTGGTATCTTCTTTAATTTCTCTCATGAGTGTCTTGTAGTTTTCAGAGTATAGGTCTTTCACTTCCTTGGTTAGGTTTACTCCTAGGTATTTTTTTTTTTAATGCAACTTTGAAAGGAATTGTTTTTCTGATGTCTCTCTCTGCTAGGTCATTTTTAGTGTATAGGAATGCCACAGATTTCTGCGCATTAATTTTGTATCCCACAACTTTGCTGAATTCAGATATTAGATCTAGTAGTCTTGGAGTAGATTCTTTAGGGTTTTTTTACGTACAATATCATGTCATCTGCAAACAGGGACAGTTTAACTTCTTCCCTGCCAATCTGGGTGCCTTTTATTTCTTTGTGTTGTCTGATTGCCATGGCTAGGACCTCCAGTACTATGTTGAATAGAAATGGGGAGAGTGGGCATCCTTGTCTTGTTCCCTATCTTAAAGGAAAAGCTTCCAGCTTCTCGCTGTTAAGTATAATGTTGGCTGTGAGTTTGTCATATATAGCCTTTATTATGTTCAGGTACTTGCCCCCTATACCCATTTTGTTGAGAGTTTTTATCATGAATGGATGTTGAATTTTATCAAATGTTTTTTCAGCATCTATTGAGATGATCATGTGATGTTTGTCCTTTTTGTTGATGTGGTGGATGATGTTGATGGATTTTCGAATGTTGTACCATCCTTGCATCCCTGGGATGAACCCCACTTGATCAGGATGGATGATCTTTTTGATGTATTTTTGAAATCGGTTTGCTAATATTTTGTTGAGTATTTTTGCATCTATGTTCATCAGGGATATTGGTCTGTAATTTTTTTTTTTTTTTGTGGTGTCTTTGCCTGGTTTTGGTATTAGAGTGATGTTGGTCTCATAGAATGAGTTTGGGAGTATTCCCTCCTCTTCTACTTTTTGGAAAACTTTAAGCAGGATGGGTATTAGGTCTTCACTAAGTACTTGATAAAATTCAGCAGTGAATCCATCTGGTCCAGGAGTTTTGTTCTTACATAGTTTTTGATTACCAATTCAAGTTCTTTGCTGGTAATTGGTCTATTCAGATTTTGTTTCTTCCTGGGTCAGCCTTGGAAGGTTGCATTTTTCTAGGAAGTTGTCCGTTTCTTCTAGTTTATCCAGTTTGTTACCACATAATTTTTCATAGTATTCTGTCATAATTCTTTGTATTTCTGTGGTTTCTGTAGTGATTTTTCCTTTCTCATTTCTGATTCTGTTTGTGTGTGTAGACTCTCTTTTTTTATTGATACGTCTGGCTAAGGGTTTGTCTATTTTGTTTATTTTCTTGAAGAACCAGCTCCTGCTTTCATTGATTCTTTCTATTGTTTTATTTCTGCTTTAATCTTTATTATGTCCCTCCTTCTACTGACTTTGGGCCTCATTTGTTCTTCCTCTTCTAGTTTCTTTAATTGTGAGTTTAGACTGTTCATTTGGGATTGTTCTTCTTTCCTGAGGTAGGCCTGTATTGGAATATATTTCCCTTTTAGCATGGCCTTTGCTGCGTCCCACAGATTTTGCGGTGTTGAATTATTGTTGTCATTTGTCTCCATGTATTGCTTGATCTCTGTTTTTATTTGGTCTTTGATCCATTGATTCTTTAGGAGCATGTTATTAAGCCTCCTTGTGTTTGTGGGCTTTTTCGTTTTCTTTGTGTAATTCATTTCTAGTTTCATACCTTTGTGATCTGAGAAGCTGGTTGGTACAATTTCAATCTTTTTGAATTTACTGAGGTTCTTTTTGTGGTCTACTCTATGATCAATTCTTGAAAATGTTCCATGTGCACTTGAGAAGAATGTGTATCCTGTTGCTTTTGGATGGAGTATTCTGTAGATGCTCGTTAGGTCCATCTGTTTTAGTATGTTGTTTAGTGCCTCTGTCTCTTTATTTTCTGTCTGGTTGATCTGTCCTTTGGAGTGAGTGCTGTGTTGAAGTCTCATAAAAGTAATGCATTGCATTCTATTTCCCCATTTAATTCTCTTAGCATTTGTTTCACATATGTAGGTGATAGTGTGTTCAGTGCATAGGTATTTATAATAGTTATATCCTCTTGTTGGACTGACCCTTTTATCATGATGTAATGTCCTTCTTTGTCTCTTGTGACTTTGTTTTGAAGTCTATTTTGTCTGATAAACGTACTGCAACTCCTGCTTTTTTCTATTAGTTGCATGAAATATCTTTTTCCATCCCTTCACTTTCAGTCTGTGTATGTCTTTGGGTTTGAAGTGAGTCTCTTGCAGGCAGCATAGAGATGGGTCTTGTTTTTTTATCCATTCAGTAACTCTATGTCTTTTGATTGGTGCATTCAGACCATTTACATTTAGGGTGATTATTGATAGGCATGTACTTATCGCCATTGCAGGCTTCAGATTTGTGGTTACCAAAGGTTCAAGGGTAATTCCTTTAGTATCTCACAGTCTAATTTAACTCACTTCGTATGCTATTACAAACACAATGTAAAGCTTCTTTTTTTCCCTGCTTTTTCTTCCTCCTCCATTCTTTGTATGTTATGAATCATATTCTGTACTCTTTGTCTAGCCCTTGGGTGACATCTATTTAGCCTTAGGAATACTTCCATCTATAGGAGTCCCTCCAAAATGCACTGTAGAGGTAGTTTGTGGGAGGTAAATTCTCTCAGCTTTTGCTTATCTGAAAATTATTTAATCCCTCCTTCAAATTTAAATGATAATCTTGCCGGGTAGAGTATTCTTGGTTCAAGGCCCTTCTGCTTCATTGCCTTAAATATATCATGCCACTCCCTTCTGGCCTGTAAGGTTTCTGTTGAGAAGTCTGATGATAGCCTGATGGGCTTTCCTTTGTATGTGATCTTTTTTCTCTCTCTAGCTGCTTTTAAAAGTCTGTCTTTATCCTCGATCTTTGCCATTTTAATTATTATATGTCTTGATGTTGTCTTCCTTGGGTCCCTTGTGTTGGGAGATCTGTGCACCTCCATGGCTTGAGAGACTATCTCCTTCCCCAGATTGGGGGAGTTTTCATCAATTACCTCCTCAAAGACACTTTCTATCCCTTTTTATCTCTCTTCTTCTTCTGGTACCCCTATAATGCGAATATTGTTCCGCTTGGATTGGTCACACAATTCTCTCAACATTCTTTCATTCTTAGAGATTTTTTTTCTCTCTGTGCGTCAGCTTCTTTGTATTCCTCTTCTGTTTTCCATCTCTTCTACTACATCTAATCTGCTTTTAAATCCCTCCATTGTATGTTTCATTTCAGATATGGAATTTCTTAATGATTGAATCTCCGACTTAAATTCATTCCTGAGCTCTTGAATATTTTTCTGTACCCCCATAAGCATATTTATAATTTTTATTTTGAACTCTCTTTCAGGAAAATTGGTGAGTTTAGTTTCATTTGGCCCTTTTTATGGGGTTTGTGAGATTTTGGTCTGAACCATGTTCTTTTGACATTTCGTATTTCTGTGTGTTGCCCACTAGTGTGCAGAAACTCCAGTCTCTGGAGCTGCTGAGCCCCTAGAGTGAGGTTGGGTGTCATAGGGGAGCAGAGCCTCGGGGGAAGAAAGATCTGTTTCCTGGTTCCCGTCTTCCCTGCCTGTCTCCAATGTCAGAGCCAGTGGGCCAAGCACACACGTGTAAGCCTCTGTGCTTTGCATCTCTATCTGTTGTAGGTGGGGCCTCCCTGTGGCTGGCCTGACACCTGCACAGTGACTGCTGGTTTGCGAGCAGGTCCCTGCAGACCAGTAGGAAGGTTTGGCAGGCTGTGTGTCACAGTGGGGAGCCTTGGAGCTGAGTAGGCAGCCAGGGGGATGGAGCACCTGAAACTCCTCAAAGTTCCCAACCAGCCAGGCAGAGTGCACCCAGACAACCTTGTCCAGCTCTCCTTTCTCCCATGCAGCAAGCTCCGTGCAAACCTCGCCCCTTCAGCAGCGCTCTCACTGCTAGGAAGCCTCTCAGACTGCCTGCCTTTTCTCTGACACAGAGCGGCCGGGTGTGGATCCCATCCTCCACAATTGCCGGAATGTCACTCTCCCAGCCCCTCTGCCTGTCGGAGTTCCCCAGCATCCAGAGCACTACACAATATAGGCTTCTGTTCACAAAGCAGATCTCCAGGGCTAGGTGTTCAGTCATCCCAAGTTTCCACCCCCTCCCTGCTCTGTTTCTCTTCCTCCCGCCGGTGAGCTGAAGGGAGTTGCGGAAGGGCTTGGGTCCCACCGGATTAAGGCTTTCATACCTACCCTGTTTCGTGGGGTCTGCTCTGTTTGTGAGGTCTGTATGCAGTCTGGTTCAGCCTTCTTTCTTCTTGCTGTTTTAGGGTTAGTTGTATTAATTAACTATATTTTTGTAGTATTTGTGGTTTTGGGAGGAGTTCTCCGTGTCACCTCTCACGCCGCCATCTTGAATCTTCCTGTACATCATCTTTATCCATTCATCTATCAATGGACATTTAGTTTGCTTCCATATTATGACCATTGTAAATAATACTGTGATAAACATGGGGGTGACTATATATATCTAATCAAATTAATGATTTTGTTTTATTGGGGTAAATTTCCAGAAGTGGAATTACTCAGTCATCTACTTTTAGTTTCCTGAGACAACTCTGTACTTCAATATTTTTAAAGTTATATAAAGTGTTCTCAATCTAACATTTCAGAAAGTCAAGAGGAGATTTACAACTGTAGCCAAAAGGCAGTGTTTTTGACATTTCTTAATAAAGTCACTAATAAAACAAAAATTGCTTAGATAAGTTGGAGATTAATTAGTTGAGTGTTCCTACATTTCCTTTTATAAAAAACGTGATTATATTAATGCTTCCATGATATATTTCAATGCTTTATGACTAAAAGATTACTCTTTAATAAGTATAAATTTTCTCTAGAAATTAGATGCCCATCATAAAATTTTATTTTAATATTTTGGTATTTTAACATTAGTAATTGCAATTATTAAAATTAAAGTTTTTTTAATTAATATTAAAATATTTAATATTTTTAAATCTTTTAATTCTTAATATTAATTCAATCCTCTGATTTTTACCAGCCTTTACAAAAATAATTTCCATATTCTTACTTCTTAAAATAGAATTATCCCAAAGTTTATCCCCTCCCTATTTTTCCCAACGGCAAGTATTCCTAATAACCCTCTAATGATGCAAACCTCCCACCCCAGGGCTCACTCTGCAGGAAAAGACACTAATGTGGCTGGCTGAGCTGAGGAGTTCAGTGTTTGGATAAGAGGACCACCTGTGTGGTGCAGCTCTCCCGGAAGTACTAAGTGGGTGACAATTACAGAGTAGTCCAGTCTCTGGGAGACTATCTCCTATGCCTCTCATGTTCATCATTTAGAATGAGCAAATGCACATACCAGCAAGGATAGAGCAAGTATTTTTTAAAGCCCTCCTGAAAGAAGATCAAAAAAATGGAAAAGAGTATAAATTATACCAAAGGATATAATTTCTCTGATCACTTTTCTGATTACTAGGCATACACATGGCTAGAATGTCTGTGGGGGAAGATGTGGTTTCTATAAAACAAACTGGCCCCATGGCAATCACTGTAAACGTGAAATAAGGGAATAGGAGGCCCTGAACAAGGATGAGGTAAAGGGAAGATAAGTCCTCTAATTGAACAGCTACAAGTTAATACTATTCTATTTTGGACCACTAATTGTAGAAGTTATATAGCAGACATCTGTTATCTAAGAAAATGGGATTCTTAGGATGTATTTGGGGAATTTTTTTCATCTCAGTGAGTTAACTTTAAATAAAACACATGTGGAGGAAATGGTACTGACTTTCTTTTATCCTAATAGCAGCCTAGGTAATTCAGGCCAGTCCTCCTAAACAACATAGAAAAGACAGACAAAATATTTTTTCAAATCCACTGAAGACATCAGAGAGCTAACAAATTACTAAAGGATTACTGGACCATTATCCATGGAGTAGCTAAAAATCCCAGGAAATGAGCAGCACTTGGAGCAGTTTTTGTTCTGAAAGCATCAGCCCATCATAAAAAGTTGAAAGGTTCAACAGCACTATTGGCTACCACAGTCTATGGGAACAAAAGGGGAAGTCCAGAATCTGGAAAAAGTGGAAGCCTTACAAACCACATCTGCCAATTTTGCGAGAATCTCAAAATGTGAATCAAAGGCTACAGTCCCATCTTAAATCATCTGGGTGATCCAGAAAGTTGCAAATCCTGAAATTGAAATAGTTTGTAAGGATCACTAGGAATCTGGCAGGGTAGGTGAAAAATTCTCTCTGGAAGAAATAAACATGATCCTAAGCCTCAAATGGTTTCTACAAAATGCATTATATTTTTCAAATACAATGCTTAGCAGACAATACAATACAAAACAAATTAAGAGGAGATAAGACCACCTAACAGAGAACCAGCAAAAGCAACAGGTGATAAAAACATATACTTCAGATACTATACTGGAACTTAGGTGACACAGATTTTAAAATATTTGTGCTTGCGAAGAAGGCAATCAATGACTCTATAGGATCTTACTACGCTGATGGACAGTGATTATAATGGGGTGGTGGGGGGACTTGATAATATGGGTGAATGTTGAAACCACAATGTTGCTCATGTAAAACCTTCATAAGATTGTATATCAATGATACCTTAATTTAAAATATATATATATATATCTGTGCTTGCTCTCTTCAGGCAAAAGACAAGAATTTCAATAGAGAACTGGAAACTATAAAAATAATTGAAGATTTCAAAAAGAATCAAATTTCTAGATGTGAAAAACACAAACACTGAAATTAAGAACTTAATAGAGAAGATGAGAGGAGAAAGGATGAAGCAAAGCATATGCAATAAAATGTGAACAATTGTGGATTCTGGGTAAAAGACATATACGAGTTCTTTTTACCATTGTTGCAAGTTTTAAGTAATTATGACAAAAGTTATTAAAAATAAGAGTGAAACAATTTCCTAATATATAAAAGCTGAAATAATTTATTGAGAGCAAACCTTCACTACAAGAAATGCTGAATAAAGACTAAATGAAGTACTTCAGGTTGAAAGAAGTATTTGAAACATCAGATTGAAACTCAGATCTACACAAAGGAACAAAGAGTGATGGAAATGAAATGTGGGTAAATATAAAATATCAATGTTTTCCTTTTCTTAATTTCTTTAACTGACTTTTTGAAACAAAAATAATTACATTGTATCTGTATATATGATAGTCAGTAGAATGACACTAACTACAATTTTAAGAAAATATGAGTGACTTAAAACAAATGCACTATTGTTCATACATACAAATCGATCCTGTCCTTCAGAGGGGCCCCCTTAGAGGGCTATGTAAAATACTTCTGCCACTGTTTAAATGTTCTGTACCTCCTCTTCTGGTGGCAGCTTATAAATCTCATTACTTTATATTTTTAAGTGTCTCATTACCTGAAACAGTAATGTCTATCCTGAGCATTTGGAAAAGTCTCCAAATGACTTTTGACTATTTATAAAAAATAAATTCAACTGCAAATGTTTAAATTTAGGTACCACATCAGTGTTTATTGAATTGAACTGATTAAAAAATTTTGTCATTAATTTTTAATTAAAATAATTCTAATAATTAAATATTTTTAATATTTAATTTTAATTTAATTCTAATAATTAAATAATTAAAATAATTCTAATTACTGGTCATTAAAATGTTCTGAGAAACAGCAACACCATTCACTTCAAAATTACTAGATCTGCTGAATACATATACATACACACACAATTATGTGTGTGTGTATTCTAAAATGCACCTAACTAGATAAAATTATTAGCTAGAGTGTAATTCCTTTCAAATTTTAAAAGAAGACATTTTAATAAAACCTCATTTATTCAATGGTCACTTACTGAGCAATCTCAACTATAAAGAAAGCAATAGAAAGAACTCTAACATAGTATTGTGTTTTCTAAGCTCATAATAAATATATAGCAGTGAGGAACATCAACTTAGGAGAATGAATTGAGTTCTTGTAGACAAGCATATTGATAATAGACTGGCAGAAAACAGAACTTCGAAAATCTGGGGTTCAGGCAAGTGCACATTGACCTGAATATTCCCCAGTGCTCCTAACAGCATCATGATTTTTCTAGCACAAAATACTGAACACTGTTTGTACACAGCAATATGATAAAATCTGTAGCATATATGAGAATATTTGTGGCATAAGTAAGAAGCCCTAACCTTCAGTACCTCAAAACGTGACTGTGTTTAGAGAGAGTGCCTTTAAAGAGGTGATTAAGTTACAATGAGTCGAAGTGGGCCATGATCCTGTCTGACTGGTGTCCTTATAAGAGGAAATATGGACACACAGAGAGACAACAGTGATGTGCATACACAAAAATATGGCCATGTGAGGACAAGGCAGTGAGAAGGTGACCATCTACCAGCCAAAGAGAGTGGCCTCAACAGATCCTTTCCTTATGATCCTCAGAGGAAAACAACCATGCCAGCACTTTGATCTTGCACTTCTAGCCTCCAGACTCTGAGAAAATAAATATCTGTGGTTTAAGCCACTAGGCAGTGGTATTTTGTTATGGCAACACAAACAAACTAATACATGATGTAGTCTTTTATTTTCAAAGACTTAAAATTTGTAGCATATGTCTTACAAAGCATTTTTTCAAAATATCAGAAAGCAAAGAATAAAATTAAAAGTTTTATTTTCCCTTTAAAATGCAATACCTCAAAACCACAATGAGATACCATTTCACACCCATTAGGAAGGCTATTATTAGAAAAAAAGAAAACAGAAAATCACAATTTTGGCAATGATGTGGAGAAAGTGGAAAAATCTCATACATTATTGGTGGGAATGTAAAATAGTGTAGACATTATAGAAAAGAGTTTGGCAGTTCCTCAGAAAATTAAACACAGAATTACCATATGATCCAGCAACTCAACTTATAGTTATATATGCCAAAGAACTGGAAGCAAGGTCTAAAAAAGATATTGTACACCCATGTTCAGAGCAGCATTATTCACAGTAGCCAAAAGGAAGAAGCAATACAAATGTCCATTAACAGAGGAATGGATAAATAAAATGTGGCATATATATTCAGTGGAGTATTATCTAGCCTTAAAAAAGAATGAAATACTGATAAATGCTACAACATAGATGAGCCTTGAAAAAATTATGGTAAGTGAAATAAGGTAGACACAAAAGGACAAATACTGTATGATTCCACCTGTATGAGGTACTTGGAATAGGCAAATGCAAAGAGACAGGAAGTAGAATAGTGGTTACCAGGGGTGAAGGGAAAGGGGAAATGAGGAGTTAATGCTTGATAGGTACACAGCTTCTATTCGGGATGATGACAAGGTTCTGGAAATGGATAGTGGCGATAGCTGTACAACATTGTAAGTGTACTTAATGTCACTGAATCGTATTATTTAAAAATGATTAAAAGGGTAAACTTTCTGTTCTGAACATGGATGGAGCTAGAGGGTATTATGCTCAGTGAAATAAGCCAGGTGGAGAAAGACAAGTACCAAATGATTTCCCTCATTTGTGGAGTATAACAATGAAACAAAACTGAAGGAACAAAACAACAACAGACTCAGACTCCAAGAAGGGACTTAGTGCTTACCAAAGGGGAGGGGTGGGAAAGGTGGGTGGGGAGGGAGGGAGAAGGGGATTGAGGGGTATGATTAGTACACATGGTGTCAGAGGGGGATCATGGGGAAGATAGTGTAGCACAGAGAAGACAAGTAGTGACTCTGTGGCATCTTACTACACTGATGGGCAGTGACTTCAGTGGGGTATGGGGGTACTTGATAATACGGGTAAATGTAGTAACCATAATGTTTTTCATGTGAAACTTTCATAAGAACGTATATCAATGATACCTTAACAACAAAAAAAATTCTGTTCTGTATATTTGACCACAAAAAAGAAAAAAAGGCAATACCTGAGGAAATGGAATGTCATAATCCCTGTAGAAACCAGTCCTTTTTTTGTGGGAACTTTCTGTATGTTCAACATCTGAATCAAGGCTGTAGTCTGAACTATCATCACTAGATGGAGAATTATGCTAAAAGAAGGGAAAAAACAAATATGTGACATTTGCAAAAGGAAAAATATTTCACTAGCAACTAGATAAGCCTGTTTCAGCCAGAGGTGCCAACCAATAGGTTATATTATCCTCATAGGTTCTGAAGTATTAACTGAAAAATTCTTGTTCCAAAAGCCATGACCACCCCAACTTCCCTAAAATCTTCTGAAGAAAAGTATATATTTCCCCTCTTCCTAGGGTCTTTATGGCAGCATTTTTCTCATCAACCCTTTGGGTCAAAGGACTTCAAATGGAAATACTGTCACCTCTGTGCTCTAAAGTGATCTTAGATTTAAATTAATCTTTAAAGAAATAAAATTGATTCCTCTTCACCAAAAAGGGTTCAAGAACATGAATACAGTATGAATTAGTTATTTTTACCTAAAATGGCTTTAGAGTTCTTGTTCTATTGCATAAGCACCCTGTAGCTAAAACATATCAAAACATTCCAAATTATAAGTATGAAATAAATCCAACCCAAAAAACTGAACAGAAGTGAAATGGAAAGCACAGGTAGTTGATAATGATTGACAGGAGGGTACAACTTCCTGTTATGTTTCTAACAGAAGTTACAAATTTCCTGACAGCAAAGTGTCCTGCTGGAATGTACCCATTTCATTAATAATTGTGCTACTTGCTTTCTAATGCAAGTAACTGCTTTCTCAAAAATCAAAGAAATGTGGTATACATTTTGAATCAATAGATAGAATTTGTGGATCCAGTAAAAATGTATCTTCTCATACTCCCAAGAATTTGTGCTTCTTGTCTCTGAAACCTCAAAGTTCTGTTGGACTGCAGGTCCTAGAAGGAGGGGTACAGGGAGAGTACAGATTCCTAATTCAAAGGACACAGTAAATGTCCTTTCTTCTTTTGTATTTTATAGATAGAGAAGTTTACTTATTAATTCCTTATTGTTTGAGACCTTGGATCATAGTTAAGAAAGTTTTCTACTCCCTGGTAATAGAGGACTTCACCCGTTTTATTCTAATATACTTGTACGGGTTTTATTTTTTTACATTTAAATCTTTGATCTATCTGGAATTTATACTAATGTAAGAAGTAATAATCCACTTTTATGTCCATATCACTATCCTACTCTATCAACACTGCTTATTTATAATAAGTTAATCTTTTCACACTAGTTTGAGATGCTCCTCTATCAACTAAATTTCCATGTGCATTTGGTCTGTGTCTGAGTTTTCTGTTTTTCCATGCACCAGTACTATAGCAATCCTTTAATGCTTTAAAAAAAAGACCAGTATTGCTTTAATAACAAAGGCTTTACTGTGCTTTAATACGTTAGGGACACCCCACATATTCTTTCTTTTCAGGTTTTCCTATCTGTCCTTGGGTGGTAGCTTTAAAGATAAGTCCACAAATTCTTTATTACTCCTTTCCTCAAGAAGTGGAGATTAATTTCTCTCCCCTTGAGTGTGGGATGACTTGGGAACTTGTTTCTAGCAAATGGAGTATGTCAGAAGTGATGGCATATCACTTCTGAGATTATGTTATAAAAAAGACTATAGCTTCCATTTTGGGTGCTTTCTCTCATTCTTGGTTTGCCAGCTTTGGAGGAAACTAACCCTTATCAGGAAGACACTGAGGCAGGAAGAGGTCCATGTGGTGAGGAACTGAAAACTGCCAAGAGCCACGTGAATGGACTTGGAAAAGGAACCTGCCTTGAGATGACTGCAACATCATTAGAAAAGCTGAGCCAGAATCACCGAGTTAGGCCTCACCCAGATTCCTGCCCACAGAAATTGGGAAATAAATCTTTGACTTTTTTTAGCTTCTGAGTTGGGGTAATATGTTGTGCAAAACTAATATTTACTTTCGTGTCTGGAAATGCCAAATATTTAAAGGTGGGAGGGGTTTTGGAACCAGGAAGTGAATGGAACCTGGAAAGACTTCAAGGCAACTTAAAGTGAGAGATACCCTATTAAAACTGGAGGAGGGAAGATCCTTGTTATACAGTGGCATAAAATTTAGTAACACTTTCATATTCAGTAATGTGGAAAGCAGATGTGTCTGATGAGCTAGGTGATCTAGTCAAGATTTTCAAGCAAAATGTTGAAAATACCTGTCAGAGAACATAAATTAAAGGAAGGACTGTTTAAAAAGAGACAGAACTTGATGGGTTCAAAAGTTCTTAGCTTCAACATTTCTAATTTTATTTTTACTTTTACTTTTTTTCTTCATTAGTTTGGCCAATGATTATATATGTTGTTAATCTTTTCTTAATAGCCACTGATTTTTCATTTTAATTTGTTCAGTCCTGCAGGTAACTTCAGTAAATCCTTTCTTTTGTATCTTTTGTTTTACTTTGCTATTAAAAGCTAGAAAAGCTTTTAATATTACAATTCTATAACTTTTCTTCTGAAAACTGCTTTAGCTATATTCCATAAATACTTGTATGTTAATATTTTATTATTTTCATGAAATTCTGCAGTTTTAATACTGTTTCCTCCATGTCTCACAGACCATCTATATCAAGTATCTGAATTACAAAAAGAGAAAGGCATTTTTGTTTTCCTACTTTGGTATTATTGTCTAGTTTTATTGCATTGTGCTTTGAGATTACACTTTGTACGATTTCTACTCTATCAAATTAATTGGAGTTTTCTTTGTGGCCTAAGATTCGGTCACTTTTTATGCATAGTCTAAGTATGTTTGAGAGAGAGATGTATTAGGATTCTGGGTTTACTATTTATTCAACCCCTTGATCTCTCTCTTTGGATTAAGAAAGGCATACTGGTGTATCTCCTTTTACTAGTGTATTCCTGTCTATTTCTTCTCACAACTCCTATAGTTCCTGCTTTATGAAAGTTGCTTTTGGGGAGATATTTAAAAAGTAACTTCTACTTCATTGTGAATTGTAACTTTTAACATTGTAAAATGCCCTTGTTTCTTTCAATGCCTTTTTGACCTAAATTTGATTTTTTCAGATATAAAATTATGACCTCTGCCTTCTTTGTCTTTGCATTTGCCTGGCACAGCTTTACCCATTTGTGAAATCTCCCTTTTGTGCATGGCTTAAGAGTGGGATTTTGCATTGTTGGGAGTCTATTGTTTGGTATTTAGAGAAAGGTTTGTATTTTTCAATTTATTCCCTTCATATTACCTCTTCCCAATAACCTTAGTCCCTCTCCCTTCTTGGCATATTTGTTTACCAATAGGCCAAATATTGAAATTAGACAGTAACCTCTTCTACATTCTCATTTTCACTCCCAGAATAATAATTTGAATACCCTTCACTCTGAGTTAATAACTATAAGGCAACCAGTAAGCTAATCTTGCTTGCCATATACTTTTCTGCTTTTCCTGACATTTTTTAGAATTATAATGTTCACATACAAAATACACTGCTCCCCTTATGTCCATCATTTAGTCTCAGTTTTACAAATAAATATGTGTGTGTACGTAGATCAATCTCTCTCCCCAACCCTCACTTCAGTTATCTACCTAATAGATTCTATAGGAAGGCTCATGATAGTATTTCCCGAGTTCTCTTATCCACAGTTTTTCTGAGGATTTTATATTTGAAGATTAGAATTTAGCTGGATATAAAGTCCATGGCTCACATCTTATTCATATATGTTACTCCATTATTCCAGCATGAAATGTTGATACCAAAAATTTTTATGAAAATCCAATTTTTTTCCTAATATAGGACTTGATCTTTTTGCCTAGATGACCAAAGGATATGCCCCCAAATTCTAATTATGCTGTTGGATTAGAGCTTGTATTGTTTTCTTAATTTTTTTTAACCATTGTGAAATATTAGGTTAAGCATTTCATGTTTTGTGGGCATTCTTTCTTTTCTGGAAGAATATTCTTCTCTCCATCATTCTCTTTTTATAGTAACAGCATCTAATGGAATGCTATCATGGTCCTGCCTTGTTGCTCATGTGTAAGGGGAATGGGTCAGGAAAGCATTCCTGGCTTTCCTTCTCGAGGGCTATTTCTTCTTTGGCTAGCATCAAGTATCAAAAATTAAGCCGGTATATCTCTGAGATATGCTTCCCCTGCTCCCTTCCTCCATTTTTTATCTGACCATTCTTGTCCTTGGCCCTATAGTATGCTTGTCCTCTCAATTTAGATTCTACTGCCAGGGGTAAGCTTCTCAGTGTGAGACTCTGTCCTAGAAAAGGGATTTAGCTGACTATCATTAGGAGCTCATCAGGCCCAGACAGTTCCAGCACCATCCAATTTTTTATGTGGTCACCTCACACTCACCTGAAATGGAACCAGTAAATCTCCACCCCAGTTTGTTGCTGTTCTGTTTGACCCAGGGGCTTTTCTCGTTGAGTGGGCACTCCTCCATCTGACATGAGTACCTGTTGGCAATGTGTTTCCTGGTAGTCCCATTGCCTTCCCTCTGCTTCCTCACGCACAGTTCCTGATCCTACACTCATCTTGTTGCTGTCTGCAGTTTGGCCTTATCCATTTGTATTTTTGAGGTTTGTGGGAACAACTTGTTACTTCTTTATTGGTAGATGTTGCTAATGAGTTTTTGGTTTTACTATTCCTATTGATGTTTTTAATGGGGAATTTCAGGGAGTTTCAAAAGCTATACCACCTCTGCTGTCAACTTTTCTTGAGTTCTCCATAAGCACAGGTTTCCTCTCCTTCCTACCCCAAACCACATTTCCTCTATCCAGCCCACTACTGTTTTCTTGGTAGCGTTTGCTTCCCATCTGTTTACTGCCTCTCTCCTTCCCATTTCAATGTAATCTTGGTAGGAGCAGAGACTGCTTCATTCGCCACTATAACCCCTGGCATAGAGCAAAGACTCCCACTGCCAGCATGCCATAATACATATAAATGAATAAACAAGTGAATGGATGGAAATATCAATGTCATTAATGAATAACCACAGAAAATGAGACTTTCTTTCCTTAACCTTTCAGGAAAGATGTACAATCTTCCATCAATTAAAAAGATGTATTTTAACTTTCATTAAAAGCTTCCTTGGTTATTTTTTAAATCTTTAAGTAATTCATATAATCTTTATGTTCAGAAAATTATTAATCACATAAACAAAAAGATATGACCCAGGTGTTATAAAAAAAATAGGCAATGATTTCTACTTTCCAATTTTCATTATTTTATATTTCATAAAAATTCAACAAAAGAATAAAAAGTAGATTCTAACTAACCTTATGTTTCTCACGTTTTCTCCTTTTGGATTTTTTCTTCTCTCTTTCTTTCTTGTGTTTTTTCCTTGATTTTCTGTAGGTTTTCTCATTTTTCTGCTTTTCACTCTCTTTTGCTTCCTCTCCTTGTGTTTCTTCAAATCCAGCATCATCTATTTCACCATCTTCTAATTCACCATCTTCTCTGTAGATGGCAATGAAATTTTTATTTTCAAATGTCAATCTAAAATGAATCTTACAGAACATTTCCAAAAGAAAAAATGCATATGACAAGAATTTAAGTTGTATTCATTTAGACCAGGGGTTAGTAAACTTTCTCTGTAAGGGGTCAGATAGTAAACATTTTACATTTGCAGGCCACATTTCTGTTGCAAATTCTTTTCCTCTTAATAAGACCCAGTCACAGCAGCCAGTTTTCTAACCTCCGAGTTACATTAAGATCACTGACTTCACCAAATGAATGAATGCATGCATGAATGAAGGGCTATCCCAAAGTATTACAATAGTTGCCATCCACTAAATTGCCTTTTTAAAAAACATTAAACTAAAACACTTCAGGAAGTAAACATTCTCACTACAAGGACTTTTTAATTTAGTGGCCTAAGACAGCTAAAATAGCTTTAAAATACAAGCAATCTATATTCTCACCATCAAAGTAAGCTTCAGTAAGAAAACAAATTTCAATAGACAGGTAAGTAATAAAACATGACCCACAAAAGCAGAATAGTAAATTCCTCAACTGCAATCTGTAAAAAATAGTCATCATAAAACTGGAAATCTAATTCCACTTTCCAAATACTAGTATCTTTGTTATTATGGAGACTGAAATCTAGAAAAAAGTTTTATACTGTTTATGACATTTTTAGTTATAGAAGCCAAAATGTTCATTAATAGTATTTTAAATGCAAATTAACCAATTGATCTATATAGGAATATAAATACATAAAATAATCTTAACAGTTAATCATGCTTCCATACAGTTTGAAAAAATACAAATACTACAAGTAGTACATGGTGGTTCAGAGAGACAAAGGTCTTTGTATGACTGGAAGCAAGTAAGAAGCACCCAGACTATAGTGAGTGTATTTTAAAGATACTTTAAAATTACTAGCTATGTGCCATTTCTAAAATGCAAAACGTATCATGTCACTCTCCTGCTCAACATCTTCAGTAATGATGAGGTATCTCAAATTTGCTTCAGAACAACCCACTAGATATGGAGGAACGGATCTCAACAAGATTGATCATGAGTTAGTAACTGCTTAAACTGTGGGATGTGTATATGAGGATTCATACCAATACTCCCTTTATATGCATTTGAAGCTGTCTGTAGCAAAAAAAGATGGTATCAATAATATTCTTCTGACCTTAGGATGGTGTCAAAACTGCCTGATACTGACTGAAGGCCCTTTATAACTGCAGCACTGCTTATCCAGTTACTTTCAATTTCTCACCTCCCAGCCTTAAACACTGCCTCAAAAATTCTCACTACCCTGTTCTTCTCAAAACCCACCCCCTTACCCGCTTCACCTGGGTATATCCAATTCCATCTTTAGGACCGGGTTGTTATTTCCTCCATGATGATTCCACTGACTACCCAGGTTTAGGTGAGATGCTCCATCGAAAGTACTACCCTGATAATTCTCACTTCATTATCACTCCTACATGTGTTCAAATTTTATTGATTGGTGGAAGCAGGATATGTGGCTGTGTCTTTCATGACTGTATCTCTAACACTTAGCATGGAGCACTGCTGTTTACTGAATGACTGAAAGTATTATACCTTTAACCCTTGCATTATAGGACAGGCATGTGATATGACCCAAAACTGGCTATAGAGTCAATGTCATTTTTCCCTGGTTTCTAATAAACTCAAAGAAGTATATATCCATTTAGGAGGACTTGAAATTTTCTTGTCAAGCAGGCTTGGCTGTTTTACTAAAAAAAAAAGTTCTGAACTTTTGAAAAAGTATAAAACCTCTGGCCCAAGAAAAATGAGTGGATATATTCACCAAAAGACAAGTATAAGAATATTCTTAGTAGCAAAAAAAAATTTTTAACTACTGCTACACACAATATGGATGAACCTTATAGACAGGATTATGAGCCAAAGAAGCCAGACACAGACTATTATTTGATTCCATTTATATGCAATTCAAGAACAGGCAAAACTAATCTGTAGTGACAGAAGTCAGAACAGTGATTACCTCTTGGAGAGGTGTAACTGACAAAAAGGGGTACCAAGGAAACTTCTGGGGTGTTGGAATAGTCTGTATATTGATCTGTGTGGTGATTATTTTATATATGTGTGTTTGCGTATCTCTGTGTGTAAAATCATCAAGTTGTACATTTAATATGTGTACTTTACCATCTATATTTATATAATAAAACTTAAAATACAAACAACAAAAAAACCTGTGGCCACTTATCCTTTCTTTCACCCCCATCTCTCCTCCAACTTGAGTTCCTTAAAGCATAAAAAATTTTATATCTTAAATCACGAATTCATATTTAGCATTTTGACTAGAGCTATTTAAATACATAAAGTATTCAAGCTGAAATGTTAATATGAATTTATGTCGTACTTTATATAAATTCTTGAACTGTGAAATACAGGAATTTATATTTGCTGTTAGACACAAACATTAAGTTTTTTATTTTTCTTCCCTCTCTTTTAGCCTATTTATCATTTCAGCATTCATACAATAACAAATTTAAACTTGTGAATTTATGTTTGGTTACAAAAAAAGGAGAAAAAAAGGAAACAAAGAACAATGATCCACACTTCTCTGAACTAAAAAGTCAGCCTTGGGCACAAATGGAGAGCTTGTGTGGTGTAATGGAAAGAGAAGGAGACTTAATGGGAGGAAAGCTGGATTCTAATTCCAATTCTGTCACCAAAACAAAGTAAGGCTTTTTTGACTGAGTACCTACTAATGTGTCATATACTAATCTAGCTCTGAAAAATGAAAAACAGAAGAGATAACAGAAGTAATTAAAGAGTGCTTGGAATTCTCTAGATTTTTAATTAGCTCAACACTATTATAAAGGTTTTGTTATACATACAGATTACAAGATAACTTTTTAAAAATTAATAAATAAAAAAGAGGAGCTATCAAGTCAATTATATATGGGTGACTTTTTATTAATGTAATAGAGTGATATGTCCTTTTTAGGAAGAGGCATATTAATGTTTATGGACATGGAAATAACTGCCCAGTTAATAAACAAAATTATTTTTTAAAGAACTGATCTTTTAGGCAAATCCATAGAGACAGAAAATAGATTAGGGGTTGCCAGGTAGATTAGAGGGAGAAATAGGGAGTGGTTGCCATAGGGCATGGGGTTTCTTTTTAGAGTGCTGAAAATATTATAAAGTGAGATACTGGTAATGGCTGCGCAACTCTGTGACCATCCTAAAAACCAATAAATTGAATACTTTAAAAGGGTGAATTTTATCTCTATTAAATAAAGTTTAAAAAGGTTTTATCTCTAGTTGTACATATCTAGATTGAAGACAACTGGAGAAAACCATAGACCACCATGATATGAAAGACTCTGAACTGCTTAATGCCCTCATTGTCTATCATACATTCTTATTTTGAGCTAAATTATTCACTAAATTCTTATAAACTGACATGTCATAGAGGATTCTACTTTTCTCCATTCTGATGTTGTTGGCTATTAAAATAAGTTAACCTGAACTATTCAGTCTTACCTCCAGAGGTAGTTTCTGCTTTTTTCTTAAGCTTGCCTAAAGGCTCTTATTACAAGCTACGGATCAGAAACTGAGTCTTCTGGAAGAAACACAAAAGCCTCAATAAGACTATACAAGTACTCATGATAGATGATATTACAAAGACATTACTCATCAACACAAGCTCTCTGGGATAGGCTGATAGGATCATCAGAAAAAACGATGTTTTTCAGAATCAATTTTTAGTACCAAGTGACTGTTAGGATGCCCAGGATTTCTTCACAGTCCAGGACAGGAGCATACAACTTTGTAGAGTAGGCTGCTTATCCTAAGACCAATAGAACACAAATTTCCTAGCTTCTTGAAACTATTGCTTGTAATAATTTTCTCTCCATGCTTTTGTTCTAATTCACCCTGTCATTTCTCCTTTACCATGGATGACAATTTAGGAGAACTGCTCTGTACTGATGCCCTGACACCTTACATGTCTCCACAGAGGCCATACAGGTAAGACTCAACCACAGGCTGACCTAAGCCTTGGCAGAATGCCGTCATCCTCCAGAATATGGGAAGATAGGCAGCCTTGGGAGGTGCTGCTACAAGGCTATTTCTCCTCACTTTCCTATAGTCTCCTTAAATGGCACCCATTCCTTAGCACCTCTTCCACCACTCCCCGTGTCTATGATCGTCTGGCCTTTTTGATTTCAGGGTTACCGACTGGGATGAGGGACATGAGGAGCTGACACCAGGTTGATCTTGCATTTGTTGTCTGTGTAAGTAATGAACTGTCTGAATCTTAATGGCTGAATCTGTTAGCATGATGCTTGGCAGAAAACTTGCTTGAGTTTTGGCTTTACCCATGCCTACCCTGATCTTTTCCCTCAACTTATATAGCTTACATCTGATCTTCCTGATTAAGCCATACCTAACTCCCTACCTTACCTCTCCCAAACTAGGTATTTCCCCTCAAAGAAATACTGTTCAGTCATACTGGGGCCATGGAAAAGCTACCAGACATGCATTTTTGTGATGTGATGTTTATCTCAAAAGTAGACCTTGAACATTTACATCCTAGATGGCTTACTTACTTGTTTCAGAAAAGGTTTCTCTTTACACCATTACTGGTGGTAACATCTGATAGGTATCGTCAAAGAGTTCTTACACCTTCTGGAACATATTTGGTTTGCAGAAACTCAGCTTAACCCCTTTTTGACTATCTACAGCCATGGCAATTTTTACTTGGTTTGTTTTACTACTTGAGCCAGTCTTAGAATTTGTCAAAGCCTCAACCCAAATACAAATTCCTTCAAGAACGGGACTTGATACAAATATATACATAAAATTACAACTTTTAATCAGCCTAACATCCTCCATAGTCCTAGGACAACCTCTACAAATTTTGGTTAATTCTATGTAAGTTATCTGCACCCCAGAGATAAGGGAGAATTCTTTTCTTAGTAACTTTTGTTATAAGTAATTCCTGTGTTATTTTTACAACTATATGTGACCATTCTAATCTTTATTTCTTGAATTGACAACATGCTTACTCATATTTACCTCATCAAAACCTAACTTTCATAACTCTATGTAAAAATGTAACAATTAGACAATTTTAGATAAGTCCTTCCCATCTTCCTCAGGAGACCATGCTCTTCTGGGAGTGTTTGAAGGGACACTTATCTCCATGGAGAAAAAAAGAATGCTCCCTTTATACTAGAATCATTGGAGGTCTATTTTCAATTACAGGGGACTTATAACTTGAAAAATTTGTCAAAAATTCGTTAATAGCATGGACTTAAAAGATACATAATACTCACGAGAACAGACCCATAGACCAGTAGAACAGAATAGAGAGCCCAGATATAAACCCACACATACATGGTCAATAAATATACGATAAAGGAGCCATGGATATACAATGGGGAATGACAGCCTCTTCAACAGCTGGTGTTGGCAAAACTGGACAGCTACATGTAAGAGAATGCAACTGGACTACTGTCTAACCCCATACACAAAAGTCAACTCAAAATGGATCAAAGACCTGAATGTAAGTCATGAAACCATAAAACAATTAGAAAAAACATAGGCAAAAGTCTCTTGGACATAAACATGAGCAACTTCTTCATGAACATGTCTCCCCAGGCAAGGGAAACAAAAGCAAAAATGAACGAATGGGACTAGATCAAACTAAAAAGCTTCTGTACAGCAAGAGATACCATCAAAAAAACAAAAAGTTATCCTACAGTATGAGAGAATATATTCATAAATGACATCTCTGATAAGGGGTTGACATCCAAATTATATAAAGTGCTAACACACCTCAACAAACAAAAAGCAAATAAGCCAATTAAAAAATGAGCAGAGGAGCTAAACAGACACTTCTTCAAAGAAGAAATTCAGATGGCCAAGAGGCACATGAAAAGATGCTCCACATCACTAGTCATCACAGAAATGCAAATTAAAACCACAATGAGATATCACCTCACACCAGTTAGGATGGCCGCAATCCAAAAGACAAACAACAACAAATGTTGGCAAGGATGTGGAGAAAGGGGAACCCTCCTACACTACTGGTGAGAATGTAAATTAGTACAACCATTGTGGAAAGCAGTATGGAGGTTCCTCAAAAAACTCAAAATAGAAATACCATTTGACCCGGGATTTCCACTCCTAGGAATTTACCCTAAGAAAGCAGCAGCCCAGTTTTGAAAAGATGTATGCAATCCTATGTTTACCGCAGCACTACTTACAATAGCCAAGAAATGGAAGCAACCTAAGTGTCCATCAGTAGATGAATGGATAAAGAAGATGTGGTATACATACACAATGGAATATTGTTCAGCCATAAGAAGAAAACAAATTCTTTGCAACAACATGGATGGAACTAGAGGGTATTATGCTCAGTGAAATAAGCCAGGCGGAGAAAGACAAGTACCAATGATTTCACTCATATGTGGAGTATAAGAACAAAGAAAAAACTGAAGGAACAAAACAGCAGCAGACTCACAGAACCCAAGAATGGACTAACAGTTACCAAAGGGAAAGGGACTGGGGAAGATGGGTGGGAAGGGAGGGATAAGGGGGAAAAAGGGCTATTACAATTAGCACACATAATGTAGCGAGGGTGGGGATGGGGTAGGGGGATAGGGGAAGGCAGTATAACACAGAGAAGACAAGTAGTGATTCTATAACACCCTTCTACACTGATGGACAGTGACTGCAATGGCGGTATATGGTGGGGACTTGATAATAGGGGGAGTCTAGTAACCATAATGTTGCTCATGTAATTGTATATTAATAATAGCAAAATAAAAGTGAAGAAAAAAGAAAGATACATAATACTATAAAGCCCTAGAATTACAACAAAGGTCATTAATCCAAGTGATTGTGGATAGCAGCATAGCTTGAGATTTCTTGCTGACAAGCCAAGAAAAAAATACAAAATATTGCTAATACTTCCTGCTATCCATGGAGAAATACCACAAAGTTGAACAATCTATGTTCAAACTAAAACAAACGACAACTCAGCTATCAAAGGTGGACATGGAAGTCTGTTTTAAGATTTATCTGATCTCCTGGTCAAAGTGGGAGACTATTTGGTTATTACTCTCAAGTGCCTTACAGGCTCTCCTTTTAAGTCCTGGCTACAATTTGTCTCACAATTTTCCAATGCCTGGTCTCCATAGTCATATATGTTATCGCACATTAGTGTTATTTCATCAGATGGTACAAAAAATTTATATTGTAACAGAAGGAAAACAAAGGGATTCTGATACTCTGTTAGGCTAAATACAAGGCCTTTGATGAGGACTCCTGCAAAGATCATAACCCATAGAGCAGTGAACATATAACCTGCTGTTCTATATGGGTAGGACTAAGAGACAATTGTTAAAATTCTGCCAAGCTCAGAGCATGTGCACACAAAAGTGCCAATTGTATATCCCTGAGCCTAACAGATAGATTCATATCTCAACTCAGACCTCTTTATAAAGTAATGCCTGTTTTTGTGACATAAGCAGAAAAAAAATCAACAGGAAGAATTTCTAGTTCCCAAATGACCCAATCAGAACATAAAACCTAGAATTCCTCCCAATATGTAATAGACTTTTTATCCCTCCCACTTTCAGCATAGAGAAACACAGTGAATTCATTTCTTATCCAGCAAGTAGATTAACTTATCTTAAAAAAAAAATCTCTGGTGGTGGAGTTTTATTATTTCTTGAAAGCTATTTATAAAGCCTTTTATTGAACAAGATATAGAGTGTGTTAAAATTGTAAAGATTAAGATGAAGCTGAGACTGAGATTAGTTTACACAGGGGTATACCAGAAATCCCTAACTAATTTTGGGCCATAAACTGCAAATCTGGCTCTGAGCTTTAGGAAACAGGATTAGGTGTAAGACAGGAGTGCTTCCAAGACAAAAACAGACCAGTTGCTCAAGAGAAGCAGTATTTTCCAGAACTGAAATCAAAGAGAAATTCCTCCTTTGAGTCCTCAAAGACAGTATTACCTGATACAAGCGATAGTACTTGATAAAAACAACAGTTTATCACTTACAGCAAACTCCATTTGAGCCAAGGGCATGCTGCCAAAGTTCAACTGAGAAAAAGCAATTTATATGAGAAAATAAAGTAACATTGTCAAGAACACAATTGTTTGATCTCCCCAGCACAAAAAAAAAAAGAAAAAGAAAAAGAAAATCAAAAGGCATTCATTCATTTAACATATATTTATTCACCATCTTCTCAGTAGGTATACAATGATAAACAGGAAAGAAACATGGTTCCTTCTTTGATGAAGTTTTCAATCTAGTGGTAGGGAGGCAGACATCAACAAAAGAATCACACAAATATAAAATGACAACCACACAAGTATATGGGAAACAGTGGTGACTGTACACACAACAGATGAAAGTCACCTGTCAGGGAAATTGGGAAGACTCACCCTGAGGAAGTCATGAATGAACTGAGAAGAGGAGTCAGCCTGAGAGATAAGGGGTAGGGGAAGGACCTCTTTCCCAGACAGAGGAAACAGGATGAGCAAAATTTCTGTGTAGAACTGAGACAGGAACCATGACAAGGCCAATGTCACTAGATCATAAAGTAAAAGGGGGCCGTTGGTTCACAATTATGCTGGACTGATGCGTAGTACTATATCATGCAGAACTTTGACCACGTTTGGAGTTTATCCTAAGAGAAATGAGAAAGCACTGAAATGTTTCTAAGAAAGGAGATGATGTAATTGGATCTCCACTCTGAAAGATAACTGATTGAGAGTAATATGCAGATCTAGAGGGAAAATAAAACAAATGCTTAAAAGCAGTTAAGATGCTGCTGCAATAATTTCCCAAGAGGACAAAAGAAGAATGGAACATATCTGGGGAATCTGGTAGACATTCCTCACTGAAATACACACACTTCGTCATTGATGGGAATGTTTTTCTCCAACAGTGTTGAGGCAAAAAAAAATTATCTGAAAACTACTAATATATAGTAATGAAAAGACTGTTACCCTTCAGGCAATCCTCCACGAATATTACAAACATTCCTATGATTTATACCTTTAAAATGTCACCTCATTATTGCTGAGGCCATTCCTTTGACTAGGGTGAGGATTTTCCTTAAAAGTAATAAGGATATGAATGAATAATCTGTTCATCTTTTATATTTTGGCAGCACATAATCTCAATCATTTTAGCCTCAAAATTTCCCAAGAAGGCATTATACTCTGATGCAGGTAATGGATGTATCAGTGATACATTAATGAAACACCTAAATTCAAGCAATGTAACTTCCTGATGAACTTCCCAGTATAAATTTGGTGAATACACCATGCAGTTATTAATTAAAAGACTTTCTAAACAAAGAAAAGGAATCCTCAGAGGGAGATTCATGCTTTTATTTAAACACATTTCTCAGAAAATAAGAAAGGTTAAAAACAAATGAGCCAATATTCAACTAAAGAACTTAGTAATTGGTAAAACCAAAAGAAGAAGAAAAAATGATAAATATAAGGACCGATATCAACAAAACACTGAACAAAAACAATAGAGAATATAAATAAAACGAATGGTTATTTTTTAAAGAAGCACACCATTCACATTCACTATAGTGCCAGTCTGTCTGAGTCCGGCAATCATTCAAATCTAGATCCATTTTAGCTATCTCTTTTCTAAAAAAGGATAAGCTAACTTTGTTGTTTTCCCCATAAAGGCCAAAATACTGCCTGGAACAGAACCTTTAAAAAGCCTGGGACCATCAGAGGATGATGGCTTTGTGACTTTAACAAATAATAATTCTCAGCAATTTTTAGTCTACATATTTTATCTAATTCTTATATTATCTAAGTCTATCTTCAATTCCAGCTAATGTGTTCATGATGAAGTAACAGTAATTCTGAAGTGAAATAACATCTTGATTCAAATTTATAGTAAAAAAATAAAAACTAGTATGATGATAATTAATTCCTGAGCACTTAACTATGCTGCCATGCATGTTAGATCAGTTCATCTTCCTGTAACTCTATGAAATACCATTATATCCCCATTAAACAGATGAAGAAGAAAGGGGACAAAGAACTTAACTAACTCTGCTAGCAGATGACAGCTAGGATACACACACAGGAAGCCTGCTTCTCAGGCCCCTCGTTCTTCACCATATTTCTTAATAGCCACACACATTTGGCCTTAGAAGGAAACTGCAAACAGCCAAACCACTTAATAGCAGCTGATGTAAATAAGATTATTAAAGAGCCTCACCAACTGGTAAATAGGATATTGGGGTGTTTCCTGTAAAATTATTTCCAACATCTTTGTATGTTTGACATTTCCATTAATAAAATGTTAGAAAAGAAACTTCATCCACACATTTAAGTGGTATTTTAAGGGGTGATACAGAAAAATTGTTAAGGTCTGAAAGCTGCATTTCCGACATGCAAAAGTAAACATGAGTTACTTCAACCACAGGAATGTTAATGTTGGTCAGGAAATGGCAGCACCCAGCCAGACCAGTTGGACTGATAATAAGGGACTTGGAGTTGTGAGATGCTATAGGGTTTTCTTTTTATTGAATAGTATTTTTTTAAGTGCTCAAAGGAAATTAGTCCAAATTTTTTGTACAAATTTTGTTTAAAAAGAGGCAAAAAGATAAGTCATTTTCTGGAAAGCAGGGTCTCCATATTTCATTTCAGAGCCCCAGACAAGTTGATATAAAAAGTGATGCAGTTTAGATAACAGCCTACTAGGTAAAAGCACCTAAATAAAAGTCAGAAGAGGGAAAGAAAAGAGATGCTGGAAGAAATAAAAATTGCCATGTTATTATAAGGTTTGCCATTTATCTAAAACAAAAAGCGGCTAAGCACCAATATCCAGAAAACAGAGTAGAATGCTAATAAGACAGCTGGCTGCCACAACAGCAATTTTCACCTAAAGTTAAAAATTACCCAAACAAACAAAAAAACACCTCTTATTTACTGAGGACCCTGGGTTCTGGCAATGTGAAGTCACCCGAACCTGAAAATTAAAGTAGGAGTGTTAAACAAGAACAATAACCAACAACAAAAGATTTCTTAAAAGGACTACTTAATGCACTAAACTTGAGGCATATTAAAACTGATCGCTTAAACAAACATCATAGTAGAGTGGAAGAACAAAAGCTTTAGAGCCAGAACATCTGGGTTCAAACTCTGCTTCCTAGTCATGTATTAGCTACATGAGCTTGAACAAATTATCTCACTCCTTAATATTCAGTTTCCTTATCTACAAAATGAGATTAATCAATTTATCATCACAGAGTTAAGGATACATAAAGTTATGTAATTACTTTGCACTGTACCTGATAAATAGCCCTCAACTACACTTCCCTTTCCTCTTGTGGTTTACCTGAAATATATGCATTTGAATGAATGGATATGCTAGACTATAGGTACTGTGAGGAAAATGGAAGTTCCTATGGCCAGGACCCTCACCTGGCCCTAAGCTACTTGATGATATAACTGGTCTACTGCTAGGCCAATGCTTCCACACCCACAGGCAATAAGCTATTATTGCCTGAGTCACTACTCTGCCCAGTGCTCTGAGCAGAGGCAGAGATGGAGGTGGATTATGGACCTGCAGACTGCTGGATACAGATATGATTCTAGTGCTCGATCTACCGCTGGGAGAATAAAGCCTGGTATAAACCCTTTTACCTCAAGAACATTCCATTGTCATTTCTCGGTCTCACTGAATCCATAGTGAACTTGCCCTGAGCTGAAACCCTTCAGGCAAGAAAGATACTTTCATAGAAATTGGGAAAGTTTTTAAATCCAAAGAAAATGGATTCCAAGGGAAAAATTCCCTTATTTTCCTTCAGAGAATAACAATGAAAACCTATCTGAAACAGAAAAGAACCTGGGGTAGATGGAGTTTGAAGTCTGTTTCCAAGGGTGTTTCTACTTTATCCTGTCATTAAGCAACACTTAGCAACAATTAGTGTGAAAGTGCCCCATATTTCCAAAGTCTCCTGAACACAAGAATTAAACACAAGATGGAGTATGATGCCTAGTGTTCACAGAGATTTATGGTGACAACAGATATTCCTGAGGATCCAAAGTAACTAGGAAAAGGATAAATCAGGAGCAAGCTAGGAGACAGGGCTGAGAAATTATTACTGCATTGTACTGTCCTATTTTTAAAACCAGACCACTCTAATAATAAATTGGAATAATTTGAGGGATAATATGTCAGATTTATTCACATATTCCAGAAGTTTAATTTATGATGATGACTGGGTTTAGTCCCAGCTTTGGTCAAATACTGGTTTTCACACTTAGACATTTGCTATTCAGAAAAAAGTGTATATTCGGTGCCATATATAAAACCAAAATATGTAGGCATTTTGTACATAAATGCACTGTTTACTTCCCTTTTCACTTAATTATATAAAATTTTAAAACAGGTTCCTATGTATATAAATGTTCTAGAAAAGAAATCAACCCACAGACTCCCATATGGGCCAAAGAGTAGAGGGTGTAAAGAACTCAACCCCACATTCAACCCCAGTGAGCTAACATTTTATTGTCAACAGACAGTAATCAAGGAAAATCCAAACAAAAGAGGTGCCAGTTCTGACCTTTATGCATTTTCAACAAATTCCCTTAATAGGCTAAAACATATCTACAAAAGAGAAATTCTTGTTTTCTATAGCTAAAAATTTTCAGCTAGTCTTAATTGATTTCAAATTCTCTTAAAATCTAATATGAAAAAATTAATTTTTATAAACTCAATTTTTAACACTGAAAGATTTAGAAAGAGCCTTTGTCATAGAAGATTTTATAATAAAACAAGATGAAATTGCCTGTGACCAAGTAATATCTAAAAAAAATATGTAAGGCTCCAATATACCAATCCAGAATCTGATATCAGGTTTACTGTCATTATGGGGCAATGGAGGCAAGAGAGAGAGTACTGAAACTGAATGCCGAAGACATGACTGTGGTTCTCCCTCAGTTTCTTAGTTACCTTAGACAAGTTATCTCCCCTCAAAATCTGTTTCTTAAATTATAAAATGAAGATATTAGTATCTGCTTTGTCTATATGGAGCAAATACAAACAGGATAGGGATAAGCAAGAGGGACTCCATTTTAAAATGAACCTCCCATCTTGGGGCTTAAAGGTAAAATTCATAGAAAGTGGACTGGATTAAAAATGGTGGCATGAGAGGTGAGACAGAGGCTTCCTCCTAAAACCACGTATAATATGAAAATATAATTAATACAACTAATCCTTAAAGACCAACAGGAAAAAGGGCTGCGCCAGACTGCATACACCTGGAGAAAAGAATATAAACCTCACAGAACAGGGTAACATACCAAAGCCATGACCCTGCGGGACCCAAGCTCTTCCCCCACCCCAGCTCACTGGCAGGAGGAAGAGAAATGGAGCGGGGAGGGAGGGGAGGCCTGGGACTGCTGAACACCTAGCTCTGGACATCTGCTCTGGGGGAACAAACCTAGATTACATGGCACTCTCAGGATTAGGGAGGCTGGAAAGCTAAGATAGGCAGAATACCTGGAGAGACTGAGATTCTAGCCGCTTGTGGAAAACAGGGATCGATATCCGGCTGCTCTGGGACAAAAGAAAAGCGGGCAGTCTGAGAGACTTCCTAACAGTGAGAAGGTTGCTAAATGGGCAAGGATTGCACAGAGCTTACTGCTCAGGAGAAAGGACAGGTAGACAAAACTGTCCAGGTGCACTCTGCCCAGAAGGTTGGGAACTTTCACGATGTTCAGGCACTCCAGCCCTCTGGCTGCCTATGCAGCTCCAAGACCCCCCTCCATGATACGCAGCCTACTGAGCCTTCCTCGCAGCCAGCCCACACCTAGCTCGCAAACCCGCAAACCCTGCCCTGGCCTCAGGCCATCCAGAGGAAGCCCCATCCTACAGCACTTACAAACGCAAAGCATAGAGGCTTATAGCTGGGTGCTTGGCCCACTGGTTCTGGCAGTGGAGACAGGCATAGCAGCCGGAAAGCAGGAAACAGGCCCACTGGTTCTGGCAGTGGAGACAGCCATAGCAGCCGGAAAGCTCTTTCCTCCCACCAGGCACCAACACCACTCCCCTGGAACCCCCGACATTGCTCCAGGGGCTGAGGAGCTCCAGAGAGTAGAGCTTCTGGGCACAAGAGGGCACCACATACAAATATGAAACGGCAAAGGAACTTGGTTCAAAGCAAAATTATAAATACACCACAGAAAGATTCAAATGAAATCGAACTCAAGAATCTTCCTGAAGAGATTTCAAAATAAAAATCATAAACATGCTCATGGAGGTAGAGAAAAATATTCAAGAACTCAGGAATGAATTCAAGGCGGAGATCCAATCATTACAGAACACAGTATCAGAAATGAAACATACAATGGAAGGTTTTAAAAGCAGATTAGATATGGTGGAGGAGACGATAAATGAAACAGAAATTAGACAAGAGGAATACAAAGAAGCTGAGGCACAGAGTGAAAAAAGGATCTCTAAGAATGAAAGAATATTGAGAGAATTGTGTGACCAATCGAAACAGAACAATATTCACATTACAGGGGTATCAGAAGAAGACAAGAGAGAAAAAGGGATAGAAAGTGTCTTTGAGGAGGTAACTGCTGAAAACTTCCCCAATCTGGGGAAGGAGATAGTCTCTCAGGCCATGGAGGTGCACAGATCTCCCAACACAAGGGACCCAAGGAAGACAACAACAAGACATATAGTAATTAAAATGGCAAAGATCAAGGATAAGGACAGACTATTAAAAGCAGCTAGAGAGAGAAATAAGATCACATACAAAGGAAAGCCCATCAGACTATCATCAGACTTCTCAGCAGAAACCACACAGGCCAGAGGGAGTGGCATGATATATTTAATGCAATGAAGCAGAAGGGCCTCGAACCAAGAATACTTTATTGGCAAGATTATCATTTAAATTTGAAGGTGGGATTAAACAATTTTCAGATAAGCAAAAATTGAGAGAATTTACTTCCCACAAACCATCTCTACAGTGTATTTTGGAGGGACTCCTATAGATGGAAGTGTTCCTAAGGTTTAATAGCTGTCACCAGAGGTAATAAAATCACAGTAAAGAAAGTAGAACAGTTAACTACTAAGCAAATGCAAAATTAAATCAACTATTCCCAGAGTTAGTCAAGGGACAGACAGAGTACGGAATATGATATCTAATATATAAAGAATGGAGGAGGAAGAAAAAAGAGGAGAAAAAAAGAACCTTTAGATTGTGTTTGTAATAGCATGCTGAGTTAAGTTAGACTCTTAGATATTAAGGCAGTTAAGCTTAACCTTTGGTAACCATGAATCTAAAGCCTGCAATGGCAATAAGTACATACCTATCGATAATCACCCTAAATGTAAATGGTCTGAATGCACAAATCAAAACACATAGAGTCACTGAATGGATAAAAAAAACAAGACCCATCTATATGTTGCCTACAAGAGAATCACTTTAAATCCAAAGATATACACAGACTAAAAGTGAAGGGATGGAAAAAGATATTTCATACAACTAATAGGGAGAAAAGGGCAACAGTTGCAGTACTTGTATCAGACAAAATAGACTTCAAAACAAAGAAAGTCACAAGAGACAAGGAAGGACATTACATAGGATAAAGGGGTCAATCTAACAAGAAGATATAGCCATTATAAATATCTATGCACCCAACACAGGAGCACCTACATATGTGAAACAAATACTAACAGAATTAGAAGGGGAAATAGAATGCAATGCATTCATTCTAGGAGACGTCAACACTATACTAACTCCAAAGCATAGATCAACCAGACAGAAAATAAGTAAGGAGACGGAGGCACTGAACAACACATTAGAACAGATGGACCTAACAGACATCTACAAAACTCTACAGCCAAAAGCAGCAGAATACACATTCTTCTCAAGTGCACATGACACATTTTCAAGAATAGATCACATACTAGGCCACAAACAGAGCCTCAGTAAACTCAAAAACATTGAAACTGTACCAACCAGTTCTCAGACCACAAAGGTATGAAACTAGAAATAAATTACACAAAGAATATGAAAAATCCCACAAACACATGGAGGCTTCACAACATGCTCCTAAATAACCAATGTGTCAATGACCAAATAAAAAGAGATCAAGTAATATATGGAGACAAATGACAACAATAATTCAACACCGCAAAATCCGTGGGACACAGCGAAGGCCGTGCTAAGAGGAAAGTATACTGCACTACAGGCCTACCTCAGGAAAGAAGAACAATCCCATCTGAACAGTCTAAACTCACAATTAATGAAACCAGAAAAATAAGAACAAATGAGGCCCAAAGTCAGTAGAAGGAGGGACATAATAAAGATTAGAGCATAAATAAATAAAATTGAGAAGAATAAAACAATAGAAAGCATCAATGAAAGCAAGAGCTGGTTCTTCGAGAAAATAAACAAAATAGATAAACTCCTAGTCACACGTATTGAGAAAAAAAGAGAGTCTACACACATAAACAGAATCAGAAATAAGAAAGGCAAAAGACACCACAGAAATACAAAGAATAATGATGAACTAGCAGAGAAGTCAGAAAAACAATTCCATTCACAATTGCATCAAAAAGAATAAAATACCTAGGAATAAACCTAACCAAGGAAGTGAAAGACCTATACTTTGAAAACTACAAGACACTCATGAGAGAAATTAAAAAAGATACCAATAAATGGAAACACATCCGGTGCTCATGGATAGGGAAGAATTAATATTGTTAAAATGGCCTTCCTGCCTAAAGCAATCTACAGATTCAATGCGATTCCTATCAAAATACCAACAGCATTCTTCAATGAACTAGAGAAAATCGTTCTAAAATTCATACGGAATCACCAAAGATCCTGAACAGCCAAAGCAATCCTGAGAAGGAAGAATAAAGCTGAGGGGATTACGCTCCCCAACTACAAGCTCTACTATAAAGCCACAGTAATCAAGACAATTTAGTACTGGCACAAGAACAGAACAATAGACCAATGGAACAGACTAGCAAGCTCAGATATAAACCCAACCATATATGGTCAATTAATATATGATAAAGGAGCCATGGACATACAATGGGGAAATGACAGCCTCTTCAACAGCTGGTGTTGGCAAAACTGGACAGCTACATGCAAGAGAATGAAACTGGAATATTGTTTAACCCCATACACAAAAGTAAACTCGAAATGGGTCAAAGACCTGAATGTAAGTCATGAAACCATAAATCTCTTAGAAAACAACATAGGCAAAAATCTTCTGAATATAAACATGAGCAACTTCTTCCTGAATGCATCTCCTCAAGCAAGGGAAACAAAAGCAAAAATGAACACATGGGACTAAATCAAACTTAAAAGCTTCTGTACAGTAAAGGACACCATCAACAGAACAAAAAGGCATCCTACAGTATGGGACAATATATTTGTAAATGACATATCTGACAAGGGGTTAACATTCAAAATATATAAAGAACTCACATGCCTCAACACCCAAAAAGCAAATAACCCAATTAAAAAATGCGCAGAGGATATGAACAGACAATTCTCCCAAGAAGAAATTCGGATGGCGAAGAGGCATATGAAAAGATACTCATCGCTAATTATCAGGGAAATGCAAATAAAAACCACAGTGAGATATCACCTCACACCAGTAAGGATGGCCGGCATTGAAAAGACTAAGAACAACAAATGCTGGCGAGGAGAAAGGGGAACCTTCCTACACTGCTTGTGGGAATGTAAACTAGTTCAACCATTGTGGAAAGCAATATGGAGGTTCCTCAAAAAAATAAAAATAGAAATACCATTTGACCAGGGAATCCCATTCCTTGGAATTTTTTTTTCTTTACAATTTATTTTATTTTGGTATCATTAACCTACAATTACATGAGCAATATTGTGATGATTAAACTACCCCCTTCATCAGGTCCCCCCCACCAACCCCACCACAGTCACCATCCATCAGTGTAGTGAGATGAGAATCACTACTTGTCTTCTCTGAGCTGTACAGTCCCCCCCGCCATTCCTTGGAATTTATCCAAAGAATACAATTTTTCAGGTTGTTTATCGCAGCACTCTTTACAATAGCCAAGATATGGAAGCAACCTAAGTGTCCATCAGTAGATGAATGGATAAAGAAGAGGTGGTACATATACACAATGGAATATTATTCAGCCATAAGAAGGAAACAAATCCTACCATTTGCAGCAACATGGATGGAACTGGAAGATATTATGCTCAGTAAAATAAGTCAGGTGGAGAAAGACAAGTAACAAATGATTTCCCTCATTTGTGGAGTATAACAATGAAGCAAAACTAAAGGAACAAAACAGCAGCAGACTCACAGACTCCAAGAAAGGACTGGTGGTTACCAAGAGGGAGGGGTGTAGGAGGGCGGGTGGGGAGGGAGAGAGAAGGGGATTGAGGGGTAGTATGTTTACTACACATGGTGTGAGGGGTCACGGAGAAGACAGTGTAGCACCGAGAACGCAAAAAGTGACTCTGTGGCATCTTACTACACTGATGGACAGTGACTGCATTGGGGTATGGGTGGGGACTTGATAATATGGGTAAATGTAGTAACCACATTGTTTTTTCATGTGAAACCTTCATAAGAGTGTATATCACTAATACCTTAATAAAAAATAAAAAGAATTCATAGAATGTCTTAAGGGTTAAAAGGTAAAATTTCTAGAATGTCTTTAAAAAACAAAGAATTTCCATTAACTTCCCATATGACTAAAAACCAACTGACCATAACAAATTAGCAGAACATAATTAAGCCAGAACAAATTAGCAGTCTGTTTTCACTAAAATCATTACCTTGAGGGAAGAAAAAGAATTTACAAAACTCTTCTGTTTCAAGTTTATCCTACAGAATATCAAAAAGGAGATCGTAACCATATTTTGGAAAGCCAGCAAATCAACGTCTTCTGACCATGGAGTTGCGCCACCAAAAATGACCAAGATAACATCATGAAATAATTAGTCAATGCCGTTCCTTCCCAGACCCCTCACCCTCTGAAATTGCCTGTATAATTTCTATGCACAACCCCTTTGGGGAGCTTGACATTCGTCTTTCCTGTCGGCTCCCTTATATCAAAGGTATCTCTAAGAAATTGTGCCTGCATGCTTGCTTCGAATTCAGTGCTCATTTCTGTAACACTGAAACTCAAGAACCTGGTCTTTGGGGGTCCAGTAACAAAATGAATTAAAGTATGTGAATTATAAACAGCAATATGTATATTTTTCAATTAAAGTATCACTGATACACAATCTTATGAAAGTTTCACATGAACAACGTTGTGGTTTCAACATTCACCCATATTATCAAGTCCTCACCCACCCACTGCAGTCACTACAAGTGTAGTAAGATGCTATAGAGTCATTACTTATCTTCTCCATGCTGTTGCCTTCCCCATGACCTACCTATGTTGTAATAACAGCAATATTTTTTGAATATTGAGTATCATGAGCTCTAAATCTAGGTTCTTTATTTTTATACCACTTTTATAAATATGTTATTTTTATATGGTGTCATGTTATAATCTTAATGATGATTGAGTTAGAACTCCCTTTAAAATCTTGGGACTTGCTTTGGTTGTCATTCAAGAATGCACATATGATTTATAAAACTTAAGAATTAAAACAATTCATTAGAAGTATTAATGTTAAGCCATAAACTCACATTAAAAACAAAACTAAGCAAAAGAAACAAACATAAAATCATTTTACAATAAAGGTTGCTGTTTGTCAAGCGTTAATCTGCTGATATTGCTTTTGCTATAGTTCATCCAATGACTGCTATCTGGGTAGGTACATGGCACCAGCAATCAAGTAACACTTCCTAGGACCCAAACACCTCAAAAAAGATAATGGAAATAAGAATGCCCTCAGAAAGTTCAACCATAAAACCAAAATACGATGAACCAGAACAGATACTGGGAAGTCATACACACGGTACTAAGTATAAGATGATTAACTAAATTTAAGATATTAACATGCAATGAATAGAAACATGCCTAACAGAAAGGAGGGTTGGTTAGCAGAAGTGACAAAAAAAACGAAGAGAGAGAGAAAGGTGAGCAGTGCTCACGTAAGCACTGCACACAAGAGAGGTAGGGCAAACAGAAACAAGTATCCGCTTGATAGAAATATTATGGAAATGGAAATATCACTTTATCACAGCCTGATGCCATTTAAAATTCTAGTCATTTGTAATCAACTTCCTCATTCAAATCCCATACTCCTGTTTACTAGGCAACTTTTGATAATTTGGTTTTCCATGGAACATTCTACATGGAGAGAATACACTCCCTGATGAAAACATCTCAGACTCATTTTACATGACTAGTGGAGAATACAAAGCAAGGCTCATGGCTTTCAAACACAAATATTTTTAAACATTCTGCCAGCCAAACAAGTGTCGGCAGAGTTTAGGCCTGAAGGCCAGGTGTTTCCAAACCCTGCAGCACTCTTTCAACCAAGTTTTTAACTAATTTAGTATATTCTGGGGCCAATTTTCAATACTTACTTTCCTCTACCGGCTCTGTAATCATCCTTTCTTTGAAATTTTCTCCTTCCTTGGCTTCTAGAAAACTTGTCTTCTTGGTGGTCCACTAAAGACATACCTGGGTGATATCATTTCAACTAACACCTCTGCTAAAAACTCCCAGATCTTTATCTCCAATTCAATCAATTCTAAGAAATCTCTCATGAATGTTGCCTTTTGTTTGCTTTCTCATTGCCAATGCTTTTTGATCAGGTCCTCACTACCCAATTTCTAGACTTTCACAGTACCTCTGATTCATTCCTTTCTTTCATGCTTCACATCCATCCATCAGCAAATCCTATGGGTTTTACTTCCAAGCTATATCCAAATCCATTTTCACCTCCTTGACCTAAACCATCACTACCCTGGCCACTTTAATTACTGTATGCAGCTTCCTTTTTACCACTTTCATCACAGCATAACCCTGACCCCACCTTTTCAAATCCTCCAGTGGCTTCCATGCCACTCAGAGTGAAATCCAAGTTCCTTACAATGGCTTTACAAGGCCTATACAATCGCCCCGTTGCCCATCTAACTTCATCCCACTGCTCTTCTCCCTTGCTCATTCTTTCCCCTAGCAACACTGCTCTCGTGTCATACTTAATTACATAGGCTCATGGCTGGCTATAGGCTTTCTCCACATTCTGTTACCTAGAACGCTCTTCTCCCACATGTACTGGGCCTGGATTGCTCTTTTTGCAGAGCTTTACTCAACTGCTACTTTTTCATTAAGTGCTTCCCTAAACACCCTATTTAAAATAGAAATATCCTCCCCACACACCTAGGATGTGTCCTTCATCATCATCTAACACATTTGTTTCTCATGTTTATTGTCTCTCTCTCTACAAAGAAAACAGAAACTCTATTAGGCAAGAATTTTTTTCTTTACTGCTGCTTTCCCCAGGTCCATACATATTAAATATCAGGTACTTAATATTTAATGAAAATGATTAAAAGCTCCCTCACTTGTCTTTCATCTGTAGTCCACTCCCTCTTAGCCTCCAAATATCATACCAAAAACATACATCTGATCATTCTCCTGCTTAAAAAACTTTTATGAGATCTTTACATCCTCATTTAAGCCTTTTCCTCATTCCCCCAAATATGTTGTACACACTTCACATACTAGCACTTTTATCATCCCTGAACCTATCATGCCATTTCAGTTCTTTACCCTTTTCATATATTTCTGTCTCTGCTCAGCCAAACTTTTATTCATCCTCCAGACATAGTTTCCCACGATGCCTCCCTAAAGCCCTCATCTATGCCCACCACTGTGCTCAGTTTATACCTCCATTTAGCACTGGTGCTGTACGTATGCATTTACCAATCTGATTCTCCCACCAGATTATAAGATCCTGCAGAGCAAGTTCAGTGATGGTGTATTCAGATTTGTTCTCCGAGTGCTTACAACTGTACTTGGCACAGAATAGTGTGTTGAATGAGAATTAATTAAACTTAAAAGCGAATGAAATAATTCATTTTTGAGCTGGGAAAAAAAGAATGTCTTCCTTAGAGTCAAAGTGCTTTTCAACATCAAACTGGAACATAATGTATAACTTGAGGTTTTTACACTTGCTAAAGAAAAACTCACTTTGATAGCTTTAACAATAAATTAGTAGATTTGGAAATAAAAAATAAGTTGATAGAGTTTAAGTTTTGCAAGATGAAGAGAGTTCTCTAGATTGGCTACCCAACAATGGGAATGTACTTAACACCACTGAACTGAGGCTTAAAATGGTTAAGATGGTAAATTTTATATGTGTACTTTACCATTGAAAATAAATTAATTCATAGCTTAGGGAGGGCACTGGCTGCAGTAAACTAGTTGGAGTTTTGTTGTTCTTGCTTTACATGGGAAGTGGAGAGGTGGAAAAGAAGGTGGAAAGGTTGTTTATAATGGTTGAAAAATAACCTCCTCGCAAAGGAAAGTACAATCCATACCTCTTAGCAATCAAAGACTATGGATCACAAGCTCTTACAATGTTCAAGTTAAAATCATCTTTTTTTCCAGTGTGTACCCTGTAAACTTTTTACCTTTAGCATATTTCAGAAAATTACCTAATAGTTGCTTGGTATATATTTATCTTTCCTACTCTTCTGTAGATGTATCTAAAGCAGGGACTCAGTATTTAGCCTTTAAGAGTTGTTTGTGAACTGTTTTGAGTCAACTTACAGCTAAAATACAAAGCTAGTTGGCTGGAGTTGTGCCTAAGAGAACTAGATCAAAGATGAGTGCATGAAAAGAGAGACAAGAATTTTATCTCCTTTGGCTTCCCCCAACTCATCCACCTCCATTCTTTATTTCTCAACATCTATGCAGAAGTCTTCTACTGGCATTCTATATACCCACAAGTTTATTTATAGGTATCCTTATATTAATAGCACTTCAAAAAAAAAAAACCCCACAACGTTTTCACTCCAGGAAAGTACATAAAATGGGTTTTTTTTTTTAAAGCTAACTCATTTGGCAAACAAATCTCATGCAAAATGTTCACCACATAAAATGTGCAAGAAAACAATTTTTAAAGGAGAAAAAAATTGTGCCTTCCATGAATTTCCATTTACATTTAGAATCTCATTGTCATGTAAACTGCAATAGCAATGTTTTAATTTGTACTATCAAAGCAGTTGTAAATAAAAATCATTTTTCCTGTACTCACAATATACCTTAATTTTCAAAAATCTCAGTCCCATGCCTAGTTCAAAACACCATAATTCATGTGTTTTCTCCACCTAATTCACAGAAACTTTTATTACAGTGCAAAATAATATGGAAGCATAGAATATTTGGAGATTCCACAGATTAGTCCATTTTTTTCCCAGATCTCTTTTAAGAGTCATCTGGGGAGCCTTTTAAAAATACAGATTACTATAATCCTTCCCTAGAGATCTGGCTCAGCTGCTCTCAGCAGGACAAAAAGCTTTTACTCTGCAAAGTGATTCTGATTAGTTTAAGATTGGGAAACATGGATCTAGTAGAGTGTTCTCAATTTGGCATATTACAATTACCTGAGGTTTTAAAAATCTTAAAATCCAGGCTGAAGCTCAGACCTATGGAAATGATATCAACACTTTTTAAAAAGCTCCCCAAAGAAGGCTGAGAAACAGTGATCTTGTAGAACTTGAGAAATTCCTGTAGAACCTTCTTACCATTAAGAAACTAGATTTGCTCAAATTCACAAATAAGTGGTAGCAAAACTGGGGGGTAGAACCATTTCTCCTGTTTCCTAATCTGCTTTGCTTTTTGATGTAGTTTCGTTTTTCATGATGGTTGACAAAAAAAGGTGTGAAAAAGATAAACCATCTCTTTTTACCTTAGAATAATACTGCCAATTAACGAGTTAAGTTAAAATAAAGCTGCACTTTTTGTCTCAGAAATCACTAGAGAATATTTTCTTAGCCCTAATATAAAACAAAAAAACTATCACTACTGCTTAATCTTTAGTTCTTAGTACTAAGCTGTTAATATATCTTACAAAGAATTAGCATTTTCTTTTAACTTTTTAACTTTTTCTAATTATTGAGTATTTTTAAAGTTCTACTTCTTTTTTAAAGTCTGGCATCACACTTCTTTACTAGCAGAACTATTTGATACCTGAATTTGGCAACATGGTTACTTCATTAGGCAGAACAGGTACTTTTACATATTGAAGTGCTCTGTGAGCCAAGGGGAACAGATTTCCTTCTCCCATACAAAAGAATGAATTTTATGCTGCATTAGCAAAACGCCATCATTGGTTGGTTCCATAGACATTCAGAGTGGGAAACTTCTCAAGACATTACTTAACCCATTCCAACAATTTTCCCATTTTAATGACTCAATGTAAAATCATGAGAACGGTGTCAAATTGAAAGCTTACACAGCCATAATTTTTAAGTGTCTTTTACTTTCTAGAAATTACTACATGTTTAATGGACTTGCGATCTGGCGATTTATTATTACAGTACCACGGTTGTTGAAATATCAATATCCCTCTCGAAGGTTACCAGATATTTAGATATTTCAAAGTTCAGTGATGCTTGTGAGCTCTGCTTAGGGGTTAAAAAAAAAAAAAAAAAAACATTTGGAATGCTTTACCAAAAGCAGATCACATTACTCCACAGGTAACACTTCAGCAATTCGTATACAGTCTAGAGCACAATGGATACTTCTGATTACTTCTGTTCAAAGGAGTAACTGCCAGGTTCTAGATTTTTAAATATTCTAAGTAAGAATCAGATGCAATGGATTTTGTTCCAGTGATTTTAATAAACGAAAGCCCTTTTTGTTTCAATAAATCAAAAATCTAGACAAATCTTAAGTATGCTATTTGCACTATTTAAAATAGGTCCAAAACCAAACCACTAAATGGAACCAAAAATGTGCATCTTTAGGCAGAGGGGGAAAAAAAAACCCACCAGAATCTGTTAAATGTCCAAATTATACAAACTATTTAGAAAATCGAGCTAGAATTGGATATCCATCCAGTTTTTACTTCACGAGGAGACTGTGCCGTATACACTGTTCGCAAACCCTAAGTATTTGGTGTTAACATTTTTAACTTGACACCTGCCGTCTCAAATTCCGAGGGGCAAGGCTGCCTAACTACAAGGCCTTTGGGGTTGCTTAAAATTTTCCTTACCAAAAAAAGAAAAAGAAAAAAAAAACCAAGACATGTTTATTTTTGGAGTGTGCTAGGGCAGACGTCAACTGAAACCCGTTATCCGAGGTTCCGCTGGTGCTACGTGGAGGGGGGGCCCGGCCCCAGCCCGGGCCGGACCGCAGCCCGGAGCCAGCGCGTGGGCGCCCGACAGGCCCAGCCCGGGGGCGGGGGGCTCTCCTGGGGCGGGGCGGGGCCGGCCGGGACCCGGGGGGGGGGCGGGCGCGGCAGGGCGGCCTCCCCGCGGCCGAGGCCTGGGTGACAGGAGGGCGCACGCCAGGGCCCTGGGGCCACACAGAGACGTCCAAGTCATGCAGGAGGCGCGCGGCCCGGCCCGCTCCCGCCGCCCCAGACCCCTCCTCTCCTCCGACAGAAAGACAGACAAGGGTTCCCGACCTGTCGTGCCCTGCATGTTCAGAGTCTGTCATGTTTGGTCAAGAACGGGGCGGGGCTGGAGGGCAGGTCTGGGAGGACCCCTGCGCCGCCTGCGGGTGCCTGCTCCCGGCCGCCGCAGAGGTGACGAGGTGGTAAAAACTCACGGTTACTAGTGAGCGACACAGACACAGACTTTCCAGTCTATTAACAACCACGCCAGAGAGGTGGGGCTCTAACTGCAAACACTGGGCCACGGGCCCGCGCTGCCGGCGCTGCCGCTTTAGTCTCTATTCGCCGCCGGTGGCTGAGGCTGGGGAGCGGGCGCGCGGCGTGCAGCGTCGCGGGGATTTGGACAGTGGCCGTAACGGTGATTTCTCCTCACCAACATGGCGGCACCCGAAACCGGCGGCTTGATAAAATGGCGCCGGCCGCAACACCTCGCCCGGGACTAAAGGGCGAGAGAGATTCCTCCGCGTGCCGCGGCCCCGGCTCAGCCCGCCGGGGCCGTGCGCGCTGGCCATTGGAGGATACAGCCCGTCAGTCACCTCCAGGGGCGGGCCCCTACCCTCTGTGAAGCGGCGGAGGAGCGCCCCGACGGCGGGCGGAGTCCGCAGAAGTTCGGCGTGGGGACAGTGGCTGTGCTTAACGCGCTGGGGGTGCGCGCCTCCGGCTTTGGCCTGATGGTGGTTTTCCCTGCAGCACGCCGCCACCCAGAGGCTGAGGCGTGCCGGAGAGCCTCCCAAAGCTGTTACCGGCGCGGACGGGAGGGGGACAAGAAAGAACACGGGGGCAGTGGAGTCTCCTTTAAAAAAAAAATCCTCAATTGCTTAAATCCTAGGGGAATGTCCTTTCTTCTCTAGGGTTGTAGCAAATCGCTGTTTTTGTCATGTTGAGTGCCCAGATCACGTTTGAGGAAAATAGTTTGGGATGTAATTCTTTCCTATATTTAATAGGAAACTTACCCAATTATTAGTCTATATTAAAAAAGTTATTCTATACACAAACGGTGAACTAGCAGAAAGAGAAATCAGGAAAACAATTCCATTCACAACTGCATCCAAAAGAATAAAATTCCTACAAATAAACCTAACCAAGGAAGTGAAAGACTTATACTCTGAGAACTACAAGACATTCATGAGAGTAATTAAAGAAGATACCAATAAATGGAAACACATCCCATGCTCATGGATAGGAAGAATTAATATTGTCAAAATGGCCATCCTGCCTAAAGCAATCTACAGATTCAGTGCAATTCCTATCAAAATACCAAAAGCATTCTTCAATGAACTAGAGCAAATAGTTCTAGAATTTATATGGAACCACAAAAGACCCCGAATAGCCAAAGCAATCCTGAGAAGGAAGAATAAAGCAGGGGGAATTAAGCTCCCTGACTTCAAGCTCTACTACAAAGCCACAGTAATCAAGACAATTTGATACTGGCACAAGAACAGACCCACAGACCAATGGAACAGACTAGAGAGCCCAGATATAAACCTAAGGATATATGGCCAATTAATATACGATAAAGGAGCCGTGGATATACAATGGGGAAATGACAGCCTCTTCCACAGCTGGTGTTGGCAAAACTGGACAGCTACATGTAAGAGAATGAAACTGGACTACTGTCTAACCCCATACACAAAAGTCAACTCAAAATGGATCAAAGACCTGAATGTAAGTCATGAAACCATAAAACAATTAGAAAAAAACATAGGCAAAAATCTCTTGGACATAAACATGAGCAACTTCTTCATGAACATATCTCCCCAGGCAAGGGAAACAAAAGCAAAAATGAACAAGTGGGACTATATCAAGCTGAAAAGTTTCTGTACAGCAAAGGACACCATCAATAGAACAAAAAGACATCCTACAGTATGGGAGAATATATTCATAAATGACATATCCTATAAGGGGTTGACATCCAAATTATATAAAGAGCTCACACACCTCAACAAACAAAAAGCAAATAAGCCAATTAAAAAATGGGCAGAGGAGCTGAATAGACACTTCTCCAAAGAAGAAATTCAGATGGCCAACAGGCACATGAAAAGATGCTCTACATCGCTAATCATCAGAGAAATGCAAATTAAAACCACAATGAGATATCACCTCACACCAGTTAGGATGGCTGCCATCCAAAAGACAAACAACAACAAATGTTGGCGAGGATGTGGAGAAAAGGGAACCCTCCTACACTGCTGGTGGGAATGTAAATTAGTTCAACCATGTGGAAAGCAGTATGGAGGTTCCTCAAAAAACTCAAAATAGAAATACCATTTGACCCAGGAATTCCACTCCTATGAATTTACCCTAAGAATGCAGCAGCTCAGTTTGAAAAAAACATATGCACCCCTATGTTTACCGCAGCACTATTTACAATAGCCAAGAAATGGAAGTAACCTAAGTGTCCATCAGTAGATAAATGGATAAATAAGAAGTGGTACATATACACAATGGAATATTATTCAGCCATAAGAAGAAAACAAATCCTACCATTTGCAACAACATGGATGGAACTAGACGGTATTATGCTCAGTGAAATAAGCTAGGTGGAGAAAGACAAGTATCAAATGATTTCACTCATCTGTGGAGCAGAAGAACAAAGAAAAAACTGAAGGAACAAAACAGCAACAGACTCACAGAACCCAAGAATGGAGTAACAGTTACCAAAGGGAAAGGGACTGGGGAAGATGGGTGGGAAGGGAGGGATAAGGGGAAAAAAGAGGTATTACGATCAGCACACATAATGTAGCGGGGGCAGGGGGAATATGGGGAAGGCAGTATAACAGAGAAGACAAGTAGTGATTCTGTAGCATCTTACTATGCTGATGGACAGTGACCGTAATGGGGTCTGTGGTGAGGACTCGATAATAGGGGGAGTCTAGTAACCATAATATTGCTCATGTAATTGTACATTTATAATAGCAAAATTAAAAATAGCTATTAAAGGTATTATATAAACTTTAAATTACTTTGTAAGAATATTAACATTTCATGTATAAAATATACACAAGTGTTTTTTAAACAACTATCCAGTAAATTTCCTACACTTAGGAATATGGACTTTAGAAATAATTTTTTGATAAGTCAATGTTTTGACCTACTTATTATATTACCGATTATTATTTCTTAATATAGTTAACAATGTTATTAATACTATAATTAGTTCTGAAGGAAATGTCTTAGTAAAAGGGTTTTGCTAGTGCATAAATGCCGTGCATTCAGAAGCTATTGAAATTAGTACTGTCTATTTAGAATAAAAAATTTGGGGTATGTACATTGAATAAAAGACGTACTTATCTAAGTTGGATGTAGCAGTTTCACTGGACCTGTACAATAATAATTCTGCAGGCACCTGCCACATTTAGACACAGTAATGTATTTCTAGGACACTTTCAAAAAGCACATCTATGGTAGCTCCTCTGGGGTAACAGTAATTACAGTTTGGGGTTATAGTATAATCTTAGGACTGTATGGTAACCATTTTCTGTGACTGAGGCCACAACTGTACCTAATTTGGATAACTCATTTCTTTGCAGTTATGCAAAGGCGTTTGAGGTAAACAGTTGTAGTGGTCCTTTCTGTTTGTTTTCCCTGTAGCTGGAGTTCTCAGGATGTCTTTCAAACCTTCTTTAAGGTCTTCGGTTTTGTGTGGAACAATGCAGTTCTCCCTAGATGAAAAGCCTCTTTCCTAACCCTTGCAAATACTTTATTATTCTTCTCCAAAGACAATGAACCCAAAGGCTGCTCTCAGCAGTTAAGAAAGCATTTTCTGATTCAGCAGTCTTTATTTTAGTATATCACTTATGTATGTCTGCAATAGAAATGTGGAGTTTTTCCAGTATGAGGAATGATATGTGCTGAGCTATATAAATCTATTCCCCACCCTCCTTAAACTCAGAAGCATTGGTTCATTCATTTGTTTACTCAGCAATGATATTCTGATCATATCACTTTGTTCAAGATATTTGCTTTCTCTGAGCAGAGTTGTGGATATATTCTTGGGATGTCTATTGTCACGGAGCTTAGAGTCTAATAATTTGTACTTGTGAAGCTCGTGTTTATCAAAATGCTAATTGGGGTCAAGAAGCTTCCTCAGTTAAAATGGAACTTGACTGTACAATGAAAACCAAACTACATGGTGAAGGCAATTCCCGCACGCCAAGGCGCTCGCCATCTTGAGATCGGGAGCCACCATTTCGTTTCATTTCCCTTGGCCTCCGGGCTTCCCCAGGGCCGGAGGGTCCCACCACCTCCTTGGGGCCTGGTCACCAACGTCCAGATGGTCACACCACCCCTTAAGACCCAATAACCAACATCCCTGTAGCAGGACACACGCAACCCAATTCCTCAAAAACGTGCTTCCTCACCCATGAGCTGCTGCTCTCTACTCAAAAACAGCCATTTCCATTTTCTCTTTCAGCCATTAAAATCTCTTGTGTGGGTTCTGGCCTCCCTGAGTTATTTTCGGGTAGGGAGGATCACGGCAAGATACCTTTTCACATGGCTTAACTAAATACAAGTTTTATTACTTTTTTTTAACTAAATATAGGTTTTAATTTTCTCTAATAACAAAATATCTGGAGGTGAGAGTCCAAGACTGATGAAACTACTCACCGAAGTTATTAAAAACACAGGCTTCTTCTAGCTTCTTGGCCTGCCATCGTAGCTTGCAGCTTTTATCCTTACAGTTCCTAAAATATTGCTTTACCTCCAAGTATCCTCTGCAAGCTCTAGGCGGCAATGAGGTGAAGACAAAAAGCCAAAGGCAACGTCTGCTGAGTCAATTTTTTTTTAAGGGTAAAAAATGTCTTTCTTACACTTTTTTGGTGCTTATATCTTATTTGGAAATATAAGAAAGGGATTTTGCTTCTGATGTGTGTATGTACATACGTACTCATGGATTATTTTATTCTGTGGATTAAAATTCATCATTATCTCTATTTATTTTGATGCTCAAATTGTCCATATTTAGTCAGTTGGAGCCCCATTAGGATGGCTCCTGTGTTCATTTGACATGTCCCTATTTTTGTTTGATCACTTCCTCTGGTCCAGTGATATCTTCCAGGTTCATGTTGTTCTTCACCATCTTTTGCCTGGAAACCAGGCATTTATTCAAAGAGCCCTGGTTCCTTTAAGCAGAAAATGGTGTTTAGAAACCAAGATCTGGTGTTAGATGTGCTCATCACTACTTCAGGGTCACTGCTTCTGAATCCTGTCACAGGAGAGAGTTAGGAAATATATATATGTACTTGTGTGTGTGAGAGTGTGTAGTGTATGTGTATGAACATACATATCTATATCTATTTATTTAAAATCTTGAGTTCATACTGATACTCCAATTCTAACCTAAAACCACAGGGCTCATTCTAGCCTTCCCTCTACACATTCTTTTTTCAACAGTAAGAGATATAGATATAGATATTATATCTGTAATTTTACTTTCTTTTAATATTTTTGCCTCTATTTGTTAAGAGTTATGCTTACTTTGCAGAATGAATTGAAGAGTATTTCTTTTCTTTTCTTTTTTCCTCATCTGAAAGAGTCTGTGTTAAGCAGGAATGTTTTATTCCCTGAAAATTTAGAAGAATTTGCCTATAAAACTATCTGAACATGGCATTTTCTTTGTGGGAAGATTAAGCCACGGCTTCATTTTCTTTGCTGGTTATAGCACTATTTCTTTTGCTAGTTATAGCACTATTTTTCTTATGTCAGTTCTGGGGATTATACATTATCTGTGGATTTACACATTTTATCTAGGTTTTCTAGGAATATACCCATGCCATCTAATATTTCAAGGACTTGATATTGGGTTTATCAATTTCTTTTATAGTTGTATCACATTTGTTTTATTATAAAGATATTTTATTACGTGCATAAATGTTTAAAGTTGTTTTGTCTTCCTAGTGAATTATTTAGTAACTTACTTTATGTCCAATAATGCTGTTTGTCCTGAAGTATTTCTATTAATTTTTTATATTTATATAGCTCCAAAAGAATTCTTTTAATTGTTGCTTGTCTAGCTTTTTTTGTTGTTGTTATTTTCTCAGCATCTCACAAGTTTGAGGTACTATGCCACCCTGATTTTAGTCTGGAAGATACCTGTGCTAAGTGCCAGAGCAGTTACTGTTTGTCTAAGGCAATGGTGGGGAATTGAGGGCACAATTGAAGCCGTTTATTTTTTCTTGTTTTCTCCTTCCGAGCTGCCTCCTGTCTCAGGCCCCAAAACACCAACCCATGAACATCATCGAAATAGCACCTACTCCCACAAACTTCACCATTCCTCCTGGATCCTCAGAGGTTTTCTCACAATTTTCTGTTTCTTGTTACTCTGTTAATGTTTTACTCTGTTTGCTTTAGTGCACTACTAGTTACCTATTCTTCCCTCTATCCATCAATCAATCCACCTATTTTTGACACATTTAATTTTTTTCTGTGGCTATTCTAAAATTTTCCTCTGTTTGCGGGCAGTTTCACTATGATGTGTCTAGGCATGAATTTCTTTTCATTATCTTTTTTGGTATTCATTGAGGGTCTTGATCTGTGGACTGGTGTGTTTCATCAGTTCTGGAAAAGTCTTAGCCTTTTCTCTTTAAATATTTCCTCTACCTTGTTCTCTTTCTCTTTCTTCTTGTGATTCTGATTGATTATACATTAGATATTTTGATCTATTATTTGTTTTCCTAATAACCTCTTCTGTAGATTCCCCTTTTTAAAGGGGAGATCTGTACTCTGGATAATTTCTTCTGACTTGTCTTCCAGTTCATTAATTTTCTCTTCAACCCTGTCTAGTTTTTCTATCAAAAACTGTCTTATTAATCAAAGTTCAATGAGAGAAGCAGAATCACGAGGAGATGACAGATAGATAGATGATAGATAGATAAATAGATAGATAGATAGGTAGGAAGATCTGGGGATAAGGTGTGTTAGCTGAAGGTCTGATTGCTGCTAGATACAAAAAGGTGAACTATCAGATAATGACAATGTGTAATTTGCAACAGCATCTGTTGCACCTTCACTGACCTCCTGAATACAAAAACAATATGGTTGCTGTTTCACTTCCACCTTCCAAATTTTGTGGAAAAATCTCTTTTACAGCCCATCCTAATTGGAAATATGCAAGAATAGGAATCCTGGAAAACAGCCACGATGATACATTACAAAACCACCAATTACACACTTTTCAACTAAGCCCCCATATGTACTTTAACTCATACTTAACTTCCAGAGTTAAGCAAAGTAATGCCTCTGCCTCTCTGTTGCTCCTACCCCACATTCAATCAGAAATATGCTAATGCTTTCCCCTCAAAAGGATAAAAAGTCTCTTTTTCATTTTTGGTTAATATTCATTCTTCTTCCAATTTTTCTTTTGGCTCAGTCACACTCCTTTCATATCCAATAACTTAACCAATGAGATACAAAGTTAGTGAATATTAACACATCATATGTTAGATGGGATGGGTAGTGGGGTGGGAGAGTGGAAGGTTTTACATACATTTCACATATATAGATGTCTACATATTTTATATTAAATTGAGGATGAAATATTCATAACTACTGCAATCACTTTTGCTACTGGTCATGAGGTTGTAGTTGGCTTATAACTACCTTCTGCTTCTACCCTTTGCCATGTTTCCTTTGCCCTCAGCGGGTCTTAGCTCTTTTTGGTGAGTAACCTTTATTCCTAAAGGGTTTGGTCCACTAGTAGTGCTGCTGGTGGGGTTGTTGTTTTCTGTGGACTTTAATCACAGGGCATAGGATTCATTAGAATCCTTCCAAGAAATCTCCTGCATTCACGACCTATTTTTCCTTAACGTCATTCAGTAGCCAGGATAATCTGATAAGATTAAACACCCCAGCCAGTACTGTAAGTCCCCTCCTTATCTGTTGAGTCAGTAGCCTGAGGGGCCCTTGGTGGCCAAATTGCAGTCTCAAGTTCAAGTTTAATCATTGGCAGAAGCATCCCTACTTTTGCAATTAATAACTCTAGACCAGTGGTTCTCAACTGAGGATGATTTTGCCCCCCAGAAAGCATTTGGCAATGTCTAGGGAGATTTCTGGTTTCACTGCTGGGGGAGTACTACTGGCATCTAGTGGGGAGAGGCCAAGGATGTGGCTAAACATCCCATTATGCACAGGACTGTCTCAGCAACAAAGAATTATCAAGCCCAAATGTTAATGATGCTGAGGTTGAAAAAACCCTGCTCTTGTTCCCCAGAGCCCAAAGTTTGGGGTATGAGAAGCAAAAATTTTCCTACAGTATCACCAGGGATAATAAGGAGAGGTTCCAGTTCCATTTCTATGGCTTGATTCCCAGACTCGTGAATCCTGGTTATAAGAGAAACAATACCACACATTGATTGCTGATTTGGAGCATATGTCTACAAGGTATCTACTTTGTACCTACCTAGTACTGTAACTGAGTCCTCAAGAGGCCAATCCACTTTCTTACCATGCCAGTTCGTTTCTTTTTTTAAAAACTGTGGTAAAATATATATAACATAAAATTTGCCATTTTAAGTTACAATTCAGTGGCATTAATCACATTCACACTGTTGTGCAATTATCACTGTTTCTTTCCATACTTTTTCATCATCCCTTATAGAAACTCTGTAATCATTAAGCAATAACTCCCCATTCCCCTCTCCCCCAGCCTGATGACCTCCAATCTATTATCTGTCTCCGTGAATTTGCCCATTCTAGGTATCTCATGTTGTAGCATATGTCAGAACTTCATTCCTCTTTATGGGTGAAAAATATTCCATTATATATATATATACACATACATACACATCTATCTCACATTTTGTTTATACATTCATCAGTTGATGGACACCTGATGTTTCCTCTGTTTCCACCTATCAACTTTTGTGAATGATACTGTAATGAATATAAGTTTGCAAATAACTGCCAGCGCCCGTGTTTTCAATTCTATTGGGCATATACCCAGGAGTAGAATTGCTGGGTCATGATAATTCTATGTTTAGGCCAGCTTTATAATTATTGAGACATCGCTGATCTATTGCTTCCTAGAGAATCATCCCAAAACTTTGTGGTTTAAAACATAAGCATTTATCTTATATTCTCTGTGGGTCAGGAATTGAGGAGTTACTTTGCTGGATAGTTCTGTCCCCCAGTCTCTCATGAGGTTGCAGTCAAGATGTCTTCTGGATTGACTAGTGCTGGAAGATAAGCTTCCAAGGTGGCTCACTCTCATGGCTGGCTTTGCACAGGCTGTGTGAGTGTTTGTGACATGGTGACTGACCTCCCTTCAAGCAAGTGATTCAAGAGAGTAAGGAAAAAACTGCAACACCTTTTATGACCTGTCCTAAGCAGTCAGGTGCTATCACTTTTGCCACAATGTATTTATGAGAAGTGGGTCACTAAATCCAGTCCACATTTAAGGAGAGGGTAATAGGCTCCACGTTTTGAAGCTGGAGAAGAATTTGTAAACATATTTTAAAACTACTACACCATTAACCATTGGGTTTTAATTTTAATATCATGTTTTTAATTTCTAAAAGCTCTCTTTGGTTCTTTTTCAATTCTGTCACTTTTTATAGTTTCCTTATCAGGTAGATATTGCTGTATAATAAACCACTTTAGAATGCAGTGGCAACCACCATTTATTTAGCTCATGATGCAATGCTGTTTGGCAATTTGGATTGGAATCATCTGGGAAGTTCTTCAGTTGTCCACTGGGCTTCCATCATGTGTCCTGTTTGGTCAGCTGTGTGTTGGCTAGGTGGCTTTGTTTTTAGGGTTTTGCTGGCTGCTGACTGGGTGCTTTCCTCCTTTTGTCTTATCCTCCACATGTCTCTCCCTTATCTTCAGCAGGGTAGCCTGGGCTTGTTCTGGAGAAGACAGGAGTTCAAGAGTGAGCATACATGTACAAGGCCTCTTAACACCTAGGCTTGGAGTTGGCAGGCTTTTTCTGCTGCCTTCTAGTAGCCAAAGTAAATCACAAATTCAACCCACATTAAAGAGAAGGTGAAATAGACCCTACTTCTTGATGGAAGGAACTGCTAAGTCATGTTGCAAATGACGTGGATATAGGAAAGGGTGGAGAACTGGGGTCATATTTGGAATCAAACTACCACAAACATATGTAGCTTTTTTTTTTAATTAAAGTATCTTATGAAGGTTTCACATGAACAGCATTGTGGTTTCAACATTCACCCATATTATCAAGTCCTCACCCCCCATTGCAGTCACTGTCTATAAGCATAATAAGATGCTATATGGTCAACATATGTAGCTTTTTATAGTTTTATATATTAGCCTGAAAAGGCTAGTATCTGATGCCTTTGCAAATCAGTTTTTCCTGTTCAATGTTTTTGCTGGTTTTTTATTTACCACTTTAGTTTCTTTTTGTAGCATAGTCATCTTTTTCTGCATGCTGGACATTTTATATGAAAAAGTAAGTATGGTAACAGTTGAGTACTTTCCTCCAAAGAGAGAGTACTACCATAATTCAATTCAAGTTTTTTCTCAATTTTTAGTAGTAATGCATATACATAAGAAGGTGATCACCTACCACATAAACAACAGGGGAATGTACAACTTCCCTTGAGAAGATGTTTGGCTTCAAAGAACTTGTCTGTGAAGTGGACCCTGATTCACACCAGAAATCAAACAGCTGCTCATTAATAAATGTGTCAGGTTCTCTGCTGTTGGCCCAACCCACCGTTTGCGCCTTTCCTTCCACTATTCCCTTATACTGGCATTCATTAAGCAAAACCAAAAAATTCCCAGTTTTCCAAATGTGTGCTCTGTTTGCCTGCCTTGGTACAATTTTCTCCACTTGGATGCCCATTTACCCCTAACTTCATTTCTTTTTCTGAAAATTGCCTCAAGACCAATCTCAAAAATACACCTTTCAAGAAGCCACCCCATCCAATGTGCTTTTTTTTCTCCTGAATTCTCTTAGCACTTGGTTGGGGTTTTTTTGTTTGTTTTTTTTTTTTTGGTTGGAAAATGCCAACCAACCCTGGGCATCTTCATTTCACCAAAGCCCTCTATTAATTTTTTAAAAAGACTTTATTTGTTTTAGAGCACTTTTAGGTTTATAGAAAACAGATCGGGAAGCAGTTTCCAAATATCCCCTACCCCCTCCCTGCAACACAGTTTCCCTCATTATTTACATCATGTGTTAATGTGCTACACTTGTACAATTGATGAACCGATATTGATATATTAAAGTCCTAGTTTACATTAGGATTCACTCTGTGTTGTATGTTCTATAAGTTTTAATAAGTATAATGACATGTGTCCATAATTACTGTGTACAGAATAGTTTCACTGCCCTAAAACACCCCAGCTCTACCTATTCAGTCCTCCCTTTCTCCCCTACCCCAACCCCACCCTCTGGCAACTACTAATTCCAAAAATCGACAAAAAAAAAAAAAATCCTGGAACTAATAAGCAGTTGGAGAAAGGTTGCAAAATACAAAGTTAATATATGAAAGCTGATGCTTTGCATACATACTAGCCATGAACAATTGGAATTTGAAATTGAAAACATTTACATTAGCACCAAAATAAAAATAGGTATAAATCTAGCAAATATGTACATGATCTATATGAGGAAAACTACAAACTTCTGATGAAATAAATCAAAGATTGAATAAATGGATTATTCCTCCATCTTTTAAAAACAAACTCTCCAACTCTTTTAGCCTCATTTTAGATCAGAGGCTTAGAAATGTCTTCCTTCACAGTGATGGTTCACAATAAAATCCCCTAAAGAAAGATAGCTCCATGGATGTGTTGCCAGATAAAATACAAATAAATGCTTAGTATATATATATGTCCCAAATATTACATGGAGTATACTTCCAAAAATTAAAGGGTTTTTTTTGTAGCTTAACTAAAATTAAAATTGAACTGGGTCTCCCGTACTTGTATTTGTGGTATTTGGCAACCCTACTCCAAGGCCTCACTGTAGGGAGACTTGGAACAAGGAAAAGTAACAAATCTCTTAGATGTATTCAGTGCTTGACATCTTCCAAAGGCTTTTTCAACACTTCTCTCAGAATCTTACTGCATATCTGAGAGGAAAGCAGAGCAAACCTCTCCATCCTCATTATCCAGCTGAGAGAAAAACCGGGCACCAAGGAACAGAGCAAGGCCACTCAGGGCTGGAACACATCTGGCTCTAACCATTCTGAAGCCCATCTAAAACTTTAGCCCAGGGGGTTTCAGCCTTGGTGGAACCTTGGAATCACCAGGATAGCAGCCAAAAACCTACTGATGCCAGGGCCTCACTCCTAAAGCCTGAGTATTGAAACAAAATATCTCTAATTTATTAACTTATTATTTTATTTGTTTCTACCCTTTAACTCCCCTCACCCATTTCTCTTACCATTTGGTACTCTTAATGGGCTTTTTTGCCTTAAATTTATGTTTATTTTAAGCTCATTATATTATAAAGACTCTACAAGTCACTCAAGCTGTCCACGCCTTAGTTTAGCCATCTGAAAAATGTGGAAGGTAGTAGTACTTCGCTTATAGGGCTGTTGTGAGGATTAGGTAAACTGAAATGTGAAACAGTGCCTGTGTAGAGCGAGTGCTCAAACAAGTGTTGGGTATTACTACCATTCCTTGGAAAAACTGTGACTTCGATGGAATAGTTTGAACTACAGTGAAAGAAAAGAGAATCCCAAGGACTAAGTTCACAAAGCCTACTGAACACCTGACATAACAGACGGAACATTCACAGTAAAGAAAATGGTCACACCAGCGCCTGCGTAGAGCCGCGATTGGGGGGGCAGGGGGAGAGTGCCGCGCGCGCTTGCGCGGGGCGCGGCGGGGCGGGGCGGCGCATGCGCGGGGCTAGACGCCATTCTGGGCCACTCCTCCTCACGCCGGCGTGACACTGGATAGCTGCGGGCTCTTCTGAGGGAGATGGATTTCGAGAATCTGTTTTCCAAGCCCCCCAACCCGGCCCTTGGCAAAAAACCGGCCGCGGACTCTGACGAAAGGTGACCCATATCTTTTCCTGCTCTGAACGTAGGGGCCTGACCGGGTCCGCCCTCCGGTCCCTCTGGAGGCCGCGTGGGCGGTGTCGCGAGGTCCTGCGGGGAGCGCTTGAGGTCCGCGCTACGGGGGCTGCGGGCCCGGCCGCCTGGGTGAGGGGAGCGCGCGTCCCGGCGGCGGGGCTGGCGCGGGCTCCAGGCTGCCTGCCGGCTTTCGCGGGCCGCTGGGAGCCCGCTTTCGTTCTTATACTCCCGTAGCACTTGCACTTCCCAGGGCCACGAGTTCCTGGAGGTCAGAGATCACTTGTCATCTCTCACTGACACAACGCTGGGCACCTCTTTGTAGAAAGACGAAACCTGGAGTTCATGAAGCGATGAAGGGAGCGAATACTCCTCCTGTAGTCTACTGATTTGCTCCCAAAGATCTTAAAGGCCATAATAAAGCGGCCAACACCGTTTGATACCCTATTTCCTTTAAATCGCAATGGAGCTGGCTTACTGATCTCGGAGACGTGTGTAGTAGAGTAGTTTACACCCGGATAACCATTCACTCTTCTTCCCCTGTAAGTTTGAAGTGCTAAAGACCATCTTTTCTTCTAAACACACTTTCCCCACGTACCCTAGGCCGAAACCGGACACACATCCTTTGTTCTTCTATTTCTCTCATCCTCGGTATGTCTCTTATTCTGGTTGATTTAGTCTCTGAAATCATTCACACCTGCCTCAAATACCTTTATTGAAACTATTACTTTAATGCAGGTAAATGCATACCATCAAGAGCTTTACTAATGCTTTATGTGAAATGTCTTTTAATCTTCACAACCTTAAAAAGAAGGTATCCTCATTTTTGCAGATGAGAAAATTGAAGCACATATAGGATAACTTGCCAAGATTACGCAGTGGAAGTGGCAAAACTAGGATTAAATTACCTAGACAATCTTATTCAGGACCCATGATTTCGTTACCATGCTTCTAAGCAAAATGACTAAAATAAAATTTGACCTATACATACTGAAAAAGAGACAAAGACATTACCTACTTGCAGATGATAAAATGTACACAGAAAAACAAGGGGAACCAATGAATAAATGTTAAAATACATAAAATAATTAAAGTGAATCATCACAAAAAGAACAGTAGCCACATAGTAAAAACCAATAGCAGCTATCTATTTGAAAATGTTTGGACAGAAATTCCATTCACAAAAACTTCCTGAACTACATAAAAGATACTTGGAATTTTGCCAAAATGTTAGGTGACAAAGGTATTGAAGTATGATGAGCATTGTGGACTTCATTTTTCATATTCTTTGCCTATTTTTCTCTTTATTGGTCTTTCTCTAGAATTTTAGGATCTCTAGCCTGCAAATATTTTTTTTCTTTTTTTCTTTTGCTATGATTAATATACAATTACATGAGCAACACTATGGTTACTAGACTCCCCCTATTATCAAGTCCCCACCATATACCCCATTGCAGTCACTGTCCATTAGCGTAGAAGGATGTTATAGAATCCCTACTTGTCTTCTCTATGTTATACTGCCTTCCCCATATCCCCCCACCTAACCCCCACACCCGCTACATTATGTGTGCTAATTGTAATAGCCCTTTTTCCCCCTTATCCCTCCCTTCCCACCCATCTTCCCCAGTCCCTTTCCCTTTGGTAACTGTTAGTCCATTCTTGGGTTCTGTGAGTCTGCTGCTGTTTTGTTCAGTTTTTTTCTTTGTTCTTATACTCCACATATGAGTGAAATCATTGGTACTTGTCTTTCTCCGCCTGGCTTATTTCACTGAGCATAATACCCTCTAGATCCATCCATGTTGTTGCAAATGGTAGAATTTGTTTTCTTCTTATGGCTGAATAATATTCCATTGTGTATGTATACCACATCTTCTTTATCCATTCATCTACTGATGGACACTTAGGTTACTTCCATTTCTTGGCTATTGTAAATAGTGCTGCGATAAACATAGGGGTGCATATATCTTTTTCAAACTGGGCTGTTGCATTCTTAGGGTAAATTCCTAGGAGTGGGATTCCTGGGTCAAATGGTATTTCTATTTTGAGTTTTTTGAGGAACCTCCATACTGCTTTCCACAATGGTTGTACTAATTTACATTCCCACCAGCAGTGTAGGAAGGTTCCCTTTTCCCCACATCCTCGCCAACATTTGTTGTTGTTTGTCTTTTGGATATTGGCCATCCTCACTGGTGTGAGGTGATATCTCATTGTGGTTTTAATTTGCATTTCTCTGATGACTAGTGATGTGGAGCATCTTTTCATGTGCCTGTTGGCCATCTGAATTTCTTCTTTGGAGAAGTGTCTGTTCAGCTCCTCTGGCCATTTTTTAATTGGCTTAGTTGCTTTTTGTTTGTTGAGGTGTGTGAGCTCTTTATATAATTTGGATGTCAACCCCTTATCGGAGATGTCATTTATGAATATATTCTCCCATACTGTAGGAAGTCTTTTTGTTCTACTGATAGTATCCTTTGCTGTACAGAAGCTTTTTAGTTTATTATAGTCCCATTCATTCATTTTTGCTTTTGTTTCCCTTGCCCAGGGAGACATGTTCATATGTACTGTATTCTTAATGATAAAGTAAGCCAGAGAAATTATTTTTCAAATTGTTGCAAATCTCCAAAAATTTTCCATTATGTTTATTAGAAAAAGTCCATGTATAAATGGACCCAAGCAGTTCAAACCTGTTATTTGAAGGTTAACTGTATTCAGTTTATTGGTTCTTGTACTGGTGTCTCTCATAGAAGGCTCACAACTTGGCACTTTATCTGATAGATGTAGCTTGGAAACTCTTGTGTAGGGACACATCAGTGGTAAACTATTGATCGAATAAAGCTGTGAAGCCTAAACTCCTGTAACTTTGAAAAAAACACAAAGCCACTGTTCACATTCTTGGCCTAGCAGTGCTTTCCATTTGTAACATGTTCTTTCAAGAATGTACACAGTGTCTAGTCCTTTCCTTTATCTGGCATGTAACTCATGTCTTAAGCTTTTATTCAGTAGTAACTGTTTGCTGAAACACAATTGCCTTCAGCCCCCTGTAGCTATGGCATCAGTCATTATTTAGATTTACCTATCAATTTTATTGGCTTTGTTCACTTTCTTATTTTCCATCTTCATCTCTCTTGGGTTCATTTTTAGTTTTACTGGAATATCCTCAAGTTATTTTCTCAATATCTATTCATGCTCAACTTCTCAGTCCTTGTGTCTGAAAACAACTTTTCATTTTCATCTTCCCACTTGAGTATAAGTTTGACTCTCTCCTAACCTTTTAAGGCACCCTGCATTCAACCTGAAATTCTCTTCTCCCTTACATTCCTCTTTGTTTGCTATCTCTTACATATCTTTTAGGTTCAGAAAACCTCTGGCCCCCAAGTCTAGGTTAAGTGTTCCTCATGTATGCACCTACACTTATAACACCATATTGAAATTGCCTTCTTTCTTTCTTCCAAGCAGATAGAAAGTCCTCAGAGGCCAGAGACAAGGTCTTTCATTGTTGTTAAGTCATTGGTCAGGATTTAAGGTCCAGAGCCTGGTGTATTGTTGATACTCAGTATTTGTTGAATGAATGGAAAAATATAATGGATGGATGATTTATATAGCTGCTAATACTTGAATATTAAGGTTATGTAGTCTCAAATTTCAGCTTTACAGTTTACTCATAAACATATGTTGACATTTACTGATCATCAAAATTTTGCACATTATTTCCCTGGAGTGTTTGGAGTGGTTTGAATTTGGAATTTCTTTAAGGACAAGTTGAAGACAAGCCAAAGCAATAAATTTTAATGCTGTGGTATGAACCCTTTTCAGGTTGAAAAAAACCCTCTTGTGTTATTTGATATTTTTGCTACAGAATCGATGATGAAGTAGATGATACAGAAGTTGAAGAAACGCAAGAAGAGAACATAAAATGGGAAGTAAAACTGGAGTGTGAGCAAATTCCCAAAAAAGTAAGATTAAGTTGGCATATTGAAAAAACAAACAGGAATGGTGAGAAATATATCAGGGATCCTGTTTGTCTCATTTTAGTCAGCATTTGTGATGCAGTTACTTACATCAAGGAAGCTTGGTTACACTTTTTAAAAATTTTATCATTCAAGAATTTTGTCATTTTACATGAACTGTTTTTAGTGTATTGCCTTTATTTTGGTTTTCCCTGTTTCTAAAATGGGCTATAAACTGTTTCAAGAACTTCTTGGTTTTCCATTTAGATAAAAAGTTTTAAAGGTTTTGATTTGCTAACTTAGCTAACCTTCGTGATTTAGCTTAAAACTTGTATTCATTTGCTAGGACTGCTATAACAAAGCAACACAAACCGGTGACTTAAACAGATATCTCACAGTTCTGGAGGCTAGAAGTCCACGTAGTCAAGGTGTTAGCAGGGTTGGTTTCTTCTGAGAGCTGTGAGGAAGGCTCTGTTCTGTGCCTCTCCCTAAGCTTCTGGTAGTTTGCTGGCAGTGTTTGGTGTTCCTTGGCTTAGCTTCCAGAAGCATCATCTCAGTCTTTCCCTTCATGTTTGAATGGTGTGCTTCCCATGTGCACCCATGTGTCTGTGTGTCAGCTTCCCGTTTTTATAAGAACACCAGTCATATTGGATTAGAGCCTACCCTAGTGACCTCATCTTAACTAATTACACATACAATGGCCCTCTTTCCAAATAAGGTCACATCCTGAGGTTAGGACTTCAACACAAGAATTTTGGGAGGGCACAGTCAATCCCAAATAGTCAGTACTTGCTTCTTTCTTGCCTCTTTTTCTCCTTATGAACTTTTTTTTTTGCAAATTTTAACACTATAAAAGAATGACTGAATTGGTGGTAAGACTCACAAGACACAAATAGACTTTAATATGATACCCATATACTTAGCCCTATAAAAGGATACAGGACAGAAAATGTAGCAGGAGCTACAAGTTCATCTCAGGAAGTCTCAGTCTCCCAAGTATATTACTTCTTGTGCCCTTTGGGGAGTGTGTGGCTGCTATGGACAAGGCTGAGGCTGACGCTGAGAAACTGCAGCTTGGATTTTCCACGCTTTTTATGCTGTTTTAGTCACACAGGCCCTATTCCTTCATGCCCACTTTAAGTCCCTCAATCCACATATAACCCCATGTAGGAGATAGGCAGATACGACATTCTATGATTATGTTAAATAGCTTCCAGGAAACAGTACACTGAGAGGTGGTCACCTAGATTATTCCTCAGTGGGCTTGCTCCAGCCCAGGCTCCTTACTCACAAGTGGGTAAAGAATAAATGTATAGCATCATGGCTAATTAAAAAGAGAACACCCAGGTAAACACTTTTCAGGTCAGGAAAGAGCGTTGTACACATGAGTGATGCCTCCTTTCTAAGTCAGATCCCCTTGTTTTCCCCTAGAAAGAACTACAGTCCTCACTTGCGGATCAGTCACTTCCAGTACTTCTTTACAGTTTTATTACTAATGCTGTCATCCTTAAGAACACATGTTTTTTCTTGCCTGTTTTTGCACTTTACAGAAATCGAAAAGTTATGTTTTTTTCTCTTTTTTCTCAACATTATACTGAAAAGAATCATAGATATTGTAATGTATACTTTGTTCAGTTTCTTAGCTCTGTAGTATTCCATTATTTGAGTATACCAGATTCTGTTGTTGGTCTGATTCCCATTTTTGGAGGTTATGGGCAATGCTACTACATTCTTAAACTTATATCCTGCCACACATTTAACAAGGGATGAAACTGCGTGCTCTTATTATCAGCATCTTTGCCTCTACAATAATGCCAAACTATATTCCAAAGTGGTTCTTCTGATTTTTATTCCCAAAAGCAGCATATGAGAGACTCTTTCTACTACTCCACACTTGATATTATTACCATTCTTATGGTTTGCCATCTCATGAGGTATCTCATTGTAACTTAGTTTGCATTTTCTTAATTACTGTTGAGATGGAGCATCTTTTCATTTCTGTCCATTTGAATTCCCCTTCTCCCCCCCTTTTTTAGTGCTTATTCAAGTCTTTGTCTTTTTTTTTTCATTTTGTGAGTGTCCATTTTTCTTGCTTTGTAGTTCTTTGTTCTGAACATAAGAAGGGATCCCTTTCATTATGGGTTATGTGTTGCATATATCTACATTTTGTGGCTTTCCAGTCAATGGCATTTTTTAATTAAAAGTTTATGATTTTAATGTATATAAAGTTACCAGTCTTTTCCTTTATAGTTAGTGCTTCATATTTTATTTAAATATTCTGAAGTAATAAATAAATTTTCCTGCAGTGTCTTCTAAAACTTTGTAGTCTTGCCTTTCACATTGAAGTTTATAATCAGCTGGAATGATTTTTGTGTACACTGTGCAGTGAGGTGGGGGCGCAGATTTATTATTGCTATTGTTAATATACCCGATTACTCAGCATCATCTGCTGGGGGAAAATCAGTCTGCAGTGTCACCATTGTCAAAATCAAGTGTTCGTGTTCGGGTGGGTGTGTTTTGGGGCTGTTCTTTTCACTGGTTTATTTGTCCACCCCTTTCCCCCAAGATCTCACTGTGTTAATTACTACAGCTTTATAATGAGTTTGGTATCTAGTAAGCAAGTTCTCTCACCTTGTGTTTCTTCTTCAAGTGTCTTGTCTGTTCTTAGCCCTTTGCATTTCCATGTACATTTTACAATCAGTTTGTCAAGTTCCACAGAAAATCCTGATAGGATTTTCACTCGAAATGCATCGAATCTATAGATCATTTGGGGAAGAACTGACATTTTTAGAATAGAATTGTCTGATCTTTAGGTCCTCTTTAATTTCTCTCAACAGTGTTCTATAATTATCTTTGTAGATATTTTACATCTTACAAACCTTTTGTTAATTTATTGCTAGGTGTTAGATCCATGTCACCAAGTGTAGATGTCTGTGTAACTAGTCCTCCTTATCATCAAGTGCTTTAAGCTGTCTGCTGTCCTCGCCTCAGGCTGCTACAGGGTCAGCTGCCACACCTGGTTCCTTCTCAGTGTGTGCCACTGTTGCCTTGGAGAAGCTCCAAACAAGAGTTAAAAAACAATTTCTGAAAGTAAGTTAACTTGATTACAGAGAACTGGGCAGTTCTTTCTTCCTTTGATCATTGCTGCTACTAATGCTGTAAGTTACAGGGAAACGAGTAGGCTTGGGCTGCTGTGCTGTATCTTGGTATAGTGGATTTTCACTTGGGCCATTAAAGTTTACTTGCTCTTTTATGAAATGATGAGTTTTTAAATTAAACCGTTTAAAAGTATAATTGATGCAAAGGAAGAAATAAAATGTGAACTATAATACTGTAATTCCTTTTTTTTTTTTTACTAAGGTATCATTTATATACACTCTTACAAAGGTTTCACAAGAAAAACAATGTGCTTACTACATTCACCCTTACTATTGAGTCCCCTCCATACCCCACTGCAGTCACTGTCCATCCGTATAGTAAAATGCCACAGAGTCCCTACTTGTCTTTTCTGTGCTACACTGTCTTTCCTGTGACCCCACACACACCATGTGCACTAATCATGATACCCCACAATCCCCTTCTCCCTCCCTCCCCACCTGCTCTCCCTCACCCCTCCCCTTTGGTAACCGCTAGTGCCTTCTTGGAGTCTGACTGTGCTGCTGTTTTGTTCCTTCAGTTTTGCTTCGTTGTTATACTCCACAAATGAGGGGGAAATCATTTGGTACTTGTCTTTCTCTGCCTGGCTTATTTCACTGAGCATAAAATCCTCCAGCTCCATCCATGTTGTTGCAAATGGTAGGATTTGTTTTCTTCTTATGGCTGAATAGTATTCCATTGTGTATATGTACCACATCTTATTATCCATTCATCTACTGATGGACACTTAGGTTGCTTCCATTCCTTGGCTATTGTAAATAGTGCTGCAATAAACATAGGAGTGCATATGTCTTTTTGAATCTGGGAAGTTGTTTTCTTAGGGTAAATTCTGGAGTGGAATTCCCGGTCAGATGGTATTTCTATTTTTAGATTTTTGAGGAACCTCCATATTGCTTTCCACAATGGTTGAACTAGTTTACATTCCCACCAGCAGTGTAGGAGGGTTCCCCTTTCTCTGCATCCTCGCCAGCATTTGTTGTTCCTAGTCTTTTTGATGTTGGCCATCCTGACTGGTGTGAGGTGATATCATTATGGTTTTACTGTAATTCCTTTTTATCAAATAATTCATTTGAGGGGTTAGTCTTTTATTTATTTATTTATTTTTAACTTTATCCTCTTCACCTATTTGCGCCTTTGAACCCAGTAAAGTACATACAGTGTGCAAAATCAGAATCTTCCCTCATATTATCTTTAAGCATGGATATTTCATGCTGGCCTTTTTTTTTTTAATTCTGGGAAATTTAAGATATGTAAGAGTGGAAAGAATAGTGATGAACCCCCATGTACTCATCAGCCAACCTCAACAAGGATCAATGCATGGTCAGTCTTTGTTTCTTTATTATAATCAGATTGTTTTAAATCATGGTAGGTTTTTAAAATTGAAAATAAATTTTTTCTTAGTGTTGGCACTTCAGAAACTCTACATCATTGAAGAATTTGCCACATAGAAAATCAAGAAGTAAGGACTATGATGTATATAGTGATGATGATGTCTGCAATCAGGAGCCAGAAGATAATTTTGCTAAAGAGCTTCAACAATACATGAAAGCTAAAGAAATGGCAAATGCTGCTCAATCCTTACCATTTCCTGAAGAATCTATGAAAAAAGAGGGAGTGAAGGATACCCAGAAAGGTGAGGGTCAAGTTATTTTATCATTTAAAGTTTATCTAAAGATTGTGGTGTTCATGGATCTTTACCCCAGGCTTGAGCTTGCATGGGTTGAGACCACCTGCCACAACCTGGGCACCTAGTGTACAGATGCTCCATCTGCAGGAGTTTCTGAGAATGCAGGAGGGTTATCAAGGGCCCTGACAGTGGTGAAAGGGAGAATACTAAATCCCTGGCTGCCACATATGTGAAGGACAAGCTATGCTTGTTACATTGCTGTCGAACTAAGGAGGAATTGACTTAATGTCGGGTGGTGTGTGTCAGACTAACTCAGAAGTGTATTCTTTTTGATTACTAAAATGTAATTAAGCCATAAGTATGAGGATAAATGACAGTTGTAAATCAAATCCTTATTCCTCTGATTTTTACCTTTATATTTCCTCTTGTGTCTTCTGTTTAAAATGAGTCTCTAAAAAATCTTAATTGGTATAAAATATTTTCAGTGAAAAATTTGATAGTAATATATAAGATCATTTTAAATACTTGAAGCTTTTACTGTTATAGAGCTATAACAATTCCTAATTAGATCCATCATACTTTGAACAGTTTAAAAGGATGTGGCTTGTGGCTGGGAAGATTGATTTCATTAATTATCTTGCTTTTTTTCCTGCGAATATCTTATATTTTCACAAAGAATGAATTGGGGATCCAGAACGTATTGATTCTTTTTTTGGTCTCTTAATTCCAGAGCTTCCAGAAAGGTAGGTCAGCATCTTACCAATTTTTACTGGAGAATTTTTCCTGAATTATTATAGAATACACTTAAGAGTAAACTGCTATTGTACTTTTAAATCATCTTAAAAAAAAATTTCTTGTTTTTAGCTGTTAAACGAAAAAAAAAAAATCTTAAAGCTGTTCACAAGAATGGCAAACAGAAGAAAATGAAACGAAAATGGCCTGGCACTGGAGACAAAGGATCAAACACTTCACTGAAGCACAGTGGCTCACAGGAACAGGTAAGAATATATGCACCTCCATACAGGCCACAGAATGAGGGTTCTCTGGTGGTGAGAGTCTCTCACCATCAGTGGGCTCGCCACGTTCCTCTTCCTCACATGGCTGCTGCCTTCCCTCAGCTGCCAGCAGCCATTTGAAGCCTTTGTGTTGTGCCCCTGAATAAGTGCACACAAGCCCTTGATTTTGAGTGTTGTACTGTCAGTGATTCTGGAAAAACAGGTGGGGCAGCAGGGGGGAGACAAGACAGCCATGAGGACATTTCAAAGGCCACAGAGTCTTAGAGTCTCCACTGTTGCAGTCCATGGTCTATTGGTTTTTAACTCTGGAAATTAAAAATAAATAATTCTCATCTTACTACACTGATGGACAGTGACCATAATGGGGTATGTAGTGGGGACTTGATGATGGGGAGAGTCTAGTAAACATAATGTTGCTCATGTAATTGTAGATTAATGATAACAACAACAACAAAAAAGAATAATTCTGAGCATTGGCCTTACCAGAATCCCCCTGCCCTCTTGGTATTTTGATTTTGCTTTGTGTTCCTCTACCTTAGTCTGCATATGTCATCAGGATAGGACAATAAGTGACTTCTCTGGACTCTGATTCTCTGAGGGCCTCTAACCTGGATGGCAGACTTTTTTGTTAGGCTTGGTCCAGGAGACAAGTGTTAGAGGTGGCAAAATATTAGAAAAACCAAATACTTCAGATTGAAACTTACTTATATAAAATCTTGCCCTGCCTGTATATTTTATAAATGAGGAATCTGAAGCCCTAGGGTTCAGGTAACTGCCCATGGTAACAAAGGGTCAGGCTGGGGCTGGAACTTTGTTTCCTGACCCGTCAGTATTCCCTGTCATTTGGTTTACATCAACTCAAATGATTATTCAGCCAAAGCTGACAGCCCCTCTACTTGAGGAACAAATTGCAAATATATATGTTAGAATTGAATAACATTACAAAATAAAACCAAATATTCAAACTGACATGTATTTCTAAAACATAATTTGGGTGGTTCTAAGTGGAAATTTTACATTATTGTGTGAAGCAGATCACATAAATGTACAGTCAGCTCCCTGCTTTCCACATAATGAATTCCTAAAACTGTTAGGAAACTTGGTATGCAGAAGCTGTAAGGAGTATCACAAGTTAACATACATGAAGTGGTTTATGTTTCTAAAGAGCTAAAATGTATTATGAAATTCCCATTTTGTGTTCATGGCTTTATTGCCATCTTTGAGGGTATATTTCTAGTTGTATTTGTTAATTTGAGCTGATCAGTATACTCAGCTCACACCTAGTGACCATCTCATTGAAATTAAAGGTGGCGTCTTCTGATTTCCAGTTTTGTCCTCATTGTTCTAAAGAGTCTGTTCTTGGACTTTATTTTTTATCACAAGTAGTAGCACTTTCTTCTTTAATATTTTTTCATTTTTAGAAGTAAGGGCAAAGTATAATACTCAAATTAAACAACACTAGTGTTCAATGATGGAACGCTGTTGAAACTGACAAACGTGTTTTTTCACCTTGTGTAGAAAAGTCTAAATCTTACACATGAAGGCCTTTTTAATGTTTTAAAAGTGGTTTAAAATGATTTTGTGCAATGAAATAAAATACTTAATTTTATATTTCTCACATTTCCTTTTTGTTTTTGTTTCAAAGGATGGTAAACCTAAAGAGAAGCAGCATGTGAGAATGAGTCAGGGATTCATCAACCAACACACAGTGGAACGCAACGGAAAACAAATTTGTAAATATTTTCTTGAAAGGAAATGTATTAAGGTATAAAAATGTGTAAGCAAAGATAAACTAAAATGTAAGGTATAGCAAAAATTACTAAAACCAACTCCTGTTTCCAATAGACACACTAAAAGCATATCTGTATGTTTCAAAAACTATTGCCTTCTGAAAAATGTTCAATTAGAAAATTTTACTGAAATATTATTTTATGTTTAAGAAAGATAATTTTCTAAAAATCCTTCATCTAGGACTTAAAATTTTAAGTATATATATATATACTGTGGTTAAAGATAACTCATTAAGAATTAGACTGTACTGCTCTAAGACTGCCTTTTTCTGGAATCTTTTTCTATCTAAGTTTAGTAGGAATTATAATGACTTAACTATGAGAAATAATGGCTTTTCCTTGTTCCTTCTTTTGGCCCAGGGAGACCAGTGTAAATTTGATCATGATGCAGAGATAGAGAAGAAAAAGGAAATGTGTAAATTTTATGTACAAGGATATTGTACCAGAGGTGAAAACTGTCTGTATTTGCATAATATCCTTTATTACAAGAGATGGTAACTTTACCTTTCATAAATATTTAAACATGAACATTTAAAATCTGTAAAATTCTGAATGAAACCATTATTTTAGCTATGGCAAAATTACATTATCCAAGCCCAATTCAGTATCGAACTGATTAAATTCTACCAAGAACTTCTTCCCAAGAAAGAGAAGAGGGAATTTTTCTGTATTCATGTAAGCTACTTCATAAAAAGAGGCAAGAATTGCATAATTTGGGAGTACTAGTTTTCTGTATATTCTGTACTGTATAAAAGTTAATTTACCCTTAATTTGAAGAATAACCCTAACTCTTAAGTGCAAATGGTACAACTGTGTAGTGAAACAAACATTTTAGGGTAATATATAGTACCTTTGGTTACCACAAAAACTGTATTCCTTCAGTCCTTCATTACAAGGAATGATAAATTCTAACTTGAAGATTTTTTCCTAGAAAACAGTATTGAAGTTGTATTAACTGAACCTCTTAAACCTCATATATGAAAGATCTGGATTTATAATACATATCATTGTCATTGACTTTAATTGCCCCACCCCAAAAGAATGCTTTAAAAAGAATCAAATTTCTCCAAGTATTTAAAATACACATCCCTTTCTTTTATCAGTGAGGTATACCTGTAGTCTAACGAATATGAAGGAAAAAAGTGTCCTATGCTGTAATAAAAATTGACTTATGTAATCATACTAAAATGAGATTTTTTTCATGTGACCCAATTAATAATTTATCATCTCATTTTAAATAGAGAACTCAATGTTTCTACTAGTAGAAAAGGCCTTTATATAGGAAAATAGAGTCACTAAATTAATAACATTATTTCAGTTGGATTAAAATTGTTCTCTTCCTTAACATTTGGAGTTACATGAATATCCTTGCAAGTTTTATCATACAGGAGCAAAATGTTACCAGGGAGAATATTGCAAATTTTCACACGCTCCACTGACTGCTGAAACACAAGAACTGTTGGCTAAAGTAAGTATAATTTTAATTCTTGTTTTTCTTTTTAAAGAATGTGTTTGAACTAAGGGTGAGAATTTGAAAATACACTATTGTATAAGGAGAATGCCTCAAGAGTTAGTATATGGGCTATATTAAAACTGGTGATCTAAGAATTTACTTCAGTTTAGAAAATGATATTCATTTGTTTATTTTACCTTGTAGCTTAACGGAAAATTTATACTTACAGCTGGCATAAATCAGAATGTTTAGCAACCTTAGTAGCTAAGCTAACCAGAGGAAAACAAAGCAAATAAGAGAAATCATACCACTGTTACACTGTTAGAAGGAAAAGTTCAGGGTCACTGGTTGATAAATATTTTAAGAGTCACATCAAAGCATACTCAAATTGTTATTTCAAAGTTTTCTTCAAATATTATTGCAATGTATGAGAAAAGGTAATTGAAAAATAATAGACATTTATTTTCTCTCACTTCTCATATGTTAGTTGGAGCTAGTCTCTTCAAAATTAAATTGAAATATAGGTGAAAATAAAAGATGCTTTTAAAACCAAATCATACCGTCTTGTGGCAGAAGTTCCCTTGAGCTTGTACAAATATTAGAAAGTCAAAGGGTGTTTATTTCTGGATATTTTTAGGTTGTAAAATATGAAGGGTTCCCTGAAATTAGAAGTCATACCAATATTTGGTTGTTTATTAATAAGAAATATATGTGGAAAAAAATGATACATGTAAGTAATTTTTCAGTTCCTCTTAGAGTAAACATTATTAGATGTTTACTAGAATGAATATTGGAATCATTAGAAAATTACGAGACTATTAAAATGTACCTGAGTTAGACATTAATGCATAAAAATGATTGAGTTTTTTTTTCATATTAGGTTTTGGATACTGAAAAAAAGTCATCATGAAAATAAAAAGGTAAAATTAGAATTTTGCACATTTCTCTCTCTTTTTTTTTATAGTTTATTTTGGTGTTATTAATCTACAGTTACATGTGCAATATTATGGTGATTAAACTACCCCCTTCATCAGGTCCCCCCCACCATCCCCATTACGGTCACTGTCCATCAGTGTAGTGAGATGCTATACAGTCACTACTTGTCTTCTCTGAGTTGTACAGCACTCCCCATGCCCCCTCAACACTATAGCTGCTAATCGTAACGCCCCTTTTTCCCCCTTGTCCCTCCCTTCCCACCCATCCTCCCCAGTCCCTTTCCCTTTGGTAACTATTATTCCGTTCTTGGGTACTGTGAGTCTGCTGTTGTTTTGTTCCTTCAGTTTTTTTCTTTGTTCTTATGCTCCACAGATGAGTGAAATCATTTGGTACTTGTCTTTTCCGGCTTGGCTTGTTTCACTGAGCATAATACTCTCTAGCTCCATCCATGTTGTTGAAAATGGTAGGATTTGTTTTCTTCTTATAGCTGTATAATGTTCCATTGTGTATATGTACCACATCTTCTTTATCCGTTTATCTACTGATGTACACTTAGGTTGCTTCCATTTCTTGGCTATTGTAAATAGTGCTGCGATAAACATAGGGGTGCATGTGTCTTTTTGAAACTGGGCTGCTGCATTCTTAGGGTAAATTCCTAGGAGTGGAATTCCTGGGGCAAATGGTATTTCTATTTTGAGTTTTTTGAGGAACCTCCATACTGCTTTCCACAGTGGTTGAACTAATTTGCATTGCCACCCGCAGTGTAGGAGGGTTCCCTTTTCTCCACATCATTGCCAACATTTGTTGTTGTTTGTGTTTTGGATGTTGGCCATCCTCACTGGTGTGAGGTGATATCTCATTGTGGTTTTAATTTCATTTCTCTGATGATTAGTGATGTGGAGCATCTTTTCATGTGCCTGTTGGCCATCTGAGTTTCTTCTTTAGAGAAGTGTCTCTTCATGTCCTCTGCCCATTTCTTAATTGGATTATTTGCTTTTTGTTTGTTGAGGTACATGAGTTCTTTATATATTTTGGATGTCAACCCCTTGTTGGATACGTCACTTATGAATATATTCTCCCTTACTGTAGGATGTCTTTTTGTTCTACTGATGGTGTCCTTTGCTGTACAGAAGCTTTCCAGCTTGATATAGTCCCACTTGTTCATTTTTGCTTTTGTTTCCTTTGCTCAGGGAGATATGTTCATAAAGAAGTTGCTCATGTTTATGTCCAAGAAATTTTTGCCTATGTTTTTTTCTAAGAGTTTTATGGTTTCATGACTTACATTCAGGTCTTTGATCCATTTTGAGTTGACTTTTGTGTATGGGGTTAGACAGTAGTCCAGTTTCATTCTCTTACATGTAGCTGTCCAGTTTTGCCAACACCAGCTGCTGAAGAGGCTGTCATCTCCTCATTGTATATCCAGGGCTCCTTTATCAAATATTAATTGACTGTATATATTTGGGTTAATGTTTGGATTTTCTATGCTGTTCCACTGGTCTTGTGGTCTGTTTTTGTGCCAATACCATATTGTCTTGATTACTGTGGCTTTGTAGTAGAGCTTGAAGTCAGGGAGCGTAATTCCCCCTGTTTTATTCTTCCTTCTCAGGATTGCTTTGGCTATTTGGGGTCTTTTGTGGTTCCATATGAATTTTAGAATTATTTGTTCCAGTTCATTGAAGAAAGCTGTTGGTATTTTGATAGGGATTGCATTGAATCTATAGATAGTCATTTTGACAATATTTATTCTACCTAGCCAAGAGCATGGGATGAATTTCCATTTGTTAGTGTCCTCTTTAATTTCTCTTAGGAGTGTCTGGTAGTTTTCAAAGTATAGGTCTTTCACTTCCTTGGTTAGGTTTATTCCTAGGCATTTTTTTTTTTTGATGCAATTGTGAATGGAATTGTTTTTCTGATTACTCTTTCTGTTAGTTCATCATTAGTGTATAGGAAAGCAACAGATTTCTGTGTGTTAATTTTGTATCCTGCAACTCTGCTGAATTCAGATATTAGTTCTAGTAGTTTTGGAGTGTAGTCTTTAGGGTTTTTTATGTACAGTATCATGTCATCTGCAAATAGTGACAATTTGACTTCTTCTTTACCAATCTGGATGCCTTGTATGTCTTTGCTTTGTCTGATTGCCGTGGCTAGGACCTCCAGTACTATGTTGAATAACAGTGGAGAGAGTGGGCACCCCTGTCTTGTTCCCGATCTTAGATGAAAAGCTTTCAGCTTCTCCCTATTAAGTATGATGTTAGCTGTGGGTTTGTCATATATAGCCTTTATGATGTTGAGGTACTTGCCATCTATACCCATTCTGTTGAGAGTTTTAATCATGAATGGATGCTGAATTTTGTCGGATGCTGAATTTTGTCAAATGCTTTTTCAGCATCTATGGAGATGATCATGTGGTTTTTGTTCTTCTTTTTATTGATGTGATGGATGATGTTGATGGATTTTCGAATGTTGTACCACCCTTGCATCCCTGGGATGAATCCCACTTGATCATGGTGTATGATCCTCTTGATGTATTTTTGAATTTGGTTTGCTAATATTTTGTTCAGTATTTTTGCATCTACGTTCATCAGGGATATTGGTCTGTAATTTTCTTTTTTAGTGAGGTCTTTGCCCGGTTTTGGTATTAGAGTGATGCTGGCTTCATAGAAAGAGTTTGGAAGTATTCCCTCCTCTTCTATTTTTTGGAAAACTTTAAGGAGAATGGGTGTTATTTCTTCTCTATATATCTGGTAGAATTCAGAGGTGAATCCATCAGGTCCGGGGGTTTTGTTCTTGGGTAGTTTTTTGATTACCGATTCAATTTCGTTGCTGGTGATTGGTCTTTTTAGTTTTTCTGTTTCTTGTTTGGTCAGTCTTGGAAAGTTGTATTTTTCTAAGAAGTTGTCCATTTCTTCTAGATTTTCCAGCTTGTTAGCATATAGATTCTCATAATATTCTCTTATAATTCTTTGTATTTCTGTGGGGTCTGTCGTTATTTTTCCTTTCTCATTTCTGATTCTGTTTATGTGTGTCGATTCTCTTTTTCTCTTAATAAGTCTGGCTAGGGGTTTATCTATTTTGTTTATTTTCTCAAAGAACCAGCTCTTGGTTTCATTGATTTTTTCTATTGTTTTATTCTTCTCAATTTTATTTATTTCTTCTCTGATCTTTATTATGTCCCTCCTTCTGGTGACTTTGGGTCTCCTTTGTTCTTCTTTTTCCAATTTCAGTAATTGTGTCTTTAGACTATTCATTTGGGAATGTTCTTCCTTCTTTAAATAGGCCTGGATTGCAATATACTTTCCTCTTAGAACTGCCTTTGCTGCGTCCCACAGAAGTTGTGGCTGTGTGTTGTTGTTGTCATTAGTCTCCATATATTCTTTGATTTCTGTTTTGATTTGGTCATTAACCCATTGATTAATTAGGAGAATGTTGTTAAATCTCCATGTATTTGTGAGCCTTTTTGATTTCTTTCTAAAATTTATTTCTAGTTTTATACCTTTGTGATCTAAGAAGTTGGTTGGTAGAATTTCAATATTTTTGAATTTACTGAGGTTCTTTTTGTGGCCTAGTATGTGGTCTGTTCTGGAAAATGTTCCATGTGCTCTTGAGAAGAATGTGTATCCTGTTGCTTTTGGGTGTAGAGTTCTGTAGATGTCTGTTAGGTCCATCTGTTCTAGTGTGTTGTTCAGTGCCTCTGTGTCTTTACTTATTTTCTGTCTGGTTGATCTGTCCTTTGGAGTGAGTGGTGTGTTGAAGTCACCTAAAATGAATGCATTGCTGTCTAGTTCCTCCTTTAATTCTGTTAGTATTTGTTTCACATATGCTGGCGCTCCTGTATTGGGTGCATATATATTCATAATGATTTTATCTTCTTGTTGGATTGACCCCTTTATCATTATGTAATGTCCTTCTTTATCTCTTGCTACTTTCTTCGTTTTGAATTCTATTTTGTCTGATACAAGTACTGCAACACCTGCTTTTTTCTCCTTGTTGTTTGCATGAAATATCTTTTTCCATCCCTTCACTTTTAGTCTGTGTATATCTTTGGGTTTGAGGTGAGTTTCTTGTAGGTCACATATAGATGGGTCCTGCTTTTTTATCCATTCTGTTACTCTGTGTCTTTTGATTGGTACATTCAGTCCATTTACATTTAGGGTGATTATTGATAGATATGTACTTATTGCCATTGCTGGCTTTAGATTCATGGATACCAAAGGTTCAAGGGTTACTTCTTTACTATCTAACTTTCTTGTTAAGTTATTGTGAACACCATCTTACGTTTCTTTATTTCTCTCCCTTCTTATTCTTCCTCCTCCATTGTTTATATACTAGGTGTTTTATTCTTTGCCTTTAGTTAGTATTTGGATGGTCTGCTTTCTTTGCTATGATTTTATTTTCTCTGGTGACATCTTTTTAGCCTTAGGAGTGCTTCCCTCTAGAGCTGTTCCTTTAAGATTTCCTGTAGAGGTGGTTTATGGGAGGCAAATTCTCTCAACTTTTGCTTGTCTGGAAATTGTGTAATCTCTTCATCATATTTAAATGATAATTGTGCTGGATACAATATTCTTGGTTCAAGGCCCTTCTGTTTCATTACATTAAATATATCATGCCATTCTCTTCTGGCCTGTAAGGTTTCTGTTGAGAAGTCTGATGATAGTCTGATGGGTTTTCCTTTGGCGGTGATCTTTTTTCTCTCTCTAGCTTCCTTTAATACTCTGTCCTTATCTTTGATCTTTGCCATTTTAATTATTATGTGTGTTGGTGTTGTCTTCCTTGGGTCCCTTGTGTTGGGAGATCTGTGGGCTTCCATGGACTGCGAGAGTATTTCCTTCACCAGCATGGGGAAGTTTTCAGCAATTATTTCTTCAAAGACACTTTTTATCCCTTTTTCTCTCTCTTCTTCCTCTGGTACTCCTATAATACGAATATTGTTCCGTTTGGATTGGTCACACAGTTCTCTTAATATTCTTTCATTCCTAGAGATCCTTTTATCTCTCTCTGCCTCAGCTGCTCTGTGCTCCTGTTCTCTGATTTCTATTCCATTAACAGCCTCTTGCATCTCGTCCAGTCTGCTGCTAAGCCCGTCATGGCTTGTCTCATTTCTGCATTGTCTTTCCTGACTTCCCTCACTTCCTCCCTCAACTCTTGCATATTTCTATGTAGATCTATCAGCATGGTTACGACTTTTATTCTGAATTCTTTTTCAGAAAGATTGTGCATTTCCATCCCTTCAGTCTCCCTCTCTGGTGTTGTCTGGGTTTGGGTGAGCTTGGTCTGTACCATATTCCTCTGTCTTTTCATGGCGATAGAAGTGGTCGCTGGTAGGTGCCATGTATGTCAGCTGGGCTCTTTAAGAATTAAAAAAAACAAAAAGAAGGAAGAGAAAGAAAAGAGAAAAAGAAAGAAAAGAAAAGAAAGGAAAAAAAATGCCCACTGGTAGTAGATTCTGTAAGGATGCTGTAGGTGGCGCTGTTGCTCCACTATTCCGCAGCCGCGGCTGCGCAGCTCAGCAGGGCCCTTTTTAGCTCTGGCCAGGGAGGGAACGAATGGGAGGCTGTTGTTCTCTGTGTGAAGTTTCAGTGTGGTTACTTTTTCCCAGTTGCCAGCCAAGGGGTCCGAAATTCCTCAGGACTCGCAGCCTGTTGGGTCGAGTGTGCTGGGATGAACCTGGGCCCTTGCCTCTTTAAGACCACCAAAAAAAGTGTGCGCCTTTCTTTTGTCCTGGGGAGCCTGCTGCAAGGACCTGGACGCGTTCCCAGCTCAAAACCTGCACCTTCTGCCTCTCCAATATCTGATACACTGCGTGATGTGTGTCAGTGCTCCCGGCGCAGATCACCAGGGCTGGTTATTTCACGGGCCTGTACTTCCACTCCCTCCCGGCTCTGAATCCTCTCCTCCCGCTGGTGCACTGGGGTGGGGGAGTGCTCGGGTCCCACCGGGACACGCTCCGTATCTTACCTGTCTCGCGGGGTGCTGAGTCCTCTCAGGTGCAGATGCAGGCTGTGCGCTGTGCTGTATATTCTGGTCTCTCTTTTAGGAATAGTTGTATTTGCTGTATTTTCATAGATATATGGTTTGGGGAGGAGATTTCCACCGCCCTGCTCACGCCACCATCTTCCCAGAACTCCTATGTATATTATCCACATACAAATGTTTCTGAAATGGGGAGGTGGCTGGGGCAGAGGCAGGCTGGAGTATCTCTCTTTTTTTTTTTAAACATCTTTAGAAGCTGTCATGAAGACATTGGGCTTTTTCCATTTTCTCATAGGGCTTTCTCTAGAAGTCTTTTGCTTTTTCCTCTCCCACTAAAAAATTATAAAATATTTCATACATTCATAGATAAATACATGGGACTCCATGGACCTACTTTCATCTCTGGGCTTGTTACTACCTTTTGTGTTTTTATTTTCCTCTTTTGTTTCTTTGTAGATTTAACAAATGTGTGTTAGTTTTGCTTGTGTATAAATTTTATTTAAACAGTATTTATACTCTATTGATGACTTGTTATTTTCACTCAACAGTTTGCTTCTAAGACTTATTTATGTAGATGCATGCCACTGTCATTCATTTTTACTCTTACATAACATTTCATTCTGTGAATATGTTACAATTAGTCATTTTAATACTGATGGACATTTAGGTTATTTTCAAATTTTAAAATACAAACCATTATAAATAATCATATACATGTCTCTTGATGTAATTATGGGTGAATTATCCTGGGTATATACCAAAGAGTAGAATTGTTGTATCATCCTAAAATTTAAGATAATGGCAATATTTTCTAAAGTAGTTGTAACAGTTCATACTCCTGCCAGCTGTTTAAAAATAACTGTTGCTCCATACTTGATAATACTTTGTAATGTCAAGACTTCATTTTTTGAGCAATTTAGTGGGTGTGACATAGCTTTCTTTTTTTTTGTTAATTGAAATTTAACTTATATACAATATTATATTTTAGTTTTATTTAGGCTTCTAGCTTTTGAGTTTCATCTTTGGTGAAATGCCTGTTACTGCCTTTTGCCTATATTTCAGTTGGACTGGTAGTCCTATATTAAATTGACTTTATGTATTCCTGACATAGTCCTTTGTGGGATATGAGCAGATCTTATTTTATTTTGTGGGCTGTGTTTAAACAGTTTTTGAGGTGTCTCAATGAGCAGAATTATTTTGACAATCTTTTTCTTTATGGTAGGTCTTGTGTTTTGTGTTTTACTTAAGAAATCCTTTCCTATCATGAGGTTGTAATTTATTTAATACATTCTGTTTTTTTTATTTTGCGGATTTCCACTTAATTTTTATTTCCTCCCTTCTGTTTGCTTTGTGTTTAGTCTGTTCCCATGTAGAACTCGAGCAACAGTCTCCCAAGTCCCTCTTCCCCCAACAAAGCAAAATAAAAATGTAATGCTTTGGGGTTTTTTATTGGAATTTCTTCAGCTTTATGCATCAGTTTGGAAAAAATTGATAGCTTTGTGATGGTGAGTTTTTCAATCCATGAATATTTTATCCGTAGTTTTTTAAATGTCTTTTGATAAAGTTAGGGTTTTCTCCAGTGAACCTGCCCATTTTTGCTAGTTTTTTTCTTACATAATGTATAATTTTGGATGTTACTCAGACTTAGATTTTTAAAGTTGATTTTTCTGAATTCAATTAGCACCTTTGCTAATCTCTATATTAAATTGAAAAATTTTAGTAAGTTTTTCTGCATTTTTTTCTGTAGAGTTATCTGTGAATAATGATTTTTATTCCTTTTGCAATTCTCATTTTTCTATTTTTGCACGGTTGACTAGAACTTGCAATACAATTTTTAAAAAATCAACAAAGTCTACATTACATACAATAAATTGCACCCATTTTAAGCATACAGTTCTATGTAACCACCACCACAATCAGCATATTCATCACCCCAGAATGTTCCCTTGTGACATTTTGTAATCCATTCTCTTCCCTCAGGTCCCAGACAACCACTAGTATTCTTTTAGTAAGCATAAATTTGTTTTACCAGTTCTAAAATTTTGTGTAAGTAGAACCCCATCCTTTGTACTCTTGTGCTTTGTGTCTATTGTGCAGTGCAGTGTTTTGTTTCAAGTTTCATGATTTTGCATCTGTCCGTAGTGTGTTTCTTTTTATTGCTGCATTGTATGCCTTTCCATGGACATCAGTTTGTTTTTCTACTCATCAGTTGATGGAGATTTGGCTATTATGAATAAAGCTTCAGTGCACATTTATACTAAAGTCTTTGTGGCAGTACAATTTTAAATAAAAGGGATTGTGCAGTTTCATCCTAGATTGTAAAGGGACTGCTATTAATATTTACCCACTGACTACAATGTGTGCTGTAATTTTCTGGTAGATACTCTTCATTAGGTTAAGTAAATTCTCTTCAAATTGTAGTTTGATAAAAGTTATTGAGCTTTTTGTTATGTTTTATAATCATGATGAATAGATGTAGATGTTGGATTTTTTGGAATTCTTTTGAGATAATCATAGGATTTTTCTATTTACTCTGCTAATGTGACAGTTACATCTATGGATTTAAAAAATATTAAGCTGCCCTTGAATCCTTGAGATAAACTATATTTTCTAATTTAAATTAAGAATTTTCAAGTGTTTTGGCATAATGTTGATAATAGTCTCTTCTTAATGTCTGTCATTATATCTTCCTTTTCATTTCTTATAATTATTTGTCTTCTATTCTTGACCAGTGGTTTGACAGTTCTATAAAGAACTGTCTTTATAAAGAACCAATTTTGCTTTTTTAATTCTATTTTATATTTATTTTCCATTTCATTAATTTCTGTTATTATATCATTCCCTTTACATTCCTTGGGTTCATTTCACCCAAAGATTGGGTGTTAGCTTTTTTTCTTTTCTAATTCATACATCGAAACCTATAAATTCCCCTTAATGTACTATTTTACTTACATCCCAGAAGTTTATTTCTTTCATTAAGTATTTTTAATCAAGGTAATATATGCAGGTAGTTTTAAAACTCACATGGTTTTACAAGGATTACCATGGGGAAAAAATGGCCAAAAAAAAAAAAAAAGAACAAATTCATTTCATGATTATTTCTGTAAATACTGACAAGGCTTCCTACAAAATTCAGCACTCATTCCTTATTTAAAAATAACTCTACAGGCAAAAGGAACAGATGGATACTTTTTCTTTTTTTATTAACTGTGGTAAAATACAAGTAATGTAATATTTACCATCTTAACCATTTTAGGTGTATGACTCAGTGGTATTAAGTACATTCACATTGTTGTGCAACCATCCCCACCATCCATCTCCATAACTCTTCATCTTGTAAAACTGAAACTCTATACCCATTAAATAATAATTACTCATTCTCCCTTTAGCCCTTGGTAACCACTTTTTGTCTTTGATTTCAACAACTCTAGGTACCTCATGTAAGTGGAATCATATGGTATTCATCTTTTTGTGACTGACATATTTCACTTAACATAATGTTTTCAAGGTTGATCTATTTTGTAGCATATATCAGAATGTCCTTCCTTCTTAAGACTGAATAATATTATATTGTATGTATCTACCACATTTTGTTTATTCATTCATCTGTTGATAGTTACTTGGGTTGCTTACATGTTTCAACTATTGTGAATAATGCTGCTATGAACATGGATGTACAAATATCTTTTATAAGCCCTGCTTTCAGTTCTGGGTATATACCTGAAATGGAATTGCTGGATCATGTGGTAATTCTATTTTTAATTTTTTGAGGAGCCACAGTGTTGTTTTCCATAGCAACTGTACCATTTTGCTTTCCTACCAACAGTGCACAGGGTTCCAATTTCTCAACATTCTAACCAGCAATTGTTATTTTCTGGTTTTTGATAGTAGCCATCCTATTGGGTGTGAAGTGGTATCTCATTGTAGTTTCAGTTTGCATTTCCCTAATGATTAGTGATGTTAGCATCATTTCATGTGCTTATTGGCCATTTGTATATCATTTTTGGAGAAATTTAAAGGACTTTTCAAGCCCTTTGCCCATTTTTGAATTGAGTTATTTAAAAAAATTTTTTTTGAGATTTAGAAGTTCTCTATATATTCTGTGGATAATAATCACTTACAATATATATGAGTTGCAAATATTCTCTCCCATTCTCTAGATTGCCTTTTCACTCTGTTGATAATGTCCTTTGATGCACAAGATTTAAAAATTTTTCATAAGGTCCAATTTTCTTTCACTACCTGTGCCTTTGGTGTCATATTCAAGATATCACTGCTGAATCCAATGTTGTAAAACTTTTATCCTATATTTTCTCCTAAGAGTTTTATCGTTTTAGTTCTTTAGGTCTTTGATTCATTTTTTGAGTTAGTTTTTATATATGGTGTTAGGTAAGGTCTAGCTTCATTTTTTTGCACGTGAATATCTAGTTTTCCCAGCACTGGTTGTTTAAAAGACTTTGGCACCCTTGTCAAAAACCATTTGGCCGTATATTAAAAGGTTTATTTCTGGGCTCTGTGTTGTTCCATTGGCTTATATGTCATATCAGTGCCACACTGTTTTAATTATTGTTTTGAAATAAAAAAGTGTGAGCCCCAAACCTCATTCTTTTTCAAGACTGTTTTGGCTATTTGGAGCCCCTTGAGAGTCTATATGAATTTTAGGATGGATTTTTTTATTTCTACAAAAAATATTGTGATTTTGATAGGGATTGCATTGAAACTGTAGATTGCTTTGGATAGTACTGACAACAGTATTAAGTCTTCCTATCCATGAACATGGGGTGTCTTTCCATTTATTTATGTCTTCTTTAATGTCTTTCAGCAATGTATTATACTTTTCTTTATGCAAGTCTTTCACCTTATTGGTTAATTCCTAAAGGTTAATTTCTAAGACTTTTATTCTTTCTGTGGTATGGTAAATAGAATTGTTTTCTCAATTTCCTTTCAGATTGTTTATTGTTAGTACATACAAATGCAACTGATTTTTGTGTGTCCATTTTGTATCCTACTGCTTTGCTGCATTTATTTTTTAGTTCTAACAGTTTTTTTTGTGAAATCTGTAGAGTTTTCTACATATGAGATCATTTGGTTGGATGTTTTCTTAACATGATAAAATATGTTATACCTTAATAAGAAAGCTAGCATCATACTTAATGGGGATACAGCAGAGGCAATTCCACTCAAAGAGTTTGTGTTCCATGGGACCGTCTAGTTTCTAGAAGTTTAATGGAATCCTCCTCTGAAAACATTTGCATCTGGTACCAGTTTCCTTTAAAATGTCCTTCATGAAGCAGTAGAAATTATTAATGTTATTAAATCTCAATTCCTCAGTACATGTCTCTTAAGCATTATGTTTAGCAAAATGGGAAGATGTGTAATAGATATCTACATATTGAAGTGCATTTGTTCCCAAGGAAATCACTTGTGCTGTTATCGTAGTTGCAAGCTGAATTGCCTTCATTTTTTCGTGAATACTCTTTAATGTGAGAGAACAGCTGAGAGGCAAACTTTTTTTTTTTTTCTATGTGGATGTTTGGCTGGCAGGCACTTTTTCACAGATGACTGAAGTGAGCCTGTCACTTCAGGGAAAACAACTGAAAATATTTGTTATCAATGATAAAATGCTGGCTTTTGAGCAAAAATTAAAATATTGAAACACGTGATCCGCCTCTGAGCTTGAAAGCTTTCTTGTGTCTAAAGACTTTGGTGAGATTGGTTGGGGATACTAAAGAATATGATTTTTAAAATACTGTATAATGAAACATTTGAAAGAGCTGGATAAGTTAGTAAGGTAATGTTTCCAAGTAAAGTGTATGATGTTACATAATTATGCATGGGTAAAAAACATCCATCCAACCTACAATATAGTAGAAAAATGGGTTTTAATATAACAGTAGAAAAAGTTCCTTGATGTGATTTCAGATTATGCATTGCAACTAGAAATTTGTTTGCATTTGCTTTTAATATTCATTTGTCCATCACTTTATTTTTAGCTTTTCTGAGTAAGTTTTAGGTTTGTTTCTTAAATGGAGCATATGATTGGTTTTTCTCTGTAAACCATACCAAAATTCCTTTTTTCTTTTGGTAAGTGAGTTAAGCCCACTCACATTTATTGAAATGACTGAGCATTTGGTGTAGCTTCTGTCATTATGTTACAGTTACTGTGTCTATTATGTTATAGTTGTGTTTTCCCTATAGTTTTTTTGCTCTTTAATAAATTTTACTATCTTTACCTCGTTTTTATTCTTTTCCCACTTTTATCCACTAATCCTTTCTAAATTTCCATTCAAATCTGTCCTGTCTTGCAATATACTTTTCTTTTTTGATAGTATCTTTTTTTCCCCATCATTTCTGAGGTCAGTCAACTCTTGTTTCATTACTTCCATTTTTGGTTCAATTTTGGTCTTAATTTTTAACTTCATTTTTTCATATTCCTACATTTTTGGTTCAATTTTGGTCTTAATTTTTAACTTCATTTTTTCATATTCCTAATAAAGAGGTTTTTAATTTAGTTTGGATTTTTTTAATAGTTTTTTTCTGCTGCATGTTACTTTTGGGAGAGGGATTGGCAGTGGCCAAGTTGTTAATTTTCACCAGTTGATGTATTTTTGTCTGTTTTCTTCCATAGTTTTGTGTCGGTGAAGAATGCTTATGTCTGTGCCTGTTGGAGACTGTTGATTTGGAGTGGTTTACAAGTTCCTCATTTAAAGTGCCCTCTTGTGTCCTAAGGATGATGTGCAACTCCTTTAGTGGATGGTGCTGGGGGACAGGATCTAGTGTATAACTGAAGGGGTTGATCTTCAAGCGAGATGGTCCAGCCATTGCAGTGGGAGAGAAGCACGTGTAGCAGAGATGCTGGCTGGTGGGTAAACGTGGTGAATTGCAGAAGTCTTTTTTGATGAGTTCTCTCTATAAAATTGGAAGCAAGTTAGGCTGAGAGGATGGATGAAGAGGTGAAGAGATTTGAAGAAAGAAAATTGTTATATTCCTCTAGGAAGATTTTGGGATAATAGATGATGACTATACAGTTACATCTGTTCATGTCATTAAATACATTCAGAACATATTTTAAATGGTTGCTCACAAATCTATTTTATGGCTGAAATGATGGTTCTTTGATTTCTAGCCAATTTCCTGTTGTTGGACATTTAAATTGTTACCAGTTTCTTACTATTATAAATAAAATTGAGTAATGTCTCTTGCTATACCACTCATAAACTTGGAGTTCTTACCTTTTTTGTTGTTAAGATAAAAGTGTGGTTATCTTTCTTATTGGTTTATAAAATATAGTCAGATTATACACTTGTACTAAATGCAAATTTTTGGAGTGTGATGATGTCCTTATCATAATACTCAAATACAAAATTTTCCAAGGACAAATGAGATTCTAAATATGCACTTTTATATAGTGGTACTGATTATTATTAGAAAAATACTGTGAAACTTGAACTATTACCATCATGCTGTTTTATTGCTGGTAAAAATAACACATCACTAACTTGCCATATACATAAGAGTACACCAGAGTTAGTGACACTTAGCAAACTCGTATTTGGAAATATGAGTCAAAATTATTTTGGTTATAACCTAACCCGCTAAAGTAAGAAAGGGAACTGTATATACTCCAAGCAAAGGTTCATTAGACAAAACCTAGGAAAGGAAGAAACCAGGGTAGATCCTGGCCCCATAGCATCAGGAGTCTGAGAGCTGAGGTAGTCATCTCTCAGTGCACCACTGCTGTCCGCCAGGTAGATTGCTTTGCTCCCTGGCTGTGGGGGGTAAGGGGGGCAAGGTGGCAAGGGAAGGTGTCTGGGGAAGTCAGAGAGAGGCTGAGTTGCTTCTTTAAATTAGTCTATTATAAAAACCTTAAATAATTTAATGAAATTGTACAAGGGAGTGGTTATATTACCTGTAGAATTGATACTTTGTATCTTCAAAGAGTACATACAATTTAAAAGAATTCAAGATCCTGTCATAGCTCACAAATATAGAAGGTAAATTTTATGACAGATCTTTATGTAAGCTAACATTGGCTGACATGTATAATAAGCTAACATAACGTTCACTTATGTGCAGGCATTATGCTCTTTTATTGAATGCTGTTTAACTTTCTTATTTAAGCCTCATAACTCAGAAGTGGTTAATGGAATCCACTGCATAGAAAAGGAATAAATAGGAACATTTACCTTATATTTTTTCTATTTTCATGAGCCTTGAAAATACTTTTATTTAATTTTATATGACAGTTTAACCGCTTATTTCCTTATAAAGCTTAATACTTACCAGGCCTCAATGTTTATATATAAAGTTTACATATAAAATAATTTTTTTTATATTCCCAGAGACAGTACCCATTTCACTTGTAAACTTAAAAGACCTTTAGGTTTGAAGGACTAAGCATGCAGAGAAGTTTTAAAAGCTCTCATTTTACAGCTGTTATTCTGAGGAGGCAGAGTGTTGTGTCAGTGAAATCTTTTAACTTGTGTTTTATCAAGCTGAGGGAGAGACATACTCTCAGATACACCCTGTGCACCTCAAGCAGCCAGTAGGCTGTGGGTCTCTTATGTGTGAGTTATTACAGCACCTTCCAGCTCATCTCCTGCACTCATCTCCTGCCTGTTTTCCACTTCTCATCAGTGCCCTTTTGTTTCCTCAGTTAGAGCAGATTTCCCAGTACCCTGTCAGCCATGCCTCCGCTGGGTGGTACCAAATCAGGGTCCATCTGTTTGCCTGGTTTTATGTGCTCTGTCGTCTGGCTGTCTCAGCCATACCAAGCCTTAGTTCCCACTGCCCTCAGTTCCTCTCTGCTCCCGTGAAGTACATCTCACTGACCCTTCATACAGCTCCAAGCAAGCACATGTACAATAAAGCCATAGTTGGTTTAAAAAGTCTGGACCAGAGGAAATATGTGTAAGAAGGTTGTAATGGGGAAAGCTGTGCATGGATTTACATGTCATTTGGCTAACAGGGTTATCAGAAATTTATCTCTGATCTTTTTCGTAGCCAAAACAGAAAAAGGAAAAAACAGAAAAAGGAAGTAGCTATCTATTTACCTCTTATTATCAGAAAAGTAGTAGGGAAAACCTAACCTCTCCTAATAGTAGTTTCATAAAAACAGTCTTAAATGGGTCTTCATTATGGAAATCACTGAATAGAATGGATAAAATCCTCATTTGTAAGATTCTGTGTGACAGGTTTCATACAACTTTTTTGTGGTCGGTGCTAAAATCCACATGACAGTAAAACTCAATTTTTGCCAGTTGGTAAGATAATGTAAGTCAGGTATATAGTCTTTTGGTGTTTTGACTTGACCTAATTTTACAACTTAAGGAATTCAGACCCAGAGATGTTTAGTGACTTACCCGTCTTAATAAAGTTTCCTGACTTCCAGCACAAAGGTGTCAGTTCACTGGTTTTGATAAGCACAGCCATTGGGAGGCTGCATTCCAAGATTTCTTCTGGCAGTTTGCCTGTTAAGGTCCAAATACTCTAATTTGGTGATCTGGCCTAAGGAATATGGAGCTCAGGCTGCCGATCAGAAGCACAAACACCATACTGGGGGGTTATTGAGATTAGGATATCTCAGGGTAAGCATCTGCTAAGTGCTAGGGTCCCATACAGACCGTATTACAGTCCTAAAGTAAGGCTTATCACAGCAATCCCTGTTACTATTTACAGATGGGGATCCTTATAGTGATAACATTGCTACTATTTGTGGATGAGGAAACATCGCCTGTAGGAAGGCATTATTCCCCCCCCCCCCCCCCGCTGAGTCTCTGTAGCCTAAGTTCTTAGTTGTACACCTTCAACACAGGTTTGTTCCCCTTAAAAACAGTTTCAGTTTGGCTTAGGTGTGCCCCCTGCCTCCATATGATCTGTGCTTTGTGGGTGGGGGGCCAGTATCAACAGGGTCTAAAGTTGTTCTGAATCTTGAGTTGACCTTGGAATCACCTGGGAAACTAAAAAAGAAAAACTGGTGTCTGGAGCTCACTTCCAGAAATCCTGATTCTTTTGTGGGGGTCAGGGGTGGAGGCCTGGTGTGTGGGATGAGATTTTCAGTAGCTCCCAGGTAATTCTAAAACAGAGCCAAGGTTGAAAACCACTGGTCTCGACAACTAATGAAAGTGCTATTCTTGTCAGTGGTTGTCTAGGCTTGGAATATGAGTACATGTCCTCTGGTGCACTTCTGAAAAGTTTATGTCTTTTGAGATCCCTGGAAGAGGTGAGACAGCACCGTGTCGAGACCATGCCACCCAGAACTGATGCAGCTGTCGTTCGGCCTCTAGGGGAGCTAGCTATCTAAAGATGATAGGGAACAAAGTTGGGAAGAAGCTGGGTCCTTGGTAACAACTGAGCCATGGAATACATTAACCTTAGGAGATATACAACCTTCCAGTTTCGTGTTATACCACATGAAATAGTGTATTTTCTTTACCGTTCAAGCCACTTTGGTTTGCGTTTTCTGTTACCGGCAGCCAAGGGCAAGCTAATAAATGTGAGCCATGAATCAAACCCACATTCATCTCCCCAAACTCTACATATTTTTCCCCCCAGCCTCACCCTCTTCACAGAAGACGGTGTTCACTGTCTGTCTCAGCTCCTGCCAACAGCACACAGTGAAAAACAGGTGTAAGGACGAAGGGTACATGACAGTGGGGAGGGCTACTTTCATGACATAGATCAGAAACTGGGAAGGAATAGATAGGTTATTTAGGAGGGTTAAGAGGAAAGGAGAGAATGAATCTTGGGTAGGGAGGGCTCAGATGCCACTCAAAGTGGTACTAATTACTGTGCCATTTGCAACAGTCTTCACATTTAAAAATAAAGTAAAAACTAGACTTTAAAAATTGCAGTGTAGTTGATACACAGTACTGGTTTCAGGTGTACAGCACAGCCATTTGACAATTGGATACAGTATGAAATGCTCACCACAGTAAGTGTAACCACCTGTCACCACACAAAGGCATTACAGTGTTATTGACTATATTCCCCATGCTGTACCTTCATCCCTGTGACTTATTTTATAACTGGAAGTTTGTACCTCTTTATCCCCTTCACCTATTTTACCTGTCCCCCCTTCCCGCCCTCACTCTGGCAACCACCAGTTTGTTCTGTATTTGTGAGTATAAAACAGACATATTTTTAGTTACTATATGTCATTAATTCTGAGATACACATGTATTTTCATAGTTAACATCTCTGAAATTGGAATGTATTTCACAGTTGATAGAATATCACATTTTAGATAGCAGGTTATTTTTTTCTTATTGGTGCCTTAAAAATGGTGGATTTTATTACTAAATAACATTTGGATTTGATTGAATGTAATTTTTAACTGAAATTACATATATACATAGTCAAAAGTTTACTGTGAAATGTGTTATAAAATTTATTTTGGAATAATTACGAAAATAAAAAGGTTTTTTATGAAAGTGTGATCCCCTGTCTCCCCAGCCCCTCCTTTGTGGAAGGCAGAATTTTAAGTTGGCCCTAAGATTCCTTGTGCCTTGTGTATAGGACCTGCATAATCCTCTGAGTGTGGGCATTACCATGAGTTTACTTGAGTATGATGGAATACACCCATGGTTAACTTACATTATGTGTCAAAGATGAACTGGCTTTACCTTTGCCAGAGCTGAGATCTCAGATCAGTTGGTTTTGATTAATTGGCAAGGAGGTGATCCTGGGTGGGCCTCAGCTAATCAGATGAACCCTTAAAGAGACAGGCCCTTCTTGAGGCCAAAGATTTAGAAGCATCAGAGGTTCTACTACCAGCCTTCAGGAAGTAAGTTGCCATGTCCCGGGACCACGTATCTAGACAGCTGAGAGCAACCCTCAAATGACATGGAAGGAATGGGAGCTTTGGTCACAACCACCAGTTACTGACTTCTGCCAACAATCTGAATGAACTTGGAAGATGGCTTACCTTGTATGTTTCTGCCCTTGCAATCAAGTCAGCCATTTCTCTGAGGAGCCCAGATTCCTTGAAATTGAGGACAGTATTTACCACCCAGGATCTGGCTGCTGACTATGCTCTTTGCTGCTGAGTCTGTCAGAGGCAGGCAGGCCCCAGGAATGTACTGTGGCTGCCCTTCAGATCAAAAAGCGGCAGTTTGGGGGGAATGGGGCTTTTGAGGAGCTCCAGATCTGTTCTGCCCACTGTGGTGACAGCTAGGCTGCAGGTTCACATGGTTTCTGGAGTTTCTGAGCTGTTGATCTTCCTGGCTACTGTGCAGTTGAGGGGAAAATGAGATTAGGGCAAGTCACTGCCCCAAGGCCTTTTGCTAGAATTCTACTCTTTGTCCTCAATAAATTCTCTTTGAATTGTTGTAAGCCTTTGATGTGCAGAATTCTGAAAAAAAAACAGATTTGATTGTTTTTGCCAGTGTTATCATGCCTTTTATGGAGGAGAGCATTTTCAGAGATCCTTAGTCTGCCATTTCAGAAGTGGAAACTCTGGTTTTTTAAAGTATAGTTTGACATTTTTAAGTATAGTTTGACATCATAATGCCTTTTTTTTTTCATATTTACACTTTAGAAATATTTAAGACTGCCATAGAGGCTGAATATGTGCCATATTCTAGTCCTTTCCTCCCCGAATCCCCCTTCGTGCCTCACTGTCCAGAGACTCTTCTTCCTGGCAAGATGCTCCTCAGTCCTGAGCATTTAGGGCCTTAACTCCTCCAAATGTGTAAGCTACCTTTTTCAGGGGTTCCACAGAATGGCTTTATTTACCATTCACATAAATCCTAAGTATGAGTTTATATCCCAGCTGGATCCTATGCAAAAATATTTCAAATTTATTTGCCTGGATGTGTTGCTTGGCAGGTCTATTTGTTACATAATAATATAAACGGGACTTTAATCTTAGACTTCCTGAACAAATTTGTGATTCAGCCCCGTATCTGCTGACACAGCAGCTCTTTTCAGCCTTCTGTATGCCCGGGGACTCCAAGCCAGTTTAAACTTCCTTGAGTAGCTGAATTCAGTGAAGTGAACCCGGAATCAACAGAAACGCTCCTTATTTCAGCCAAGTGCACATAAAACAGTCATTCCAGTCTACAAAGAAGGAAAACCTGGCCCCAGTGAATTCCTGGTTGTCTCAGGCTGAATGCTTGTCCCTGTGCAGCTCTGAAGGGTTCTGTGTTCTCCCCAAACTGGGCGGATGACGGGGCGGCCCCTCGGCAAACAAACCTGCCAGCTCACCTGGCCCCTGCTGCTCTAGTGCTGCAGTGCAGGGCTCTCTCTGCTCTTTGGGATGTGCCCTACTGGTACTAGGAAAAAGGGAAAAGACCTTGACCTTCCGAATGGGCTATTCAAACCCCTCTATCTGAGGAACAAAAGGCCACATGGGAAGGGGGTACCTGGTAACAAGCGGGGAGACCTGGGAGATAGCTAGGAAGATACTGCAGGTGCCCATCGCTTCTGTTCTGTTAAATTTCTGCAGAAAAGTGTGCTGTAACAAGGCTGTGGGGTGGGAGCTGCAAAAAGAATCCCGAAGCAGGCCTCCTGGGCCCACCCACGAATTTGCGAGGTCTGTTGTTCCAAACCCTCCACGTCCAATCACAGGATCGGGGAATGGGGTTCGGCCACGCTCTTGGCCTTGCCTCGCTGGCCTCCCCTCATTCTTCTGAGGCCTCACCCACCTTTCCTGTGTTGTCAGGGGGGCAGCTTTAGTGACCATCAGGCAAAGGCGCCCCTCAACCTCCACCCTTGTGGACTCAGCAGCCCTCACACCCCTTCTTAAATTGTCCTCCCTGATATTCTGGAAGCAGCACAGGGTACTCAGTGTTCCTGTCTTGTTTAGGTCTGTATTCCCTGTAAGGATCAGGCATACAAGAGGCCCCCCCTTAAGAATCATGCAATCATTGAAATACTAAACCATTTAAGGGGCATGGTCTTTCCCCTCAACCATATGAAAAATGGTGGGCCATAATATTGCACATGTAACTGTAGGTTAATGATACCAAAATAAATTGTAAAAAAAAAAAGAAAAGAAAAGAAAAGAAAAGAAATGTGACGGTAGAATAAAGACTTTTCCATACAAAAAAAAAAAAAGAAAGAAAAATGGTGGGCCTTACAGTGAAAGAGTCAAAGGGATTTTTTTAAATGTTTAAGCCTTGAGGGGTAGGAGCCAAACCACACGGCAACACAGATGGAGGTGATGTGTCCCTGCTCAGGTCACTCAGGAACTTCCTGGACCGAGAACACTGCTGGCCGTCTCCCTGCCTGGAAGCAGAGGGGCCTTGACTTAAGAGTTCATCTTGATTTTCCAACTTTACAATGGTGTGAAAGTGATACACATTCAGAAGAATCTGCACTTTAACGATTTCTCTCCTGATGCTGGGCGGGATCGGGGCGCCTCAGCTCTGGGTGAGCCTCCCAGCCACAAGGGTAACCAACCCATACACTGACAGCCGTTCTGTTTTTCCCTTTCAGAACAGTATTCAAGTTGCAGGAGATACGCAGCACTTAACTACACAGTAAGCTTTGTGTTAGATGGTTTTGCCCAGCTGTAGGGAGGCTGGGCTGAGCCATGATGTGTCATAGGTTTGGTGCGCTCAATGCATTTTTGACTTACAATGGGTTGATGAGGATGCGATCTGTATATGACACGGACATGCACTGGCCTTCCCTCACGTGAGGTGCCCTCCAAGGCTTTGCACAGTTCCTCCCGAGCAAGCCATCCTCCTAGCCTATTTCCAAACTTGGGACTCTTAAACTGGTGCCAGCCACCAGCTACCTAGTACCCACTGTGCAGTTCATCACCACACGTAAACAGACCCAGTGGATTCAGGGACAATGGTGGAGATGGATTGCTCGAGTTGGGAGTTGGATATCCCATCAATCAGAAACCACCCAGAACCTCCTGAAAGTCCACAGAGTCACATTTGGTATTTGCTGCAGCGAGTTTCAGGGGGCCGGTGGCATCTCAGCTGGAGGGAGTTAGGGAACAATAATCACAGCCTTTAAGATTACAGAGTTTTAGGATGGGCTTGGCAGGGATGGGTCAGATTTTGTCAACTAGAGGGTTGCTAGAAGAGTCAGTTGTCTTTGTGAGTGAGCAGGTGTTAGGAGGTGACACGCAGGCGTTTGGGATGTTGGAGCTGAATATGGGTGCTGGTTTGGGTTGTGTGAGTCCCAGGGCAACCATCCTGAAAGGCTGTGTGTCTGTTTCAGCGCTCTGCTCCCCCACAGTCTGGCTGGCAGCAGGGCAGCTGTGCATTTTCATCACAGGGAGCGTGTGGCAAACGGAAGAGCTGGAAGGATGCCAGGCAGCAACGTGCCTACCTGTTGGGTTTGCCTCCTCTCCCGCCAGCAGCGAAAGGTGAGGTTGCATGCAGTGACGCCTGCGAGCCTACAGGGAAGGACCTGACCTCCGAGAAATTCCGTCATTTGTCTTGGGACTCACTTCTGATCTAGACGTAAACTGCGTTCCCCTTCTGTTTGTCTAAGAGTAGAAGGAAATGCAGGCCATGCGCTCTGGTTCTTAGGGCAGAACCTGACTGTAATGAAGCCCTTCACTTGCCCGTGAGGTCTCCCAAAGTGCATGAAAGCAGAGATCCCCAGGGGAGTGTCCGGCAGCCCGGCTCTCCCTGGTAGAGCGCCCGGAGTGGGGCTGGCAGTGGAGTAAGCCCCCCACCCTGTGTTGTGCTGCTGGCATCTAGGGAGGGACCTGTGGGTGGGAGGGAAGTGCGGCTGCTGGCTCATGTGGACTCAGGGGAGATGGCTCCAGTCTTATTTCCAGTCCTCCAGGCTAATCCAGGGCTGGGATTAAGAGTCTACATTCCTTCCGGATCGTTAGAGCCAATGAATCTTTTCATGAACTATGCTGATTGGGTCCTTTGTTTCAGCTTTCACTGCTGAAATAAGTAGCATTATGTACCACTAGTTAAAAGATTATCAACTTCTCTTTCAAAAAGAGGAAAAAAAGGCCATGATGTTTGATAATCAAACTCTTGATGTCCTCAATGTGACTCTGACTTATTGCAAAATGGCCTTTTCTTACTCGTTTTTTAGCAGTGATTACACTAATAAAGTGATCATCTTTATCACTTTTAAGTGATCCCAGATTATTGACAAAGATGAGAGTGACGGGGCTGGGTTGTGGACATTTGAAGAGAAGTGTGCTCGGCAGTGACGGTCACATTCCCCAAGATGGAGAGGACCCCTTGGCCAGCGAGGTGAGATGACCAGCCCCGAGCAGACTTTCTGGAGGGGAGCCTGGGATGCATGGTGCAGTCATCTCCTGCGGCTGCTGTGACAGCACCGCAAACCGGGTGTCTTAAAGCAACAGAAATGTGTTCTCTCACAGCTCTGTAGGTTACAAGCCTGAAATCCGAGGTATGGGCAGGCCCATCCTCCCTGAGAAGATTCTAGGGGAACATCCTGCCTTGCCTCCTCTAGCTTCTGGAGGTCACTGGCATCCTTGGTGCATCTCGGTTGAGAGAGCATAACCCCAATCTGCCTCCACCTGCCCTCCCTGTGTGTGAATCTGTGTCTGTTTTCTCTTCTTATTAGAATACCAGTCACTGGATTAAGACCCACCCTAATTCAGTCTGGCTTCACTTTAATTACACCTGCAAAAACCCAATTTCCGAGCACAGTCCCATGCATAGGTACGAGACACCAGAACTTGAACATATGTTTTTGCAGGACGCAATTCAACCTACAGCATGAGGTCTGTTCTGCTTCCAAGGCAAGAGGCTGCGGGAGAGCTGGGGTTTGGCCTTTAGGATGGCCTGAAACCCTCCATGTTGCTGGAAGATTACCTTGACCTTTGAGACAACCATTCATGCCCAGTCTTACAATTTAAGATTAGCAATGGCTGCTGCTCATATGAAACCTTCATAAGATTGTATATCAGTGATACCTTAATAAAAAAAAGGGAAAAAAATTAGCAGTGGTGTGAGTTGTTTGTAGAGCAGATATAAGGAGTTGAGTGTTTCACCCTCTGGTCCATAGCATGATCTCGTCAGTGATGGAGGGAGTCTCTCTTACTTTTTGCCTTTCTGCCCTGAGCCAGGATAGTTAAGCTGGAGTAATAAACAGCCCTAAAATCTCCGTGGCTTCAAACAACAAAGGACGATTTCTTGCCCGGGTCAGCAGGTCAGTGTCACCCAGGCACCGGAGGTGACAGGGCATTCCCCGCCTGGGGTTCCAGTATTGCAACCAGGTACCTGGCCCTGAAGGGACTTGCTCCACTTCTTAACCTGGACCAGTCCCACCACCGGGCCCAACCACAAGGGGGCAGAACTGCCCACCTGGAGACGGTGAATAGGAAAGGTTTGGCCAAATACACGGTGTGCTGGGAATGCCCTATTTTTTGTTTGTCACCTTGTCCTCGGGTTTCCATTAAGCACTTCCACTTCTGGGAGGCCCTCACTCCTGTCCCCTTCTGTGCATCTAAGGTTCCTTCCCCTAACCGCTCTCCCAGGGCCCTGCTCTTTACAAACTTAGTTAAAGCCAAGTTGGTGGTGGTGGTGATGGGTGTAGTCAGGTATTCACATCGGTCCTCGCAATTTAAGGCCATGGGCGTGCAGCTGCTGGGGCTATGCCACTGAGCATGCAGCCAACGTGCCTGTTGCAAAGGAGCTGGCATTCTAGCTACTTAGGTCCAGGATACTTTGGGTTACAAACAAGAACTCCATCTCAAACCTACTTAACCATAGCCACATTCTCTGGACGGGGAAGTCTAGAGGAAGGGAAGGTTCCAGGCATAGAGCACCTGGGACTCAGCCGCTTTCCTCTGGCTCTTTGTCCAGGAGGCTCTGCCCCTGTACTAGCTTTCTCTTGTCAACAAGTGTCTTCCAGCCGCAACTGTGATGAGAGAGTTCCTTTCATTCAATGAAGAAGAAAGAGACCTTTCCAACAACGTAGTAAGCCCTTCCCTTCCTCTGCCTGTGACAGTCCCTGGACACAGAGCAGTGGCCGGGGGGATGCCATGCATTGCTGGCTTTAGTCTGGGTCATGGACAGGCACTGTTGCCTTAGAGCCTGGAGGCGGCTGGTGGGTGCTCACCTCCCTTAGGATGCAGGCCGGAATGAGGAGTGTTATCGGTTTGCTCAGGCTGCCATAAAAGGTACCAAAGACTGGGTGGTACAGACAGCAAAACTTGATTTTCTCACAGTTCTGGAGGCTAGAAGTCTGAGATCAAGGTGTCGGCGAGATTGATTTCTTTGAGGCCCCTCTTGGCTTGCAGCCGGCTGCCTTCTCCTTGTGTCTTTACTTGGTCTTCCCTACTTGTCTGCGCCCTAACCTCCTTTGTAAAGATACTGGTCCTGTGGGCCCTCTTTTAACTTGATTACCTCTTCAAAGAGCCTATCTCCAAATACGGTAACATTCTGAGATACTAGGGGGTTAGGAATTCAACCTAGGCATTTTATGGTGGACACAGTAGAGCCCATACAAGGAAGGAAGGTGTTCTGAGCAAAACAGCTTCTTTTCAGAAGGTGGAAAAGGGACATGGATACTGGATGGGCAACCAACAGGATCCGTGCCACAGGCAGAGAAAAAAAACACCACATAAATGCACAAGATAGTGTCATATAGTGAAAAGTGTTTTTCAAGACAATGAAACTGGGCACGGTAGTCAAGAGGGACTGCAGTGGGTGAGCACCATTGGCAGGCACGGCTGGGATTGCCTTTCTGAGGAGAGGACATGGGAGCCCATGCCAGGCGGAGAGCTGAGCAGGGAGCAGAGTGCCGGGCAGCCACGCCAAAGGCCTGAGGGGGAATGCGTGTGGCAGAGCCAAGGGGCAGAAAGGAGGCCTGAGTACGCGGTGTCTTCATAAGCAGTTGCCCAGCAGGTCACTCGGGGCTCTAGCGATTTGGGGTCGCACCCAAAGATCAGCTGCCTCCGGGGAAATGCAGCAACTACTACAGGCCACGGTGTGTAGGGTTTGCACCTGGCCAATCCTACAGAGATTCGCCTCTCCCGAGGACAGACTTCAAACCACCGAAAGCCCACGCCGGAGCAGGAAGGCCCCCTAGAGAGTGGTGCCATGTCTAGTGCTGTAGGACCCAGAGTCCTGGACTCCAGCTTTCAAGGCCCGGCCTGCAACCAAGTGTGGCACTCCCTAAGGGCTAAAGGCAGGAATGAAGAAATGGGTACAATAATTTATCTTAACCCACAGGACTCCAGCCTGGGATAGACTCTGATGGTTTGGGAGGGAAAACAAATGAGTCTTCAGAAGCAGAGATATTTATCTACAGAGCAGCCTGACCACTCAGCCAATTGTAAAAGGAAGGTACACAAGCTTAAAATGCTACCCCATAAATGTTGTAGATCCTGACATAAGTAAGCAAGGTGTACATACCATGGGCACTATTTTTCCCCTAAAAAGTGTATGTAAAGAGCCTCCTGAAGGCCAAGAACTAGATTGCTGAAGTCTAATTCTTCATTTGAAGGTGGGCAGGTTCAGAAAATTCTGCCACCCCAAGCCCAGCTTCACCACGTCATACTCACACTGCTGTGGCTGCCGAGGCTGCGTTTTGTTGGAAATCCCCCTCATGAGAGCAAGTATGCCAGGATGTGGCCTGCAGGTCCCACCAGGGCTCCTGCCCTAAGAGCCATTTTAAGTGCCAGCTTCTTCGTGAACTTATCCTGACCGGCAGGGATTTCTTTCCCGCAGCCTCAGCGAGTTTGCAGCGCTGTGGGTAAAACTGCAGTATTTCCAGAATCTCTGGCCTGGCCTTAGTGCATCTCTATATCAATAGGTGTGTCCCTCTGGTGGAAAGAAGCCATCTCCATATCAATAGGTGATTCCAAGGGTGGGGGGAGCGAGGGTATATCTGGACCAGAGAGTTTTGGTGGGGTCCCTTCTTACAGCCAGGTTGCAAGAGACACTGGAGAGCAGAAGTGGACAACTGCTTGTAAGCAATAAACAGCTTTCTCCCATTTTATTTCTCCCTTTGACTGATTTCAGCTTCAAAGGTAATTTGCCCGTTTTTTTCCCTCTGGAGTTATAGGCGCCATGCACATTAGACTAACTCTGTGTCCGCCTCAGTCAAAGGGACGCCCTGTGATGTGCGTGAGGTGTTATCCCGTAACTTGAGCATAAACCCTGTCTCAGGCAGGGACCTTCTGTTTGAAAAGCACACCCAGAGGAGCTTGAACAAAGAAAGACTCGCTGACACACAGGGCACAGGGCCTTCTGATAGAACCCACAGGTGGGCAGTTGGATTCCATGAGGCACTGCAGCCCTACATGGGAAACCAGGAGTGGCACTTTAAAACCTGGCCCTAAAATCCTTTGAAACTTCTCAACTCCACTGTGACAACTCACTGCACTGTCCACGTCCCCTTCCCTTGACTCAGGAGCTTCTTGTAACAACTCTGACCAACACCGTGTGGTGGCGATGACCCTATGTGACACGTGAAGCTGGGTCATAAAGGCCATGCAGCTTCTACCTTGTTTTCTGGAACACTCGCACTAGGAACCCTGAGCCACCGTGTCAGAAGTCTGACCACTCAGGCACCATTCTCTAAGGAAGCTAAGCCACATGCAGAGCCCAAGCAGAGCTGTCCTGGCTGTCAGTCCCAGACATGCGAGGGAGTGAAGGACCCTTCAGGGAACCCCAGCCTCCAGCCATACAGATTTCCCATCTGGGGGAGGTACATATATTGCAGAGCAAATATAAACCATCCCCCTGCGCTCTCTCTCAATTCCTGACCCACAGAGCACACGAGTATAATGAAATAATTCTTTTTAGTGCTAAGTTTGGGGATATTTTATACAGCAGTAATAACCAGAACACATAATTAGGCTCTGTCACCCTGGGAGCCCCATGGTCTCTTTCTTCCTTTCTGTCCACGTCAGCATCATGGTTCTCTCTGTGCACATGAAAACAATATTGTCATCCTCTGCCTGGCTTCACATCAATACTCCATTCAAACACTCGAGATTCTGAGTCTTAAGCCCAAACACTGAGAAATGGGATCCAGCAGTCACCGCGCTTGATGACAGTGTTTGCAACGTCCGGGCTACTTGGATGATATATTTATGCATACATTTGCTATACACTCTCTCTTGCTACTTTTATTCTCATAGTACTTATCCCTCTTTGCAATTCATACTTTTCTTGTTTACATGGACATCATCGTCCCACTTGCTAAAATGTAAGGTTTGTCAGGTCGGGGTCTCTGTCAATCCTGTCATCCGTTGTATCTTAAGCAACTAAAACAGTGCCTGGAATACCGTAGACATTCAGGAGTTTTTATGCAGCTTATAAACACCTATAGGTTTTCACATATGTGAGGTAAAAGTCCTAAAAGTCCACGTTTGCAATCCTGCAATGTGAGCTTCATAAGAGCTGAGACAGCAGCTGGTGGAAGGTGGCCCAGTCAAGTCTGACTTCATGTCTCCTTGAAGCACATGCTCAAATTCCCAGTAAACACATCAAGTTTACTGTGACTGTGCAGCGATGTTTTGGCTTATTTCCCTTTTTGTTTGCTAGTGTTGGAAATGTTACATTTTAAAAATAAGATGATCTCTAAAAGTCAACTGAAAACCAAGCTAGCTTTCCATCACCCCAGAGCCAATGATCCAGTTGACCCGTCTGACATTTCCTGATGGCTGCTGACTGCTCCTCAGAAGTCCTGGACAGGAAGGTGGGCTAGCTGTGGAGCAGCCCCCCATTCAGGCCTCTCCGTCCTTTCAAAGGAGGCTCTGGCGAGTGCACAGATGTGGGAGGCAGGGACGCCACTGGGGCCTTCTTTGACTTAGGAACAGGAACTCTCACACATTTTTGATGGGGACAGAAAATCATATACTTATTACAGAGGAAAAATTGGCCCCAGAGATCAAAGACCAATAAGACAAATGCATACTGCTGCAATATTTTTAATATCAAAGAACTGGAAACAACTCAAATGTCAATCGAGGATGACTTGTTGAGTAACCAATGGTATGTCCTCATTATGGAGCATTTTATAGAACATTCTATCTGGCTCTGTGGAGTGATATCCAATAAACTGCTAAGAAATAAAAGCAAGATCAAGGGAAGTGTGAAAACGTATGCCATCATTTATCATTTGTTTATATATATATTTAAACGGAAAGGTAAAATGGAAAAAACTGACTATTGTAAAAGGAGGAAACATGGCGGAGAGGACTGTGTCAGATACAGACTTCTCTGAGTACATCTCATTTTGTGAATCTGACTTTGGAACCATGTACATAGTTTACATAATCATAAAAAAATTAAAATTAAAAAAGCCATCTCTAAAAATGTAAGCTAACCAAGGCAAATAAACCACAACTCTGACTCAGTTTGGGGGCAGAACCACAGAGAAAGGAACCATCCCAAGTGATTTTAAAACCATACATCTGCACTGACGTACACCCTAAGTATAAAAAGAATTGCAAGAGAAAAATTGTAACGGTGAATAATTATTTTTGTGTGATAATTTTGGTGGTATTATTCTGAGGATTTAAAACAATGTGTAATTGTTTAGGTGATTTTGAGAAAGAGGTTTTCAGAATGAGGAAGCAGAACAGATGTTAGATCAATGCAGTTACATTAAAAACCCTGTAGTCCTGAGCTGAATTGAAGTATCACTATATACTCATGTAGTGTTTTTTCTTTAAAAACAAAAAACGCCAAAAAACTCCTAGTACATATTTCCTACCTCTGTTCACTAAAATCAAGAACAATGACCCAATGACTACACTTGGGCACTCCCAGCACCGAGATCATGACCTCTAAATAACATTCACCACTAAAAGGAACCAGGGGTCCCTGCAAACAAAATGGATGTCAGAGCTGCGGCATAAGTTGTATGAAATAAGCTTGAAACATCTTGCCATTCGAGAGAACAACAAACTATCAAAGACCACTAGGCTTATGTCTGGGGGAATCAGCCAGCCCAAAGCCGTTCCCAGGAGTTAAAAGATCAGACACTTTGAACAAAAGCGAAGGATAGTAAGTGCAATGGATTGATTAAGCCCTAAATTCATTATGTCCTCAAAGAAGAAAACAACTCTCCCTGGGCCCCTTGGAGAGATGCCAATGAACTCCCCTGGAAACTGACAAAAGGGGAAAGTCAAAAATTTATCCTGCCTTTCCTATACAAACCCAACCTCCGGGTAACAAAATAAGTGACAGAAGAGTTTCTTTATAAAGTGTGCCAGCTAATGAGGGAGGAAGAAACAACAGCGCTAGGATATTCTTTGCCACCCCTAAAGAAGAAACAGATCTGTGCAGCGATCACATGGCTCCCATGGAAGCACCCAGCACCCCAGTAAAGTAGTCTTGCAAAAATAAATGCAACCGGACTCTGGTTACATCTCTAGATTTGACTACTGATATGTAAGAAATAGAGAAGGCAGGCCCTCCAGAGATGCACTCTGGAAAACCCAGACTGTGAGAAAGCCCACAGGACAAAAGCACTTCTAACAAGCTTCAGGTTATTCCAATATATGCTAAAGCAGAGAACCACTGCTACTGATTAGAGGAGGCTTAAGAAGCGTATGAACAAATTACAGAGCACGGACCTAATTCAAACAAATCATGAACTGCTCAGAAATTTTAACAATGACTGGGTATTTGAAAATATTAAGGGATTACTGCTAACTTTTAGGTGTGATTGGTATTCAGGCTATGCCTTTTTAAAGGTCCTTATGGCTTAGAGATACATGCAGAAATATTTACAGATGAAATGATATGATGTCCAGGATCTGCTTCAAAATCATGATGGGGTGGGAGCAGAGATGACACAAGACTGTATTAATTGTGGAAGCTGGTGATTTGGACATGGGCTTCATTATAGTATTCTCTCTGCTCTTGTGCATGCTTGCAACTGTGCATAATCAAAAGTTTTAAAAGCCCCCTGCCAAATAGTATGAAACCTGGGAAGGGGTACAAATTAATACCTGTTAAGTACTGGCTAGTCAGACTAGCACAGATTGGCGCTATGGAAGGACAAGGGGAAGTTGGTTTCCATAGGGGAATGTGAATGGAGGGATGATAGAGAACAAGGTATGACCCGGGGAGGAAGGGCCCAGGCATAATCTACAGTAGGGTATCCCAAGCAGTCAGGCATTCATATGCTGGGGCTGTGGGATTTCGTAAGTGGGAAGCAGGTTTGACGATAGCAGATGAAACCCACCAGTGTAGAACGGGCCCATATGCCATCCATATCAGCGTCGTACACCCTTTTAGGTGGGGCACCTGTTCTGTAGACCCCCAAGTCACTCACCTGCTGAGGGTAAAGAGGCTTGTGCCCTGGGACCCCACCTGTCCGCAGCAGGAAGGACGAGCACACCACTGCTTTGACACTTTACTCTCAGGATATGGCCACACTCTTGGCCACACCTGGTGTTCTGCACAGGGGACTGGGGAGTGTGAAGGTGTCTGACCCATCACAGCACCATTTGGAAACACAAAGTTGTGGATAATAGATCTAACAAAGTCTTGCAGCACCCCAGGAAAGCAGGTTTGCAGACCCTCATTCTGATGTCAGAGAGATCGCAGCTGAGACTGTGGGAGTGGAAGAAAAATGCCAAGAGCAGCTCTGTTTGACTAGACAGGACCCTAGATGGCGTCCTAGAACTCATCTGGATTTAGGGCTTGATCGGCAACGCACTTCCTCGGGCTCCACCTCACACCGAGGCAAAGACAAAGAATTTTTAAAACATCTGTGATGAAATCTCACCTAGACTAACATGAGTGTGGGCATTAAAACTTCCAGCTCAACTAGCTTTTAACATTTGACTTGAACGGTCTGCCCCACCTGATCCATCCCCGCCACCCCACCCCACCCCAGCCTCAGTGTTTTCTTTCTTGCTCATTTATCCCAGTGGGTCCAGGCTAGACAGGAAGAGAGCCAGGAATCTCCTCCTAGAAGGCCCTGGCCTAGCTCATGTTCAGCGACAAGTCAGGTGGGCAGGGAGGAGCGACAGATTTTATTTCTTCAGTTATAACACCAGGTTATGTTCTGAGATACGATTTCTCAAAAGGGAGTAAGTTCAGGCACAATCTATGCTTTAATGTTGGTTTCTTTAGAGTCTGTGTGGGTTCCAGGCCCCGCCATGGCTCTGATGAGAAGGCTGGCAGGCGTGTCACAGAGGGGATGTGGAAAAGAGCAGCCCGCTGGGTCATGGCAGAAGCCCCATCACTGTGCCACTTGCACAGGGGTACAGTTTGGCCCTCAGCATGCCAACGACTTCTTCATAGCAAGGCTTGACTGTAACAGTTACAGGAGGATTGGCAACCATCCCAGACACATGCCATAAGCTTTCCCTCCCCAGCCAGTGAAACTCAGAGTGACATTCACACAGCATTTTGAAAGCTGCCCGCTCCCCTGCAAGAAACGTATGGGAGAGTGCATAATCTAAGGGATGGGATTAAAGCAGAACAAACACATGACAGCAGCCGTTTGGGTTCGGGGCTGCCGCCGTGCCACTCCATGGATCGTGTGCGGTGCTGCCCTGGAAACCTGGGCCAACAGGTTGGGAGGGGTGAGGCGGGGTGTGGAGGGCCACCTGTTACAGTCAGTGCCCCCAGGTGAGTCTTTGAGAAAGAGAAAGCCCAGCTCTCTGCATCCCTGTGACCCCACTGCACCCTTAGAAGTCATAAGGCGACACAAAGATAGTGACCTTGGACACGTGATTGGCCTGGAAGGAGCGGTCCAGGTACTCCGACATGTCAACGTCCACCTCCAGCGTCTGAGGCCCCTCCAGGGTCTGGACAAGGATCAGCTCCCCCGTCTGCCGGTCTGAGCGCTGCATCACAAAGTGGCCACGGCTGTTCCCACCCACGATCCCGAACCGCAGGCTGTTGGGTCCAGTTCGGCCGGGGGCTGAGGCTGTTGCCATGCGGAAGAGTGTGATGGGCGTCTTCAGGTTGGAGGGCAGAGAAAGGTAATGGAAGGAGATGGTCTTAGGCATGTGGTGGCAGGGTCTGCTGTCCATGGGACAGGGGTTTCGCTCACACTGGCTGGAGCAGAAGCAAAATTGGGGTGTTAGCTTTGCAGAGGCTCAGGAGGGGCTCTTGACCTGGCTTGTCTGCCCCACCTGCCCTCTTGCACCAGAACAACCCAGCCTGGGTCCCTCAACACCAGTGCTCTGAAGCCACAGGCAAATGAGTGTGGCTGGTGTCAGAGGCGCTCCCTGCCCCATCTGTGCACGTGTGTGTATGCATGTGCGTGTGTATTCATATATGCTATTACAGAAAAAGTTTTGACAGAAAAGCCGGGGAAGATTAACACTGGAGCTGGTATTCACACCAGGTGCCTCTTCTATGCATGCTGAGACCTCTCTGATGGTGGGACTCTGGCAGTAAACATGCAACTTCCTGGAGTGTGGTGAACCTTCCAAACACCTAGAGTTTATTCTTAAAGCAGGAAACCCTGTCTTCCTTAAGCATTTGGAGTCAGGGTCTTGTGGAAGTGCTTTTGATATTTCTTTACCTTACCCAGCATAAAGGCAGATGCAATTTAGCTATTTGGTGACTCACATCCTCATGGTTATGCAGGTTGAATATCACATCTGTTAACCAGGGGTGTCTCCAAAGGCTATACATACAGGTCCCTCTGTTCCTTTACTAAGTGACTGCTGAGGAAGTTTCACTCTCAGTAAGGAACTGTCACTCTTCGGTGGCACTGACTCTCAATGCTTCTAATCTGCTCTAGCCCAAAAAGCAATTCAAATATGTAAGCTTGTGAAACCAATTCATCACAAAGACAATGCTAAGGCTCTTGTGATCTCTTCTTCAGAAGAAAATGCATGTACTTTGTGATAGCTGTAGTAATTTCCTCAAAGGCCTGTCTCTCACCTTTTGAAAAAAAAATCTGTTAGGTGCTGAGGTTACTAGATGTTGAACCTCCTAGTGCGAATGGAAAAGCAGAGTGATAGAATGCAAGGATTCTTATAGGACGTAGGAGACATGACGTGACTGCTAGTTACTAGCTACGTGACAGGAGAAGACAATACTTTCCCAAATGTGTGTAACATATGCTGCTTCCTGGTATGGTCACCACAGCATAGGTCATGACAGAGCTGTGCCAGGGTGACCAGTCACCTTCCACGTGCGCACAGGGGCACCTAGAATATCACAGGCACGCTGGGCTCTGCGGCACAGAGCAGCAGCGCATCTAACGCCCAGAGCAGTGATACTACTGAAGGGAGGTGGGGGCTCGGGGAAGCCAGCTTCCGGCTCCCTGCCCTCAGTCTTTCCTCTGACATAATTGTACCTTCTCCCACGAGCCTCTAGGATGGCTGGCCCAGCACCCTGGGAGGCCTGGCTGAGAGAAGCGTGGCCAGCCATGGCTCTACTCACAAGGGAGACGTCTTCACGTAGCTCACGTTGCCGCTGCCCTCGGGGCACTCGGGGCTGATGCACTGGAAGCCTCCTCCAGTGTTGATGCACATGGTCCCCCAGGGGCACAGGTGCTGGGTGCTCACACACTCATTGACATCTGAAATACGGGATACCCGGTGAGGGTGAGGGACCCCCCACCCCCACCCACTGCCCCTCCGTCACTGACAGGACCGTGTAAAAGGCCGACTGGCACGGAAATGTGGTGCTTCATGTGTGGTGAACTTCCTAGAGCCCCAACACTTACTCTTGAAATGGGAAACCCCATCTTCCTTAACCATTTGAGATCCAGGTCTCATGGAAGTGCTGCAGAACCATGTTGGGGAACTCCCCTCCCAGTGTCCCGTCCTCCCTCCCTGGGGTGTGATACGTTACTGAGGGGCTGGAAGCACAAACGAGTGTTAGAGCGCTTCTCTCAGACCTGTCTCCTCCCCAGCCTGAAAGCCCTGGAATCTCCCCTCGGGGTCACGCCCCTTAAGATTCAAGTCTTCAGGAAAGCCTTCTTCTCAGCCCACCCCATGCCCCATGCTGACCTCACTCTCTTTTGAATGAGTCCTCTGCTCCCTTCACAGTGGGTTCCCAGCCGGAGGCTGTTTCTTCCCAACCTTGCACAATCCTACATGCATACTTGTGGGATGGATGGATGGATGGATGGATGGATGGATGGATGGATG
>JAQQAC010002629.1:11361385-11379026 GCA_029783875.1 Phataginus tricuspis
ATGGATGGATGAATGTTTGGATAGATGGATGGATGGATGGATGGATGGGTGGGTGGGTGGATGGATGAGTGGAGGGGTGGGTGGGTAGATGGGTGGATGGATGGGTGACAGCTCTCTGGATGCCTTCTCTTACTCCAGTCCCAGGTACCCACTCCTCAGCCCTGCAATGAGCCCCAGGAGGATGTCACTGGGCAGCCGACTCTTGTCTCACATCCCACAACAGCCCGTGGAGATGCCCTCTGCCCTCCTTCTCCCCATAGTTCAGAGCCTTGTTTGGGGCCAGCTGGGCTCTCCCGCGCCCTGTAGCCCCTGCCTCTGCCGCAGCCTCACTCACCCTCACAGCTCTTCCCGTCAGCCAGGGTCCGGTATCCACTGGGGCAGGCACAGCGGTAGGAGCCCGGGGTGTTCACACAGGCGTGCATGCAGAGCCGGGGGCGGCCCTCCTGCCTGTAGAGCTCACACTCGTTCACATCTGGGGATAGAAGCGCCCAGCATGACTCCCGGAGCCACGTGGCTGGTGTCCAGCAACTGTAACCCGGGACCCCTGCACCCCAGTTCCTGCAGGTGAGGCAGCTGAGGCAAAGTGGCTGGGCCTGGAGGGGCCAGCAAACCCTGCCCCCAGCGGAGCACCCGGAAGAAGACTCAGGGGACTCTGCGGAGGCTGGCGCGTCAGGTGTGGGAGCCCAGCGAGCAGGTGTGCGCCACAGGCTCAGACTCCCCGCCTGGTTCGTAGGCCGCCCGAACCCCCCTCCTCAGCGTGGAGAGTCTTGTTGCTGCTGCCTGTTAGCACCATTTGACTCAGGTTTCAACCCTCAGGTTCGAGGGTTTTTCAGAAGGCACTCCAGTCATCAGGAGAGGCCAGGAGAAGGGGCGGGTCCACAAAGCTAAGCCAGAAGAGCCCAGGGAACGGGTCTCCCAGGGAATGACCCCGTCCGGCCTGCGCGGCCGGCGGCCCCCCGCTCTGTGATCCCAGCCACGCCGGAGGAGGAGGGGGCTCAGGGCTCCTCTGGCCTCTGTGCGCGCTTTGGGCGGCACCCTGGCCGGGTTCCGACGGGCAGGCGAGCCTGGGCCCGCCGGCTGTTTTTCTCTACAGCCTCGTTTTCTTGCGACTGCCTCTGACGTCCCGCTCTTAGCAACCACTGGGCGGTGAACGGCCCGGCTCTCCGGGACGAGCCCGCCGCGGGGCCACCTACCCTGGCAGACGCTGTCGCCGGCGGCGCCGCTCAGGTGGAAGCCCGCCTCGCAGCGGCAGTGCTGCGCCCGCTCCACCTGCGCACAGCGCGGCGCGCGGCTGAAGGCGGGGTCGCCGGCCACGTTCCCCGGGGCGGCGCCTGCGGGGGGAAGACAGCCTCAGTGCCCGGCACCTGGGTCCCACCTGCGCCGGCCGGGAGGAGGGCCGAGCCGGGCGCGGCCGCTTCCCAGCGTTCCCCGGAGTGGGAGGGAAAGACAGGGAGTTACCCGAACACGCCGCTCGGGCGCGCGCAGAGCAGGGAGCGCGCGGGGGCACCTCGCGCGGAAAAGCTGGGCCGCGAAAGCGGCGGTTTCGCTTCGGAGGCCTGGCAAGCACCAACATGCTAACCGCCATCGCTGGGGTTTACGACACTACTTTTCCTGTCGCTGTTCTTATTTACTGTTGTAATTTTTATGTTTTCTGAAGTGGCTAAGCCTTTTGTGTTTGTTTTTTAACTAAGAACAGAAATCGATCTTCTATTCAGAAGAACGTGTTGGTTCTTGCAAGTTTTCAAAGGATTTAGAGCTCTCATGTGGGGGGATCATAGAGGATGCGGTGGTGAAGATAATCGGATACGCTGGAGGACACACATTGTATGACTCCACTTCTGTGAGACCGACTCAGAAAAGAATGGCTGTTGGGGGAGGTGGGGCGGGGTCTGGGGAGTGACGTTTCGTGGGTGGAGCTTCAGTTTTGCAGGATGAAAAGCGCTCTGGGGATGGGTGGTGGAGATGGTTGCACAACAGTGCGAATGTACTCAAAATGGTTAAAATAGTACATTTTATGTTTGCCTATTTTTACCACAATAGAAAAAAAGAGTGAACGATTACCCCAATAAAAATATCTGGAGAGAGGCTTTCCTGGCAGAGCTAATGGGAAGGAAGGCTCCCTACAGAGGACCAGGTGATCAAGAACCCAGTCATTTGCCGCGCCATTGATGTGACGACATGAGCGGGCTCCGGGTGCACCTGCTTACTCTGCCCTCCCCTTCGTGGGGAGGTTCCTCTCCAGGGCCCCTGGACCCAAGAAACAATTCCCAGGTCTTGACAGCAGGCGCCCTGGCATACAGCGTTCAGAACACTCAGAGCCCAGAACCAGCACACTCGGGTTGAAAGGGGGCCGTTTCTTTTTCCTTCCTGTTTTAAGGAGAAGGAGGCCCTGCCTTGAGCCTGTTTCCATAGGGAACAGCCCAGGAGACTCAGGGTGTGGACAATAATCTCATGAGATATCTAGTTATTCAGCTTGAAATATTCCAGCCGGTAGCAAAATCTACTAATTTTGCAGTATGTGATGGGAGTATTTAAAAGGAGAAGCTGCTCTGTAGAGGAAAGGTTGACAAGGGAAGGTGGAGCAAGGGAACTTCTCAGGCCAGATTCCCAGCCTGGGGAGTTCTCAAGTTGGGAGTCAGTCTTTCCAGCTGCATTTTTTTTTTCCATTAAAAAGATCAAAACTCTATTACACCAAAGAGCTAAACTCCATCCCAAATAACCAACTCTCAGAAGCAGAAGTATGGATGGATGAAGAGCCCACTCCCCATGTGGGGAACTGAGCTCCTGCCCTGTCTGCCTTGGGCGGCCCTCCACTCTCTGCAGTGGAAAGTCCTCACCCAGCCCACGATGGCGACGTACCTGTCTGGGCCTGCTGCTGACAGCGGCTCCCAGTCCTTCCCGGAGGACAGATGCATTTGTACTGGTTGACTCCTTCTACACACGTCCCACCGTTTTGACAAGGCTGGCTGGAGCATTCACTGACATCTAGGAAAATAAATCATTTTCAAGTGTATGTATGTGAGTTCTAATTCTAAAACCCAAACATCAAGGATGGGTTAGCTTGCTTGACAGGGTGGCTTTCCATCTCCCCGCTCTGCTCTGGCCACCGCCCCTGCCCCTGCAAGAGCTGGGAGGGGCAACGGGGCTGAACTACCGCCCACCCTCCACTCAGCACACCATGTACCCTCACACACACTGTGCCCACGTGGAGCTCTCCTGAGGGAGCTGGCCCAGTCACCCAGTCACGCTCCACCCAGAGGCACCATTTTCTAACATGCAGTATAGACAACTATAGTGGCGCAAAAGTGCCCACACTGCCTCTGAGTCAAGCCCTACCTACGCCCCAACTCCCCACCAGCATGCACCCAGGCAGAACGCCTTTTGAACATGAACGCAATTCAGAGGAGTTCCAAGAGGGAGGGATGGCCCATCAGAATGGCCACAGATGGGGAAAATCAACCCTCTCCAAGTTTCTTGACCCTCAACATTTCCTTAGTGTTGGGAAAGGGAAATGTTCCTTGCTCATGTACAAGACAGTCCTGTGGAAAAGCTATATATTAGGAACAGATACATATTTAAAAGTTTAATAGGTTTTTCTCTGTGTGGTGGGAGTACAGATCATTTTTCTTTATTTCTTTATATTTTTTGTGCTCTTCTATTTTTCCACAATGCACATTTCTAAATCTTCTCATTAGGAGAAAAGGTAACACCTGCTTGTTATGAATTCCTTACACCCAGTGTTGATGTACAGCGCACAGGCCTTTTCCACCAGAGACAGAGGGTTTGCCAGTTCACGGACTTCACTCCAGCATGTTGGGAGGGAAAATTGGAAGGCTGTGCCTGCTGGCAGAAAAGCATCCTTCCCTGCTGTGTCTATCAAGAGGAAGAAAAAGGTGCCTCACTCCTGATGAGAACAGCAGCCTTGCTGGGGGTGGCTCGGCAGGGACCACACCTTCCCTTCAGCCCCCTCGTGAGTGGGATGCGCTGCAGACTGTTACACGGTTTCTATTACCCACGAGAAGACCCAGACCACCCAAGTGCTGCTTATCGCTGGGAAAGGAGCATTTCAGTTTCTCAGTAACCTCAGCCTGGTTGTGGTCTCCCATACATTCTGTCTTCAGACAGCCAGTTTCCAGGCATCTGTCTTGAATGCTGAGCTTGGAATTCCCATTTCTATCCATTGTTCCATGCCATCATCCCTCAACAGCAGGCTGAAAGTGACAGGCCACTAGGCCATTAATCTGTGGAGAGCCAAGGATGTGAACACTAGTGTCTTTCATTGTGGGACCTGCAGGGCCTCCAGTGGAAGGCACGGGGCCTGGCTGCACCTGGCTGATGGGGAAACAGGGAGCAGGGGTGGGGCATCCCTGGCTTAACAGAGAACCACTCTGGTACCCTGGGACCCCATGCTCTGTCTCCCTGTCTGGATCTGGTTGTGCAGGATTTTCATTCCCGGACAGGCTCTACAGAGACGCTCTTTGTGTCTTATCATGATCTGAAGTTAGAGACATTCCATGGCCTGATGCCCAGGCCTGGCGCCCCGTCTTTGTCTTGACTGAGGTTCGGTTGTCACCACATTCACATCTGTCCCTAGCTGTGGCATTTAGTTACATGCATGGTGACCTCAGAGCAGTAAAAAGGGGCACTGGCAGAGGCTGGCAAGCTGGGAGAATGGAGGATAATTCTGTGTGAATCTTCTCTTTTGTGAGCACTTACTATTTTCCTGGAATGGAGCTATAGGGTTAACATGCATGGTCTGATTTTTTTCCCTTTTATTCTTATTCTTTCCTGTGTTCCGTCATCTCATTGCAAAAATCTCCATTTCTCCAATCTCTGTCTGAGGTTTTCTTATTTTTATTGATGTTGTCCTTTCATAGTTTTTATCTTTTATAAGTTGCTTTCAGTTTGTATGGAAATATTATACAGTTATAGTCTTCATCTGTTTTATAGCCATATCTTTATTGTCTGTAGAGATTTTTTATTCTCATTTTTCTTGTAAGAGTTTGTATCAGATTTGACACGAGTCCTTTCCTGTTACTCCTACTGGGGGAAACAAGTTTTCCTGCATAGCTTTTCTGCCTGCCTGACTCCTGTCCCACCTCATGGTGGCTCACGCGCCCCCAGCTCTGCCCTCTGCTCCCTTCCCCCAGTTTCTCTGGGCCATCTCTTTCATTTGCACTGATTTTTCTTGTTGGGCTCAATTTCGATTCCCCTGCCACTGGAGCCTCCTCTGTCCTGGAAAGTTCTGAGAGTTCCCAGGGGCCAGATGATGCCACCAACTGATGCTTCCCATTGAGAAGACGAACCCTACACGTGAGAAAACTGGCCCAGGAAGGCCAGACTGAGATGGATTCTAATAAAACTACTACATTTTAAATGAAATGAAAAAAACCATTTGGGCATCTGGGGACGAAGACCAAGATACTTAGGATGGCATCCGGAGTATCGGTCACAACAGAGGACATGCAGGAACAGATTTAAGATACTCCAGGAAAGAAAATGGGACCCAAGCATTTAACGTCCAATCCAAGTGGCGTCCAGTGGAGGGAGTGCACACTTTTTGAAAGTGCAAGAACTTGGGGCATTGCCCCCGAGTACCTCCTGAGGAATCGACTCGTATCATTAATGCACAGCATTCTAAGGACAGATGGCTGACAGCGAGGACTCTGGCAGAAGTCTTGTCCAAACAAAGCAGAACTCTCGCCTGAATCTGATCTGGAGTCAGCGACTGGTTTATAAGAAATAGAGACCCCAAGTGAACGACCTTCCAGTTATAAGACAAGTAAGTCCTAGGGATGTAGTGGACAATGTGACTGATCTCAGCTCTCCATCCTGAGCCAGGTCTTGCCTGTCTCTACCCCCTCCTCATCGGTGCTCCTCCCACGGTCCAAGGATTTAAATATTATCATTATGCTAAAAACTCCCAACTGCTATCTCTGACCTTCCTCTGCCTTGAGCTCCAGAGTTTACATCCAACAGTTGAGCTGACAACTCTGTTGGGAAAGGCAGTTTTTAGACCCCGCTTAGCTGGACAATAAGCCTCGGCCTCAAACACTTAACAGGAGATGGAGAGCCCACATAGCCTGTGCCAGGCTTGCCACCTCCTGTGGGAATATCTGTCCCTGTTTCAAGCTCAACGAGTGTGTATGTAGTGGCCCCAGGCACAACCTCGGCTTTCAATATTTCCGACTACCTGGGGAAGGAGTTGGGGTCCTTCCCTGCAGCGAGAGAGGGGCACACACAAGGGAATTGCCTGGTGTTGATGCCGAGAGGGACCTGTTGCCACGGGGTCCCACCCCCTCTATGGAGGCTGAGCTTGCCATCTGTTCTCCACGTGAGTGGAGCATTGTCCAGCCAGTGTCCAGCCCAGCGGGTGTGCTGGTGGCTCTGATGACAAGATGCCGAGGGCAGCGGTGCTGGGTCCTTGCTGGATCGGCGCCCTGTGCACGGCGCTCTGCTGCATGATCTCCACAGGCTGAATGAACGGTTCTCCCCTAGGATGTGGCACAGACATGCCAAATGGAATTTGGATCGATAACCCGCACACAGGTTGTTTATAAACAAACCTACATCCGTGGCTGGGTTTTCATTACCTCAGTGAGCGACGCCACGCTCCCCGACCCCCATGGGGAGCCTCGCCTTCTCTCCCGGCCTCACAGCCCACATGGGAAGAGCCAGTCCTCCAGCACAGATTCTGCACTGCAGCAACACGCAGCTGCGGTCACCATGGCCCTCGTCTCAAGCCCGTTTACCGGGCCTGGAGGAAATTCTGCCTAGCGTGGCCTCCCAGGCTGCAAGAGCCGGCCTGTGTGTCTCTCCTCCTGGCCGTGCGCATTCTCAGCTCACACATTCCTCGGCCACATGGCTTTAGATTTGATTTTTTCATTTCCTCAACCAAGCCAAATTCTTTCCTTCCTTAGGGCCTTTGCAACATATTCCCTCCTCCTGGACGGCCTCCTCCCAAGCCGCCCAGCACCTGCTCCCCACGTGAGTAGACCTGCTCGTCTTTGCAGTCTCGGCGCCGTGGTTGCCCTCTCAGGGGGCCTCCACTGTTCCTGCCCCCACACGGGTTCTTCGCAGTCCCTCGTTTGGCCCTGCACAGCTCTGACCACAAATGGCAATTCGTTTACTGCTGTGCTCTCCCCTGCCTACAGCGTGAGCCCGTCCAGGACAGGCAGAACAGTTAGCCTCAGCGTTGAATCCTACCATTTGGCACAATGCCTTGTGCATAACTGGTGCTCGATGGAAACTGGTTGAATGAATGAATAAAGGTCAAAAAAAAAAAAAGTGGAGTGGGGATGAGGGCTAAACACTCTTCTTTTTTCCCAGCATGTGCTAAGGGACAAAGGTATCTGTTTCTCTCGTTTTGTGTTAGGTCACCTATGTTGTCAAAGGGACAAGTTCTGTGACTGTGGTTCCCCCGATTCAGAAAACTTCAGTTCTTAAAAAAAACAACAAGCTCTTCCAAGAACAGAGGGAAAGAGGGAAATGATCTAGGAAGCCAAAAGACTGCTTTCCATTCTGGAGCTCTGGAGCCAACATCTGCCCACTGGATTTTTTCATGGTGTGATTATGTGCAATTTCCCTTTATGCCCACTTGTGTTCATTGTCTTCTTTCCAAGCAGCTGACTGAGGAAGGGGTGGGGGGCAATTTTTAAAACCTGCCAAATTTTCACTGACCCTGACACTTTGGGTCTTGAAATGAGTCTCCTGTGATTAAGAAAACTGTTTTTCACACTGGTCACAGCACACAGTGACTACACGACTGCTGACATGGCAAAGGAGGTGGATACATGCAGGTGCGCAGGTGAGGTTCCTGGTGGAGGGTTAACCAGGTCATTGAACTCCAGCCCGTGTCCTGCCCACGCTGTTAGACTGTTACATTGGTCACCAAATAGCAGATCAAAGCACTGCTTCTCCCTCCTGATGGGCTTGGGTGGCACCCTTGAGGCTCTTACTGGAGGCAGTATCATTAATCATATAAATTCCTGCTGGGAATGGAAGTGTCAACACAGGCCCCACCCACTAACTGGGGAGCGGTTATGCCCAGCCACTGATGGAGCCCATGGCTGTGTTCCACCACCACACAGGGTGAACTCGCATGCCCGTTCACACTCAAAGAAGTGAAAAATATCCACCTAAGATCTCAGTGTGACTGGCCACTGCCTCATCCCCTGAGGCTTTAGATAGCCCATGTGGTCCCAGTGGAGGTGCAGAGGACAGTGGCAGGCAGTCCTCCGGCACAGAGGGAGGACAGACGGCCAGGAGGGAGGCTGGGGTGAGGGGAGGCAAAGGGCCTGGCAAATCTGGATGAGCTGGTAAGTCCCAGGGTGAGATTAGGAGGAACACCGTGCTGGACAGTGGGAGGCCAGCCAGCAGACTTGGCAGAGGCCCTCCCAGAACTCTGACCACATGGCAGGGAAGGTGCCTGCTCAGCAGGCCTGGGTGCCCTGATCTTGGAAGGGACAGCTTGGCCTTCTCAAAATGTCAGGGCAGGCGGAAGTGAACATGCACAGCTATGTCTCACCTGGCCAGGAGCTGACATGTGCTCAGTCAGGCCGACAGGGCCCTGGGGCTGGCTCGGGGCAGGCGGCTCTGATGGCTCAGGGCCCAAAATGCATCAGCATTTCAAAATTTTCAAGATTCTGGCAGTGGCAGGAAGCAGCAAAGGGGTGTTTCTCAAGATTTAGTCAATGTCAGAATCATATTAAAATGCACATTTCCCAAATCTCATCTGTAAAGATATCCCCCAACTCAGTAGGTCTGTTGAGGCCTCAGAGCCTGCCTTTTGCAAGCTTGGGTGACTCTGAAGCTCCTGAAAGTTTGAGAACCCCAGCACACAAGTCCTGGTACAGTAGGACCTTCTTTCCCACTGAGGTGGTCCTGCTACAGGGAGACAAGATACTAATACATATCTGAAGCATGCAAGTTCAGGAGCGAAGCTGTCTGGCATGTCCAGATCCTCCAGGAAGGCATCCGAGTCAAGCTGCTAATGGAGCCAGGCTATGAAAGAGCTTTAGGCCCCTGCCTCTGTCCAGTCACTAGGCGTTCCTTTCCTCAGGCCATTTCCTATGACTGTTCCTGAGCCCCTGATGTTTACCTATCTGCCTGAGAGTGCATTATTTCGGCTGTCTCCTCTGATGAACTCATCTCTTCATTTGAACCCCATCATGTTCACCGTAAATGCACACATCATCACGGAGGACAGAATACGTGGTTAACATCTGAACAAGACAGAAAAAATAGCACATGGGTAAAAGTGCTTCTGCACTACTTGGGGAGTGGGCTGGTGCGGCCCTCCACAGAGGACGATGCAGCCAGCAGAGGCGCCAGAGTGCTCCAGGCAAGGATCAGCTGGGCTCTGTACCTCAATCCATGAGTGAAAATACAGACACCCAAAGCAATCACAACCTACTGGCATGTCCCCACCTCTGCCGCCATAGTTTATCACCCAGAAGGTGCTTACCCTGGATGGAGATCTTGCAAGGCGACAGCAAATCCAAAAACTGGGCTTATTCCTGGTGTGTTTGCATGTTACATGACTTGTATTTCCTGGCTGGTTCCTAGCTAGATCTGAGAGCTGGTACCTGTCATTGTTTTTCACAGGAGACGGGAAATGGAAGTCTAAACCCATGAGCGTGGTTGCCTTGGGCTCCTCATGTCAATCCACACAATCCATCTTAAAACAGCATGTTTTCTGAAGGGCCTTTATGTTTTCAAGTTATTTATGCACAGTCCTCTCTACACTGCTCTTCACAACTTTCTAATGTAATATTTGTATTTCTGTTTCAACTAAACTCACGGACATTCTGCCCCAGAAGACATCCCATGGACCCGCTCTGAAAATGACTGGTGTCCATGGTTTTTCTGACCACAGATTTTGAAAAGCCAACAAATGATGCATGCCAGCTCTCATTATCTTCCACATCAAGAAAGTACTGTATTTAAGCCTAGAACAGAGCAAAGAGAACCTTTCCTTGCCTCCCTCTCATCCCAGTGGTCTCTCCTGGAGCCTGTCTACACCAAGTCCCAAAGTGGACACAAAGGGCATTCTAGAATTTCCTTATCCTCCCTCCCTCACCCAGGTCATCAACAGCCTCATCAACAACCCACAGCCCCAGAATGACGATCAGAGCCAGTCACCAGCATACAGCAGAGGGAGGTGTTGGAGAGCACAGATTCTGGGGTCAGAGTGTCTGGGAGCGAATCAGCTCAGTCTTATCCCAGCTGTGTGGCTGTGGACACATTCCTTCACTTCTGCATGCCTCTATTTCCCCATATGCAACACAAGACTAAACTGATGCAAGGGTTAGAGAATCATGCAGACAGAGGCCAGCCTGAGCCCAGGGTAGGGGTGCTTCACCAGGCATGCTGGCTGCTGTCTTGTGGTTGAGGAATGGCGAAGAAATCAGGCAGAAGGTGTCCCATGGAATGACCCTTTCTGTCCAGCAGCCCCCTGCTGGGCTGTGATAGGTCCAGCCCGGGGGCGGGGAGGAGGGACCGTACCTCTACAGCGGGGCTGCTCCCCCGTCCAGGTGCCGTTGGGAAGACACACCACGCTGCTCGGCCCAACCAGCTGGAAGCCAGGGTTGCAGGTAAAATGGACTTCGTGATCCACTAAGTACTTGCTTCCAAACTTTCTGCCATCCGGAGGGGCATTCAAAGCAGGACAGGACACTGGGAGGACCAGAAGGACCACAGTCACTCAGGCATCACTCTCAATCACCAGGCCCTGTGGCCGGCTGCCCACTTCAGCCAATGCACCTGCGAGCCTTTGATCTGCTGCATCTCATAGAATCCTCAAAGCCCTCTCGGCTTGGGTAACACATGCTGCTCAGTGAAGGATGAGACCACAGCTCAGAGACACTGTGTGTTGGCACAGGGCCTAGCGGCGTGGAAGGGTCAGAGCTGGGACTCCCGCAGGTGTGTGACCGCAGCTGCGCTGTCTCCTGAGGTCTCCCGAACAGGCCGGGCTCAGCCATATCTCTGGGCCTCGCCTTTTGCTCTATTCTTTGCCTGGAATGTTCTTTCCACCTATGGCTCCTTCTTACTCTTCATCTCTCAACTTGACTGCCCCCACCTCCCGGAGTTCTCTGACCACCTTGCTGGGATAGAACCTCCTGCAGGCGCTCCCACCCTATGAGCACACTTTGCTCTCTTCTTGGCTTCTGTGACCATGGGAGTCATCTGACTGAAGTATTTGTTCCCTCAGAATGCAGTCCCAGAGAGCAGGGACTTCTCTGGGCTTGGTGTCCCTGTGGCATCCCCCCTGACCTGCCCAGTGCCTGGCACGCAGTGAATGCCCAGTAAATAATTCTGAGCCAATGAATGAATGAAAACTTGCTGACTGAGTTCTTGCCAGGCACCAGCCGCTATGTCAGGTGCTTGGGATAATCAGTGAGCCGAACAGAGCCCGGCTCCCAGGAACCCCCGCCTACCAGGGCAAACAATCAGCGATCAAGACCCGTAAGCAAATGGCAGAGGGTGATAGGAGGCGATAAGCGGCACGTAGGAAATGGAAGTAGGGAATGATGCTGTGGATGCCAGGGGAGGGGGGCAACTTTGAATGTGGTGGGCAGACTAGGCCTCTTTGGAGCAAAGTGTCGAAGAAGGTGAAGCCACAACCTTGCAGATATTTGGAGAGGCCAGAACGAAAAACCAGTGCAAAGGCCCTGAGGTAGGAGTGTGCCCAGCAGGTCCGGGGAACGTCAAGGAGACCAGCATGGCTGCAGTGGAATGGACCAGCTGGAAGGTAGTTAGGGATGAAGTCACAGAGGAAACAGGAGTAAGAGACAGCAGAGTTTCACAGGACATCAAAAAGCAAACAGGAGACCAGGCAACTTGCTCTCTGGGTGAGGAGGCCACTGGAGGCTTTGGGCCGAGGTAAAGTGACCCACTCATGTGGCAACAGCATGACACTGGATGTAGCTTGAATGTGAGAGGGGAACAGGCAGGAAGCAGAACCCTGAGATGTGGGCACTGGGAGTGGAGGAGAGGCGGGCCCCTGGCCGTGCTGTGTGGCAGAGCCGTCCGGACTTCCCCAGGGACTGCTGCGGGCTGGAGACAGACTCAGGGGAAGCCACTCCGCCCCGTCCTCTGAGGGCCACTTGGTTGGTGCTTGTTTAACAAGAGAGTGGTGGCACAGATTGGACTTGGATTTCATTTAGCTGGAAATTCAGAGCCACTTCTAAAACACCATAAAGTAAGTTCCCAGTATCATTTGTAAAACTACTTTTAGGATTTCAGATAAACGAAAGGAAGCTATCGCTTCAGCTGGGCAGGCTGCAGTGAGCGAGCGTCCCCCAGTCGCTGACCTGAGGGCGGCATCTGCCCTCACACTGAGCAGGGCCGCCCTGTCCCCAAGGCAGCCGGCAGGCCACTGGGCTCTGCCCTCCCACCACGCCGCAGCACCTCCTGGAGCAGCCAGGGCAGTCTGGGGGGGCAGGAGCTGGCCCGTCCCCTCACTCTCAGTGCCCTCGGCTTCTGGGGGGCATCTGCCCATTGCCAGGCCACCTTCCTTTAGGTGGCCTCCAGCCTGGCACCCAGTGGCCAGAACCTGGCGGGAAGGAACTCAGCGGGAGCTCACACCCCAACACTTCAGGGCTCCCAAGTTGCTGCCCCAGTCCTGCAGGTAAATTGCCTTTATAGTTATCTTTTAAATGCTGCTTGATTGTGCTGAAAAGGATCGAAAATGCCTCGAGGGAAAGGAGTAGGGTCTTTTTGGGGATGAGGAATGAAAACCCTAAAAAAAAGACCCAATTACCTGCTGGAGCACCTTACAGGTAAATCATACCTGGATAGATGGAACAGTAGGTGGCTCACAGCAGGTGCTCAGTAAATGTGAGTGGAGGTCATGAATGCACACGTACCAGCTAAAAATCTATTCACAGCTCTGAATAGGAGCCAAAGCCTCTGTGCAGTGGAGGGACACGCGCCTCGGCCGGTTCTGTCACTACGAGGATGACACGGTGAGTCTCTGGGGCCACAGGGAAGCTCTCTGTACCTTCCGAGTGAGGGTCATGGGTAAGGAATGAGGTCAGCAGTGAAGCAATCCTGGCGATTTGGGAATAAAAGATGGAATGAGGCTGCCTGGATAAGCCTGGAAGCCATCAGCTGTGCCATTCCCAGGAAAGAAAGCCTGGGCAGAGAGGAGGGAGATATGCAGAATGGAAGTCAGAAAGAGAAAGGCCAAGACTTCTCCAGAACTAGAGATATTCTTCTGACTCCCAGCAAATGCCCTTAAAAACAAACAAACGAAAAAGATACCTGCAAATCAGTCTGGGGCAAGCTTCTGGCTTCCCGCAGGTTCAGGCGAAGCCCCCTTCCTCACCCGCGGTGGGGATCCTGACAGGGGCCTGCCCCCGTGTCCAATTCATGGGACAGACAGAATGCTTGCTGGCGAGTTTTTAGAGAATTGCCCACTTTAAAAAATCTTGCATGATCCAGGGAAGACCCTGAATCTAGTGACAATAGGGTTACCACTTCACAGTGGCCGCCTCTCTGTCTGTACTAGTGCACAGAGGCCTCTAACACGGGCAGGGCAGCTTTGTTGAAACTCCCGGGGATCACAGGAGCTCTGATCTCATGAAAACAAAAAAATCTGTGTTGAGCCTCTAGCAGAAGAAAAAAAATCACCACATTAGGGAACTGCTATTGCTACCTTACTTCTCTTGGCCTCAGTTTCCCCCAACTGTAGCGAAAAGGAAGGATGCCCCGCCTGCCTCTCGGAGTCTGGTGGCAACAAGCCCCACCAAAGGCTCCTCGCGGCGCCTTGGAAAGTGTGAGGAGTTGGGCAGGTTGGTCTAATTCTGCACCCATGGGGCCAAGGAAAACAGGAGTGGGCTCGGTGTGCTTGAGAATCTGGATTTGCTACCATAATTTCTGAGAAGGTAGGAAATCCAGCACTTCCCCTGGGGAACTTATCTCACACAACAAAGGCCCTTGACAAGGGTGCCGTGAGTGAGCAGATGCCATCAGACCTTCCACAGGCTCGTGACAGAACAACCACGACAGCCGCCTCCCCGGCCCCACCACCCTGAGGAGGGCCAGAGGAAATCCAGCCAGTCCTGGGCCTGGGCTGTGAAAGCTGTTGCCAGGAAGCCTCCAGTGTCTGCAAGGGTCCCACCCCTGGGGGAGGGAGTCTGGGGGAACACTGTCACCTCACCAGACAGAGGGATTTGCCCCCAGCAGGCCCTCCCTTCCACCCCACAGGCACTAATGGAGCTCACCTCTGAGGACTAATTTCCAGGCCTGGAAAACTGAAGTCCATGTTGTTTCATGGACTGACCAGGACCACCACGCAGGCCCAGGGCTGCTGGCGGGAGACTGTGGGGGCTCAGGGACGTAGGTGTACATGGGAACAAGTGGGTGTTCCATCCAATTTTGCTGGGGACTTAAAACTGCTCTAAAAAATAGTCTATTACTCACAGAACCCAAGAATGGACTAATAGTTACCAAAGGGAAAGGGACTGGGGAAGATGGGTGGGAAGGGAGGGATAAGGGGGAAAAAGGGGTATTACGATTAGCAGATGTAATGTTGGGGGGCGCAGGGAGGGCTGTACAACTCAGAGAAGACAAGTAGTGACTCTATAGCATCTCACTACACTGATGGACAGTGACTGTAATGGGGTTGGTGGGGGGACCTGATGAAGGGGGTAGTTTAATCACCATAATATTGCACATGTAATTGTAGGTTAATGATACCAAAATAAATTTAAGTAAACAAAACAAAACAAAAAAATAGTCTATTAAATTTTTAAAAAATGGAACCCACTGGAGTCTCCCCAGGTAGGGACAGGAAGGGAGAAGCAGCTCATGCTCTGAAAACGGTGCCTTTGGACATTTCTGCAAAGATAAGTTGTAGATGTGAGAGTCACTGTGGCTGCACGCAAAGGCCTGAGGGGAAAGGGGGACATTCAGACGGGGGCAGAGCGCCAGCAGACACCTTTTGGCACGATCATGGCGCACCTCTACCAACCAGTGTTTGAAATGGGCCCCACAGAAGGCTAGGGAGGGGAAGGTTGGGGCACAGGGGACCCCAGGTCAGGACGGGATGGAGCCCACAGGCGAGGGGCCCGAGGCGCGTGTGGCCCCAGTGGCGCTGAGCTGGGACCCACCGGGTGGGGCGTCTGGGCCCACTCTGGTCGCGGAGCTCTGCAGCGCGGCCAGCCGGCTCTTCATGTTGCGGATGCCCTCGGCGAAGCGTGTCTCCTGGCCTCTCAGCAGCTGCTGCAGCTGGCGGATGGCCGTGAGGAGCTGCTGTTTGCTGAGACAGTTCTGGGGAGAGAAGAAGCCACCCCCGTGGTGGCCGGCTCAGCCCAGCATGCTTGCACTTGGCTTCCAGAAGTACCCAGACCCCTGCGCCCAAAACACCTTAGCAGCTCACCAAGCACCATGTGAAAGTGGCCTCACAGGGTGACCCAACTCCTGCCACTTAGGTAACCCAATTGCAGGGCACGTTTCGCAGCCCCAAATCGCTCCTCAACAAAAGATGTCACTTTCAGAGCCAAGGGCAGAACTGATGAACCGAAATGATCAGGGGGTTGAACGACATTTGAACCCAAAGCGCATAATAACGTCTAATCTGTCACAGACGCGCCCTCATCCGGCCCTCCAGATGAATGCTCTGGGGTCTGGGCCTTGGCGAGCTTTTTCTTTCTTTCTCCCTCAGACATTTTTTAGAGCAGTTGGATGATCAAACATGTAAGACAGGCAAATCGGGGGTGCTCAGATTATAAAAATTTAACAGGGTAAATAAAAATAAAATCTCAGTAGAGTTAAAGAAGCATTCCATAAAAGTCAACTCCAATTCTGATGATTTCTAAAAAGTTTAAAGAACGCAAAAAGAAGGCTCATGTTCACAGCAACAGCCAGCATCACACTTAATGGTAAAAGTCTCCAGGTTCCCGATCTCCACTGCCTTTAAGACACGAACGGGCCATGGACAGGAGCAAGAAGGACGAGGACGACAGGTATGCAGGTAGCGGCGGCGACCTGGCCTCGGGGGGCGGGGGGGCCCGGGGGGTTGTGTGTTACCTCAGCATCGTCTGCCCTGACCTGACTCATATTACCTGCCTGGAACACACGAGAACATCAGGGGTAGGCTTATGGGTCATTTTAATTTTATTTTCTATATTTAACTTTTTTCTATAATGAGCATTAGTTTCACTATTTAGAAAACGGTCCACAAGGCAGCCGGATGGCTGGGGGTCACGCGGCCTCTGCAGCCTGGGTGGCTTCCAGCCTGGCCAGTGGAGAGCTGCCCTGGAGGTGGAGACGGGGCCACCGTGGCTCTCCCAGGAGACTGCCAGGCCGCCGCACCTTGGCGACTCCACCAGACGGATGACTCACTGGCCTGAGTCAATGGACGCTTTTGACAAAGCTGAATCCCCAGTTGCCCCTGGAACTTGCTAATCCACGGGGGCGCCTTGGCCTCCACCCTAACCAGGGCCTGACTGGGCCGGGCCCCAAACGCAATTGCTGGGAAAGAAGTTTCCTTCCTCCTCCCCATTGTGGTCCTCCCCACGTGGGCTCCCCGGCACCCAGGCAGCGACCTCCTGCCATCCCCTCCCCGCCCAGCGCTGCACCGCCACCCCACCCAGATGGGGTTTCCCACACCCACATCCCCTCCTTTAAAAAAAAAAAGAAAAAGGAGTTGCTTTTATAAGATGGCTTCGTGGCTTATGTGTAATTACAGTTGTGAAGTTCTTCAGTTCACAAAGCTATTTGCCTCTTCAACAAGTCTTAGGGCTAGCAGCCACCCTGTGAAGGAGGCCCGGGATGGTCTGCATTTCAGAGATGAAGATACAGAGGCAGAAAGTCGAGATTTTCCCCGCCTCACACGGCCTAGGAGTGGTGGAGCAGGACTGGAAGCCCTGCTGACTTCCATGCCAGCCCCCCGCACTCCTACCGTTTTACGTCCTTTCTCATCTGTTCTTCACACGCCCTGGGTGTCCAGTGGCCTTGCTAAGTTGCACTAGTGATTGATAATAATCTGACCTATGCCAACTATCCCAGCAGGGTGGAACTCTAACTCCCATGCCAAGCTCAGGTTAGGGAGTGTGGGCTGGGGGCAGGAAGTGGGGAGGCAGCGGGCAAACACCCCTTCCACCTGAGCCAGGAGAGCAACTGCCTCCCTTTTCTACACCAGGCAGGGCTGTGACAGCTGGAGCAGGGCTGCTGGGCCTCAGATGCCCCAGGGGACAGGGAAGGGGGAGCTCAGTGCCAAGGCCTCTGCCAGGACCCCGGGGCTGGTGACACGGGGCTCGGTAAGTAGAGAAAGATGGGCAGAGTGTGTGGAGGAACGGGGCTCCGGTTTCCCTCCGCCGCCGGGCAGGCCAGCATGTCTAATCTCTGTGCTCCTGGGTCCGGGCACAACTGTCCTCTGCTTCCTGCTGCACTTCCCCCGAGTCCTGCCGAGCACCCAGAATGTGGACAACTGGTTTCCCTCCAAGAGTTCAATACAGAGGAAATGTGCCCATCTCACTAGTCCCAGTGCAAAGAACTTCAAGCCCAGCACCCTGCACATCCCAGGCAGGAGGGAGATGGAGTGTTTGGGCAGACTTGCTGAGGGAGGGGAGGGAAGGCCTGGCCCTCCCTGCCTCCAACCTTGCTGGGGTGTTGCTAACAGAACAAACTGGTG
>JAQQAC010002629.1:11379036-11409287 GCA_029783875.1 Phataginus tricuspis
GCAAGGCAGACACTTGTGAGCCCAGAAATAAACCCACACATATACAGTCGATTATGACAAAGACCCAAGAATATACAATGGGAAAAAGATAGTCTCTTTGATAAATGGTGTTGGGAAAATTAGACAACCACATGCAAAAGAATGAAACTGGACCCCTACCTTATACCACACAAAAAAATTAACTCGAATTGTGTTAAAGACTTTAACGTAAGACCTGAAACCATGAAACTTTTAGAAGAAAATATAGGGGGTAAGCTCCTTGGCATTGGTCTTAGAAATGCTGTTTTGGATTTGACACCAGAAGTAAAGATAACAAAAGCAAAAATGAACAAGTGGGACTACATCAAAGTAAAAAGCTTCTGCACAGCAAAGGAAACCATCAACAAAATGAAAAGGCAACCTACCGATGGGGGTAAATATTTGCAAATCACGTATTTGATAAGCGGTTAATATCCAAAATATATAAAGAACTCATACAACTCAATAGCAAAAAAAACAACAACAAACAAACACCCAAACAATCCAATTAAAACATGGGCAGAGGAACTGAACAGATATTTTTCCAAAGAAGATATACATATGCCCAACAGGCAGATGAAAAAGTGTTCAACATCACTAACTATCAGGCAAATGCAAGTCAAAACCCTGAGCTATCACCTCACAACGGTTAGAATCGCTATTATCAAAAGGACAAGAGACAACAAGTGCTGGCGAGGATGTGGAGAAAAGGGGGCCCTCCTGCACAATGTGAACTGGTGCAGCCACTACGGAAAACAGTGTGGAGGTTCCTCAAAAAACTAAAAATAGAAATCCTCTATGATCCAGCAATTCCACTTCTGGGCACTTATCCAAGGAGAGCAAAAGCAGTACCTTGAAAAGACACCTGTGTGTTCATGTTCACTGCAGTGTTACTTTCCGAGGCCAAGATAAGGAAACAACCTAAGTATCCACCGACGGTTTTAAAAAAATGTGACATATATACATATATATAATAGTATATTATTCATCAATTAAACAAAAAGCAGGAAATCCTGCCATTTGTGACAACACGGATAGACCTTGAGATCATTGTGCTAAGTGAAGTAAGTCAGACAGAAAGAGGCAAATAGCATATGATCTCAATTATATGGGGAGTCTAAAAAAACCGAACTCAGAGATACAGCAAAAGGATTGGTTGTTATAGGGGGAGAAATGGGTGAAGGTAATTTAAAAAAAGGCACACACTTGCAGTTATAAGATAAATAAGTCCTGGGGATGTCATGTACAGCATGGTGACTACAGTTAACAATACGGTCCTGTGTATTTGTAAGTTGCTAAGAGAGTAGATCTTAAAAGTTCTCATCACAAGAAAGAAACAATCTGTAACCATGTGAGGTGATGAATGTTAGCTAAAGTTCTGGTGGCGATTATTTCACAGTATACAGACATATCAAATCATTATGCTGTACACCTTGGACTGACACAATGCTGTATGTCATTTCTATCTCAATAAAACTGGTAAAAGAAAGAAAGAAAGTTCCCAAGGGAAAAAATAAAAAGGAAGGTGCTGTTCTCCTGGCCAGCCCGCATGCCAGGGTCAGGGCAGAGTGCCAGGGAAACAGAGAATTACTGCCTTTTGACACGAGGCTTGACGGGTCTGTGCTGCAGCTGCTCTGGACAGCAGCCCCTTCATCCGAGTGCTCATACGGCCCCCTTGGGAGCCATGCTCAGAATCTGTGGCTGGACCTCATCAGAGGCATAACTGAGCTCATCTGCAAGGCTGGTGATGAGGCTGGGATCCTTGCAGACCCTGTAAGTGCTCACAAGGCCTGCACTATGGGAGCAAGTGGGGTCATGCAAGGGGTACTGAGGACCTAAGTGTTTCCCCGTCTCAAAACACAGAACAGGGCCCACGACCAGAGACAACCACTGTTAACTTTTTCTTGGTTTTACCGTTTGGATGAGACACACGCTCACACACACAAGTACCATCTTGTCTATGCTGGACGGCAGGATGCATGTTCTGTAGTAGCTCCTCCTTCTCGACTCTGGGTTTTCCAATCATTTTCAGGTCAGCAAGTCGAGCACTTTGTTGGGCCCTGGGCCTCGATTTCACTTCTGTTCCCCAGTGCCCCTGTCAGTCTGGGGAGGGGCTCCATTTGTCTGCCACTTCTTCTCCCATAACCACCACCCTCTCCTGGTCTGGGCCAAGAGGAGCCATGGCCTGGAAACAAATCACTGCCTTCTTTGCAAACATGGCTCTTCACCAGGTCAGTCCAAAGGGGCTTCAAGGACCCCTGAGGCTGGGGTACAGCAAGCAGGCCAGACCCTCAAGTGTCACCCACCTGTACTTCAGCCTGGCCCTGCCACAGGGCTTTGGGTGGTCCCTTCCCACCTCAGGTTCTCAGACCCCAACTGCAAAAAGCCACCACAGGCTCCCCACCCCTCCCAGAGCTGACCTCCCAGTCAGGCAGGAAGGCTGGTCAAAGCTGTGACTGGGCCAAGGTCAAATCCAGACAGGGCTGGCAGGGCGAGCTCTATGCCCAGGAAGGAAGGGCATACCCCAGAGGCTGAGGATGCCCCGTCAAGCCCCACTTTCTTCCAGGGCTCTCAAGGGACCCTCGTTTATAGTGTTTTTCTTAGAGAGGTTTCCTCCAGTGGTATGTTTCCATCCCTTCAAGATGGGGCATATGCCCCTGACAATGAATAAAAGAAGTCTCCGATTCTTTGAGTTAATAACTTATTTGAAATGGAACCAAGGAAACACATGCAGTGGGGTTCTTCCATTTTTAAGGAAAAAAAGGGTGAAGCTTCACTATTTCTGTGATCAAACTCTTCAGAGGGTGGAATGGGGTGGGCACCTCATCAAACTCGACACCAGGAGACCCTGAGAAGCAGCAACAGAAGCCACCCCCCTCCAGCCCTTTCCAAGCTGGCCTGGACATGGCATAGATGGTTCTGGAAGCCAACAGAACCAAGCCCCCCCATCCCCCCACCCCCGGGGAAATCTCGCCCATCTTCCGCCCTCCCACCCCCTTGGCTCACAGCACTTACTCTGGTGGACATAAGGAAGCGCTCGGCTTCAACACCCCCTTTCTCTGACACCTAGTAGAGGTGGGCGTCCAGGGCCCCAAGCCTCTACCTGTGGCCCGGGGGTGGGCACAGACCAACATGATGTGCGTCTCCCCCCAACTCCCCGGGGCCGCGTGCCCAGACCCAGGAGGTCACCGCATGGCCACAGGTCTCCCTGTACGCCCAGGCCCCCGTGCTGCTCTGGCTCTACTGACAAACAAAACCCACACCTAGAGCCTGCCCTGTGGGCACCTAAGTGCTGGGGGAAGCTCCAGGGCTGGGTGGGCGCCCTGGAGGGGTCCGTGAGGCTTTTGTTCTCGTGTGACCTGGCTCGATGGTCTTCCTCCCAGTGACAGTCTGGACACAGTGACGATTTCCCAGAGCCATCTTGGTGACAGAGCCCCCAGACCCCTTCAGGCGGCCACGGATGACCCCGCGGACCTCGGAGGGCTGTCTCTCAGCTGGTTTCTCCTCGGCCGCAGCTCTGCATCCGTCAGCATTTTGTGGACGGGAACACAGCTGCTTGGATGCCGTTAGGTCTCTGAAAGGACCGAGCGCGTGGCCAGGCGTGTGCCTGCCTGCCGAGGCCTGAAGCCAGCCCTCAGCATCTGAGTCATGTCGAACTCGTGCATGTTTTTTCTCCAGAAGTTATTTTAATTGTAGGCCAACTTAGAGGCCCGTTAAAACGCCCTTGCCTTCTCTCACCCCAGTGGCCTCTACCCAGCCCCAAAGAAGAGGAGAGAAAGCGACGTTCCTGGGGGAATGCAGAGGACTTCACCGGGGGAGCTGCTCAAGGTCCGTGGATTAGGGTTCCCCAGAGAAACAGAACCAGCGGGATGCACACTGTATATGCACACACGCGACTGAGAGAGACTGAGGGGACACCCAGAGGAGAGCTGATGGCGCTCGAGCCCGGAGGCGGTGTGGAGGCAGAATGCCTTCCATCTTGGGGGACCTGAGTCTTTTGGATGTAGTCCACCCACATTGTGGAAGGCCATCTGCTTTACACAAAGTCTACTGACTTAACGCTAATCCCATCTAAACTATACCTTCATAGCTGGTTAGACCACATATCTGGGTGCCATGGCATAAAAGAAAATTTTTTAAATAAAATTAACCATCATGGTCATCCTGCCCAAGCTTCCCTTTGGGGCTCTGCACCCTGGGGTGCTCAGCTCAGGGCATTTGGGTTTTTCTGTTGGCTGACCATAATTCTGTATTTATACCCCAAGGTCCCTTCCTGTCTGTTTTTTAAAACGGCCATGGGAGCAATGACAACAGGGGAGCTGGGAGCCAGACCCAGCACCACACTCCACACAAGTCCCGTTAGATGCTCGTGACAGCTCTGGGATGTAGGCACCATTAGTACCACCACCTTATAGGCAAGGAGGCCAAGTTGTTATTTGGCCACAGGGACACTCCAGAATTTGAACTCCAGCGTGCTCTTTCCAGACCCCAGTGTGAAGGACGACTGGGTCCTCTTACAGAGGGGTCCCTGGAGGACCACCAAGAGCCCTCTCCTGCCCATCTCCTTATGCTCCTTGTTTTCCAGCACCCCTTGCTGGACTTGACGGCTGCCCTCTGGACACTCTCCCAGCTCACCTCTCCTGGCCTCTTTGCATGCTTGAGGGCAGAAGCGTTAAGGACGACTTGGAATCCTCGTCACTGAGTATAGGATCTGAGCACACGTAAGACGAACCAACAAATGAACGAATGAGTAAGTGAAAGAACGAAGCGTGTGTGAGCCCGGCACAGTCATCTCCATCTTAGTATCCCACCACACTGTATTCTTCCACCCGCCTGCTGCCCAGCTGACTGTTGTCCAGGGAGCTCAGTTCACACACACACACACAGCCATGGCTACGCAACCAGCCATCCCCTGCTGCACCCCGCTTGGTGCTTGGGGCCTCCCTTCCCCTCTCCTCACAACTGGAGGACCTCCTAGCCTCAGAAATGGGGCATGTTTTGCAAAATGTAATACACTGCATCTTCTCATTGACTCATTTATTCAAAATTCCACAGATATTTGCCAAGTACTGTCCTTCATGTTGGGTGCGGACTTAGGAAGGACCTAGGAATCTCCATCCCTTCTCCTTGCAGCCCTATTAAGTGGGCGGGTGTTGGTCTCCATTTTACAGTTAGAGAAACCGAGGCTCAAGGGCTCCTGGCCAGCAGGTGGCGGGGCTACCCTATGCACCGCATGGCATCTCGTCTGTCCATTCGGAAAGCGCGTTCTGCCTCTTCAGCCTGTGTGAACCGGGCGAGCGCTGAGAGGAGGCCCCCCGTCTGCTAGCAGCGCCTCTCAGTTCTCCCGACTGTCCCCTGGACCCGCACACAGGAATGTTCCCCCCAGGTTGCTGGCTGCTTTACAATGCAGCACATGTGTGTGTGTACATTCACACATGATCCAGGATTTACGTGACTCGTGGAGACAAACACCTGGATTTCCCTGGAAGGCCGGGTCTCCTGCGGTTGACTGAGGCGGTGGAGAGGGTGGGGTGCTGCTTCTGGGGGCATCACAGCCAAATCCATCCAGAGGGGTGAAATGACTGCCTCCAGCTCCGGCGTGGCACAGGATTCCAGCCCTGGAGTCCTGATTCTTAATTAACCTGCATGGTGGCGGTGGCTAAGTAAGACGTGGCGTGCTTCAGGTGTTCCAGCCTTAGTGAAAGATCCCAAGGGTTTCCGGGCAGGTTGGCAGCGGTGTGACTGAACATTTCTCGTCCTGCACTGTGGCCTTTGTGCGCCTCTCTCCCTGTGTCCTCAGTCGCCCTTCTCTTACCTAAGCTTCCTGAAGACCGAGGTCGGAGGCCAGACTGATCAGTGCCTTGCTTGAAGCCTGCCAACAGCTCCCGCCCGTGAGGATAAAGGCAAGTTCCTCGCTGTGGAGCTGACAGAGTGGTTTCCTACTCTTGCTTAACAAAGCAACACAGAGTTGGCACTTCGAGAGACATAAATGTATTATCTTATGGTTTTGTAGGTGTGAAGTCTGACGGGGTCTCCCTGGGCGTAAAAGTCAAGGTGAGATTCACCGGCTTCCAGATAATAACCGTGACCTCTTTGGGCGCTACTGTTCAGCCTGCAGAGCCGTGTGTGATCAAGCCCTGCCCGGCCTCCCCCGGCCGTGCCCAGACGGAGCGCCCTCCCTCGCCCCGGGCCTCAGAGTGGGGGCCTCCGCTGTTTCTCCACACACCCCCACGGGCTCATTACCACCTCGTCATTTTGCACGGGCTGTTTTCCTCCACCCCAAAAATCTACACCTGGTCCTCGAGAGCCAGGCTCCGGTCTTCCTCTGTCACTGAGAAATCTCCTCCTCAGATCCTTACCTGCCTGCTTCGTGTAAAGTAGCCTCCTGGCCAGCCTTCAACACAGCACCCCCTTTCCAGTGTCGGTCTGCCTTCCCATACTTTTCAGGTCTGTCTTCTTCTTGTCTACCTGCTTGGAGAGCTACATGACTGCAGGGCCTGTGTCTGCCTCATCTTTCTCCTCAACACGCATTGAACACTTACTACAGACCTGTTCTTTGAAAATGCCATTCATGTTCTCCTCACTAGAGTCCCTTGAGATGAGTATGTCTACGATCCCCACTGTTCAGAGACAGAAACTGACCCATAAGGAGCAGGCACTTGTCCCTGATCACAGCCAGACGTGTGGGAGCGCGGCTGCCTTCCCAGCCCGGCACAGCACCTGGCCAGCAGGTAAGACATCCTTATCGAATGAGCACATCACCTTACTAGTTAGATTCCTTCTGGGAGGGCACAGTCTTTAGCTAAGCCACCAGAAGAAGTGCCTAGGCCTCAGGAGCCCCAAGGTGACCCCGACATGTTCAGGTGATGCTCGCATGCTTATGTCTTGTCACTACAGTGTGGATGACCGACCTGTCTGATGCTTCTCGGGAGGCAGCTTTTCTTTTTTTCTTTTTTGCCTCTGACACTACAGACTGCCTTGGAGCTTTTTGGCACATTCCCTTTCTTCCAATAAGCCGGGGATCACCTGATTTTCTCTGCTGCCTGGGCAGTACACCCAGTACTGCTCACGCCCTCCAACCCCAGCCCCTCCTGCAGAGGCGGGAACAGCCTGGGCAAGCAGGGGAGGGGCTCCTCTAGGGCTTGCAGTGCGCCTACCCTTCTGCTGAGGGTCTAAAGGTGACTTTGTCTCCAGCATAAAGAGAAATGGCTGAACGTGGACAACCAGTTGGCAACAGTGGGGCCAGGGGCAGCTTGGGGGCTTTTGAGTCCCTTGAGTTGCCACCAACTCCCCAAGCCCTCCAGTTGAATGTGAACACTTGTCATGTATCAGTCTTGCTGGGTAACCCAGCCCCAGACGAGTTCCTTGGGCTTCGCTTCCCATCTACACTGCTTTCTCAGGGACAGCCACGCCCAGACAACCAGAGAAGCACAAGTTTCCTACACACAAGGGACATAAGTGTCTGCTGTATTGAGGCATAGACCTTACCTACTGAAATAGTAGATTGGGGTCCTGTCAAATTATAGGTGCTTGCTTTTCCTTTAATGAACTTGGGTATAATGGCCATATTTAAGTCCCAGGCAGCTACTGAGAAGCATGGAAAATGGAGGGTTTGAAAGGATGTAAAAGGTTTCACCCACCCAGGGTGGCTGTCCCTATGTCCCCAGGGCCCCGGGACTAGAAAAGCCTTGGGATGGTTGACAGAAACCCAGCAACCCAGCCATTTGTCCCTTCAGGTCAAGGGAGCGGCTGGCACAGCTCAGCTCGGTGACAGCAGGAGACGGCCCCCCCCCGCCTACCCTCCCCCCCCCCCGTGGCAGCCGCAGCGCAGGCAGCTGGCAGGAGGCAGGGCTGGGCGGCCACGCAAAGAGAGGGCCAGAGCCCCGACGGCCCAGACGGAGACGGCGTGGTCCACCCCGAGTCGAGTGTGGCATCAGATGGGGTCCTCGCGGGTGAGCAGGCCTGGGAGGGCATTGGTTCCTGGCTGGAAGACTGCAGACAGACCCCAGAAATCACTGCCCAGCCATGTCTCCTTCCCCAGCCAGCCAGGCTCCGTCCACACCCTCAATACTCATCACCCAAGGCCCTGGGGGCCAGAAACTCCCCAGGGGAGCAAAGGGGCTCCCTACTTCTCTGTCATCAGAGCCATCCTTGACAAGACCAGAGTCCCCATCCTGAAGGTGCCAGGGAATGGAAAAGCCCCTGATGGCAGGAAGTCCCCTCTGTCACCCACCCTCCCCCTGACTCCACCCATCTGTCTAAACACAGGTGCCTTCAGGAGTAGATCTCTGGGTCACTGTGTTTGCAGAAATAGCCATAGTCCTTCTCCCTGCCACATCCACACAATTTGCAAGGAGACTTTGCTGGTTTTCCCATAAAGAGGGAAATGTGTTTTCCCACCTCTGAGATCGGGCTGGTCTCGTGACCTGCTTTGGCCAACACAGTGCAGTGGAAGCAATACACCAGTTCCAAGTCCGGATCTGTATTAACCACGCGTCTAGCTCCTGTATCTGATGTTTTGCCATCTGGCACTTGTTGGCCTGGAATAGACAGCCCCTCTTAGGGCGAGGTACAGAGGCAGCAAAGCGTTCAACCCCCTCTCTGTACCCCTGCCCCCGCCAGCTCACCCCAATCCAGGGGCCACTCCCCTTGCCTCCAGGGCTCTTACACTGTGAGACATTAACACCCACTTCCAAACCAGCCCCCAATCCCACTAGCCCCAGGGCCAGGCATCTGACTAGGAGAGACCCCATACTGCCACCTGCTGAAATCACTCAAACTAGCCAATCTTAACCTGGTTAGCTCCTTTACCCTCACCCTTCCTTCTCTCAAAAACTCCAATAAAGGCTCTCCTGAAGTTTCCCTCCCTCTCTCTCTGCCTGCCATGCTCTCCTGTGGCCAGCTGTGGCACGGCTGTTCCCACCCTGTGGGGGGGGGGGCAGGTCATCTCCTCATCTGTTGGCTTCACCATATCTGGATAAACCAAAATCCAGGTTCATTTTAGGACACAGTCTCAGGAGGTCTTGTTCTCTCTGCTCAGTCCTGCCATCTAGCAGGTGAGAAGCCCAGGCTAGCCTGCTGGAGGATGAAAGGCAGAGCTGAGATGTACCAAGTAAGGCCACCCTAGGCCTATCAGCCCAGCTAGCCTGGCATCTGTCCACAGATGGATGAGGAGCCCTGACCAGACCAGCCGAGCGTGGGGCAGGTCAGCAAACCCAGCTGAGCTCGGACCCAGAGCAGCATTTCTAAAACCAAAAGCAGGGCCCTTCACTGTTCTGATCCCGACACCTGGGCCACTGCAGGCACCAACTAGTTGTCTGCCCCACTGTCTGAAAGTAGAGTGTTCCTACGAAACCTCTCATAAGCAAAAATGGCATAAAGTGAAGAAGCAGTTATCATTATATGGGAAGTTTTGTGAGTATCACAGACCCCAAAAATAACCTCTCTCAGTCTTTTCTGATACCTTAGGACACATCTTGCTAATGGATGCACACAATAACTCGAGACAGGGCGCAAATGCTCCCAGACACAGCTCAAAGCTCTAGCAGCTGGATGCCAAGATGCTGAGGGTCGTGCCGGGTAGGAGCTCGGGGTGCACACTGCCTCTGTAAGAGCCGCAGCAAAACAGATGTGGAATGCCATTTTTGCTTTTTGACTTTTTTCGTAAAAGTGAAAATCATCTTCACATTTCTTTAAGTTATCAAAAACTGTGACTGATGTAAGTCTTTTGTAAAAGCAGAGTGGCATAACTTGAATTTTTGAAAAGTGGGGGGTGCTGGACCCCCATTTTGGATCTGGTGATTCATATGTCTCTGTTGCTTCAGCTCATCTCCATATATTTGGGTGACAGGGGCTGGTGTATGAAAATCCCTACTGCTGGGCAGGCAAACACTCCTGGAGCTGTGACCGTGGCAGAGACCCCTGATCAGTCACTGTGTCCTCTCGTGCTGAGCTCTGAGGTGACCAGCGACCCATCTCAGCCCAGTCTCCAGGCAGTCCCCAGGCAATGACCCAAATTAGCAGTTATTGACATGGCTGAGCTGACATTCCACACCAGGAATGAACATGCTGGGGTTTCACTTTCCGACCCTTCTTCATCTCATTCATTCTCAGACCAGGGAACAGGTCTCAAGTCCTTGCCACCTCCTTCGCCCCTACTCAGTCAAAGGGGCAGCGGAGGGGGGGCATCTACCTCCCTTTCACATCTTCCTCTGGTCTTGCTCCCAAATGACGCTTCAGCTACCACTTTCTTGGGCACGTCAGGCTCCCCGTCTGCAGTGTGGGGACAGCGGCCCTACCAACTGATGCTTTAAAAATCCAGTGTAAAGAACAAAACAGCAGCAGACTCACAGAACCCAAGAACGGACTAATAGTTACCAAAGGGAAAGGGACTGGGGAGGATGGGTGGGAAGGGAGGGATAAGGGGGAAAAGGGGTATTACGATTAGCAGATGTAATGTTGGGGGGGCACGGGGAGGGCTGCACGACTCAGAGAAGACAAGTACTGATTCTATAGCATCTCACTACGCTGATGGACAGTGACTGTAATGGGGTTGGTGGGGGGGACCTGATGAAGGGGGTAGTTTAATAACCATAATACTGCACATGTAATTGTAGATTAATGATACCAAAATTAATTATAAAAAAAGAATAATTCAACAGACAACAACAAAAAAAATCCAGTGTAAAGAAAACCCAGACTCATAGATACACAGAACAGGCTGATGGTCACCACATGGGAGAGGGGCTGGGGGGATGGGTAAAGGGGATTAAGACTAAACTTGTAAGTCCTGGGAATATAATGTACAGCAAGGGGAATATAGTCAATAATATTGTAATAACTTTGTAAGGTGATAGGTGGTAACCTAATTTAATTGTGCTGACCATTTCACAATGTATACAAATGTTAAATCACTTTGTTGTATACCTAAAACTAATATAATATTGTCTGTCAGTTATACCTCAGTTAAATAAATAAAGTGTAGAGAAAGGGCAATATCTACAGTAGGGAAGTGATTTGGAAATGTCTAAGGATAGAAGATTAAAACATCATTTTCCTGAGGATGTATTCAGAAAAACAAGGGAGTGAGCCAAAAAAGAGGACGACATATGATCTAGAAAATGTAGACTCCAGCTCAGGGGAGCAGAGAGCCAAAGTCAGGGTCAGCAGGACCGGGGGAGCACGGGCTCCAGGGGAGAGCAGCTGACAGAACATGGAATAGGAAGGCGCTTTTGGAAACAACTGTGCTTATGTAGACGACAGATGGGGCAAGAGGGAAAAAACTTCTGGAAAACCAGAGTTACACGAGAAAGCAAGTTAATCATGGTAGACTATTTGGCCCTGCAGTGAGCAATGGAACAAAGTATTCCTCTGTCATTACAGATCAGTTGTTTAGGAATGTGGAATAATCCCCATGGTACATTTAAAAGCAGTTGCCCCAGGAGAGAGGGGACTATGGACCAATTTCCTGAAAGCCACCAACTATCCAAATCACCCCAAGAAAAAAAGCTGACCTGAATAGCTCTGTATCTGTCAAAGAAATGTAACTCATGGCTTAAAAACCTTCCAGAAAAAAATCTCCAGGCCCGCATGGTTTCATTGATAAACTCTACCAAACATTTCAAGAACTGACACACAATTCTACACAATCTCTTCCAGGAGACACAAGAGAAGGGAACACTACACAGCTTATTTTACGAAGGCAGCATTACCCTGATAACAAAACCAGGCAAAGACAGTAGAAGCAAACTATAGTCCAGGAGTCAGCAAACCTTAGATGTGGAGGTGCAGAGCGTAAATATTTTCATCTTTGCAGCCCATATGGTCTCTGTTGCAACTATATGACTCTGCAGTTACAGTGCAAAGAGCAGCTATAGAGATGTGCAAATGAATGGACCCAGCCAGACTTGCCCAGCAGTGGCTTAGATGTGGCCCGTGGGTCACAGTTTGCTGACCAGGCTACACACCAATATCCCTCATGAACACGGGTTCAACAATTCTCAGAAAATACTAGCAAATGGAATCCAGAATTACAGAAGACATGTAAGACATACAATAATCAATTAGAATTTATCTGGGAATGCAAGGCTGGTTTCAAAATTAGAAAATCAGTGAAGGTCATCTACCTTATTAACAGACTGAAGAAAAAACATAGGATCATATATATCAATTGAGGCAGAAAAAGCATGTGACAAAATTCATCATCCATTCTTAATAAATATTCTATCAAACTATGACTCAAAGGCAACCTTAACCTGGCAAATGACATCTATGAAAAACCCACAGCTAAGCATGACACTTAATGTTTACAAAACCGAATACTTTCTTCCTAAGTTCTAGAACAAAGCAAGGATTCCACTCTCCTGTTCACATAGTACTTGAGGTTTTAGTCAGTGCAATAAGGCTAAATAAATAAATGAATGGCCCATAGATTAGAAAGGAAGGAATAAAACTGCCTCTATTCACAGATGAGTGTTTATAAAAAAAGTATGAAAAAAATCTACAAAAAAAAATTCCTTCCAACTAATAAGTGAGTTCCACAATGTCATAAGATACCAGGTAAACACAAAAAAGTCCATTAGATTTCCATATACTAAGAATATACCAGTGGGACTGAAAAAAAATTTTAAATACCATTTAAAAGAGCTCCAAAACATGTAATATATAGGTATAAGTATAACAAAGCATGTTTAGGTTGAAAGCTAAAAAACTGTGATGAAAGAAATCAAAGAAGAGCTAAATAAATGGAAAGACATATTGTGTTCACAGATTAGAAGACTCAGTGTTGTTAAGATGCAAATGCACTCCTAATCGATTGATCGATTGATAGTTAACGCAATCCCAATCAAAATTCTAGTAGGGTTTTTTCTAGACATAAACAAGCTGATTCTAAACTTCTAATGAAAAGGCAAACCAACTAGAAGAGCCGGAACAATTTTGAAAAAGACTAATGAGATCTTAAAATCTACCTGATTTTAAGTGTTATTATAAAGCTACAGTAATCTAGATAGTGTGTTATTTGCAGAAATAGACTCATACATGTATGATAAATTTATTTTTGACAAAGTTGCTAAGACAATTTCATGGAAATTTAACAGTCTTTTCAACAAATGGTGTTGGAACAATTGGAAATCTATAGGCAAAACGTGATCCTCCAGCATAAACCTCACACTTGAAACATTTTTTTTGTTGAAATACAGTTGACATACGGTATCATACTAGTTTTAGGTGCACAGCATAGCGATTCAGTAATTGTAGGTATTATGAAATGCTCACTGCAATTACAGCAGTTAGGATCTGCCTCCATACAAAGTTATTACAGTATTATTAATGCCTTAGGCTGAACTAGAAACCTCACACAAAATTATACAAAAGTTAACTCAAAACGGATAGATCTCAATGTGAAAAAGCAAAACTATAAAAAATTCAGAAGAAAACACCGAAGAAAATTTTCATGACCTGGAGTTAGGAATAGAGTTCTTAGACTTGACACCAAAAACATGATCCCTAAAAATAAAAAACTGATCAATTGGATGAAATTTAAAACCTTTGCTCTGGGAAAGTTGCTGTTAAGACAAGCTACAGACTGGGAGGAAATATTTGCAATTCACGCATCTGAAAAAGGACTTGTATTTAGAACATATGAAGAACATTTGAAACTTAACAGTAAGAATACAATCTATTTTTTAAATGGGCAGAAGGTTTGAACAGACACTTCACTCGTCAGACTACTCATGGCAAATTAAGCACATGAAAAGATTCCCAACATTATTAGTTATTAGGGAAATGGAAATTATAACCACAATGAGCTCTCACCACATACCCGTTAGGATGACTTGGAAACAAACAAACCGGACAGTGTTAAGGGCCGGTGAGGAGGCAGAGAAACCGGGTCTGTTATGCATTGCTGGTGGGAATGTAAAATGATCCTACTTAATATGGAATGCAGTTTGGCAGTTTCTTACAAACTTAAACATACATGTACCATATGACCGGCAATCCCACTCCTAGATATTTACTCAAGAGAAATGAATATTCACATTCACACAAAAAGCTGTATCAGAATGTTTATAGCAGCTCTATTCATAATCAATGAAAACTAGAAATGACATCATGGGCATCATTCAGTTCAATGGATGAACTAATAAACAGACTGACTTACATCCACACAATGGAACACTACTCAGAAATAGTCTCAGCAGAGGAACTCTACATACCGCAACAGCACGGAAAACATAATGTTAAATGCATTAGGTGAAATTTAAAAAGCCAGGTTCAAAAGGTTATGTATATTCTTTGATTCCATTTATATGATGTTGTAGAGAAGACTAAACTATAGTGATAAAGAACAGATCGATTTTGGGGTGGTGGAACTGTTCTGTGTCTTGGCTGTGGTGGTGACTGCTATGTACAGAATGTAGTTCTCTGGTTAAATTCCTGGATATATTTTTTTTCATAAAACTGTAAAAAGCAACATATCAAATAGGAGGAGGCACCCAGAAGAATGAACCTCTAATGGTGGAATTTGGATCCCGGCGACATCTGATTGCAAGGAGTGGTCTGGGTTGGGGAAGCCTTCTGAGACACCAGTGCACCCCCACCCCACAGGAGGGGAGGATGCTGAGAACCTGTACTCCCTGCTGGCCCAGAGCCACTGTGGGGAGAAGGCAGAGGTGCAAGGGGTTGTTAAATGTTCTCCCTTTCTTGTCTCCCCAGCAAGGCTGTTTCTTTTCCAATGGGAAGGCCACAGAGTGGGCAGTAGTTTTAAGAAATGCAAAGTGACTCAGGACAGATGTGCTGACAAGAGGGACACAAGTGAAAAGCCATGGAAGGCCACAGGAGGGAGAATGAGGCTCTGTCCCCATGACATCACTGCTCTTGCAGGAGCCTGGCAGGAAGCAGCCGGACCCTGTGACACGCGCACACACACCCCAAGATACACCACAGATGAGCGCTCACACACACACCATTGCATATGCAACCACTTGAACAGCCACACAGACTGTCACCGTCACAGGCACTGGCGCACGGGCACAGCACCTGCACACACATATATGCCCACACAGCCATCACACTTCCCGTGGGCTGCCACAGGCGCACCGTTCCCTGGAAAACAGAGGACCCAGACAGGGCCAAGCGCAGCCGCTCTAGGAGGCCTCGAGGCCCTTGGGTTGCCAGGTGCCCCGCCCATCTCCGCCGTGGCAGGGGATAGTCTCCGGGGTACAATTTAATCTCCAAACACTTGCCGAGTCTCCTTCCTGTTTGGTTCAAGAGCCCTGGGTCATACTGCATCCAGATCAGATAAACTCTAGGTGTATCTCAGGTCCTCACCGTCCAATCCTTCACCTACTCTGCCCTCTGTGCTCTCTTAGGTCTGCAGCCTTTAACGAAAGCTGGGGTTCCCCTGGGTCTCAGGCACCTACCTGTTCCATTTAAATACTAGAGACATTTTAAAACTACAGATGCCTGAGCCTCAACCCAGAGCAACTAAGTCAGAATCCCTGGAGTGAGGCTGACACCAGGATTTCTAGAAGCTCCTTGGGTCACCTATGTGCAGCTAAGGTCTACCCAGTGTGTGCCCAGCCCGTGCCTGCTCAGAGCAGCACCGACACGACCACCCTCCATTCATCCTCTGGGCTCCTGCTGTGTGCTGGTCTCCGGGTAAAATCTCAGATGTGGTCACGGCCCCCAGGGCCCTGCAGTGGGAACACAGACAAACTCGACTTACCAAAACAGATCATCACAGATGCGGTCAGTCCTATGCCAGAGGCCTTCAGAGGACCAAGGCTGAACATACAGGGACAGTGAGAGGACCTGTTTAGAGTAGGGTTGGGCAGGGCTCTGCTAAGAGGGGCTTTGAGCGAAGACCTGAAAGATGAGAAGGAGCCAGGTACAAAGCACTGCTGAGGCCTTCCTAATGGTTTACCCCTCAGGCTCCCGCAGACGCGGGCTGCAGGAAGATCCCCCAGCCGCATACAACTCTGGGTGAAGGACGGTTTCACTAGACACCAACGTCTATGGAAAATCCCTTGTCCTCCCTTGCCCCTCACAAAAACCAGTGAGGCAGGGGCTTTCAAGGTCAAGACACCAAGGTTTAGAGGATAAGGAATCTGAGGAAGACTGGATGCAGCAGGCAGGGATTGGACCCAGATCTCCCAGGAACAGAGCCTGAGAGAGGCACTTCCCGGCCTTTGCCCAGCTGAAAACGTCGGAGAGCTGCCAAGGTCTCATGTGTTTTCCAACTAACCTGAGCGTCAGCACGGCCACCCTTAAATCAGAGAACAGCAGGCTGAGGCTCCCCTGCATCTCCTTACACATCCTGTCCACCCCATCCGCGGGCCCAGCTGGGGAGCTGACCTGGGATGTGCCTTCCTGCATCTGGGCCTGATGTTTTGCTTTGCTTTACCTTGTTTTGTAGTCTGCTAAGTGGGCGAGAGACGCCTTGTTCTGGCCAGGCCACTGGGTTCCTGGCGGCTGAGCGACTCGCTGCAAGCCTCTCACCACTCCCCCACTACCACCACCACGTCTGGTCTGAACGGACTTCTCGTTGCCTGGGATCCCCTCCGGCACCCCAGGGGCTCCTCGGGGGGCCATGGGCGTGCCCTCCTGGGTCAGGAGTTCAGTCGGGGCACGAGGGTTTGGAGGGAAGGAGTAAGACTTGGAGCCCAAGAAGACTAAATTTACTCCACTCGTTCCGGAGTAGCCAGAGTAGCCAGAGGCTCCCTGGGCCTCACCTCACCTGCAAAACGGGGATGACAGCAGCCCGCCTCAGGGCCTGGAAGAGCTGGGCCGTCAGCCCTCAGGGCGCAGGGAGCCGCCTCCCCTTACCGGTGCCAGTGTGGCCCCTACTGGGGTGGCGGCCGCGCCCTCATAGACCCAGGGGCTCTGGCGGCGGCTGGCTCCGGATTCGGCAATTCCAGTTCTACCTCGGGCAGACGCACTTCAATCTGCATTCTTATCCTAATTTTAACCACGAGTTCTAACTGGTTCATATAAACGTGGACCTGGCCAAATCAATCAATCCAGGGAGAACCCAGCACACGCAAATGGCGGGGAGAGGACACCCAGGCAGCAGGCCGCCTGTACGCGGGAAAGCAAACAGCCCCGGAGCCCAGGCCGCGCGGCGGGCCCTCCCGCCCGGGAGCCGCACACTGCGGGGTCCTGCGCCGGCTCGACGGCGGCCGCGGCACGAGTGATGCCCCAGGCTGAGGCTTAAGTGTTGGAGGGTGGGGCTGTCTCCATCCGAACCGGGTGGCGGGAGCTCCCGAGGGGGCCGGGCAGAGACGCCCGGCTCCTAAACACCGGGGGACTCTTCCCCAGCCCCGACGCTCACGCGGAGCTCGGTCCCCGCGCTGCGAGCAACTCGGTGGGCGCAGCCCGGGTCCTTCCCAGGCGCCCGGCGCGCGGCATCGGAGACCAGCGCGGGGGTCACACGTCCCCCCGCGGCCCGGGAAGCCCTCGAGCTCCCCACCCAGTCCCCGCGTGGAATGTGACAAGGGCAGGTCCTCCCGCGCTGTCAGTGGCTCAGGGGGAGCGGGAGGGGCACCGACCTGGGAGGCCCGCGACCCGGGGCAGGCGAGGAGTAGCAGCAGTAGGAGCGCGTGGGAACGGCTGGGCCCCATCTTGCCGATCGCAGCCTCTGTGCCCGGGGGCAGGACGTCAGTCCGCCGGCCCTGCAAGTGTCGCCGTCGGCGCGGATGCGCAGCCTCCCGGCAGGGTGCAGGCGCAGGGCGCGCGGCCCGGGCGGCTCCGGGAGGGAGGCGGGGGCCCTGGACCGCAGCCCGGCCGCCACGCCCGCGAGGCGCCGTCCGGGGCCAGGTGCGCGGCGCGCAGACCCGGGCCCCGCGGCCTCCAGCGTCAGGGTAGGGCGGGGAGGCGCCAGCCCCTGGACGCGGGCGGAGGAGGGGCCGCCCGGCCAGGAATGCGCCCGAGGGCGCGCCGACTGCCGCTCCCCGAAGGGCCGGCGCGGGCATCCTTCGGCGTCATCTTGCTCCTCCGGGGAGACTGAGGCCGACGTCACCCAGCCACAAGGGGCAGAGAGGCGGTCTGAGTCGCATCTGTCCTGACTGACAGACGCCTGCGTCCGCTTCATTGGAGCCCAGGACCCATTTGGTCAAGAGCTGGGCTCCGTCCAAGTGGACCAATGGCCTTTTATTAATGCTGATGGGGTACAGGGACACACATGCGGTCTGCCCCACTTACAGCCGCCAGTCGCCAAGCAAGGAGAAAGGCAACCTAACATGGAGGGAGGCGCCTCATGCTTTGTTCAAGCCGCGAGGGCAACACCACTGGGGAGGCAGACACCGCAGCCTGAAGCCCCGCGCCGACGGGCTGAGGGAGGAACCACCTGGTCTCGGCCCACGCCCGGGGAAAATCGTGTAACTCCTCCCTGGAAGGATGCTTTCACAAGGTACAGCTGCAGGTGCCACGGTGCACACCCATTCTGGATATGCCTATTTTTCCTTTTCCACCGTTCACTTAGCGGAGCCCACCCGGAGCTCAAGGAATGGAGAGCAGGAGCTGTTTTCCAATGGAAAGCAGAAAGGGAGGCTGGAGGTCCCTGGAAACCACGGAAGAGGGCAGACTGGCCTCACTACCGGGAAGTCCTCCCACGCTTCTCTCCACCTTCCCGCGGAGGGAGCAGAGCAGGGCCGGTGTAGCCCCATTTTACAATCCTGGCTGAACATCTTCAAGAGAGACCCGAGCAGAGCACTGCTTCTTACCGGGTGGAGGGGAGCAGGCAGCAGTGGCCAATGCAGGGCAGCCTGGAGAAAGTGGGTTTCTGCCCCAACCTCTCATGTGTCTGCAGCCTATGCCAGAGCCAGGGCCCCCCTCTGTACTGGCCCTCCCAGCCCACTCAAGGTTTGGCTCTGGTCGGTGTGCCCATGTTTAATCTGTTTAATCTGTGTTTCATCCTACTGGCCTTTACATGGTGACCTCGCCTGGAAGGCCAAGCCCCTCAGCCTTGTTCTGGCTTTGGGTTGGGAACCAGAGATGGGCAGAGACATGTCAGCCAGCCTTTTGTTTTCTTCTCATGTCCTCTGTCGATTCATACAGCTAGCTTTACCCAGGCATGGTTAAATGACTTGCCCAAGGAATGCAAGCCCAGGTCTCAGGGTCCTCCTAGACCAGCACTGTTTCCAGGACAGCCTACCTTCAGCCTTATCCCACCTTTACTTAAATATATGAGCATAGGACTTTAGGAATTTTATTTACAGGAAGAAAGTTTTTTTTTCCTGTTTTTTTCTTTCTTTACTTTCCAAGATTTCTAAGTTTCAACAGGATATTTTTTTCCTACTTACTAATTTCCATTTGCAACTCTTGTTCTATGGATGCCTTCTGTTTAGTGCTTTGGTGTCTGTTCTTAATTAACCTTCTAATGTTCCACTGCCTGGTCATTCTCTGTCCTAAACTGCCCTTGATCTGCAGTAATCAAGGCCGACCCTCTGCAGCCCAGAACCTGTCAAGACTGTCTAAAAGCAGACAGACCATGAAAAAAACCCAAGTGCCCTATATTCAGGGATCCAAAAATTAACCTTTGACTTAATGAACTGGGCCTATTCCCTGTATTATTTTTTTGTTTCCTCTATAATTAGTGTTCAAGAGAATATTCTGAAACATCAAGGGTTGGTAAGAGTCTACAGGTCAAAAGAAAATATTTTTAGTTCTTGGCAGAATCAGTTGCCATCTCCTGGAACAAGTGCCCTCTCTGATATGCTCATGTTCCCTGTGTTATGTAGGAATGCAAAATGGGACAGGAGGATTTGCTGTAAAACTGTTTAAGACCCCCTCAGAAGCAGCCCCCAGTCTGAAACAACCATTCCAAGGCTCACACCTTGCTGCTCACCCCTTTGGCTGTCATGGCTTCTCTGTGGCTGAAACTTGCCTGCCAGCTCATTCACCGCGGCTTCTCTCCTGTTCCCTCCTTCACCCCCTCATCGATCCGTGAAGCTAAATGTTACCACCACCACCCCCCAAAGCATCCTCAAAGGGTCTTGGGAGCAAAGCCCAGGATATTAGCCTGATTCAGGACTCCTCTAGAATTATGTCTCTAATAGAAAGTGACATGAAATATCCATGTGCTCAGGAGTGGACGTGAGCGTGGGCACACATGCACAGTCTCTTGTGGGGATACTGACTTCCCAAAATCCAATCGTCTCCCTTACCAACACAATCTGATTTTTGTTCAGCGCTGTAATATACATAGTTAAAAATACCCGCACCACCATCTTTTCAGACTCCCTTGCAGTGAGAGGTGGCTGTGTGACCTAGTTCTGGCTAGCAAGATGTGAAGTCTACTGGATGGGGCTTCGAAGAAAGCCAGTTTTCTTGATAAAAGGAAACAGACTCAGTTGGTGTGTATTCTTCTTCCTTCTGCCTGGAACATGGACCCAATGGTTGGAGGTGCAGCAGCCATCCCATCACCATGAGGACAAGAATCCTTAGGATGGAGGTTAAAGAACAGGTAGAGAGAGAGCTCACTTCCTTGATGATTTCCTTGAACTGTGCCTCACCTACAGATGTCTTGTTTGCACACATAATCTATTTGGTGAAGCCACTGGCTGTTGGATTCCTGTTGCATCGAGTGGAACCCAAATCTAAGAGCCCATGCTGATATAAATACTTGAATAAATCTTCAAAAGGGAGGAAAGCAACTCTTCCTTATAAAAAAAAATTACAATCAATAAATGTAGGAAAGTGTAAAAAATAGAAACACCACCTTTAGAACTACAGTAATCATTGCTGCAGGCAAGATCCACTACTGAATTCTAAAGGTAGTGGGTGAAAGTTTAAGCGGAAACAGGATTTTAGTACAGTCTCAAAGTATCTCCCCCAAAATATTTATAAATATTACAAAGGGAAAATATTAAATTTACAGTGGATCAATGAGACACAGCAACATCAACATCATGTGCCCTCCAATATGAGGCACGGAGAAGGGAGCATCACTTCTATGATATTCTTAGCACAGATGCATAAGGTCAATCTAATTATGAGGAAAAAAGGAGATAAACCCACACTGAGGGACATTCTACAAAGTGACCTGAGGAGTAGGTTTCAAAAGTGTCAAGGCCATGAGAAATCAGGGAAAACTGAGGACCTGCCACAAACTGGGAAGACAAAGAAGACATAATAACTAAATGCAACTTGAGATCCTGGAGTGGTTCCTAGACCAGAAAATGGACATGAGTGGGAAAACTGGTGAAATCTGCATAAATGCTTTAGTTAATAGTATTGTACCAAGGTTAGATTCTATGCTTTGATAAATGTTCTATGGTTATATAAGATGTTATATACAAAGGAGACACTAGATGAAAAGGGTGAGGGAACTGGGCTATTTGTGCAACTCTAGTGTGAGTCTAAAATTATTTCGAAAAATGTGCATGCAAATTTTGATTTTTAAATTTCATCTTATGTCAATTATGGTCAATTATAGTTTTCAAGGAAGTTTTCCCATTTTACCTAATTTTTCAAATTTATGAGCATAAAATAGTATTGTTTTCTTATTGTCTTTTTAATACCTGTAGGGTTTCTATTCTTGTCTTTTTAGTTATCTATGGAATATATAGTGAAAGCCCCTCTTTTGTTCCTAATATTGTTAATTCATGCTCTTTTTTTCTTGATTAGTATGGGTAGACATTTATCAATTTTGTTTATCTTTTCAAAGAACAAACTTTTGGCTTTATTAATTTTCTCTATTGTTTGTTTAAATGTCATTGGTTTCTGCTTTTATCTTTATCTGTTTACTGGTTCCCAGGGTTTGTCTAAACCAGGTATAAGACACGCAGACATGAAAATAGTTGTCACAAAGGAAGTTTTTATTATACTCATGGTCTCCTAGCAAGAGGAGACAGCCCACCATGCAGGACCCCTTGAATGAGCATAAGGCGAGATGAGCAGGTAGAAGGGAGGAACTGCAAGTAGGAGATTTTATTGTGTTTTTTTGGGGAAGCAAGGTAAGCAGGTTTACGATTGGATAGTCTGAATAATTTCAGTGGGCTCTGGCCCATGGGGTGGTCCCTAGCTGTTTGGCACCTAGCCCAGAGGTCATTAGGGCAGGGACATCTTTCCCCAGACTAGAGAAGCCCGATAAAAGGAGGCAGGGGTGTGGACATGAAGTTGGTTGGCTTGCAGCTCAACACAAGTCATTTACTGCCTGTAGGGGTTGACTAACCCTGGATGGGGAGGCCCTCCCCAATCAGCAAGGCCCCAGATGCCAGAGCATCAAAAATATAGAAGATACAGTTAATACTTTATTATTTTCTTCCTTTCAATTTCTTTGGGTTTACTCTACTTTTCTTTTTCTAGTTTCCACTTTTTAGGTGGAAGTGTGGGTCATTGATTTTATGCCTTTTTTCTTTCCAATTGCAAGTATTTAAAGTTATATAACTGCCTCTAAGTTTCGCTTTAGCTGCATCCCATGAACCTTGATATATAGTGATTTCATTTTTATCCAGCTCAAGATACCCCTTAGTTTCCCCAGATTTTTTTTCTTACCTGGGTTCTTTAATTTTGTTCCCCTCTGCTTTTCATTCCTCTTTTCTTCCTCTCCTGATGTCTTTTAGATTAATTGACTAAATAATAAAAACTTCATTTTGATTTATCTCTTGGCTTTATAGCTACATCTCTTTGCATTACTGTTTTGATTTTTCAGTGTTTGCTGTTGATCACAATATTCATCCTTCATAACAGTGTCCTTACAGTTAACGTGTACATCATGTAAAATGTAAGAAGCTTGCAACCAAATGGGTCACTTATCAACTCATCATTTATGCAATAAGTTGTCATAAATATTACATCTACATGTTATAAACCCCCAATGTGGTATTTTAATATTTGCTTTAAATAGTGATACGTGTTTTAAACAAATTCATAGCTAAAGTACTGTTTTATATATATGTGTACGATTTCTGATACTCATTTCTTTTTGAATATTCAACTGCCCTCAGCATGAGGACTTCCATTAGCATGTTTTGTATTGTAGGTTTGTGGCAACAACTTCTCTTATGTGTAATTTATCTGAAAATGTCTTTATTTTGACTTTATTCCTGAAGGATATTTGTGCTAGATATAGAATTCTGGGTTGACTTTTTTAACATTCAGCACTTTGAAGATGTCACTGACCTGTTTTCTGGCATCCATTCTTTCTGAGAACAGGTCAGATTTATTTCTGTCCTTTTTTTGTATGTAATGTGTTGTTTCCTCTAGATGATTCCAATATTTCATTTGTATCTTGTATTTCTGAAGGTAAAACGCCTAGGTATGGTCTTCTGCACATTTATTCTGGTTGGTGTTCAAATACATTCTTGAATCTATAAAATGTTTCTCCATCAAGTTAGGGGAGTTTGGGCCACTATTTAATCAAAAAATTTTCTCTCTCCTCTCCTTTTGGAACTCCATTTCTCTTTCTCCTCTCCTTTGGAACTCTAATTTCATGTTAGAACTTTTAATATTGCCTCATATGTTCCTGAGTCACTGTTCTTTATTTTTATTTCTTCTTTATATAGTCAAGATTGAATATTTTCAATTTATCTAGTTTCAAGTTCATGGACCCTTCTATTACTTTGATCTGCAATTAAGACCATCAAGTGAATTTTTTTATCACATAGTTTATGATTCTCTTCTAAAATTTTCTTTATTTTTTATTGTAGTTTCTGTTAGAAAACTTTCTATTGATATTTCCTATCTGCTCATGTATTATAGGTCTTTTTCCCTTTACATCCTTGAGTATAGTTATGATTGCTGTTTTTAAATCCTTGTTCTCTCAGGGGTAGTAATCATTGATTATTTTCTGAGTATGGACAATTGTTTTCTGGTTTACTGGTGCATATTGTTATTTTGGATTATATCCAAGAACTATGATTATCTTGTAGATACTCCTTATTCTGTTGTTACTCTGAATATCATTTTAAATTTGAGATACAATTCACACACCACAAAACTTACATCTTAAAGGGTACAATGTTTTTTTTTTGTATACTCACAAAATTATGTAGCTATCACTAATTCCAGAACATTTTCATTACCCTAAAAAGAAACCCCATACCCATTAACAGTCATTCCCTATCCCTTAATCCTCAACACTTGGCAACAACTAATCTACTTTCTGTCTTATGGATTTGTCCATTCTGGACATTTTGTAAAAATAAAATCATACAATATGTGGCTTTTTGTGACTGTCTTCCTTCACTGAGCATGTTTTCAAGGCTCAGTCATTTTGTAGCATGTATCAGTACTTCATTACTTTTTGTAGTTGAATAATATTCCATTGTATGGACATAACTATTACATTTATTCATTTGTCTGTTGAAGGACAATTGGGTTTTTCCAATTTGTGGCTATTATGAATAATTCTGCTATAAACATTTGTGTACAAGTTTTTGTGTGAACACATTTTCATATCTCTTGGGTATATGCCTAGGAGTGGAATTGCTGAGGCATATGGTAACTCTTTAGTCATTTGGTGAGCTGCCAAACTGTTTTCCAAAATGACTGTACCATTTCACATTCCTGCCAGAAGTTTACAAGAGTTCCAATTTATCTACATCCTAACCAACCCTATTTTTTTCACAATGAATACAAATATTATCATTATAGCCATTTTAATGGGTACAAAATTGTATCTCATTGTAATATTCATTTCCTTGCTGTCTAATTAGGCAGAGCATTTTCCATGTGTTTATTGGCTAGCTGTGTATCTTCCTGGAGAAATGTCTATTCATATTTTTTGGCTGGGTTGTTTTCTTATTGAGTTGGAGAAGTTTTTTTATTTTTAACTTATTATTTTTTTACACAAAATCTACTTGATATTTGCTAACCTTAGTTCCTCTAGCTATGGTTTGGCAAAACAATTCTTTATATCACAGAGATATAAGTCCCTTATCAGATATATGCAAATATTTTCTCCCATTCTGTGGTTGACTTTTCACTCTTGATGGTGGAAGTTTTAGATTTTGATGAAGTTCAATTTATGTTTTTTCTTTCATTCCTTGTTTTTGGTGTCACATCTAAGAATCCTTTGCTGAAACCAAATTTGTGAAGATTTACCCATGTTTTCTTCTAATTATTTTATACCTTTTGCTCTTATATTTAGGTCTTTGATCCATTTTAATTTTTGTGTATGTTGTGAGGTAAGAATCCAATTTCACTCTTGCATATGCCTTTCCAGTCATCCCAGCACCATTTGTTGAAGGTACTATTCTTTCCCCATTGAATGTTCTTGGAACCCTTGTTGAAAATCAGTTGGCCATAGACATTGGGGTTTATTTCTGGGTTGCCAATTTTATTCCATTATCTGTATGTCTGTGACCATACTGTCTTATTACAGTTGCTTTATAGTAAGTTTTGGTGTTGAGAAATGTGAATCTTCCTACTTATTTTTTAAGATTATTTTGGCTATTCTGGGTTCCCTGAACTTCCAAGCAAATTCTAGGACCAGCTTTTCAATTTCTGCAAAGAAGTAATCTGGGATTCTGAAAGGGATTACATTGAATCTGTAGTTGTTTTGGAAATATTGCAATCTTAACAATGTGAACACTTCTGATAATGCGAGTTCTTTCAATTTACTTATATCTTATTTATTATTTAAAATAATGTTAAGACATTATTTCAACAATGCTTTGTAGTTTTCAGTGTACAAGTTTTCTTTTGTCAGACTTATTCCTAAGCATGTTATTCTTTTTGATGTTATCATTAGAATATTTTTAAAATTTCATTTTCAGATTGTTCATTGTAAGTGCAAAGAAATATGATTGATTTTTGTATATTGATCTTGTATCCTGCAACCCTCCTTCACTCTATTATTAATTCTAATAAATTTTTAGTGGACTCCTTAAACTTTTCTATGTATAAAATCATGTAATATGTGACTCAAGATATTTTTACTTCTTCCTTTCTAATTTCAATATATTATTTCTGGTCAGATTGCCTTGGCTAGAAGCTCCTGTTCAGTGTTGAATAGAAATAGTGAGAGAGTACACGTTTGTCTTGTTCTTGATCCCAGAGAGAAAGCATCCACTGAAGTCTCTACTCAATTATTTAGTGATCAGCTAATTTTTGGACAGAAATTTCCTTAAACTCTTGGAACCAGTAAATCTCCCAGGCTTTGTCAAGGTGCTCATGTGTGTGGAAAGACACATGTTCAACACTCATCCAGCTGGTTTAGAACTCTGCTTTAGCCCTCACTTCCAGCTTACAGTCTTTGCTGAGTATGCATAGAAACCTTATATTCCCAGTAATATGTTGGAGATTTTCCGTTGTCCCTAGGTCATCCCTTAGTTAGTTTTTCCATTTAAGGTTTTGGTCAGTCTACTGTTTGTCTCCATTGTTCTGTATTGGCTCAGGCAGCTGCAACATTGAAACACTTGACTGCAAATGTTTTTAACAAATATCCCCAAGGAAGAGGCTTTTAACACTGGGGAAACTCTGACCCAGGTCAAATAAAGACAAGCTTTCCTAGTGGGGACTTTCAAGGAACCACTAAACAAATCAAATGACAACTCATTGGAAATGAGGCTTTGAAAGATCTCTATCTCCATTCTGTTCCCTGCATTACTGGGAATATGGGCCCTTAATTTTAAAGCTACTGCTGAGCTGGGGAACCAAGTAGGTAAGTGAGACAAATTAAACACCAAAAAACTTAGTTTCTTACTGAAATCAGGAATTTTTCTTGAGTAAGTACTCCTTAGGTTGCTACAAGACTGGTTAATTTCCAGAGTTCAGGAAAGGTTAATTCTAAAAGTTTTTATAAGTTTTTTCATTGTTTCCATGACAGAACAAATTTTCAGAGGTTCTTAGTATCCCATTTTTCTGATTTCACTCCCACATTATTTTTTTATTAAGTAGGTAGTTTACTTGGTTGAACTCAAGCCAAACTTTGTCTCCTATGTTAGCAGAAGTCTCACCTCCACCTTTTTAGCCTTAGATGGGTTGAATAGAATTTACTCCATACATGCACAGTTCAAGATGAGCCAGTGATTTGGGACTTTACACACAGAAGGTGGCGCTAAATCCTTCGCTGGTTCACTCTTTTGGTTTAGGAATTCTTTTACTTTCTACTTGCTGTATTTCTTCTAATCTCTGTCTTCCAGTTCAGCAAGTAAAATAGCAGGTTTTATATCTGGATTTAATCTTCCAACTTGGAACTGTGGAGCTGCTATCAGTTTCAAGGCCCTAAGAATGGGAAATTCATCCAGTGCAGGTCCCTTTATCTAAATGCTGAGTCCCTTTCAGTGCCTCCCTGCTTTTTCCCTAATGTCTTCAAGTACTTGTTATTTTAACATTGTCTAGAATTTTTATCTGTGCAGAAGGTTGGCCCAAAAGAAGGTAGTTCTCCATTACAAACTTGAAATCCACAAACACATTTTATAGCAATAAATCATTTAAAAACCAATTTTACACTGAAAAGGCCAGCTTGTTCATCCTCTTAATATAATATCTAAAAATAATTATTTGGAAAAGAGGAGCTGAGCAGATATTTCTCCAAAGAAGAAATTCAGATGGCCAATAGGCACATGAAAAGATGCTCCACATCACTAATAATCAGGGAAATGCAAATAAAAACCACAATGAGGTATCACCTCACACCACTTAGGATGGCCACCATGGAAAAGACAAACAACAACAAATATTGGCCAGGATGCGGAGAAAGGGGAACCCTCCTACATTGCTGGTGGGAATGTAAGTTAGTTCAACCATTGTGGAAGGCAGTATGGAGGTTCCTCAAAAAACTAAAAACACAAAAGCATTTCACCCAGGATTTCCACTCCTAGGAATTTACCCTAAGACTGCAGCAGCCCAGTTTGAAAAAGACAGATGCACCCCTATGTTTATTGCAGCACTATTAACAATAGCCAAGAAATGGAAGCAACCAAAGTGCCCATCAGTAGATGAAGGGATACAGAAGATGTGCTACATATACACAATGGAATATTATTCAGCCATAAGAAGAAAACAAATCCTACCATTTGCAACAACATGGACGGAGCTAGAGGGTATTATGCTCAGAGAAATAATCCAGGTGGAGAAAGACAAGATATCAAATGGTTTGACTCATCTGTGGAGTATAAGAACAAAGAAAAAACGGAAGGAGCAAAACAGCAGCAGACTCACAGAACCCAAGAATGGACTAACAGTTACCAAAGGGAAAGGGACTGGGGAGGATGGGTGGGAAGGGAGGGATAAGGGTGAAAAGGGACATTACGATTAGCCCGTATAATGTGGGGGGGGCTCACACGGGGAAGGCAGTATAACACAGAGAAGACAAGTACTGATTCTACAGCATCTTACTACATTGACGGACAGTGACTGTAATGGGGTATGTGGTGGGGACTTGACGATCGGGGGAGTCTAGTAACCATAATGTTCATATTATTGTACATTAATGATGGCAAATAAAAATAAATAAATGAGCCTGTCTCAGAAGATTGTACACTCTCTGTTTCCATTTATAAGGTATTTTTGAGAGAACAAAATTAGAGAGATGGAGAAGAGAAGAGTGGCCTCCAGGGCTTGGGAGACAGTATAAAGAGCGGCAGGAGGGGCCCTTGTAATAGAGCTGTTCTGTATCTTGGTGGTGCTCACACGAGTGGATACATGATAAGACTGCACAGAATAGAATGTAATACACACATAAGCGAGTGCATGTAAAAGCGAGTGCACTGTCAACTTCCTGTTGTGATACTGTGCTATAGTTACGTGAGTTTCTACCATTGAGGGAAATTCGGTGAAAGTTACATAGGATCTCTACATCATTTCTTACAACTGCACGTGACTCCACAATAATCTCCAAATATAAAAGTAGAAAAATTTATAATCTTAATATGATCACAGCTAAACACAAGTAAGAAGACAGTAAAAATAAACTACATTAGGAACTTTTTATTACAGATGGGGCATTAATCAAATTTTAATTTGATATTTTCTCAATTTTTTGATATGTGATGTATCACTTTCATTTGGAATCATTACTTGATGTGATGAAACACAAAGGTGAGTTTCAAAGTGGAGGGAATGTTGGGATGAAGAAGAGGTGACAGTGTTCAGGCTGGGACACTAACTCCAGCCCCCTGGGGCCCATAGCCTTTTCCTTTAAAAGCCAGAGGGTGGTTCCTGATGGAATACTGTGATGTCACTGAGGGCTCCAGAGTCCTGGAAACCGTTTGAGTCGGAACCCTTGTGCTGCGGCCAGTACTGCTCTCACACTGTTCAGAGTCTGCGCTCTGGGTACCTGTGAGGGCCTAGGTCCTGAGAAGGCAAGGAAGTGCTCAGTCAGGACTCTCAGTCCTGTACTAGACTCAGCCTTGGATCCTAAACTCTGTTCCCCAGGGAGTCTCGGGGACAGGAAGGGGTCGCCTGGGAGCCTCAGGATGGAGGACTTGGAATGCAGGAGGACGCCCCAAAAACAGGTCTCAAATTTGCGGGGGGCCGGAGGGGAAGAGAGAAGAGATGGGATGTGGGCAAAAGGGAGAATAAAATGAAAATGGGGAAAAGAAGAGAGAGTAAAGCCGACTCTCCCAGAGAACAGTGGGGAGGAAGGAGGAGAGAGCCCCTCCCAGCACCGGCCTTCTTGTGGCACTGCCTCAGTTAGCCTCAAGGGACATTTCAGACAGGCAGGGGCCACCTTGGCATATTTTCGCCAGGCCTGACTGCCGCGTGGTTCGCAGGGACATTCAGGCAGGGCTAATGACCAAAACAACTAAGTGTCAGCCTGGGACATCCCCCCACCTTGACCCTAACGGAAACGCGCTGAGGTTTAACTGTCATTGCCATTAGCAATGGTCAGACACGGGTTCTAATCCCAAAGCCAAAGTGCTCCAGCCACAGTCAAGGAACAAATCCTAGACAAGGTAAGTCATCATGTCTTCACCTTAAATCAGGTAAGTGTCACACCTTACCTCACAGATCATTAGAAGGACTGACTGAGGCACTTCTAAGAGCCCTGACCTGAAGTTCAATAAGCACTCGGGTACTGTTGGCTACTCTTATTGCCGTTTTAATCATCAGTAGTCTTCACAAGAAGCAGGTTAGGCAGAAATAAATGGCCTGGTCAGAATCAGGTGGCATCCGCTCTGATTTTTGGGGGGGTTTTGTATGCAGAAAGGACAGGATCCTGCACCAACTGCCGCAGAGACGGCCCCAGGCCAGCAGGCCCCGGCAAAGAAGAGTCAGAAGAAAGGTGTGTGCGTGGAGGGGAAGCAGGAGAAGTGGGGGTGGAGCTGTGTTAATGCTGTCAC
>JAQQAC010002629.1:11409787-11433577 GCA_029783875.1 Phataginus tricuspis
TGAAAATATTCTGGATAAATGAAAGATACGTACAAAAATGAACACAAGACAAATGAAAGAAACACATGTGCCACTCACTAGCTGCCCACCACTGTCCCTGTGGTAAGTGTCCCCCTCCTCCGCCACCCAACCCCGCCACTGTGGTGTGACTACCCAGATCATGATCCCGCACATCTGGGCTCCGAAAGCACAGTCTACAGCTTCACAAGGAGCCTTCCTGAATGTACGGCTAGAAATGACCCCTCCCCACTTCCTTTCCAGCTGATATATAACTGAGAAACAACATTGTGTAAGTTTAAGGTATACAACATGATTTACAATAACTAAGATGATTCAAAATGTACTCTCGGCAACTTCCAAGTACACAGTACAGCGTCGTTAACTGTAGTCACCGTGCCCCACATCAGTTCCTCAGAACACATACCGCTTATTGTAGTAAGATTCTTTGATTCTTCACTGAAGTGGAGCAAGATGGGCTTTACCCTTTCGTCACATTCTCTTTGTAAGAACTATAACAGATATGCCTCTCAGAAAAAGTTCTACCTCTCCTGAACAAATCAATTGGTACCTTAGAGACAGTGTGATATATGTCTAATCATGTTTCCCTCTTTGCTTTGGCCACTTAGGTAGCTTAACACTAGATCTGCAGTCTTTATCTACTCATCATAAAGGACCTGTGGGGACAGCAGAGGGACTAAGACTTGGGGCTCTAAAGCCAGACAAACCTGATTTACGATCTCACTTCTACTTCTCAGCCATGTGACTGTGGGCCACTTCTTTTTTCCAAGTATTTATAAAATGGGCATACATAAGCACATTATTTACTTTGTTGGAAGGCTTAAGGGATCCAGTACTAAGCCTGCACCTGGCCCGACGATCACCACAGCTGTGATCATCAGTTTCACTTCAGGGTCAGCAGGCCCATGTGCCCATTCCTCCTGCCTTCAGTATTTTCTGGTCCCTAAGATGCAGTTTTTCTAATTCAGAATTGTGTACACTGACTAGTTTTGGGGTTTTTTAAAATCTGCTGTACATACCCTACAGATAAGAGTCTCTGGAAAACTTGCCATAGTGATAATTATGAGCATCTGGACGTTTCTCCCTCTCAACACAGAACAGCAAGGGAGCAGGTATGTCTGACAGGATTAGGGAACACGGAAAGGTGCATGTCCTGCTGAAGGCATTCATTACTTAAGGTGACTCCTCATCACCACAGGTTCATCACTACTGCTGTCTTCTGACAAATGCACTGACAACATATTTGTTTGGATTCAAAGGGAAGCACTTAATTCCAAAGCTATTAAGGAATCTGTTGTTTAGCTTCTGTTTGGGGTCATATAAACTCAGAGGGGATCTATTAGGGTGACACTAATGTCTGGTACATCTACATAAATTAATTAGTCTCAAATTGAGTAAATATATCTTCATATTTTATAAAAGGGGCTTCTGATATTTATATTTAAAATTGTGTTTTGTTCAAGTCAGCTTACTTTCAGGTACTTTCCTGCCCACCAAGGACTTGCCCGAGCTATCTCCGGGATTGTTCTGGAAATGGTTCCCTTAATACAGAGACAGGGCAACCAATTTCACACCTACTTAGTGTAAATGCGGTAAAAATTAAGAACAAACCATTATTTAGACATTTTTATTGATTTTATTGAACTTAGTATAAGATTCTTTTCTAAATTTCCTATTTCATGTTATAGTGTACTACAAAATAGGAATATTATTTTACTAAAAGAGAAAAAATTTTAATTAATATGGTTGTTATAAGATCAAGAAGGCAACATAGGCAAAAATATCTTGGACATAAACATGAACGACTTCTTCATGAACATATCTCCCCGGGAAAGGGAAACAAAAGCAAAAATGAACAAGTGGGACTATATCAAGCTGAAAAGCTTCTGTACAGCAAACGACACCATCAGTAGAACAAAAAGACATCCTACAGTATGGGAAAATATATTCATAAATGACGTATCCGATAGGGGTTGACATCCAAAATATATAAAGAACTCATGCACCTTAACAAACAAAAAGCAAATAATCCAATTAAGAAATGGGCAGAGGACATGAATAGATACTTCTCCAAAGAAGAAATTCAGATGGCCAACAGGCACATGAAAAGATGCTCCACATCGCTGGTCATCAGAGAAATGCAGATTAAAACCACAATGAGATATCACCTCACACCAGTGAGGATGGCCAACATCCAAAACACAAACAACAACAAATGTTGGCGAGGATGTGGAGAAAAGGGAACCCTCCTACACTGCTGGTGGGAATGCAAATTAGTTCAACCATTGTGGAAAGCAGTATGGAGGTTCCTCAAAAAACTCAAAATAGAAATACCATTTGCCCCAGGAATCCCACTCCTGGGAATTTACCCTAAGAATGCAGCAGCCCAATTTGAAAAAGACAGATGCACCCCTATGTTTATTGCAGCACTATTTACAATAGCCAAGAAATGGAAGCAACCTAAGTGTCCATCAGTATATAAATGGATAAAGAAGATGTGGTACATATACACAATGGAATATTATACAGCTATAAGAACCATTTGCAACAACATGGATGGAGCTAGAGGGTATTATGCTCAGTGAAATAAGCCAAGCCGAAAAAGACAAGTACCAAATGATTTCACTCATATGTGGAGTAGAAGAACAAAGAAAAAACTGAAGGAACAAAACAGCAACAGACTCACAAAACCCAAGAATGGACTAACAGTTACCAAAGGGAAAGGGACTGGGGAAGATGGGTGGGAAGGGAGGGACAAGGGGGGAAAAGGGCATTACAATTAGCAGGTGTAATGTTGGGGGGGCGCGGGGAGGGCTATACAACTCAGAGAAGACAAGTAGTGATTCTATAGCATCTCACTATGCTGATGGACAGTGACTGTAATGGGGTTGGTGGGGGGACCTCATGAAGGGGGTAGTTTAATCATCATAATATTGCACATGTAATTGTAGATTAATGATACCAAAATAAATTATATAAAAAAAAAGATCAAGAAGGCAACACAGATTTCAATTAATCTAATTCCAAGAAATTACAGAGATTCTCTAAAGATGCAGAGAGGTAGAGGCGATTTGTGTGCTTTTCAAAGGGGTTCCTAAACTACCTGGTTCAGCATCTTGCCTTGCTCGTATTTCATCTACCTCTTCCTGAGCATCTACTGGACTAGATAGACAGTCAAAGGCCAGGTTCAGGGGGGTAGAAACAGGATGCTCTGGGAGCCCCAGCTCATCACAGACCAATGGAGAGCCTTGGGCCAGCCAGCCTTCCCCGAGCCTCAGGGACCGAGGGACGGAACTAGATACTCCCTGAGGGATCTTCCAGCACTGGCATTTTGGCACCTGCCAGATCAACAGGTTCTCCACGTCTGATGCCTGAAGGTCCTGGCCTTGGAGGACCTTCATCTCCACTCTCCGTCCCGGCCTCACTTTCACCCAAGGACGTAAGGTGAAACAAAGCAAGAGGATGGCAAACAGGCAAGTGCGTCCTTACCCATAGGCAAGAATTAAGGGTGGTTTTAGGGTCTTTTACCAGAAAAGACTTTTCTGCAGCTTGTGACTGCGAGACACAACCAGTGTATTTCAGCATCAGGGGAACCTGGCTGGCCCTTGGAAACACAAGTCAGACACCTGGGGAGCTTTGTAACCAGCATGGGCATCTGCAGGGTGCCTATGTGCTGATAGAGGCTCCAGCTGGGTGCGCCCTCTAGAGTAGCCAATTTTCCAGCCTCACTTCTGCTTTCTTCCACTGCTTATTAAAAACTGCAGACACCAGGGGTACATAAGTGACCAAATTCCCTTGTCCCCATAGCTTAACTGGAGAGATCTTCATACAGGGAGGCATTTCCACAGAATTGTTAAGAGGCCCAGAAGATGGGCTCCCAACCCTGTATGAAGGAGATTTGGATCTCAAATTGGTCCAGGGCCTCCTAGGCCCAGCCCCTCAGGCCCAGCTTTGCCAGGGACTTCCCTCAGACACAGAGCCCCTCCGCTGGCCACTCCCGCCCTGGCTCCCACTCCAAATCCTGGCCTCCACACTCTGGCCCACCTGCCCATCAGGCCTGCTGGCCTCCCACGTGGTTTGCACACTGATCACGTTGAGAGATGAGACACCCCCGCACCCCGTTTCCTCTGGGATGTCAGATCCTCAAGGGGTGCATTCTCCTCTCCTTAGAATAGGAAGGCAGCCAGCTTCTAGACAAATGGTGAGAAAGTGGCCTTTCATACTCAAGTATGATTTGGCAGCATCATGGGAAATTCTGTAGGACTTGACCCCATGGACTCCTCTTGCTGAGGCCTGGCGTCTATGCCGAAGAGCTACCCACAAGCTCGTGCCCTCACTCCTTTACAAGACACTCAAGGGAGGGGCACAGGTGTCCGCATCCATCAGGGAAAGAGTCATCATCTGGGTACCTGGTGTGTGTGTAACTGTACTGTTTAATTGTGTCCATCTCTAGAAGCAGTTATGTGCATTTCTAACTGTGTAAACAGAAGAGATACAGGGAGTTTGAGTTAGGAGCCATACTGTGATAGTACTTACCAGCGTCTGCTCCTCCTGCCCACTGTGGACATGCAAAGAACAGTTGCATGAGGTAGAGTAATTCACTACTTTCTGCCAACAGGCTGTACCTGAAGTGGCATGTGCCACTTCTGAGCCTGGTGCGCCCCTCCAGCCGTCCGCTTGCCGTGGCTCTTGAAGAGGCTGAAGAAATGTTCTAGATGGTGACAGCTATGCTCAAAAGATATTTTGAGAAGCTGTAAGTAGCTGGCGTTGATTTCTTTGGTGATCCCAGCAGGTCTGCTCAAGAGCAACATGGCCCAGAATACGTTCTTTGCTCCCCACCAGCTAATAACTAGGCCAAAAACATAAAGACATGCTGTTTCCAGACCACCTGCAAACTTATTCTGCTCTTATAAAGCCTGCTTTTTGCTTTTGTTGACAGCATTTTAGTGATGTCCTCCCTCATACATTAGAGTTCATGTATGTGCAAAGAATAGTCTCTTAAGTCATTCTTCAATCAGAGGAAAGCCCACAAATTGTAAACAGATGAGAGTGAAGAAAGCAACAGTTACCCAGATACAGCGTTCTTTAAGTCTCAATTCAAATGGAATTCTGCAACCTACCATTTTTAACAGAAAGAAAACCAGCCAAGTGTGAAGGGCACATTTCGCCCTCTCAGTCAGCCACATCTTGCCTACACTTCTTACACAGAAGCAAATCCTTGGAGCAGAAACACAGATGGAACACCGAGCACTTGGAGAACCGCTCGGCCTCCATATGCACACCTTGCAGGTGCAAGTCTCCTCTGCAGAAGCAAATGCCACATGGGTTTTTGTCAGAGTCTCAATGGAAACATTTCTATTTGCTTCTAAAGCTAAACACTACAATTTGGGATGTGGACATGCGAAACCACTGGGTGGCTCTTGCAGCTTCTACCAGTTTATGGCCCACTGGCCATTCAGGAAGCACAGGGCACAGGGCAAGATCTGTAGGGCAGGGAGCTCTCATCCTCCTGTCCTGAAGACACCTTTACAGAAGGATCTTTCATCACCATCTAGTCCAGAAACCCTTGGTAGAGATGTTCATTCTCTAAATCTTGGGTGGAAATGGACTTTTATCTTAAAAGTACAATTTCTGAAGACTTCTCTACAATGGAAATTTCATATTTTTTCTACTCAGAGCAGGCTTCACGTTGGGCAATTCTTCATAAGGGCATAAATCCTCTTTCAGGTGACTGATCACACAAAGAGGACACCTTACACCGTCACAGAAGTACAAGTCATTTCAGACCAGATAACCATGCCATCTCCACAAACGCTAAGCCCTTCTGCTGCTGCAGAAAACAAACTCTGACAGTTTCTTTAAAAACTGCATTTTTGAGCACAAAGTCACTTCACTTGAATCCCCATAGTTGACAGACTTTAAAAACCAGTATCTACCACATCCACACTGCTCTGTTCTCTCAGTTTACCCCAAACTGAGTTAATCAAGAGTTTTGAAAACAAACCAAAAAACTTTACTTACAAAAGTAAATTTTAACTCACTTTTATATATCATATTATGTTAATGCTGACAGCAACAGACCTCTGGAATATTTAAAACACTTAAGTTTTAAAATACATTAAGGTTTGTGTAGCTCATTTCCCCCTAGCTATAAAACACAAACATTCTTTAGCTTTGTTGTTGGGTTGCGTTTGGGGGCAGAAGTCATGTTTCAAGGTAGGTTTACCAGCAGAAGTGATCACATAACCATTGGCTGTGGATTTCCCAGGAGCAGAGGCGCCAATCTTAGCAAAGCTCGCACTGGCATCTTCAGCTGTTTAAATTTGAAGAGCAGGTCAGCAAAGCTTGTGCTCCCTGAAGAAATGGAAATGAGGGAAAAAGTCACACCTCTAAATAAAATCGGCCACACACCCTCTTTCAAGGATGCTTCAGACACAAAATCACGTTTAAAACTGGCATTCTTCCCTTTGAAAATAATTTACACAAATATAGTATTTAAATTATTAATTTCCCTAATGTACTCTAAAATATAATTTGATACAAAAATGTTTATACATTCTGCACTTCAGAAAGTGACCTGTAACTATATGTGAAACTATTAGTATGTAATGATAATTAATAAAGGTGTCTGTCTACCTTCAATTACCATAATCCATGCATTCAGCACTTACCTACAAAAAGAACACAGGCTTAAAATGAGTACTAGGGAAGTTAATCTAATGCCTCTTCCTCTAAGAAGCAATGGTTCTCAACCCTGGTCCCTCAGAGATTCTGATGTGATTCACGTGGAGCTCAGCCTGGGCATCTGGAGTTCTGAAAGCTGCCCAGGTGACTGTGATGTGCAGCCAAGGTCAAGAATCACTCTCTGAAGAGAAGTAGGAAGTGTATACCTAAAAATCCTATTACGCATCATCTTCCCTTTTGCCTCCAACCCCACCACACACAGCTAGCTGTCCACAGTTCCCTTTCCCTCAGACCCAACATATACACATAAACGATCCCTAGGACTTTCTAAGCCACAGTGAGCATCCTAGTAAACATGCAGACAACAGAGGGCACAGGAGGACCATTGGATTCCATTAAGACGGACAGAGAAGAGTCTCATGATATGATCAAGTAGCTTTCTATTTAAGGCAGGAGTAACACAAGAAAGAATTCTACTACTACACAGCATATGAAAAAAGCAACTATTTCTCCTAAGTATTTCTTTTTATTGGGCTGTGCCAGTCAGCTGTGAATTAAATGGGTCTAATAAACCTCAATGGAAATTATAAAAAATTTCCTATTTGATTGTTACTCCACATGCTCCCCAGGCCTTGCTAAAGCCCAAGTACAGAGAATAAAAGCATAAAAGATGGTATGAAACAACTCCAATATTCCGATACATAGTGGAATCTATCACACCAGTTACATTTAATGTGATTATTGAAGGTTTAAACTTATCACCTTGCTGTTTGTTTTCTATATGCTCCATCTGTTCTGTTCCCCCTTGTCCTCTTTGTCTCTTGAATTGAACATTTTTTAATGCTTCCACTGTAGCTCCTGTGTGACTTATTAGCTGTTTTCTTATATTAGTGGTGCTTTATGATTTATAATGTACATATTTATCACAGATTACATTCACGTGAGATTGTATTACTTCATATAGTATAAGAGCCTTACCAGAGTACTTCTATTTCTCCCCTCCCAGTTTTTAAGCTATTGTCACACATTTTACTTTTCAGATTTTATAAATTCTGTATTACACTATTATTTTTATAGTCAACTGTCTTAAACAATTGTTTCTTATAAAAGAAACAGAACTTGCATATTTACCCATGCAGTTACCATTTCCAATGCTGTTCATTCCTTTGTGTAGTTCTTTATTTCCATCTGATATTTTCCTTCTTCCTGAAGGATGTACAATATTTCTAGTAGTGTGATCTGCTAGTAATTAATTCTTTTATCTTTTGTGGGTCTGAAAGGGCTTTATTTCACGGTTGCTCTGAAAGATATTTTGCCAGGTATAAAATTCTAACTAAACAGATTTTTTTTTTTTAGTTTTTTATAAATGTTATTCCACACATGTATCACTTGCTTGTTTCCTATGGGAAATATGCTGTCCCTCTTATTTTTGTCTATCTGTGTGCAATATGAATTTTTCTTCTGGCTACTTTTAAGACTTTTATCAACAATGTTAGGCAATTTGGTAACGATATGCCTTGGTGTAATTTTTTTCATATTTCTAGGCTTGGAATTCATTGAACTTCTTAAATCTGTGGCTTCAGAGTTCTCACCAAATTTAGAAATTTTCCAGCCATTATTTCTTCAAATAGTTTTTCTGTCCCCTTCATTTCTCTCTTCACAGGCTCCAATCATATGTAAATTGGATGCTTAAGTCCCATAGTTTGCTTCACTTTCAATGCCTTTTTATTTCCTCTTTTTCATTGATTCTTTATCCCTCTTGTATTTCAGTTTGGAGTTTCTAGTGCTACATCTTCAAGATCACTAATTTTTTATTCTTCAATGTCTAATCTGCCATTAATCCTATTCAGTGTATTTTCATTTTAGACATTGTATTTTTCATCTTAAAAAGTTCAATTAGAGTCTTTTTGTATCTTGTATATCTCTTAATGTTTTTAATATGGAATAGACTTACAACAATTATTTTAGTGTACTTGTCTGGTAATGATAACATCTTTGTCAATTCTGGGTTAGTTGTAATTGATTTTGCATCTCATTTTAGGTCATATTTTCCTGGTTCTTTGTATGCCAGATATTATGAATTTTATTTTGTTGGGTGTTGGATATTTCTGTATTTCTATATTCTTGAGCTTTGTTCTGCAATATAGTTACATTACTTGAAAAATAGTTTGATACTTTTGTGTCCTGGTTTTAAGATTTGTTAGGTGGGATCAGAACTCTAGTTAGTTTAGAGCTAAATATTTTCCGTTACTGAGGTAAGACCCTTCTGAGTACTCCACATAAGGCTCCTTGAACTATCTATCAAGTTGTGGAAATAGGCACTATTGCTGAACCTGTGTGAGCACCTGGTAACATACCCTCTAATCCATGTAGACAGTTCTTCCCTCAGCCTCACTGAGACAAATACGATAAAAATGAATAAGTGCGAGATATTGTGAAAATTATCAAAATGTGACAGAGACACAAAGTGAAAAGACGCTGTTGGGAAAGTAACAGACTTGACAAAGGGTTGCCACAAACCTTCAATTTGTAAAACACAGTATCTGCAAAGTGTAACAAAAGAAGGTATCTTTGCTTGAATTCTTATTTCACTTATATCTTTAAGTTCTAAATTTTCCATTTAAATTTCCAAATTTTTAGTGATATTCTCTTTTTCTCTATTTACTTAGAAATATTAGTCACAGTTATTTAAGTCCAAGTGTGATAAATCCAGGATCACATACAAGTCTGCTTCCCTTACCTTTTATCTTGTCTTACAATTTTTGATTCAACAATGAATACTGTATACTAAAAATTGTAGAGGCTCAGCAAAACATTTTATTTCTAGAAATTTATCCTTCTAAAATAATTCAAAATATAGAGAATGTTCCATGCATGAAAATATTCTTTACCATCATATTATTTATGATTAAAACCTGGGAACAGATGGTTAAATTATGGTACGCTACAGTCATTAAAAAACAATGGTTTTACACATTACTTTTTTATTGACGTATAGTTGATATGTTAGACAGAAAGACAGATACTAGAGGGGTGAAAAGAGGGTGGGACCCCCCAAGAACTCAGGGAGTTAATGAGATAAAGCCAGAGAGCCAGAAAGAACTCACAGAGTTAAGGCCCTTTGCAATGTGAGTTCACTCCACATGCTCTGAATCTGGGCTAACCTGGAGACTTGCTCTGGCTAATGCAGGTGAGATAGGGCAGAGACATGGGACAAGCATCATGAATAATTTTCCTAAAAATGTCAAGATATGAATAGCATAATAAGAACAGGAGGGACTTATCTTAACACTAAGATTCCATTAAAAAAAAGGGAAGCTAGGTTCCTGGCATATTCTTTGGTAATCAGTCAAAGCAGTCTTAACTAATTATCTTCCCAGTGCTTGGGGGTAGCCACTATCTTAGAGAGGAACAGGAAGTTTATCCTAAAGAATTATCTAGAGGACTGACTACAGATAATGACATACTGTCTCTTACTAGAGATAGACATCATGAGACTGCATGAGAAGCCTACACGCCCTGACCCTTTTACCTTTACCCCATTCTTGAAAATCCTTAAAAGACAGCATCCTAAGCCCTTAAGTGCACCTCCTTTCTGAGATTGCCCACACTCCCCTCTCTTGAAGTGTGTATTTTTAAAAGACTTCTTACTGCTCAACTTATGTTTTGTCTCTGTGCTCTTCCAGTGGTGTCTGTCACTCTGCTATTTCATTCTATTTTCCAGACTTTAAGCACAGTTCCATTCTCTGTCAGATAAGCAGAGAGGAGCTACTGAGAGCTCTGATTTGAGCTTGCAAGTTCCCATCAATGAGCTTCCCCTTCCTCTCTGCTTTAGTCAAGTAAACCTGCCTTTGTCTCCCTTGACTCTGGCCCATACCTCCCTTGCAGTGTAATCAAATAAACCTGCTTTTATCTACCTTGAATCTAGCCCACACCTCCTTTGGAGTATATTTGAATAAAACTTTCCTTCTGCTTCACTACTGTATCTCTGCCCTTCACGTCTTTGTTGTGGCGGGGATAAGAACTGAGGAGAACAAACTCAGCCCCCCAACAGAATGATCTTCACTCTTCTCAAAAATATTTTTTCACACTCAATTAAGGGGCAGCAATTTGAAAGTGGTATAAGTAAAGGGGCAAAGACTTAAATATATTTTATTACTCAGCTTATGGACAAACACTGTGTATCTGATTTCATACCCTGAAAAATACAATCAGGTGCTAATACTTGAAATTCTCGATTCCAAAAGCATTCAAACACATAGGAAGCCAGGTACCTGTACATTCTAAAGCTTTATAATATCAGAAACTAATATGATGTGATTAAAAAAAATACAAACTGAAAACCATAAAAACAAAGAAAAATAACTTAAGGTAGAATAATATGAACATTTAGTTTATTGTAACATACTGGTGTTCACATCTGTGAAAAATCCATCCTTTTCTGTATGTAAATAAAAGTTTATGCATTAGTAAAGTTCAGATAGTTTTCTTCAGAAAAAGTCCTCAACAATAATACCCAAATACAAAAGAAGACAGAAACTTAACTAGACAAAGTAACTCATTAGGAATGCCTTCTACCAAAAAAGCAAAAAAAAAATTGAGTCAATTAACACAGACTGTGAAGGGATTTAGATATGCAATTACCTTCTAGTCCTGGCAAGCGCCACGGAGCTGGCACTGAATGGTAGACAAGGAAACAGGCCAGCATGCTGAGCTGAGATTCCTCAAAGGGCTGCCCACTGAGGTAGGCATGGACACACACATCACCCCCCACTGTGAGAGAAACACAAATGGAACTGAACCAACTGATTATAGAAATGCGAGGAATACGAAATGCCTCCCTTTTATTTTTTTATCAAGAACTCACTGAGCACTTAGCATATACCAGACAAGTATGATGCTGGGCATTAAGGCTGTTGTGGTAAGCCAGAGTGTTGTCACTGTACAGTTTAGACTGTTGTGGGGGACAGAGACATTACACAGATAATGACACAAACAAAAGTGTAATTACAAATTGTGATGAGTGCTAGAGAAGACAAGTAGTGACTCTATAGCATCTCACTATGCTGATGGACAGTGACTGTAATGAGGTTGGTGGGGGGACCTGATGAAGAGGGTAATTTAATAACCATAATATTGCACATGTAATTGTAGATTAATGATACCAAAAAAAAAATTGTGATGAGTGCTATAAAGGGGTAGTGGTCACTATGACTATCTTTCCAAACCCCCATTTTACCATAACATTTGAGGGGATTGACTTCAGCTCCAGAACTGGATCCTGATCAGTCTTGGTCAGAGCTTTTCAAACTTTTAATGTTTACCAGAATCATCTGCAGGGCTGATTAAAACACAGATGGGTGGGCCCTATCCCCAGAGTGCCATGGATGGGGTCAGCAAATCCACCTTTCTAACAAGTTCCCAGATGATGACGATAATGCTCTAGGGACCACTGGCCTAGGACTATCAAACTAATCCATTCCCCTGACACAGTGACTGGTTTGGGGACAGGCAGACCAAAGCCACTGGTAAGAGACATTCTGCCACAGGAATTGACTGGGGTATGTGTGTGTGTTCAATTCAAGCCAGAGACATGAGATGCTTGACAGATGTTTGCTAGAGGCTTCTGGGGAAGAAATTTCCCTCATACACTGCTGGTGGGAATGTAAACTGATACAACCACTATGGAAAACAGTATGTAGGTTCCTCAAAAAATCTGAAATAAATCTATCAACTGATCCAGCTATTCCACTTCAGTATTTACCTGAATAAAATAAAAAAAACTAATCCAAAAAAAAATGTCTGCACCGTTGTGTTCACTGCAGCATTATTTACAATAGCCACAATATGGAAGCAACCTAAGTGTCCATCAATGGATGAATGGATAAAGAAGATGTGCTGCATGTATACAATGGAATGTGACTCAGCCATAAAAACGCATGAAATCTTGCCATTTGCAACAACATGCGTGGACCTAGAGGGCATTATGCAAGTGCAGTAAGTCAGACAAAGACAAATACCAACAATTTCACTTACATGTAGAATCCAAAAAAATAAAACAAACAAACAAAACAAAATATAACAAAACTCACACACACAGAGAACAGACTATGGTTATCACAGGGGAAGGGAGCTGAAGGGCAAGCAAACAGGGAGAAAGGGGGCCGTCTGTATGGTGACAGGTGCTAACTCAACTTATGTGGTGATCACTTTGCAGTGCAGACAAATACCAAGTTATTATGTTGTCCACCTGAGACTATTATGTTATATACCAACTTAATTTCAACTTCAAAAGAAAGTGATGGTTCTTCACTAAAAAATACACATTTTTGGCAATGAGAGAAGCAAGTCAAATGTGGCAGAGGCTCAGTGGGCATAAACCACCAAATACCCTAAAGAACAGTTAGGAAAAAATGTATTTGAGGCACTCTTCAGAAAATGCTCCAGTCACTGCCAAGGCTTCATCACATCGTATGAAACATGCAAATCAGACTCTGCAAAGGCTTAAGAACATACATTTCATCAGTAGCAAAGGTCTGCTATAGGTGATCAAAGACTGAACTGAATAAAAACAAAGTATAAAAACCTATGAAATAACTTGTATTTTTCCCTCAGAATGAGGACAAAAATGATTATTATGTTTCTTAAAACTTTAAAACGACATGATCTTTCAAATCTAAGAGGAAACAATAGATCGGATGCAGGTATTAAACAAACACTGGGAGTTTGAAATTGCTATTTTATATGTAGATCCTTCACAATTTGATAATATGTTTTTTCAGAAATTTATTTCCTAATATTACATTAGATAGTTAACTTCATTATATTCAAACTCAGGTTCTACTGGTAACTAATAGCTTTAAAAAAAATCAAGAATTGCTACTACTGATATTACTAGGGTTAGTATTTACCCAAAGCAGGAAGCATTTAAATGAACTAAAAAGAATAAAAAGATCACGGAGTTGACTACTAAAAATTAATCTCAGGCATGTATTACACATCAGGCAGCTTTCCATAAATCAAAAGGTCCCCTCATTTGCCTCATGTGAGGCATAATTACTTCTACAATATTATGAGTATCTTCACAATTCCCTTCCATTGGCAGAAAGCCATAATTACGTGATGTCCCAGGTTCTCAATGACTCATTGAAAGATCTAGTAAAATATGCATTCACTCTAAGTGCATGTCACATTTTTAGAACACAGGGAGGAGGTTAAAAACACAGAAGAAAAGGACTGTTGGCCCCATGTAAGTGACAGGCCATACCCCTAAGAAACAGAAGAAAGGCACTGGAAAAGAAACATGCTAGAAAAGATCAAACAAGCTCCTATGTGTCAAGTGGTATTTAAAACACTATCTATATTCTCTCAGTGGTGTACAAAGCAGAGTTAAACATTTTTTAAAGACGCAAAAATAGGTAATCAGGGTCTAATTCACCTAACTGGAAACATTAAAGCTACAGTCATTCTGACTTATACTCAGATGTACTTTGCTTACCAATGAAACAAATGTTATAACAGAAAAGCCTGTATATTATCTGAAAAGAGCAAGAGGCAAAATACTATTACCTTGTAGCCACTGGTCCAAAGCATTATCAATAGTGCACTTTACGACGGGGAGGAATTCAGAGTTCATGAAGAGCCCTCTCTTAGGATGATTCTGCCGCTGTTCCTGATGGCTTCTGGAGCTGAAAAACTCTAACACCAACTTTATCTGCCAAAGTTCAGATGTCTCAGACATTTCTCTTCTTCCTAACCTTCTTATAGCCTTGAAGAGAAAAAAGGAACAGCGATAATGGAGTGATGGTGCTCTATTCGCTCTGCTCAGAGTTGTATACTAGACTATTTTCTAAACAAGGCCCATTGGTCATTGAAGGGCAGAGGGAATTCCACTCCATTTTGCTACAGTCTACCCCACAGAGGAATCCTCCGCTGGGTATAGACACATGGCCCACTCTCCTCAGTGGGGTCTCCACATGAACAACTTTCAAGTGAAAGCAACACAGGCAAATGAGTTCATTCTTGGCTCAATGGCTCTGAGAAGTGAGACCCAGGAGGTCCACAGCCAGTCACTTCTGGGAAACCCACATGGGCACACTGACATGACCAGATCAGGTCAGGGTTCCCAGGAGACAGAGGCAAAAACACTACTGATTAAGACTGCTCTTGGGATCACTGGCAAAGTCACCATGGCTGCAACCAAACAAGATATTCTTCCCTACACCTGCCCGTGACTGCGAGGAGTGAAGGTTCAGAATGTAAAAAGATAACACACTGTCAGTCAGCAACTGAAAACTCAGCACTCGACTGCTGCAGAGAGGCACTGTGAGAAAGAGTGCCAGCATGGACACCATATATTCATACTTTCTAGTAAAAGAAGTGAATACCAGACAATAATGGCATTCTTGGCCTACCTGGTTACACTGGAACTTTTTTTAAGAATGTTATTTAACACAATGTGACTTACAGAATTTGGGGAATTATATTCCTTGTATAAACATATTTGCCTGCTCAGCTTTTCAGGAGAGATTATTTTGCCATTAGGGATTTTTTCCTTTGGCTTTACATTTTGAATCCCAAATGCTTCTGTGTGAACTCATTATATCATATTTACTTGAAGATCTATAAAACTATAGACTCTAGACCTCATTTCAGAAATTCTGATTCAGTAGATATGGAATGGGATTTGAGGATTTGTATATTTAAGAAAAATTTTAGCCAAGTTTGAATACTATCAGCTTAGCTTAACTGCAATTTTGGGTCTGAAAGATATGATACTATTAAAAAGCCACAAATAAACTAAAATGAATAAATTGTTCTGATCCTTTAGAAAAGCTATGAAACATTATTCTCTGCATTATCCCATTTGGGCTCTTTTAAAACAACAATACCACAAAAGAATTTATAAGTGGGCTCTGGCTCCCTAAATCACTACATACTGATACGACGACCTTTCGCAAGCCTAATCTCGTAGGTATAATCACATTACTGCCATCACGAAGGCACTGTCTGTTCACTTACTGCTCATCTGCATAGTATTTCCCATGGAGAGGCTTTGTCAGGAGGGAAGTAGGAAACACACAAGGATGGTAAGGGAGAAATGGAGGGCATGTTCTCTTCCTCTCTTTGCCAGGGGACATGGAAAACAGAGGAGAACAGGAACCCTTAATGTAAGACAGCCCAGCAAGGGGCACTCCTATAATCATAAACTGAAAGCCTTTTTGATGTTTAAGAGCTTTCAACTTTACTGGGCTTCCTTTTTGAATTTTTAAAAGCAAATGAGAAACCAGAGAACTTTACCTTAATTGTTATTTAAAATATAGGATAAATCTCATCATAATTGGAATAGGTGTTTTGAACCATACCTGATCCATTGCTACGTATGCAGGCAACATCTCTGGGGTCTCCTGAGTAACACATTCATAGAGTACTGAAGAAAATAGATCCAGAATTTCCTGTTTCTGTGGAAAATCAGAAAACGTTAATACCACATCAATGTATATTCCAAAATCAATTCAAGAAATACTTTATTGTATGGCAACTACTAAGACTCAATCTTAAGTTCTGCAGTGAATGCTATAAAAGAATACACAGCTATTCCTTTACAAAATCATAGTACCTGGAACACTAAATATCAGTGAAATGCACCCAAAGTTAAGTCCCACAGGACAGTTAAGGATACAAGTGCTGTGGAGGAGAGGAGTGCATAAGCTGGGGTAAAATGAGCAGACAGGACCCCACAGAGATAGACCTAGGCCACCAAGAGCAGGAAAGAGAACCCAGCATCCACAGAGATGCAGCAACAACACTGAGCAGAACAAGTACGGGGGAGACAGTACAGCCAAGACCAGCCAGCGTTAAGAGTAGGCATGAGCCTTTCATCCAAGATCTGAGGCCCTGAGTGTATGCCCAGCCCTTCCTTACAAGCTGCGTGATCTTGGGTATGTGACATCACTGAACAGCTATTTCTTCCTGTGTAAACCCAGAATGATAAAGCACCTACCCTCAGGGTCAGAACTACATGAGAAAATGACAAAGTACTGAGCAGTGTCTGGTACATAGTAAAGATTCAGTAAATAAGAGAGGGAAAGGCTATTTCACTTACCCCTCAAAACAACACTGTAAGGTAGAGTCTATCATAATCCCACTTTTAGCAATGAGGAAACTATGTCTTAGAAAGGTTGAAAACTGTACCCAAGCCCACACACACTTGTAGGCAACAGACCATCAACCCCAAATCATCTAATCCCTACACCAATCTTTGCTGTCTGCAATGACAGCCTAACATCAAACATCTGCTGTGAACCCTCTGAATTCTGAAGAGAACAGTTTTATGACCAACAGAAAGAAGGGCTATAAAACACAGAGGAAATAAAATTAATAAACTTTAAGAACAAGAGAAGGGTAGTAGGCACTGAAAACACAAATCAGTACAAAAATGGACATAAAGTATCACCTATCAAAACTAAAGTCTTAGACATTTTAAGTTGTTTCTTCTGATCAAGGTGGGAACTACTGAATTTAATAGTTATACTATGGAAAATCTGTTTTTGCCAAGCAAAAATGACCCAGTGTGCTTAAGGTATGTTATCAATCTCAAAGATAGATATGGATATTGCAGGTATTTTTGGTAGAATATATATTCCAGAGAGAAACAATAACAAATTCTAGTCTTTGACATGAGCAAACTAATACATACCTTACCCATGTTCACAGTGGGTTTGCAGAAATATTCAGAAAATGACAGAAGTGCTGCATCAGAAGTGAATGCTGAAATTGTTTCAGGCTAGAAAATAAACAACAAATGTGAGATAATAAAACATAATTTTCTGTACTGCTCAAGTTGTAATATATGGAGTTGTAAGAAATCTACCTCTTTTTTACACAGTGTTCCTATAAAACCCAAGGCTGTACAAACTTGCCAGAGCTTCATCAACCTGTTCTGCTAAGAATTCACAAGAAGCTTTGTGCACAAGCTAATATGAACTACTGATTCATCAAATGGCCAAAATAAATAGTTCTTTCTTACACAACTCACCTCAAAAAGGCTCTCCCTCTCCTTTACTGACCAACTGAAAAACACACTAAAAACTAGAATTATTTCTGAAAAGATAAGGAAAAATATGGCTTAAATAACCCACTCACAAAAAGACAAATCCTATGTAGACCCACTTCTTTGAGATATCTAGGAGTCAGAATCATGGGGACAGAAAGTACACTGGCGGCCATCTGTGGCTCAGGGGGAGAAGGAATGCGGAATTACTTAGTAGGGACACATAAAGAGTTCTGGAGATGGATGGTGGTGATGGCTGCACAATAGTATGGATGTACTTAATGCCACTGAGCTGTACACTTAAACAGAGTTAGAACAGTAAACTCTGCTAGGTGTATTTTACCACAATAAAAAAAAGTGGAAAGAATACCACCGAAGGTTCAAGACCGAAAATGGAATATGAAGGTATTACCGTTTTCCATTAAGGTTTTTAAACCATATTTTACTCTTCAACTCCCAGCAATTAGCAAATTGAGATGTCTTTTAATTTTCTGTATTTCCCCATTCAAACTCAAGTACAAACTTTATGTTCTTTACAAAATGGATTAGGGTCTTTGAGATGGGCTCTAATTTGTTTAAGAAGGAATAGTGCTAATTTAAGTTTAAGCTCATCCAAAAATCCTTCAAAAGTATTTCATCAACAACCTATCGAATACTGCCAAACAAAATTCACTGATGTAAGCTACATCTATTTAAACCCTGGGAACTATTATAAAGGCTGGGTCATAAGGAACTGACCTAAAATAAAAGTTGAATAAAAAAAACTGTTGTCTCCTTACTTGGAAAAACAAAGAATGCTAACTCAGACCTCTGGTGACCACACAGCCCGTCCATCTGCCATGTTTTTGCTTTCTGTAACTATCCTTTTGGGATCCTAACTACTTTAGATGGCTCCTTGATGCATCTTCAGCAGGAACAAACCTGTTCATGACTTCTGCAAACAGGAGTTAAGTTCAGGTATTTTAATGGTAGATTATGGAACACATTTCTAGTGTCAAAAACTTAATTTGAGTTCTAGAATGTAGAGCAAGATATGTGTGAAATTGTTTCGTACACTCTTTTAACTATTTATTCATTCCAAATACTACCATATTAGCGGTCAAATACTATGAGAATAATAAAGCAAACTAATAAAGCCAAATCTGTCATCAATTTATCCTCACCAAGATCTATGCAACAAATGGAAGGTTTAAAGATGGAACTAGTTAAGTAGTACCTTGCAAAAATCTTTTTCTATTTTTGCCATGAATTAAGCAAATTTTGACAGATCTGAGGATTAGTAAGTAAAATTTAAACAAAATATTTTTATACTGTTAAGATATGTTGACTGTGCTCGCCACTAAATGCAGATCATCCTTTAGAGTCCTGGGAGATGGCCCGTGTTTTATTATGGTTGCCACATAAAACAGCAAACAGACACAAGGTCATTCTGTCTTTATAATTTGCAGTGATGAGGGGGAGCAGACCCACCCAAGGATGCTCCATGCTTTGGGTGGGACTAGTGGGATGTGGAATTATTCTCTCTCATGCTTCAGTTATTTGCAATCATACTACCTTGAAAGCCCGAGCTTCAGAGTTCCTATTAGCAGCAGTCTGGGCCAACAAACTTTGCCATCCCATTGGATCTTCCTTGTAGGAAAGCTGACCTGCTCTGAGCTTGACATATAAAACTCCATCCTTGGAAAGGATTGATCTGAAAGAAAACAAGAATGAATTTTATGAGTTATTATTGGCAGTTCTTGGCTGGAAATGTCATGCTCACATGAGATGAAGTCCATCATCTCCTAATAAGGTTTGTGATTATGTATATAATTTCTTTATAATTTATAATTTATATGTATATATAATATCATTATAATTTATACCTTCCCATATACTTCTATTCATTGTATCTAAAATTAAATCAGTCCCTACAAGAAAGCCAAAGCAAAGTTCTGCTTTTCTTTGGTGTCTAGATGGTGGAACTTGCTAAATAAGAAGGCTTTCTCACTGTCTGCTCAGTCGTGAGCTTCAAAGGCAGTACTTTACCTAACCCTTCCTCACATTCCCCATATCCCCTGGCATGATGCCTGGGACTAAATATGGAGATACTAAATATCTCCTGATTGGTTTGCAGCTGGTTAGACTTTATGGAAATTTAAGGATTTAATTTACACACTACCTAAGGTATAAAACTATTAACATTCTGTTCGTTAAAGGAACGACTTCCATATGACTATTTTCACCCAAAAGTAATCTATCATAATCTTAATTTTATGAGCGCAATGTAAGAAGAGAATGGTGAAGAGATCAAAGAAGATATGGTCTGCCAAACATCGACTGGCAAAGATTCCCTTTGTGGACATACACATCAGCCTTATTTTCTAAAAGTAAATCTTTCATTATTATTCCAACAGGCAATTCTACTACTGTCTCAACTTAAGTCACTTCAAGTTTCTCAGAGAAAAATTATAAATACTTATGGTTTATTTTCTACATTAAAACTTTCATTCAGACTCTGCTTCAAAGATACACACCAATTTATTCAATATATAGTCCACACATCGTCTTGGGGGAAGAGCACCATTCTGGATAATAATCTATAAGTTATACTTTGCCATATACTTCTATTCTCTTCACAGAAACATCAGAGAAATTCATTGTACTTACTTCAAGTATTGTGTTCCCTTGCTTAAATCTATGAGCAGTTCCCAGTATCGGGGGCCTTTAACTTTAATCTGCCAAGATAAAGGCAAACGCAGTCAATCCTACAAGAAAAAGTGCTAGTCTGTTCAGATGAAACCCACGACCCTCAGAGGAAGTAAGAATAACCGGGCTGGAAAGAGACAGCTCCATCCCAGACTGAAATGGCTGCGCATCATGCTGGGAGGCTATCTCAACCTGGCAGTAAAGACCTCCCCTACTCCTCATGAGAGTTCCTTCGGGGACTGCTTTCCTATCTCCTGTAAAACACTGAGAAAGCAGAGGCTTTTGTTAAGCTACCTTTAAGGCTCTATCATCTTTACTGCTCTACTGCTCTGGTGAATTTAGCCCTTGGGTATCGCCCTAAATCACATCCAACTCACCTGTTTTAAAAGGTGGAGTTCTGGAAGGAGGGTGGGCGCCATCAATTCTTCCTTGGTTTGTTCGTACCACTGGGTGCCCTTTCAAAGGTCAAAGAATAGCCACAGGTCACCAGGCAGGTACGGGAAGCTACAAAGAAGCCTCCTCATCTCTCCTTCCTCACAGCCAGTACACAGACGACCAAATGCCACAGAATCCTCTATGATACTCAAGTCTTTTAGCGCTAAACTCTACAACCCTTCACAGAGACTGCATCACCATCGACCACTCGCACTTCATGCGCAGGCTGGAGGCCCCTGGGATTTTTCACATCATCTTCTCTGCTGGGAACGTGTCCCACTCAGCTGGCAAATCTCAGTCCAAACACTGTGCCTGCCACGGTGGCCTCCTCAACCCCCACAGCTAGAGAGGAGCACTTCTTCTCTCTTCCCCTGCATCCACACATGCCTCCAATTATCACACTCCATCCTTACTGCGTCGGTGCCTGGCTCTCCAACAGGTAGGAGTTCTTTACGGACCATGAGAATATAATCTCATTTTTGTACCCCAGAGCTTAGCAGTTTGATCTACAGAAGGGTACTTCATAGTTTTCTAATGAAGGAAAGATACATGACTTGCAACCTATCCGTGGACAAATCAAAGCTCTCTCAGATCTTGGGCTTTAAAGCAGTCTGCTAACCAATCTAACTTGATTCGTTCTTCAGAGCACGACCATCAGAATATAAAGTTAACAGGAATATTTTCAAACTACAAGCTCTAGGGACTAAAAAGCAGCTCATGAGCTCTAAAATATTACACTCATAGACTATAAATCAACCTGAACGGCCTGGCAGGATGTCAAGAATTTTGGAAGTTTCCATTTTTATGGTTATTGAACTCATTACTGCCACCTCTTAAAGGACAACATTTTAAAATATTTTGACCTGCAAAGATAGATGGATGGTAGTAAAATTATAAACAAATGACAGAGGCCAACAGTTACCTTATAGGTAACTTCCAGGAGGGCATAGCAGGGCATGTTTGTATCCACATCCACAGGCACTAAAAGCCTTGGTTCTGCCGCCAGCACATACAGGTGCCGCAGAGCCTGGAGATGATACCTGTTGACAGAAAACACAGAGGAGGTCATGCACAGGTGATGACAGTGTGAGCCTGACAATCTCAGCTCGTGCACAAGCTGAGCCGGGACAGAAGCTAGAGTTGCTATCTTCCCATGATAGCATACTAAAGATGATGATGAGATTTAATTAAAAAGCAATGAAATAAGGGGGAAAAAGGGGCCTTTCAATTAGCACACACGATGTGTGTGTGTGTGGGCCACGGGGAAGGCAGTACAACACAGAGAAGACAAGTAGTGATTCTTATAGAATCTTACTACGCTGATGGACACTGATTGTAATGGGGTATGTGGTGGTGACTTGATAATGGGGGGAGTCTAGTAAACATAATGTTGCTCATGTAATTGTACATTAATGATAACAAAATTTTAAAAATAAGTTTTTAAAAGAGATCTGCCCAGTACTCTGGACAACACACACACACACACACACAAAAAGTAATGGAGAAAGTCTCTTTAAAAAATTACACAGGTGATCCTTGACCCAAGAATTCTTTACTTAAGTTTTCAGTTGAGAGGTTTTATAGAGATGCAAAAATTATCTTAACATGAAAATACTTAGTGATAATTTGATCACTTATAAAATCAGTTCTCAAATATCCTTTTCTGCCCAACATAGGCAGCTCTTCTCACCCTCTAAGGGATTTACTTCTAGTTGTTTCTTTTCTTTTCTTAAGGCTTGGTAGGGAAGAGAGGGGAAGAAAGAGTGCCACTTTTCTTCACATAGCAAAGCTCTTCTGCATGTACATACAAGTACACACACCCTCGGAATATGGTACACCAGAAATTACCAGGCAAGATACGAGAATATTTTTCTTACTGTATGTGTGCTCTGCTGAGTTTTCAATTTTTTTAAAGCTTTAAAATTTATACTTCAGAACAAAAAAAGTTCTTACTTTAAGATCCGAAAAAGGATAAAATGAGACAATTAAAAAAAATTTTAGTTATAGCAATAGCCCCCCTCTTCCCATCCAAATTTACCCATTCCTATAAATCTATTAAAATAAAATCAATCAAGGCCAAAAAAAATACAATACTTATCAGTTATGTAAAGGTTATTGGTGCTTGCTTATCATCAAATTGCTTTGCTTAAAATAGCTAAGCCAATTGATACTCTGACCAGCAATATGAAGAGAGTGGTTTTCACTGTACACTAACCAAGTACTGGCTTTCGCAACTCAAAAAATCTTTCCTAAATCGACAAAAGACCACATGTTGAACTGTATTAACAGTAACAAGAATATTCTTATGCTCTACCTATAATCAGTCTAGATTCCAGACCAGGCTACCTTTGTAAAACAACTATCTTTCTTTTACTATTATTATTATTTTAAACTAATTACCCTGTAATTTAGAATGATGTGTTAATTGCTCTGAGTGCTCCATCTCTGGATCCCTCCCTGGGCACATTACTGGAGCACACTGGTCATCTCAAATGTCACTGAGATATAACGGGCTTCTTTCCTTCCTCCACATGCACTACAGACCAGCCCTGACTGCAACTTCTACGCAAACTGAACGGCTGTTTGTTCTTTGTGCTCTAAAAGTCAGAGCTTGTGTATGATCAGACTGCCTCCACATGATGCAGGTTCTACTGCTCTAATTTCTGACCTTTGTTGCATTTTGCTTTTCGTATCCCTTCTATGTCATATAAAACTTGATGGCATTCTACCATTTGCAACAACATGGATGGAGCTAGAGGGTATTATGCTCAGTGAAATAAGCCAAGCTGAAAAAGACAAGTATCAAATGATTTCACTCTTATGTGGAGTATAAGAACAAAGCAAAAAACTGAAGGAATAAAACAACAGCAGACTCACAGAACCCAAGAATGGACTAATAGTTACCAAAGGGA
>JAQQAC010002629.1:11433677-11451390 GCA_029783875.1 Phataginus tricuspis
GATGGGTGGGAGGGAGGGACAAGGGGGAAAAAGGGGCATTACGATTAGTAGATGTAATGTTGGGGGGGCACAGGGAGGGCTGTACAACTTAGAGAAGACAAGTAGTGATTCTATAGCATCTCACTATGCTGATGGACAGTGACTGTAATGGGGTTGGTGGGGGGGACCTGATGAAGGGGGGTAGTTTAATCACCATAATATTGCACATGTAATTGTAGATTAATGATACCAAAATAAATTATTAAAAAAAAAACTTGATGGCATTCATGTAAGAAAGGCAAAAAGGGAATTCATATAGGCATTGTCACCAACTCAGACATCTCTCTCTTGGAATTAAACAGTTGTAACACAAACATATTTTCAGCTTCTCTTAAATACTATCCCTTTCTTGATTAGTTTTTCTCTAAAGATAACCTTGTTTGGCCTATTTCTGCATTTAGAGCAGTTCCACTGACTGGAGAACAGATGAAAATCTTAAAAAAGATTTAGCCAGGAAGATAACTAAGTTCAAAAACAAAAATAAAGTCAATATGGAAAGAGCCCATGGAACCAATACACAATCAAATCATCCCCTTAGAGAACTTACAGAAGACCACGCTGAGGACAGAATCACTGGACTCACCGGTTGTCAGTGCTATGAGCTGGGAAGTGCGGGTAAAGGGCACAGAGGAGGGCGGCAATGGAAGAGTTGGACGTACTCAAAGAGTACCTGCAAACCGAATTCAGGAGGGACAGACGTTATTAACTGCACAGGGAAAACTTCCAAGGCGCTCTTGAGAATCAGGGAATTGGAGTATCAGCATACCGATGAAATAACCCTGATAAATACAAGTGGGTTGATGCTGGGAATTTCAATTTTCAGTTAGTCCTTAAGCCATTTCAAGGCTATTTACTATTTAAAGAAGCAACAACCCACAAATGTTAAATATTTCAAAAGTTTAAACCTAAAATAGAATAGTAGCAAGGACCATGAATGGAACCCTAGAGATGATAGTGAAAACGTACACCACCTTCTTCTCCACTTTTATATATATCTATTTTTAGAATTATGAACGTTACTTTTAAAAACACAGGGTTTTTTACTGGATACCTCAAACATTTTTTTCCATGTCTCTAAAGCATGAGCATTTCCTTAGAATGGCAGCCTAAATGGACAAGGCAAAAGTTATCATTAAAGAGTCATGATGAATGTATCAACACCTACCCATTGAAATACAAGTATCAGTTTTTTTCTAAACAATATGATAAATTTATTTTATAAAGGCCATAAAGTAAAATCTTTTGAAATTTTCCTTAGATTATTTTATTGTTACTCAAATTCAGCAAGGCAAGCACGCAGATTAATCTAAAGTTCTAGAGTTTTTCTTACAAATATTTTGAAATAAAGATGGTACAGAATATCACATAAAACCACTGTTACAGTTATTCAATAAGCATATATATCACACACACATAAATCTCTTTTTTTAATACTTAGGGTATCATGTAAGAACCTACCATTTATTATGCACACAGATATTTAATGATTTAGGAAGAAGAGATTTCAAAATATAAGTAATGAAAAACAACTCTTTGGGCATGTGCCAAGAATAGGTTATCTCTCTTTACCATTCTGATAAAACCAAAATCCAAAGATAGACATTAAGATATTTATGTTGGAAATTTTGATATTGACATAAGGGTATAGCTATGCTATGAAAAATGTGAATGTTGTCACAGAGTACAGAGAAGAGCAGCTGCAGGTGGGGACCTGCAAGATGGCGGCATGAGAGGCGAGACAGACAGCTCCTCCCAAAACCACAAAGTGTACAAAAATATACTTACTTAATACAACTAACCGTAAAACAGCAACAAGAAAGAAGGCTGAACCAGACTGCAAACAGACCTCATGAACAGAGCAGACCTCACGAAACAGGGTAACGGAGGAAAGCCTTAATCCGGCGGGACCCAAGTCCTTCCCCCATCCAAGCTCACCAGTGGGAGGAAGAGAAACAGAGCAGGGGAAGGGGTGGAAGACTGGGACTGCTGACCATGTAGCCCGGGAGATCTGCTTTGTGAGCAGAATCCTACAGTGTGTGGTGCTCTGGACATTGGGGAGCTCGGACAGGCAGAGTGCTTGAGAAATTGACATTCCGGCTGTTTGTGGAGGATGTGATCCACACCCGGCCGCACTGTGTCAGAGGAAAGGCTAGCAGCCTGAGAGGTTTCCTAGCAGCCAGACGGCTGCTGAAAGGGCAGGGTTTGCACGGAGCTTGCACTGTGGGAGAACAGAGAGCTGGACGAGGTAGTCTGGGCACGCTCTACACAGCTGGTTGGGAACTTTGATTAGCTTCAGGTGCTCCACCCCCTGGCTGCCTACTCAGCTCCAAGGCCCCTCACTGTGACACACAGGCTGCCAAACCTTCCTACTGGCCTGCAGGCACCTGCTCGCAAGACGGCACTCACTGCGCAGGCGTCAGGCCAGCCAGAGGGAGGCCCCGCCTACAACAGCTAGAGACGCAAAGCACAGAGGTATACATGTGTGTGCTTGGCTCACTGGTTCTGATATGGGAGACAGGCACCGCAGACGGGAATCATGAAAGAGATCTTTCCTCCCCCAAGGCACCAGCTCCCCTCCCCTACGACTCCCAACCTCATTCTAGGGGCTGAGCAGCTCCAGACACTGGAGTTTCTGCACACTAGTGGGCACCACACAGAAATATGAAATGACAAAAGAACATGGTTCAGACCAAAATCTCACAAACCCCAGAAAGAGGGCCAAATGAAACCAAACTCACCAATATTCCTGAAAGAGAGTTCAAAACAAAAATTATAAACATGCTTATGATGGTACAGAAAAATATTCAAGAACTCAGGAATGAATTTAAGTTGTGGAGATTCAATCATTAAGAAATTCCATATCTGAAATGCAACATACAATGGAGGGATTTAAAAGCAGATTAGATGTAGCAGAAGACACACTAAATGGAATAGAAATTAGAGAAGAATACAAAGACACTGAGGCACAGAAAGAAAAAAGGATCTCTAAGAATGAAAGAATATTGAGAGAACTGTGTGACCAATTTAAATGCAACAATATTCACATTATAGAGGTACCAAAAAAAGGGAGAGAAAAAGGGAGAGAAAGTGTCATTCAGGAGGTAACTGCTGAAAACTTCCCCAATCTGGGGAATAAGAAAGTCTCTCAAGCCATGGAGGTACACAGATCTCCCAAGACAAGGAACCCAAGGAAGACAACATCAAGACACATAATAATTAAAATAGCAAAGATCAAGGATAAAGACAGACTTTCAAAAGCAGCTAGAGAGAGAAAAAAGATCACATACAAAGGAAAACCCATCAGGCTATCATCAGACTTCTCAACAGAAACCTTACAGGACAGAAGGAAGTGGCATGATATATTTAAGGCAATGAAGCAGAAAGGCTTTGAACCAAGAATGTTTTACCCGGCAAGGTTATCATTTAAATTTGAAGGAGGGATAGAACAATTTACAGATAAGCAAAAGCTGAGAGAATTTACCGCCCACAAACCACCTCTACAGTGCATTTTGGAGGGACTCCTATAGACAGAAGTATTCCTAAGGCTAAAAGGATGTCACCCAAGAGAAGACAAAGAGTACAGAATATGATTCATAACATACAAAGAATGGAGGAGGAAGAAAAAGGGAAAAAGGAGGAAAAAAAAAAAAAGAACCTTGACTTCTGGGAAGATGGCAGTGTGAGCAGGGTGGCAGAAATCTCCTCCCAATACTATATTTATCTATGAAAATACAGCAAATACAATATTCCTAAAAGAGAGACCAGAATACGCAGGAAAGCGCACAGCGTGCAGCCACACCTGAGAGGACTCGGCACCCCGCGAGGCGGTAAGATACGGGGCCGTGACCAGATGGGACCCAAGCACTCCCACACCCCAGTGCACCAGCGGGAGGAGAGAATTCAGAGCCGCAAGGGAGTGGAAGTACAGGCCGCGAAATAACCAGCCCTGCGAAATAACCAGCCCCGGTGATCTGTGCGGGCAGCGCTGACACACATCGCGCAGTGTAGCGGAGATTGTGGAGAGAGAGAGGGTGCAGGATCTGATCGGGGAACATGCCAGGTTGCTTGCAGCCGGCTCTGGGAAGGGAAAAAAAAAAAAGAAGAAAAGCGCACACTTTTTTCAGCGATCTTAAAGAGACAGGAGCCCAGTGGAGGACTGGATTGCCCCGGCACACTCAGCCCAGCAGGCTGGGAATCATGAGGAGTTTCGGACCCCTTAGCTGGCAACTGGGAAAGGGTGGCCACACTTAGACTTCTCTCACAGATCAACAGCCTCGATTTGTTCCCACCCTGGCCAGAGCTTTAAAGGGCCTTGTGGAGCGGCGCGGCCACGCCTCTGCAACAGTGGAGCAACAGTGCCACCGACAGCATCCCCAGAGAACCCACTCTCGGTGGGCGTTTTTTTGTTTGTTTATTTGTTCTTTCTTTTCTTTTTTCTCTTTTTCTTTCTTTTTTTTTCCTTTTTCAAGTTATAAAGAGCTCAGCTGACATACGTGCTACCAGCTACCAGCAAACACTTCTATAGCCATGAAAAGACATAGGAACATGGTCCAGACTAAAATCAACAACAAGACAACCCCAGAGAGGGAGCCTGAAGGGATGGACATGCACAGTCTTCCTCAAAAAAAATTCAAAATAAAAGTCAGAACCATGCTAACGTATCTACAGAGAAATGTGCAAGAGCTGAGGGAGGAACTGAGGGAAGTGAGGAAAGACTATGCAGAAATCAGACAAACCATCGACAGGCTTAACAGCAGACTGGATGAGATGCAAGAAACTGTTAATGGAATAGAAATCAGAGAACAGCAATACAGAGAGGATGAGGCAGAGAGAGATAAAAGGATCTCTAGGAATGAAAGAATATTAAGAGAACTGTGTGACCGATCCAAACAGAACAATATTTGCATTATAGGAGTACTAGAGGAAGAAGAGAGAGAAAAAGGGATAGAAAGTGTCTTTGAAGAAATAATTGCTGAAAACTTCCCCATGCTGGGGAAGGAAACAGTCTCGCAGTCGACAGAAGCCCACAGATCTCCCAACACAAGGGACCCAAGGAAGACAACACCAACACACATAATAATTAAAATGGCAAAGATCAAAGGTGAGGACAGAGTATTAAAGGCAGCTAGAGAGAGAAGAAAGATCACCTACAAAGGAAAACCCATCAGACTATCATCAGACTTCTCAACAGAAACCTTACAGACCAGAAGAGAATGGCATGATCTATTTAACGTAATGAAACAGAAGGGTCTCGAACCAAGAATACTGTATCCAGCACAATTATCATTTAAATATGACGGAGGGATTAAACAATTTCCAGACAAACGAAAGTTGAAAGAGTTTGCCTCTCATAAACCACCACTACAGGATATCTTAAATGGACTGCTCTAGAGGGAAGCACTCCTAAGGCTAAAAAGATGTCACCAGAGAAAATAAAATCATAGCAAAGAAAGCAGACCATCCATATACTAACTAAAAGCAAAGACTAAAGCACCTAATATATAAAGAATGGAGGAGGAAGAATAAGAAGGGAGAGATAAAGAAACATCAGATGGTATTCACAATAACTTAATAAGAAAGTCAAGTGAAATTGTTAGATAGTAAAGAAGCAACCCTTGAACCTTTGGTAACCACGAATCTAAAGCCAGCAATAGCAATAAGTACATATCTATCGATAATCACCCTAAATGTAAATGGACTGAATGGACCAATCAAAAGACACAGAGTAACAGAATGGATAAAAAAGCAAGACCCATCTATATGCTGCTTACAAGAGACTCATCTCAAAACCAAAGATATACACAGACTAAAAGTGAAGAGATGCAAAAAGGTATTTCATGTAAACAACAAAGAGAAAAAAGCAGGCGTTGCAGTACTTGTATCAGACAAAATAGACTTCAAAACGAAGAAAGTAGCAAGAGATAAAGAAGGAAATTACATAATGATAAAGGTCAGTCCAAAAAGAGGATATAACCTTTATAAATATATATTCACCCAACACAGGAGCGCCAGCATATGTGAAACAAACACTAACAGAATTGAAGGAGGAAATACATAGCAATGCATTCATTTTAGGAGACTTCAACACACCACTCACTCCAAAGAACAGGTCAACCAGACAGAAAATAAGTAAAGACACAGAGGCACTGAACAACACACTAGAACAGATGGACCTAACAGATATCTACAGAACTCTGCACCCAAAAGCAGCAAGATACACATTCTTCTCAAGTGTACATGGAACATTTTCCAGAATAGACCACATACTACGCCACAAAAAGAACCTCAGTAAATTCAAAAATATTGAAATCCTACCAACCAAGTTCTCAGATCACAAAGATATAAAACTAGAAATAAACTTTAGAAAGAAATCAAAAAGGCTCACAAATACATGAAGACTTAACAACATTCTCCTAATTAATCAATGGCTTAACGACCAAATCAAAACAGAAATCAAAGAATATATGGAGACTAATGACAACAACAAAACAAAGCCACAACTTCTGTGGGATGCAGCAAAGGCAGTTCTAAGAGGAAAGTATACTGCAATCCAGGCCTTATTAAAGAAGGAAGAACTTTCCCAAATGAACAGTCTAAAGACACAATTACTGAAATTGGAAAAAGAAGAACAATGAGACCCAAAGTCACCAGATGGAGGGACATAATAAAGATCAGAGAAAAAATAAATAAAATTGAGAAGAATAAAACAATAGAGAAAATCAATGAAACCAAGAGCTGGTTCTTTGAAAAAATAAACAAAATAGAAAAATCCCTAGCCAGACTCATTAAGAGAAAAAGAGAATCTACACACATAAACAGAATCAGAAAGGAGAAAGGAAACATAATGACGGACCCCACAGAAATACAAAGAATTCTAAGAGATTATTCTGAGAATCTATATGCTAACAAGCTGGAAAACCTAGAAGAAATGGACAACTTCTTAGAAAAACACAGCCTTCCAAGATTCACCAAGCAGGAAACAGAAAAACTAAACAGACCAATCACCAGCAACGAAATTGCATAAGTAATCAAAAAACTACCCAAGAACAAAACTCCCGGACCAGATGGATTCACCTCTGAATTCTACCCAATATATAGAGAAGAAATAACACCCATTCTCCTTAAAGTTTTCCAAAAAATAGAAGAGGAGGGAATACTTCCAAACTCATTCTATTAAGCCAGAATCACTCTAATACCAAAACCTGGCAAACACCTCACCAAAAAAGAAAATTACAGACCAATATCCCTGATGAATGTAGATGCAAAAATACTCAACAAAATATTAGCAAACCGAATTCAAAAATACATCAAGAGGATCATACCACGATCAAGTGGGATTCATCCCAGGGATGCAAGGATGGTACAACATTCGAAAATCCATCAAAATCATCCACCACATCAACAAAAAGAAGAACAAAAACCACATGATCATCTCCATAGATGCTGAAAAAGCATTTGACAAAATTCAGCATCCATTCATCATTAAAACTCTCAACAGAATGGGTATAGATGGCAAGTACCTCAACATCATAAAGGCTATATATGACAAACCCACAGCTAACATCATACTTACCAGCGAGAAGCTGAAAGCTTTTCATCTAAGTTCGGAAACAACACAGGGATGCCCACTCTCTCCACTGTTATTCAACATAGTACTGGAGGTCCTAGCCATGGCAATCACACAAAACAAAGACATACAAGGCATCCAGATTGGTAAAGAAGAAGTCAAATTGTCACTTTTTGCAGATGACATGATACTGTATATAAAAAACCCTAAAGACTCCACTCCAAAACTACTAGAACTAATATCTGAATTCAGCAAAGTTGCAGGATACAAAATTAACACACAGATATCTGTTGCTTTCCTATACACTAATGATGAACTAACAGAAAGAGTAATCAGAAAAACAATTCAATTCACAATTGCATCTAAAAGAATAAAATACCTAGGAAGAAACCTAACGAAGGAAGTGACAGACCTGTACTCTGAAAACTACAAGACACTAAGAGAAATTATAGAGGACACTAACAAATGGAAATGCATCCATTGCTCTTGGCTAGGAAGAATAAATATTGTCAAAATGGCTATACTACATAAAGCAATCAAAGTATTCAATGCAATCCCTATCAAACTACCAACAGCTTTCTTCAATGAACTCAAACAAATAATTCTAAAATTCATATGGAACCACAAAAGACCCCGAATAGCCAAAGCAATCCTGAGAAGGAGGTATCAAACAGGGGAATTACGCTCCCTGACTTCAAGCTCTACTACAAAGCCACAGTAATCAAGACAATTTGGTATTGGCACAAAAACAGACCCACAGACCAGTGGAAGAGAATAGAAAATCCAAACATTAACCCAAACAGATACAGTCAATTAATATTTGATAAAGGAGCCTTGGATATACAATGGGGAGATGACAGCCTCTTCAGCAGCTGGTGTTGGAAAAACTGGACAGCTACATGTAAGAGAATGAAACTGGACTACTCTCTATCCCCATACACAAAGGTAAACTCAAGGTGGATCAAAGACCTGAATGTAAGTCATGAAACCATAAAACTCTTAATAAAAAACATAGGCAAAAATTCCTTGGACATAAACATGACCAACTTCTTCATGAACATATCTCCCCGGGCAAAGGAAACAACAACAAAAATGAACAAGAGGGACTATACCAAGCTGAAAAGCTTCTGTACTGCAAAGGACACCATCAGTAGAACAAAAAGACATCCTACAGTATGGGAGAATATATTCATAAATGACGTATCTGATAAGGGGTTGACATCCAAAATATATAAAGAACTCATGCACCTTAACAAACAAAAAACAAATAATCCAATTAAGAAATGGGCAGAGGACATGAATAGACACTTCTCTAAAGAAGAAATTCAGATGGCCAACAGGCACATGAAAAGATGCTCCACGTCGCTTATCATCAGAGAAATGCAGATTAAAACCACAATGACACCTCACACGAGTGAGGATAGTCAACATCCAATACACAAACAACAACAAAATTTGGTGAGGATGTGGAGAAAAGGAAACCCTCCTACACTGCTCGTGGGAATGCAAATTAGTTCAACCATTGTGGAAAGCAGTATGGAGGTTCCTCAAAAAACTCAAAATAAAAATACTATTTGACCCAGGAATTCCACTCCTATGAATTTACCCTAAGAATGCAACAGCCCAGTTTGAAAAGACATATGCACCCCTATGTTTATTGCAGCACTATTTACAATAGCCAAGAAATGGAAGCAATCTAAGTGTCCATCAGTAGATGAATGGAAAAAGAAGATGTAGTACATATACACAATGGAATATTATTCAGCCATAAGAAGAAAACAAATCCTTCCATTTCCAACAACATGGATGGAGCTAGAGGGTATTATGCACAGTGAAATAAGCCAAGCCGAAAAAGACAAGTATCAAATGATCTCACTCATATGTGGAGTATAAGAACAAATTTAAAAAAAAACTGAAGGAACAAAACAGCAGCGGACTCACAGAACCCAAGAATGGACTAACAGTTACTAAAGGGAAAGGGACTGGGGAAGAGTGGTGGGAAGGGAGGGATAAGGGGAGAAAGGGGCTATTACAATTAGCACACATAATGTAGCAGGGGTGGGGCTTGGTAGGGGGATACGGGGAAGGCAGTATAACACAGAGAAGACAAGTAGTGATTCTATAACATTCTACTACACTGATGGACAGTTACGGCAATGTGTATGTGGTGGGGACTTGATAATAGGGAGAGTCTAGGAACCATAATGTTGCTCATGTAATTGTATATTTATAATAGCAAAAAAAAAAAGCTGCAGAGTGGGAGAAATCTACTGGGTATGAAAGAAAAGCAAGTAGGGTCATATAGTGTGAAATGATTAAAGATGAAAGTACAAGAGAATAAAATAAAAACTTTTCAAAAAATTACAGAGTAACAATTTTAATGGTAATACTTCTTTAACCATTCTTAATTCTAAACAATTAAAGAAAGAACAATTCTACAAAACCTGTTCAAATAGAATGCACACCTTTCTGGTAATCTTTACTTTTTATACTTCCAGAAAGCTGATTTCTAGCACTTAATTAATTTAGAAGAAGAGGGGAATATAAAGCCACATGATTTGTAGAAATTCCAGCAGCTGACCCAGGTCACATACACCAGAGCTAAATAAATAAAGGGATTTACCATATTAACAGACTGGAAGACTCAATATTGTAACAGTTCTCAATTCCACCCAAAATGACTCAATGCAATCTTATCAATATTTTATCACGTTATTTACTGTGGAAAAATCACAAATGAATGCCAATATATATATGAAAGTACAAAAAGCCAAGACCAGAAAATTAAGAAGACACGCAAGGCTGATGGGTATGTAATACCACTTTAGAGCACTGATGGAATTACCTACTGAAATTGAACATACATAAATACCCTATGGCAAGGTCTATATACAACAAAATGTTTTAACAGTATTATCTGGAATAGCCCCAAACTAGAAACAACAAACATATCCATCAATACCTCAGTAGATCAATAGCTGTGATATAATCATTCAATAGCGCTGAAACAGGAATAAATTGCTACATGCAATTCTGATGAATTTTGACAAACATAATGTTAAGCCAAAGAGTAAGGTACCAAAGGATCCACTGTTTATGATTCCATTTGAATTAAAAAAAAAAAAAACAGGCAAAAACGAGTGTAAGGAGTTAGGAGACTCAACTGTATCTTTGGGTAGTAGTAGTAGTGGTGGCAGGAGCACAGCAGGGGTGGAGCCGGGCACTGTGAGTTATATTTTGATCTACATGGTACCAAAGAGCATATCAGAGTATAGATAGTTCATGGAGCCATATTCTTATTACTTGTACACTTTTCTGTTTGTGTATTTTTATTCAGTACAGATCTTTAAAATCCGGTAAGTCTTACAGAGGATGAGGTGATCAGGAAAGACAGATGCAGGAAAGAGCAAGAAAACTAAAAACTATGATCTCAGAGGATTTGATGATGGATAGTGTTCGTGTCCTTTAGAAAGCAGTTTAGTAGAAGGGTTAAACAGTGGGGAACAAGAGCTGGTGCACTGAAGAACTGGGTACAGAGAAATGCAGACAGGTTGGTAACTCTACTAAGTAGGACTTAAATTGATGGTTAAACTATTAGAAAAGCCCTTTTAAAAGTGAAATAATGCCTCCAGATAGGCTAACAGCTGGTTCTAAGTGGAAACTTTCACTTATCTTCAAAATAAAATAAGTCACTCTTATCTTGCTGCTGAGATCTTCCCACTAAGGAAAAATATGTATATTCATTTACCTTCCTCCTCCCAAAAACAGAAGTCCAAGGGCCATGTGATGGGCTAAGTGGAAACCATAGTTCATTTCACCACCTGTTTTCATGTGCAAAAAACGACAAAGCTGCAACACCTTCAGGTTCCCTGAGCCCGCCATCACCATGGCCAGAGCCAGCAGCACCACACTCAGGCAAGTTTCCAGATTGTAAGGACCCGTCTGCAAAAGGGAAAAGATGACATTCTACAACTATTGTGTTACATTTCTTTATATCAAAACTAAGTATTCGCCATCACTAGACTACAAATTCTTCCAACTTTGTAAATCTGTAAAAACATTACTATTTTCTCTGGTTATGAAATTAAATTCAATGCCATAAATTTAGAAAATAAAGTATCAAAAAGGAAATAATCACTTGGAAAACTAACACCCAAAGAGAACTGTAATAAACATTTTGGCTTTCTTTTTCTCCAAATCTTTTCCTGTATCTATTTTCAAATGAAACTGAGATATTACTATACAGGTATTTTTAACCTTCTTAATCTATTATAAGCAATCTTCACTCAAAAAATTCTTGTAGAACATTTGCTAGCTTGATATATTTTGACAGCTCCATTGTGTAACAGTGAACAGATATACCATTATCAAATTTAACTACTTTTATTAGACTTTTTAATATTTCCAATTTTCTCATATTATAAATAGTGTTGCATAAATTTTACCAGGAAATAAAACCTTGCAGTATTCCTGTCATCAGAGCAGCAACACCTCAAGAGCAAATGCATTTTCACTAAGTACTAATTTTGTTTTAGAAAAGCAATTACCAATATTCAGTACTGAGACAGAATGGCATAGATACAACAATCCATGAAGGATATGGCTTTTCCTATTTATTCTCCTGTTGTAAGAATTAGAAATCTGGGCATCCTTTAAGGGTAACCATATTCTCACATAATTAGTATCCCAGAAGAAAAACACAAAGATAAGCCAAAACCTCAAACCTCCCACACTAAATGCAAACAAACTGCAGAGATATCTGACAACACAAAGTAACTGAATGATCAGTGAATTTTCTTTGAGTTTAATTCTATTCCCAAAGAGAATTGTCATAAAAACTTACTACAGAAGCATTAGGAGCAGACAAATAAGTCATGAAATCTTTTGCAAACTTATGCTGGAAAAACAACAGAAAAAATATAAAGTTAGAAGAAGCATTATTAAGGCTTTGTTAAAAAAGAAAATACAAAAGAGCAAATTAAGATACTGCTTACCAAACAGTTAAATGCTGATAAGTTTTCCGAGCCAGCAAATCTAAACCCCAGAGACAAACAGGCTCCTGCAATTATGTACACATGTGCTTGCCTGGAAACAGATTACAAGAAATTTAATACTGTAGTTATTTTGTTTTCATTATTACTATTATCTTGGGGTAAAAATAAAAAATACTCCTGGTCTCTAAATAAGTTTATATTCTTCTGGGAATACTCAATTGTGCCTCTACTCAGATTCCTGAGCAGTTTTCTACTGCAGAAGCACCACATGTAGATAAAATGTGCCTCTTGCCTGCATGTTTCATATTCAGCAAAAGAGGGTAATTTTTAAAAACCACTGCCAATTTATAATGGAAATGATAAAACAGGTTATAAAACCAAAAATATGTACAAGTTAAATTTCCAATAACATTTTTTGAAAGTGACAGCTCTACACTTCAGAGACATAAACAAAAAAATCAACTTTGTGAACATCTGATAAACAATGAATGATTAGAAACATGGAGGATTCAGAATTACTCAAATCAAGGATAGTGTTGCCTCTACACAGTATATTGCTGTTTATTTATCTGACAAATGCTGTAATAGCTTGTTTACATTACACATTTCATGACTTACGACAAAGTTTCCAAGTTCAAATCCTCTGAGCAAGGCAATTCAATTTCACTGAGAGAGATACTATTCTCTCTTATAATCTGTCAAAACAGAAAGCACGAATACTTGGACATTAATATTCTAGTTACAAATATGTAATGATTAGAAAAATAACATATTGTTTATCATGGCCATATTTATGTAAAATGTTTTACCAAATCATTTCATTCAAAAGCTTGTATTTCAGTCACATTGAAGGCAATCCTATTTCATATCTAAAATGAGCCAAATAAGAAAAATAAATGAATAGGACTGAATGAATATAACTAAAGGGCTTACGTATATTCTGAATCATAACAAAGCAGTAATATTTCACACCAGTGAATTCAACTGCAAAAATGGTGACTGTAGAGTAGAGTTGGGGCAGATGTATGGGAAAGCAGGGGGAAAGAGGAAAAAAGCAATTGGAGAGAACTCTAACCAGACACGTAATTCTTATTCATGGGAAGTTTCTAATATTAAGCCTACCAGAGGTGAGGTTAGACACTACATTAATTATCCAAGCCAAACTACACTGTCAATATGTTAATCTGTAATTACTGTTGAGAAACATACCCTTTCCTTTTAGTATAGTGAACAAAAACTTATCAAAAAACATATACAAAATATCTAGCTTTAACAACCAAGAACAGATTTGATCCTCTTTACTTAAAAATTACAAATATACAGAAAAAGCTATGTATTTTCTAAATATATTGAATGCAAGTACAAGTACAGAAGTAGTACTCTGAACATTTATTCTGATTCTTTTTAAAAATCTGCTCAGGAGAAAAACATTTCAGAATGCTTTCTATAATAAGCCAATAAACACTGAGACGTCACTTAATGATACAATCTTCCTATGTACTAAATATCACCAAATTAAAAAAACTGAAATACCTTTTCTCTTTGGTAACCTCAAGGAGGTAAACAATTATGTTGGCTGTGTAATACAAGCTGATAACTACTTCCATCTTCCTTTCTCTCCAGTCTTTATTTTAATTTTGAATGTTATTTACTCAGAAATTGAGTGGCATTCTGAAAAAGTGATGTAACTCCAAAGTGAGTAATTTATATATGGATAACCTGATTTAACGTTCATGTAAATCAAAGTGTTCAGCTGTAACAGACAGGAGTAGAATAGTGCTATTTTGACAGCAGGCATTTATAAGCTCCTTTGGTCTTCAAAAGGTATGTACTCTGGAGCTTGACAGCCTAGGTTTGAATCCCAGAAGGGCCACACACTATCTCTATAACTACGGGCAAATTTCTTGAGTGCTCTGTGCTTCACCTGTAAAATGAGCAAATAAAAGTTCCTGCCTTCTAGGTTTCTGTGAGAATTACAGGACTAATCTATTCAAAGTTCTTAAAATTAGTGCCTAGCACATAGTAAGTCCTTTATAAGTTATAGCTGGTATCATCATATTATTGTTGATCTGTGTACCACTCCTACCATAATGCCACACTTAATCATAAACCATTTAAAAACATCACTAAGAACTTGGGTTGTAAATATCTGTTGAGGGGGGATGCTCTTTTCAGACCACTCCTTGTCATCTTCTCTATAGTCTCCTAAAGTTTAAAAAAAAAGTACACACACACATGGGGTGGGGTGCGGTGGGGGGATACGTCAACGAGAAGAATGTAATCCCTAGGAGCAAGCTGAGGCACCCAGGAAATGAACAAGAAAAGACCACCCATACACAGGGTACAGCACTTGAACAGCCTGCAGCCCTGCACTGCATAAAAGAACTATGGTTGTAGAGAAAGGCTTTTAATGAAGGAAAAAGTGCCAAGAAAGTGTTACTTGTTGTTAAGGCACATATGCCTTAAGTCCAAACAAACTTATAAGTGAACTTTTTAGTCCTCCTTTTGATACTAGGTTACTCCTAGAAGGGGCCCTGCTGCAGAATCAATGAAACGAGTGGGAGAAAAGTGGACAATGACAGGAAACAGCAATGAATAGAACCGTGCAGCTGTTACATGTCATACTGGGAATCCCTGAGGTAATGAAGACCAAATTTAAAACTACTGAGTCTGAAGTAAAACAAGTGGAGGAAAGATAATGTTCTATTAAAAAGCCAAGGACCACATTTCCATAAAAGTAAAAGAGAACTCCCTGACATGAACTCTCACTTTTCACTTTGGAATAGTTACTTGTATCCATGTTTAATCTAATTCTGTAAACTAAACTTGGTTTACTGAGGGCAGTCGGCCTACATGCCTAATGCACTGTTCACTGTGGCAAGTTTATTTAGCACAGTGTCTGGTGTGTGGATGAAGGAATGTTAACAAAAGCATAATTTCATCCTACAATAGACACTTTAAAGGGTACTTTCAAAAGGAACAGACATCTTTGACATCCAAATGGGCCAGAAGTTAAAATTTTGATGACAAATGGCTGAGTCAATTAAAACTCTTCCTTATCTGCTTCATATCAGTGATTAACAAACTGCAAGAATTAAACAAATAAAAACGTATCTACGAGTACTACTTCAGGTAATGGATGAATACATTACTATCAGACTGACTCTCTTGGAGAATGTAAGTACAAACTCTAGGAAAAATATAAAAACCAATTTCATGGAAGGGGACAGCAAAGTTTTACTTAAAAGGGCCAGAGCATACTCATTCTCGGGGTGCAGCCATATAGTCTGCAGAGCTACTACTGATCTCTGCTGCTCTAACACAAAAGCAGCTGGTGACAAAAAGTAAATGAATGGCTGCAGCTAGTTTCACTTTTACCCCTCTTATTAGCTGGGTGACTTTGGACCAGTCTGTCATCTTTCCATGTTAACAGTTAAAATAAAACTTTATAAAAATAGGTAGGCCGTAGTCCCTTAATCCCTGACCTCAAGGCACAACAGATTACACAAAAGCAAACCATTTCTAGAAAGGAGATGAAACTCGGAAGACAGGAAGTCCACTGGGTAAGTTTCCTTTTTCATGGCTTCTGCCCTAAGAGCAGGTTCTAGTCTGTGCCATAAAGGGTAGCTACAACTCCACGTAAAAACCTTAGTCTTTCTGACTTAACCAGAATACAGCACTAAGGAAACCACGGCCACTAGAAGCTAAAGATGGAAGGGTAAAGAAGAGAACTACAGAGGGAGAGTCCCAAATTCTGTGTATAAATTCTCTGCAAAGATCTGCCTAACTTATGAACCATGGGGACTCCAACAGCCCATATGAGAACTGAACTCAGAATACAGCTAGCACCCAAGAGACAAGGTTTGATATTTAATTTCAACTGAATCTAATTCCTACTTTAAGATGAAATGTATTTGTGTATATGTGTATACATAAATACACACACACATGTACAACATACCAACATTTTTTAGAGGAATACAACAGAATCTAGAATCTTAACAAGACAACATTCAGAAGACTTCCGGGAAAATGGCGACGTGAACAGACCAGCAGAAAAATTCCTCCCAACATTATATTTATTCACGAAAATACAGCAAACACAACTATCCCTAAAAGAGAGACCAGAATACACAGGAAAGTGCACAGCGTACAGGTACACCTGAGAGAACTTGGTAGCTGGTGAGGCGGACGGGATACGGAGCCGTGATCCGGCGGGACCGAACGCTCCTCCCCCCCAGAGCTCTGGCGGTCAGACACTCCGGAGAGAGGACTCGGCACCTGGCGAGGCGGGACGGTGCTGCGACCCAGCGAGACCAAAGTGCTCCTCCACCCCAGTACTCCGGCGGGAGTCCCGGCAAGGCGGGTAAGGTACGGAGCAGCGACCTGGCAGGACTGAACCCTCCTCTCCCCCAGTGCTCCAGCAGGAAGAGAGGATTCAGAGCCGGGAGGGAGTGGAAGTCTGCGCCGGGAGCACCGACACACAGCCTGCGGTGTAGTGAAGACTGGAGAGACAGAGGGCACAGTGTCCCAGCCGGGAACATGCAAGTTGCCCGCGGCAGGCTCCAGGAAGGAAAAAGAAAGGAAAAAAAAAAGGGAAGAAAAGCGTGCGCTCTTTCTCAGCGGTCTTAAAGAGACAGGAGCTCAGTAGAGGGGCCGGATAGCCCCGCAAGCTGAGCCCAGCATGCTGGGAGTCCTGGGGAGCTTTGGACCCCTTAGCTGGCGACTGGGAAAGGGTGGCTGCTATTAAGACCCCCACAGAGATCAACTGCTTCCCATTCGTTCCCAACCCAGTCAGAGCTATAAAGGGGCATGAGGAGCAGTGTGGCCATGGCTCTGGAATAGTGGAGCAACAGCGTCACCTACAGCATTCACACAGAACCCACTCCCAGTGGCTTTTTTCTTTTTTCTTTTTCTTTTTAGATATTGTTTTTTCTCCCCTTTCTTTTCCTTTTTTACTTTCCCTCTCTATCAACAGCCTCCCATTCATTCTCACCCCGGCCACAGCTTTAAAGGGCCGTGTGGAGCGACATGGCCAAGGCTCTGGAATAGTGGAGCAATAGCGCCACCTACAGCATTCACACAGAAACCACCCCCGATGGGCATTTTGGTG
>JAQQAC010002629.1:11451890-11473283 GCA_029783875.1 Phataginus tricuspis
CCAAAACTACTAGAACTAATATCTGAATTCAGCAAAGTTGCAGGATACAAAATTAACACACAGATATCTGTTGCTTTCCTATACACTAATGATGAACTAACAGAAAGAGTAATCAGAAAAACAATTCAATTCACAATTGCATCTAAAAGAATAAAATACCTAGGAAGAAACCTAACGAAGGAAGTGACAGACCTGTACTCTGAAAACTACAAGACACTAAGAGAAATTATAGAGGACACTAACAAATGGAAATGCATCCATTGCTCTTGGCTAGGAAGAATAAATATTGTCAAAATGGCTATACTACATAAAGCAATCAAAGTATTCAATGCAATCCCTATCAAACTACCAACAGCTTTCTTCAACGAACTCAAACAAATAATTCTAAAATTCATATGGAACCACAAAAGACCCCGAATAGCCAAAGCAATCCTGAGAAGGAGGTATCAAACAGGGGAATTACGCTCCCTGACTTCAAGCTCTACTACAAAGCCACAGTAATCAAGACAATTTGGTATTGGCACAAAAACAGACCCACAGACCAGTGGAAGAGAATAGAAAATCCAAACATTAACCCAAACAGATACAGTCAATTAATATTTGATAAAGGAGCCTTGGATATACAATGGGGAGATGACAGCCTCTTCAGCAGCTGGTGTTGGAAAAACTGGACAGCTACATGTAAGAGAATGAAACTGGACTACTCTCTATCCCCATACACAAAGGTAAACTCAAGGTGGATCAAAGACCTGAATGTAAGTCATGAAACCATAAAACTCTTAATAAAAAACATAGGCAAAAATTCCTTGGACATAAACATGACCAACTTCTTCATGAACATATCTCCCCGGGCAAAGGAAACAACAACAAAAATGAACAAGAGGGACTATACCAAGCTGAAAAGCTTCTGTACTGCAAAGGACACCATCAGTAGAACAAAAAGACATCCTACAGTATGGGAGAATATATTCATAAATGACGTATCTGATAAGGGGTTGACATCCAAAATATATAAAGAACTCATGCACCTTAACAAACAAAAAACAAATAATCCAATTAAGAAATGGGCAGAGGACATGAATAGACACTTCTCTAAAGAAGAAATTCAGATGGCCAACAGGCACATGAAAAGATGCTCCACGTCGCTTATCATCAGAGAAATGCAGATTAAAACCACAATGACACCTCACACGAGTGAGGATAGTCAACATCCAATACACAAACAACAACAAAATTTGGTGAGGATGTGGAGAAAAGGAAACCCTCCTACACTGCTCGTGGGAATGCAAATTAGTTCAACCATTGTGGAAAGCAGTATGGAGGTTCCTCAAAAAACTCAAAATAAAAATACTATTTGACCCAGGAATTCCACTCCTATGAATTTACCCTAAGAATGCAACAGCCCAGTTTGAAAAGACATATGCACCCCTATGTTTATTGCAGCACTATTTACAATAGCCAAGAAATGGAAGCAATCTAAGTGTCCATCAGTAGATGAATGGAAAAAGAAGATGTAGTACATATACACAATGGAATATTATTCAGCCATAAGAAGAAAACAAATCCTTCCATTTCCACCAACATGGATGGAGCTAGAGGGTATTATGCACAGTGAAATAAGCCAAGCCGAAAAAGACAAGTATCAAATGATCTCACTCATATGTGGAGTATAAGAACAAATTTAAAAAAAAACTGAAGGAACAAAACAGCAGCGGACTCACAGAACCCAAGAATGGACTAACAGTTACTAAAGGGAAAGGGACTGGGGAAGAGTGGTGGGAAGGGAGGGATAAGGGGAGAAAGGGGCTATTACAATTAGCACACATAATGTAGCAGGGGTGGGGCTTGGTAGGGGGATACGGGGAAGGCAGTATAACACAGAGAAGACAAGTAGTGATTCTATAACATTCTACTACACTGATGGACAGTTACGGCAATGGGGTATGTGGTGGGGACTTGATAATAGGGAGAGTCTAGGAACCATAATGTTGCTCATGTAATTGTATATTTATAATAGCAAAAAAAAAAAGCTGCAGAGTGGGAGAAATCTACTGGGTATGAAAGAAAAGCAAGTAGGGTCATATAGTGTGAAATGATTAAAGATGAAAGTACAAGAGAATAAAATAAAAACTTTTCAAAAAATTACAGAGTAACAATTTTAATGGTAATACTTCTTTAACCATTCTTAATTCTAAACAATTAAAGAAAGAACAATTCTACAAAACCTGTTCAAATAGAATGCACACCTTTCTGGTAATCTTTACTTTTTATACTTCCAGAAAGCTGATTTCTAGCACTTAATTAATTTAGAAGAAGAGGGGAATATAAAGCCACATGATTTGTAGAAATTCCAGCAGCTGACCCAGGTCACATACACCAGAGCTAAATAAATAAAGGGATTTACCATATTAACAGACTGGAAGACTCAATATTGTAACAGTTCTCAATTCCACCCAAAATGACTCAATGCAATCTTATCAATATTTTATCACGTTATTTACTGTGGAAAAATCACAAATGAATGCCAATATATATATGAAAGTACAAAAAGCCAAGACCAGAAAATTAAGAAGACACGCAAGGCTGATGGGTATGTAATACCACTTTAGAGCACTGATGGAATTACCTACTGAAATTGAACATACATAAATACCCTATGGCAAGGTCTATATACAACAAAATGTTTTAACAGTATTATCTGGAATAGCCCCAAACTAGAAACAACAAACATATCCATCAATACCTCAGTAGATCAATAGCTGTGATATAATCATTCAATAGCGCTGAAACAGGAATAAATTGCTACATGCAATTCTGATGAATTTTGACAAACATAATGTTAAGCCAAAGAGTAAGGTACCAAAGGATCCACTGTTTATGATTCCATTTGAATTAAAAAAAAAAAAACAGGCAAAAACGAGTGTAAGGAGTTAGGAGACTCAACTGTATCTTTGGGTAGTAGTAGTAGTGGTGGCAGGAGCACAGCAGGGGTGGAGCCGGGCACTGTGAGTTATATTTTGATCTACATGGTACCAAAGAGCATATCAGAGTATAGATAGTTCATGGAGCCATATTCTTATTACTTGTACACTTTTCTGTTTGTGTATTTTTATTCAGTACAGATCTTTAAAATCCGGTAAGTCTTACAGAGGATGAGGTGATCAGGAAAGACAGATGCAGGAAAGAGCAAGAAAACTAAAAACTATGATCTCAGAGGATTTGATGATGGATAGTGTTCGTGTCCTTTAGAAAGCAGTTTAGTAGAAGGGTTAAACAGTGGGGAACAAGAGCTGGTGCACTGAAGAACTGGGTACAGAGAAATGCAGACAGGTTGGTAACTCTACTAAGTAGGACTTAAATTGATGGTTAAACTATTAGAAAAGCCCTTTTAAAAGTGAAATAATGCCTCCAGATAGGCTAACAGCTGGTTCTAAGTGGAAACTTTCACTTATCTTCAAAATAAAATAAGTCACTCTTATCTTGCTGCTGAGATCTTCCCACTAAGGAAAAATATGTATATTCATTTACCTTCCTCCTCCCAAAAACAGAAGTCCAAGGGCCATGTGATGGGCTAAGTGGAAACCATAGTTCATTTCACCACCTGTTTTCATGTGCAAAAAACGACAAAGCTGCAACACCTTCAGGTTCCCTGAGCCCGCCATCACCATGGCCAGAGCCAGCAGCACCACACTCAGGCAAGTTTCCAGATTGTAAGGACCCGTCTGCAAAAGGGAAAAGATGACATTCTACAACTATTGTGTTACATTTCTTTATATCAAAACTAAGTATTCGCCATCACTAGACTACAAATTCTTCCAACTTTGTAAATCTGTAAAAACATTACTATTTTCTCTGGTTATGAAATTAAATTCAATGCCATAAATTTAGAAAATAAAGTATCAAAAAGGAAATAATCACTTGGAAAACTAACACCCAAAGAGAACTGTAATAAACATTTTGGCTTTCTTTTTCTCCAAATCTTTTCCTGTATCTATTTTCAAATGAAACTGAGATATTACTATACAGGTATTTTTAACCTTCTTAATCTATTATAAGCAATCTTCACTCAAAAAATTCTTGTAGAACATTTGCTAGCTTGATATATTTTGACAGCTCCATTGTGTAACAGTGAACAGATATACCATTATCAAATTTAACTACTTTTATTAGACTTTTTAATATTTCCAATTTTCTCATATTATAAATAGTGTTGCATAAATTTTACCAGGAAATAAAACCTTGCAGTATTCCTGTCATCAGAGCAGCAACACCTCAAGAGCAAATGCATTTTCACTAAGTACTAATTTTGTTTTAGAAAAGCAATTACCAATATTCAGTACTGAGACAGAATGGCATAGATACAACAATCCATGAAGGATATGGCTTTTCCTATTTATTCTCCTGTTGTAAGAATTAGAAATCTGGGCATCCTTTAAGGGTAACCATATTCTCACATAATTAGTATCCCAGAAGAAAAACACAAAGATAAGCCAAAACCTCAAACCTCCCACACTAAATGCAAACAAACTGCAGAGATATCTGACAACACAAAGTAACTGAATGATCAGTGAATTTTCTTTGAGTTTAATTCTATTCCCAAAGAGAATTGTCATAAAAACTTACTACAGAAGCATTAGGAGCAGACAAATAAGTCATGAAATCTTTTGCAAACTTATGCTGGAAAAACAACAGAAAAAATATAAAGTTAGAAGAAGCATTATTAAGGCTTTGTTAAAAAAGAAAATACAAAAGAGCAAATTAAGATACTGCTTACCAAACAGTTAAATGCTGATAAGTTTTCCGAGCCAGCAAATCTAAACCCCAGAGACAAACAGGCTCCTGCAATTATGTACACATGTGCTTGCCTGGAAACAGATTACAAGAAATTTAATACTGTAGTTATTTTGTTTTCATTATTACTATTATCTTGGGGTAAAAATAAAAAATACTCCTGGTCTCTAAATAAGTTTATATTCTTCTGGGAATACTCAATTGTGCCTCTACTCAGATTCCTGAGCAGTTTTCTACTGCAGAAGCACCACATGTAGATAAAATGTGCCTCTTGCCTGCATGTTTCATATTCAGCAAAAGAGGGTAATTTTTAAAAACCACTGCCAATTTATAATGGAAATGATAAAACAGGTTATAAAACCAAAAATATGTACAAGTTAAATTTCCAATAACATTTTTTGAAAGTGACAGCTCTACACTTCAGAGACATAAACAAAAAAATCAACTTTGTGAACATCTGATAAACAATGAATGATTAGAAACATGGAGGATTCAGAATTACTCAAATCAAGGATAGTGTTGCCTCTACACAGTATATTGCTGTTTATTTATCTGACAAATGCTGTAATAGCTTGTTTACATTACACATTTCATGACTTACGACAAAGTTTCCAAGTTCAAATCCTCTGAGCAAGGCAATTCAATTTCACTGAGAGAGATACTATTCTCTCTTATAATCTGTCAAAACAGAAAGCACGAATACTTGGACATTAATATTCTAGTTACAAATATGTAATGATTAGAAAAATAACATATTGTTTATCATGGCCATATTTATGTAAAATGTTTTACCAAATCATTTCATTCAAAAGCTTGTATTTCAGTCACATTGAAGGCAATCCTATTTCATATCTAAAATGAGCCAAATAAGAAAAATAAATGAATAGGACTGAATGAATATAACTAAAGGGCTTACGTATATTCTGAATCATAACAAAGCAGTAATATTTCACACCAGTGAATTCAACTGCAAAAATGGTGACTGTAGAGTAGAGTTGGGGCAGATGTATGGGAAAGCAGGGGGAAAGAGGAAAAAAGCAATTGGAGAGAACTCTAACCAGACACGTAATTCTTATTCATGGGAAGTTTCTAATATTAAGCCTACCAGAGGTGAGGTTAGACACTACATTAATTATCCAAGCCAAACTACACTGTCAATATGTTAATCTGTAATTACTGTTGAGAAACATACCCTTTCCTTTTAGTATAGTGAACAAAAACTTATCAAAAAACATATACAAAATATCTAGCTTTAACAACCAAGAACAGATTTGATCCTCTTTACTTAAAAATTACAAATATACAGAAAAAGCTATGTATTTTCTAAATATATTGAATGCAAGTACAAGTACAGAAGTAGTACTCTGAACATTTATTCTGATTCTTTTTAAAAATCTGCTCAGGAGAAAAACATTTCAGAATGCTTTCTATAATAAGCCAATAAACACTGAGACGTCACTTAATGATACAATCTTCCTATGTACTAAATATCACCAAATTAAAAAAACTGAAATACCTTTTCTCTTTGGTAACCTCAAGGAGGTAAACAATTATGTTGGCTGTGTAATACAAGCTGATAACTACTTCCATCTTCCTTTCTCTCCAGTCTTTATTTTAATTTTGAATGTTATTTACTCAGAAATTGAGTGGCATTCTGAAAAAGTGATGTAACTCCAAAGTGAGTAATTTATATATGGATAACCTGATTTAACGTTCATGTAAATCAAAGTGTTCAGCTGTAACAGACAGGAGTAGAATAGTGCTATTTTGACAGCAGGCATTTATAAGCTCCTTTGGTCTTCAAAAGGTATGTACTCTGGAGCTTGACAGCCTAGGTTTGAATCCCAGAAGGGCCACACACTATCTCTATAACTACGGGCAAATTTCTTGAGTGCTCTGTGCTTCACCTGTAAAATGAGCAAATAAAAGTTCCTGCCTTCTAGGTTTCTGTAAGAATTACAGGACTAATCTATTCAAAGTTCTTAAAATTAGTGCCTAGCACATAGTAAGTCCTTTATAAGTTATAGCTGGTATCATCATATTATTGTTGATCTGTGTACCACTCCTACCATAATGCCACACTTAATCATAAACCATTTAAAAACATCACTAAGAACTTGGGTTGTAAATATCTGTTGAGGGGGGATGCTCTTTTCAGACCACTCCTTGTCATCTTCTCTATAGTCTCCTAAAGTTTAAAAAAAAAGTACACACACACATGGGGTGGGGTGCGGTGGGGGGATACGTCAACGAGAAGAATGTAATCCCTAGGAGCAAGCTGAGGCACCCAGGAAATGAACAAGAAAAGACCACCCATACACAGGGTACAGCACTTGAACAGCCTGCAGCCCTGCACTGCATAAAAGAACTATGGTTGTAGAGAAAGGCTTTTAATGAAGGAAAAAGTGCCAAGAAAGTGTTACTTGTTGTTAAGGCACATATGCCTTAAGTCCAAACAAACTTATAAGTGAACTTTTTAGTCCTCCTTTTGATACTAGGTTACTCCTAGAAGGGGCCCTGCTGCAGAATCAATGAAACGAGTGGGAGAAAAGTGGACAATGACAGGAAACAGCAATGAATAGAACCGTGCAGCTGTTACATGTCATACTGGGAATCCCTGAGGTAATGAAGACCAAATTTAAAACTACTGAGTCTGAAGTAAAACAAGTGGAGGAAAGATAATGTTCTATTAAAAAGCCAAGGACCACATTTCCATAAAAGTAAAAGAGAACTCCCTGACATGAACTCTCACTTTTCACTTTGGAATAGTTACTTGTATCCATGTTTAATCTAATTCTGTAAACTAAACTTGGTTTACTGAGGGCAGTCGGCCTACATGCCTAATGCACTGTTCACTGTGGCAAGTTTATTTAGCACAGTGTCTGGTGTGTGGATGAAGGAATGTTAACAAAAGCATAATTTCATCCTACAATAGACACTTTAAAGGGTACTTTCAAAAGGAACAGACATCTTTGACATCCAAATGGGCCAGAAGTTAAAATTTTGATGACAAATGGCTGAGTCAATTAAAACTCTTCCTTATCTGCTTCATATCAGTGATTAACAAACTGCAAGAATTAAACAAATAAAAACGTATCTACGAGTACTACTTCAGGTAATGGATGAATACATTACTATCAGACTGACTCTCTTGGAGAATGTAAGTACAAACTCTAGGAAAAATATAAAAACCAATTTCATGGAAGGGGACAGCAAAGTTTTACTTAAAAGGGCCAGAGCATACTCATTCTCGGGGTGCAGCCATATAGTCTGCAGAGCTACTACTGATCTCTGCTGCTCTAACACAAAAGCAGCTGGTGACAAAAAGTAAATGAATGGCTGCAGCTAGTTTCACTTTTACCCCTCTTATTAGCTGGGTGACTTTGGACCAGTCTGTCATCTTTCCATGTTAACAGTTAAAATAAAACTTTATAAAAATAGGTAGGCCGTAGTCCCTTAATCCCTGACCTCAAGGCACAACAGATTACACAAAAGCAAACCATTTCTAGAAAGGAGATGAAACTCGGAAGACAGGAAGTCCACTGGGTAAGTTTCCTTTTTCATGGCTTCTGCCCTAAGAGCAGGTTCTAGTCTGTGCCATAAAGGGTAGCTACAACTCCACGTAAAAACCTTAGTCTTTCTGACTTAACCAGAATACAGCACTAAGGAAACCACGGCCACTAGAAGCTAAAGATGGAAGGGTAAAGAAGAGAACTACAGAGGGAGAGTCCCAAATTCTGTGTATAAATTCTCTGCAAAGATCTGCCTAACTTATGAACCATGGGGACTCCAACAGCCCATATGAGAACTGAACTCAGAATACAGCTAGCACCCAAGAGACAAGGTTTGATATTTAATTTCAACTGAATCTAATTCCTACTTTAAGATGAAATGTATTTGTGTATATGTGTATACATAAATACACACACACATGTACAACATACCAACATTTTTTAGAGGAATACAACAGAATCTAGAATCTTAACAAGACAACATTCAGAAGACTTCCGGGAAAATGGCGACGTGAACAGACCAGCAGAAAAATTCCTCCCAACATTATATTTATTCACGAAAATACAGCAAACACAACTATCCCTAAAAGAGAGACCAGAATACACAGGAAAGTGCACAGCGTACAGGTACACCTGAGAGAACTTGGTAGCTGGTGAGGCGGACGGGATACGGAGCCGTGATCCGGCGGGACCGAACGCTCCTCCCCCCCAGAGCTCTGGCGGTCAGACACTCCGGAGAGAGGACTCGGCACCTGGCGAGGCGGGACGGTGCTGCGACCCAGCGAGACCAAAGTGCTCCTCCACCCCAGTACTCCGGCGGGAGTCCCGGCAAGGCGGGTAAGGTACGGAGCAGCGACCTGGCAGGACTGAACCCTCCTCTCCCCCAGCGCTCCAGCAGGAAGAGAGGATTCAGAGCCGGGAGGGAGTGGAAGTCTGCGCCGGGAGCACCGACACACAGCCTGCGGTGTAGTGAAGACTGGAGAGACAGAGGGCACAGTGTCCCAGCCGGGAACATGCAAGTTGCCCGCGGCAGGCTCCAGGAAGGAAAAAGAAAGGAAAAAAAAAAGGGAAGAAAAGCGTGCGCTCTTTCTCAGCGGTCTTAAAGAGACAGGAGCTCAGTAGAGGGGCCGGATAGCCCCGCAAGCTGAGCCCAGCATGCTGGGAGTCCTGGGGAGCTTTGGACCCCTTAGCTGGCGACTGGGAAAGGGTGGCTGCTATTAAGACCCCCACAGAGATCAACTGCTTCCCATTCGTTCCCAACCCAGTCAGAGCTATAAAGGGGCATGAGGAGCAGTGTGGCCATGGCTCTGGAATAGTGGAGCAACAGCGTCACCTACAGCATTCACACAGAACCCACTCCCAGTGGCTTTTTTCTTTTTTCTTTTTCTTTTTAGATATTGTTTTTTCTCCCCTTTCTTTTCCTTTTTTACTTTCCCTCTCTATCAACAGCCTCCCATTCATTCTCACCCCGGCCACAGCTTTAAAGGGCCGTGTGGAGCGACATGGCCAAGGCTCTGGAATAGTGGAGCAATAGCGCCACCTACAGCATTCACACAGAAACCACCCCCGATGGGCATTTTGGTGGTTTTTTTGTTGTTGTCATTGTTTTCTTTTTTCCTTTTATGTGTTGCTGCTTTTTCTTTTTCTTTCTTTTCTTTTCCTTTTTCTCTCTCTCTTTTTACTTTTTTTATTAGTAGAAGTATTTTTTTTCTCTTTGTTTTCTTTTCTTCTTTTCTCTCCTCTCTTCTCTTTCCTTTTTAAAGTCATAAAGAGCCCAGCGGACATACGTGACAACTACCAACAACTAATTCTCTAGTCATGAGAAGACAGAAGAATATGATACAGACAAAGCTTCAGACAAACACCACCCCAGAGAAAGAATCTGAAGGAATCGACATGCATAGTCTTCCAGAAAAAGAATTCAGAATAAAAGTCATAGCCATGCTGACGGATCTACAGAAAAATGTGCAAGAGCTGAGGGAGGAAGTGAGGGAAGTTAGGAAAGACAATGCAGAAATGAGACAAGCCATTGACGGGCTCAACAGCAGATTGAATCAGGTTCAAGACACGATCAAGGAATTGCAAGACAGGGATCAGGAATACAAAGAAGCTGAGGCAGAGAGAGATAAAAGGATCTCTAAGAATGAAAGAATATTAAGAGAACTATGTGACCAATCCAAACGGAACAATATTGGCATAATAGGAGTACCAGAGGAAGAAGAGAGAGAAAAAGGGATAGAAAGTGTCTTTGAAGAAATAATTGCTGAAAACTTCCCCACGCTGGGGAAGGAAATAGTCTCACAGTCCACGGAAGCCCACAGATCTCCCAACACAAGGGACCCAAGGAAGACAACACCAACACACATAATAATCAAGATGGCAAAGATCAAACATAAAGACAGAGTATTAAAGGCAGATAGAGAGAGAAAAAAGATCACCTACAAAGGAAAACCCATCAGACTGTCATCAGACTTCTCAACAGAAACCTTACAGGCCAGAAGAGAATGGCATGATCTATTTAACGTAATGAAACAGAAGGGCCTCGAACCAAGAATATTGTATCCAGCACGATTATCATTTAAATATGACAGAGGGATTAAACAATTTCAAGACAAAAGAAAGTTGAGAGAGTTTGCCACCCATAAACCACCACTACAGGATATCTTAAACGGACTGCTCTAGAGGGAAACACCCCTAAGGCTAAAAAGATGTCACCAGAGAAAATAAAATCATAGCAAAGAAAGCAGACCATCCAAATACCAACTAAAGGCAAAGAATAAAACACCTAATATATAAAGAAAGGAGGAGGAAGAATAGGAAGGGAGAGAAAAAGAAACATCAGACGGCGTTCACAATAACTTAAGAAGAAAGTTAAGTTAGATTCTCAGATAGTAAAGAAGCAACCCTTGAAACTCTGGTAACCATGAATCTAAAGCCAGCAATGGCAATAAGTACACATCTGTCAATAATCACCCTAAATGTAAACGGGCTGAATGCACCAATCAAAAGACACAGAGTAACAGAGTGGATAAAAAAGCAAGACCATCTATATGCTGCTTACAAGAGACTCACCTCAAACCAAAAGATATACACAGACTAAAAGTGAAGGGATGGAAAAAAATATTTCAAGCAAACAACAAAGAGAAAAAAAGCAAGTGTTGCAGTACTTGTATCAGATAAAATAGATTTCAAAATGAAGAAAGTAGCAAGAGATAAAGACGGACATTACATAATGATAAAGGGGTCAGTCAAACAAGTAGATATAACCATTAAAAATATATATGCACCCAACACAGGAGCATCAGCATATGTGAAACAAATACTAACAGAAGTGAAGGAGGAAATAGACAGCAATGCAATTATTTTAGGAGACGTTAACACGCCACTCACTCCAAAGGATAGATCAACCAGGCAGAGGATAAGTAAAGACACAGAGGCACTGAACAACACACTAGAACAGATGGACCTAACAGATATCTACAGAACTCTACACCCAAAAGCAGCAGGATACACATTCTTCTCAAGTGCACATGGAACATTTTCCAGAATAGACCGCATACTAGGCCACAAAAAGAACCTCAGTAAATTCAAAAATATTGAAATCCTACCAACCAACTTCTCGGATCACAAAGGTATAAAACTAGAAATAAATTTCAGAAAGAAATCAAAAAGGCTCACAAATACATGGAGACTTAACAACATTCTCCTAATGAATCAATGGGTTAACGACCAAATCAAAACAGAAATCAAAGACTATATGGAGACTAATGACAACAACAATACAAAGCCACAACTTCTGTGGGACGCAGGGAAGGCAGTCTTAAGAGGAAAGTACATTGCAATCCAGGCCCATTTAAAGAAGGAAGAACATTCCCAAATGAACAGTCTAAGGACACAATTATTGAAATTGGAAAAAGAACAAATGAGGCCCAAAGTTACCAGAAGGAGAGACATAATAAAGATCAGAGAAGAAATAAATAAAATTGAGAAGAATAAAACAATAGAAAAAATCAATGAAACCAAAAGCGGGTTCTTTGAAAAAATAAACAAAATAGATAAACCCCTAGCCAGACTCATTAAGAGAAAAAGAGAATCTACACACATAAACAGAATCACAAATGAGAAAGGAAAAATAATGACAGACCCCACAGAAATACAAAGAATTATAAGAGAATATTATGAGCATCTATATGCTAACAAGTAGGAAAACCTAAAAGAAATGGACACCTTCTTAGAAAAAAACAGCCTTCCAAGACTCACCAAGCAGGAAACACAAAAACTAAACAGACCAATCACCAGCAATGAAATTGAATCAGTAATCAAAAAACTACCCAAGAACAAAAGCCCTGGACCTGATGGATTCACCTCTGAATTCTACCAGACATATAGAGAAGAAATAACACCCATTCTCCTTAAAGTTTTCCAAAAAATATAAGAGGAGGGAATACTTCCAGACTCTTTCTATGAAGCCAGCATCACTCTAATACCAAAACCGGGCAAAGACCTCACTAAAAAAGAAAATTATAGACCAATATCCCTGATGAACGAAGATGCAAAAATACTCAACAAAATATTAGCAAACCGAATTCAAAAATACATCAAGAGGATCATACACCATGATCAAGTGGGATTCATCCCAGGGATGCAAGGATGGTACAACATTCGAAAATCCATCAACATCGTCCATAGATGCTGAAAAAGCATTTGACAAAATTCAGCATCCATTCATCATTAAAACTCTCAACAGAATGGGTATAGATGGCAAGTACCTCAACATCATAAAGGCTATATATGACAAACCCACAGCTAACATCATACTTACCAGCGAGAAGCTGAAAGCTTTTCATCTAAGTTCGGAAACAACACAGGGATGCCCACTCTCTCCACTGTTATTCAACATAGTACTGGAGGTCCTAGCCATGGCAATCACACAAAACAAAGACATACAAGGCATCCAGATTGGTAAAGAAGAAGTCAAATTGTCACTTTTTGCAGATGACATGATACTGTATATAAAAAACCCTAAAGACTCCACTCCAAAACTACTAGAACTAATATCTGAATTCAGCAAAGTTGCAGGATATAAAATTAACACACAGAAATGTGTTGCGTTCCTATACACTAATGATGAACTAACAAAAAGAGAAATAAGAAAAACAATTCCATTCACAATTGCATCTAAAAGAATAAAATACCTAGGAAGAAACCTAACGAAGGAAGTGACAGACCTGTACTCTGAAAACTACAAGACACTTCTAGGAGAAATTAAGGAAGACACTAACAAACGGAAATGCATCCCATGCTCTTGGCTAGGAAGAATAAATATTGTCAAAATGGCTATACTACCTAAGGCAATCTACAGATTCAATGCAATCCCTATCAAACTACCAACAGCTTTCTTCAATGAACTGGAACAAATAACTCTAAAATTCACACGGAACCAGAAAAGACCCCGAATAGCCAAAACAATCCTGAGAAGGAGGAATCAAACAGGGGGAATTACACTCCCTGACTTCAAGCTCTACTACAAAGCCACAGTAATCAAGACAATTTGGTACTGGCACAAAGTCAGACCCACAGACCAGTGGAACAGAATAGAAAATCCAAACATTAACCCAAACACCTACAGTCAAATAATATTGGATAAAGGAGCCCTGGATATACAATGGGGAGATGACAGCCTCTTCAGCAGCTCGTATTGGAAAAACTGGATAGCTACATGTAAGAGAATGAAACTGGACTACTCTTTATCCCCATACACAAAGGTAAACTCAAGGTGGATCAAAGACCTGAATGTAAGTCATGAAACCATAAAACTCTTAGAAAAAAACATAGGCAAAAATCTCTTCGACATAAACATGAGCGACTTCTTCATGAACATATCCCCCCGGGCAAGGGAAACAAAAGCAAAAATGAACAAAGGGGACTATATCAAGTTGAAAAGCTTCTGTACAGCAAAGGACACCATCAGTAGAACAAAAAGACATCCTACAATATGGGAAAATATATTCATAAATGATGTATCTGATAAGGGGTTGACATCCAAAATATATAAAGAACTCACGCACCGTAACAAACCAAAAGCAAATAACCCAATTAAGAAATGGGCACAGGACATGAATAGACACTTCGCTAAAGAAGAAATTCAGATGGCCAACAGGCACATGAAAAAATGCTCCACATTGCTAATCATCAGAGAAATGCAGATTAAAACCACAATGAGATATCACCTCACACCAGTGAGGATGGCCAACATCCCAAACACAAACAACAACAAATGTTGGCGAGGATGTGGAGAGAGGGGAACCCTCCTACATTGCTGGTGGGAATGCAAATTGGTTCAACCATTGTGGAAAGCAGTATGGAGGTTCCTCAAAAAACTCAAAATAGAAATACCATTTGCCCCAGGAATCCCACTACTAGGAATTTACCCCAAGAATGCAGCAGCCCAGTTTCAAAAAGACAGATGCACCCCTATGCTTATTGCAGCACTATTTACAATAGCCAAGAAATGGAAGCAACCTAAGTGTCCATCAGTAGATGAATGGATTAAGAAGATGTGGTACATATACACAATGGAATATTATTCAGCCATAAGAAAAAAACAAATCCTACCATTTGCAACAACATGGATGAAGCTGGAGGGTATTATGCTCAGTGAAATAAACCAGGCTGAAAAAGACAAATACCAAATGATCTCACTCATATGTGGAGTATAAGAACAAAGAAAAAAAAAAGAAAAAAACTGAAGGAACAAAACAGCAGCAGACTCACAGAACCCAAGAACGGACTAATAGTTACCAAAGGGAAAGGGACTGGGGAAGAAGGGCGGGAAGGGAGGGATAAGAGGGTAAAAGGGGCATTACGATTGGCAGACATAGGGTGGGGGGGCACAGGGGGAACTGTACAGCTCAGAGAAGACAAGTAGTGATTCTCATCTCACTACACTGATGGACAGTGACTGTCATAGGGTTGGTGGGGGGGACCTGATGAAGGGGGTAGTTTAATCATCACAATATTGCTCATGTAATTGTAGGTTAATGATACTAAAATAAAATAAATTGTAAAAAAAAAAAGAAAAGACAACATTCATAATATCTGATTTAATTCAAAATTATTCAACATAAGAACAAACAAGAGCTAGGAGATTAAAGATCGGAGTGTGAGAGGTGAGACAGTGGCTTCCTCCTAAAACTGTATCTAATATGAAAATATAACTGATACAACTACTCCTGAAAGAGCAACAGGAAAGAGGACTGCGCCAAACTGCATACACCTGGAGACAAGAGCAGACGTCACAGAACAGGGTAATGTACTAAAGCTGTGGCCCGGCGGGACCTAAGGACTTCCTCCACCCAAGCTCACCGGCAGGAAGAAGAGAAATGGAGCAGGGAGGAAGTGGAGACCTGGGACTGCTGAATGCCTAACTCTGGAGATCTGCTCTGGGAGCACAACCCTACATTTCTTGGTGCTTGTGTGATACTCTTGTAATGAGGGGGCTGGAAAGCCTGGAGACACTGAGATTCCAGCTGCTTGTGGAAAGCAAGGATCCGTATCTGGCTGCTCTGGGATAAAAGAAAGGCATGCGCTCTGAGAGTCTTCCTAACAAGGAAGCGCTTAGCAAGAGGGCTGCTAAAGGGGCAAGGATTGCACAGAGCTTATTGCTCATGAGAAACGACAGGTAGACAAAATTGTCCAGGTGCGCTCCGCCCAGCAGGTTGGGACCTTTCACGATCTTCAGGTGCTCCAGCTCCCTGGCTGCCTACACAGCTCCAAGAATGCCCTCCGGGATAGACAGCCTCCTGTGCCTTTCTCCTGATCAGCCCCACCTGGCTCACAAACTGACAAATCCTACCCTGGCGTTAGGCCAGCCAGACGGAAGATCTATCTACAGCAACTACAAATGCAAACAATAGAGGCTTATACTCGTGTGCTCAGCCCACTGATTCAGGCAGTGGAGAAAGGTACAGCAGCCAGGAAGCAGAAAACAGCTATTCCCCTGAGGCACTGACACCACTCCCCTGAGACCCAAAACATTGCTTCAGGGGCTGAGGAGCTCCAGGGAGTAGAGCTTCTCAGTGCTAGAGGGCACCATACGCAAATATGAAACGCCAAAGTAACCTGGTTCGGAGTAAAATTATTAATATAACTCCTGAGAAAGATTTAAGTGATATCGAACTCATGACTCTCCCTGAAAAGGAGTTCAGAATAAAAATCATTAACATGCTCATGGAGGTACTGAAAGATATTCAAGAACTCAGGAATGAACTCTGTTCAGAGATCCAATTGTTGAAGAGCACAATGGAGGGTACTGAAAGCATATTGGATATGGTGGAGGAGACGATAAATGAAATAGAAACTAGAGAAGAGGAATACAAAGAAGCTCAGGCACAGAGAGAAAAAAGGATCTCTAAGAATGAAAGAATATTTAGAGAACACTGTGACCAATCCAAACGGAACAATATTTGCATTACAGGGGAACCAGAAGAAGAAAAGAGAGAAAAAGGGATAGAAAGTGTCTTTGAGGAGGTAATTGCTGAGAACTTCCCCCATCTGGGGAAGGAGATAGTCTCTCAGGCCATGGAGGTGGCCAGATCACCCAACACAAGGGACTCAAGTATGACACCACCAAGACATATAGTAATTAAAACGGCAAAGATCAAGGATAAGGACAGACTTTTAAAAGCAGCCAGAGAGAGAAGTAAGATCACATACAAAGGAAATTCCATCAGGCTATCAATAGACTTCTCAGTAGAAACCTTAAAGGCCAGAAGGGAGTGGCATGATGTATTTAATGTAAGGAAGAAGACGAGCCTTAACATAGATTACTTTATCCAGAAAGATTATCATTTAAATTTGAAGGAGGGATTAAACAATTCCTAGATAAGCAAAACCTCAGGGAATTTACCTCAAACAAACCATCTCTACAGTGTATTCTGGAGGGACTGCTACAGATGGAAGTGTTCTTAGGATTTAATAGCTGTCACCAGAGGTAATAAAACCACAGTAAAGAAAGTAGAACAGCTAATTACTAAGCAAATGTATTATTAAATTCACTATCCCCAAAGTCATTAAGGGATAGACAAAAAGTACAGAATATAATATTTAATATAAAAAGAATGGAGGAGGAAGAAAAAGGAGGAGGAAAAAAACAACAAAAAAAGGAACCTTTAGATTGTGTTTGTAATAGCATATTAAGTGAGTTAAGTTAGACTCTTGGATAGTAAGGAGGTTAACCTTGAACCTTTGGAAACCACAAATCTGAAGCCTGCAATGCCAATAAGCACATACCTATCCAAAATCAAGCAAAATGTATATGGATTGAATGCACCAATCAAAAGACATAGTGTCACTGAATGGATAAAAAAACAAGACCCATGTATTATGCTGCCTACAAGAGACTCATTTTGAACCCAAAGACATACACAGACTAAAAGTGAAGGGATGGAAAAAGCCATTTCATGTAACTAGAAGAGAGAAAAACGCAGGTGTTGTAGTACTTATATAAGAGAAAATAGACTTCAAAACAAAGAAAGTCACAAGGGAAAAAGAAGGACATTAAATCATGATAAAAGGGTCAATCCAACAAGAAGATATAACCATTATAAATATCTATGTGCCCAACACAGGAGCACGTACATATGTGAAACAAATATTAACACAATTAAAGGGGGAAATAGAATGCAATGCATTCATTCTAGCAGACTTCAACACACCACTCACTCTGAAGGAGAGATCAACCAGACAGAAAATAAGTAAGGAGACAGATGTACTGTACAACACGTTAGAACAGATGGACATAACCGACATCTACAGAACTCAACAGCCAAAAGCAGCAGCAGAATACACATTGTTCTCAAGTGCACATGGAACATTTTCAAGAATTGATCCTATATTAGGCCACAAAAAGAGCCTCAGTAAACTCAAAAAGACTGAAATTGTACCAACCAGTTCCTCAGACCACAAAGGTATGAAACTAGAAATGAATTATGCAAAGAAAATTAAAAAGCCCACATACACATGGAGGCTTCACAACATGCTCCTAAATAAACAATGGATCAATGACCAAATAAAAACAGAGAATAAGCAATATATGGAGACAAATGACAACAACAACTCAACACCACAAAATCTGTGGGACAGAGCAAAGGCTGAGCGAAGAGGAAAGCATATTGCAATACAGGCCTACCTCAGGAAAGAAGAACAATCCCGTATGAGCAGTCTAAACTCACAATTAACGAAACTAGAAAAAGAAGAACAAATGAGACCCAAAGTCAGTAGAAGGAGGGATGTAATAAAGACTAGAGCAGAAATAAATAAAATACAGAAGAATAAAACAATAGAAAGAATCAATGAAAGCAACAGCTGGTTCTTAGAGAAAATAAACAAAATAGATAAACCCCTAGCCAGACTTATCAAGAAAAAAAAGAGCATCTACTCACATAAACATAATCAGAAATGAGAAAAGAAAAAATCACTACGGACACCACAGAAATACGAAGAACTATTAGAGAATACTATGAAAAATTATATGGTAAGTAACTGGATAACCTAGAAGAAATGGACAACGGTCTAGAAAAATACAACCTTCCAAGGCTGACGCAGAAAGAAACAGAAGATCTCAACAGACCAATTACCAGTAACGAAATTGAACTGGTAATCAAAAACCTACCTAAGAACAAAATCACTGGAACAGATGGCTTCACCGCTGAATTTTATCAAACATTTAGTGAAGACCTAATACCCATACTCCTTAAAGTTTTCCAAGGAGTAGAAGAAGAGGGAAAACTTCCAAACTCATCCTATGAGGCCAGCATCACTCTAAAACCGGGCAAAGACACCACAAAAAAAGAAAACTACAGACCAATAGCCTTGATGAACATAGATGCAAAAATACTCAACAAAATATTAGCAAACCGAATTCAAAAGTACATCAAAAACATCATCCATCATGATCAAGTAGGATTTATTACATGGATGCAAGGATGGTTCAACATTCAAAAATCCATCAACATCATACACCACATCAACAAAAAGGATAAAAAAAACCACATGATCATCTCCATAGATGCTGAAAAAGACTTTGACAAAATTCAACATTCATTCATGATAAAAACTCTCAACAAAATGGGTATAAAGGGCAAGTACCTAAACATAATAAAGGCTACATATGACAAGCACACAGCCAACATTACACTTGACAGCGATAAGCTGAAAGCTTTTCCTTTAAGATCAGGAACAAGACAAGGATGCCCACTCTTCCCACTTCTATTGCACATAGCACTGGAGGTCCTACCCACGGCAGTAATACAACACAAAGAAATAAAAGGCATCCAGATTGGCAGGGAAGAGGTTAAACTGTCCCTGTTTGCAGATGACATGATATTGTACATAAAAAACCCTAAAGAATCCACTCCAAAACTACTAGATCAAATATCTGAATTCAGCAAAGTTGCAGGATACAAAATTAAGGCGCAGAAATCTATGGCATTCCTATACACTAAAATGACCTGGCAGAGAGAGAAAACAGGAAAACAATTCCATTCAAAGTTGCATCAAAAAGAATAAAATACCTAGGAATAAACCTAACCAAGGAAGTGAAAGACCTATACTCTGAAAACTACAAGACACTCATAAGAGAAATTAAAGAAGATACCAGTAAATGGAAACACATCCTGTGCTCATGGATACGAAGAATTCATATTGTCAAAAGGGCCATCCTGCCTAAATGCAATTCCTATCAAAATACCAACAGCATTTTTCAACGAACTAGAAAATATCATTCTAAAATTCATATGGAACCACAAAGACCCTGAATAGCCAAAGCAATCCTGAGAAGGAAGAATAAAGCTGGGGGGATTACGCTCCCCAACTTCAACCTTTACTACAAAGCCTCAGTATTCAAGACAATTCGGTACTGGCACAACAACAGACTCATAGACCAATGGAACAGACTAGAGAAGCCTGATATAAACCCAACATTTTATGGTCAATTAGTATATGATAAAGGAGCCATGGACATATAATGGGGAAATGTCAGCCTCTTCAACAGCTGGTGTTGGCAGAACGGAACAGTTACATGCAAGAGAATGAAAGTGGATTATTATTTAACCCCATACACAAAAGTAAACTCAAAATGGATCAAGGACTTGAATGTAAGTCATGAAACCATAAAACTCTTAGAAGACAACACAGGCAAAAATCTCCTGAATATAAGCAAGAGTGACTTCTTCCTGAAGGCATCTCCTTGAGCAAGGGAAACATAAGCAAAAATGAACTCAAGGGACTACATCAAAGTAAAAAGTTTCTGTACAGTAAAGGACACCATCAACAGAACAAAAAGGCATACTGCGGTATGGGAGAATATATTTGTAAACGATATATCCAAAAAGGGGTTAACATCTAAGATATATAAAGAACTTACACGCCTCTATAACCAAAAAGCAAATAACCCAATTAAAAAATGTGCAGAGGATATGAAGAGACAGTTCTCCAAAGAAGAAATTCAGAAGGCCAACAGACACATGAAAAGATGCTCCACATCACGAATCATCAGGGAAATGCAAATTAAAACCACAATGAGATATCAACTCACACCAGTATGGATGGCCATCATCCAAAAGACTAAGAACAACAAATGCGGGCGAGGATGTGGAAAAAGAGGATTCAAAAAGACATATGCACCCCTACGTTTATTGCAGCACTTTTTACAATAGACAAGATATGGAAGCAACCTAAGTGTCCATCAGTACATAAATGGATAAAGAAGAGGTGGTACATATACACAATGGAATACTATTCAGCCATGAGAAGGAAACAAATCCTGCCATTTGCAACAACATGGATGGAGCTGGAGGATTTTATGCCATGAAATAAGCCAGGCAGAGAAAGACAAGTACCAAATGATTTCCCTCATTTGTGGAGTATAACAACGAAGCAAAACTGAAGGAACAAAATAGTAGCAGACTCAGATACTCCAAGAAGGAACTAGTGGTTACCAAAGGGGAGTGGTGTGGGATGGTGGGTGGGGAGGATGGGAGAAGGGGATTGTGGGGTATTATGTTTAGTACTCATGGTATGGGGAATCACA
>JAQQAC010002629.1:11473783-11515897 GCA_029783875.1 Phataginus tricuspis
AATACTTTGAAAAATTATATGCTAACAAACTGGATAACCTGGAAGAAATGGACAACTTTCTAGAAAAACCTTCCAAGGCTGACCCACAAAGAAACAGAAAATCTGAATAGACCAATTACCAGCAAAGAAATGGAATTGGTAATCAAAAAACTACCTAAGAACAAAACTCCTGGACCAGATGGTTACACTGCTGAATTTTATCAAACATTTAGTGAAGACCTAATATCCATCCTCCTTAAAGATTTCCAAAAGGTAGAAGAGAAGGGAATACTCGCAAACTCATTCTGCCAATCCAACATCACTCTAATACCAAAACCAGCCAAAGACACCACAAAAAAAGAAAATTACAGACCAATATCCCCCTGAACATAGATGCAAAAGTACTCAACAAAATATTTGCAAACCGAATTTAAAAATACATCAAAAAGATCATCCATCATGATCAAGGGGATTCATCCCAGGGATGCAAGGATGGTACAACATTTGAAAATCCATCAACATCATCCACCACATCAACAAAAAGAATGACAAAAACCACATGATCATCTTCATAGATGCTGAAAAAGACTTTGACAGAATTCAACACCCATTCATGGTAAAAACTCTCAACAAAATGGGTATAGAGGGCAAGTACCTCAACATAATAAAGGCCATATATGAGCCAACATTATACTTAACAGCGAGAAGTTGAAAGCTTTTCCTTTAAGATCGGGAACAAGACAAGGATGCCCACTCTCCCCACTTTTATTCAACATAGTTCTGGAGGTCCTAGCCACGGCAATCAGACAACACAAAGAAATAAAAGTGTCCAGATCGGTAAGGAAGAAGTCAAACTGTACCTGTTTGCAGATGACATGATATTGTACATAAAAAACCCCAAAGAATCCACTCCAAAACTACTAGATCTAATATCTAAATTCAGCAAAAGTTGCAGGATGCAAAATTAATATGCAGAAATCTGTTGCTTTCCTATACACTAACGGTGAACTAGGAGAAAGATTAATCAGGAAAACAATTCCATTCACAATTGCATAAAAAAGAATAAAATACCTTGGAATAAACCTAACCAAGGAAGTGAAAGACCTATACTCTGAAAACTATAAGACACTCATGAGAGAAATTAAAGAAGATACCAATAAATGGAAACACATCCTGTGCTCATGGATAGGAAGAATTAATATTGTCAAACTGGCCATCCTGCCTAAAGAATCTACAGATTCAATGCAATCCCTATCAAAATACCAACAGCATTCTTCAAAGAACAACAGCAAATAGTTCTAAAATTTATATGGAACCACAAAAGACCCTGAATAGCCAAAGCAATCCTGAGAAGGAAGAATAAAGCAGGGGAGATCTCGCTTCCCAACTTCAAGCTCTACTACAAAGCCAGTCAGCAAGACAATTTGATACTGGCACAAGAACAGACCCACACACCTGTGGAACAGAATAGAAAGTCCAGATATTAACCCAAACATATATGGTCTATTAATATATGATAAAGGACCCATGGATATATAATGGGGAAATGACAGCCTCTTCAACAGCTGGTGTTGGCAGAATTGGACAGCTACATGTAAGAGAATCAAACTTGATTGTTGTCTAACCCCATACACAAAAGTCAACCCAAAATGGATCAAAGACCTAAAAGTAAGTCATGAAACCATAAAACTCTTAGAATAAAAGATAGGCAAAAATCTCTTCGACATAAACATGAGCAACTTCTTCATGAACATATCTCACCGGGCAAGGGAAACAGGAGCAAAAATGAGCAGGTGGGATTATATCAAACTAAAAAACTTTTGTACAGCAAAGGACACCATCAGTAGAACAAAAAGACATCATAAATGACACATTCGATAAGGGGTTTACACCCTAATTATATAAAGAGCTCACGCACCTCAACAACCAAAAAGCAAATAAGCCAATTAAGAAACGTGCAGAGGAGCTGAACAGACACTTCTCCAAAGAAGAAATTCAGATGGCCAACAGGCACATGAAAAGATGCCCCACATCGTTAATCATCAGAGAAATGCAAATTAAAACCACAATGAGATATCACCTCACACCAGTGAGGATGGCCAACATCCAAAAGAGAAACAACAACAAATGTTGGCGAGGATGTGAAGAAAGGGGAATCCTCCTACACTGCTGATGGGAATGTAAAATAGTTCAACCATTGTGGAAGGCAGTATGGAGGTTCCTCAAGAAACTAAAAATACAAAAGCATTTGACCCAGGAATTCCACTCCTAGGACTTTACCCTAACAATGCAGCAGCCCAGTTTCAAAAAGACATATGCACCCCTATGTTTATTGCAGCACTATTTACAATAGCCAAGAAATGGAAGCAATCTAAGCGTCCATCAGTAGATGAATGGATAAAGGAGATGTGGTACATATAAACACAATGGAATATTATTCAGCCGTAAGAAGAAAACAAATCTTACCATTTGCAACAACATGGATGGAGCTAGAGGGTATTATGCTCAGTGAAATAAGCCAGGCGGAGAACGACAAGTATGAAATGATTTCACTCATCCGTGGCGTGTAAGAACAACGAAAAAACTGAAGGACCAAAACATTAGCAGACTCACAGAACCCAAGAATGAACTAACAGTTACCAAAGGGAAAGGGATTGGGGAGGATGGGTGGGAAGGGAGGGATAACAGGGAAAAGGGGGTTTTACGATTAGCAGACATAATGTGTGTGGGGGGGCACAGGGAGGGCTGTTCTATTTGGTGAAGACAAGTAGTGATTGTATAGTATCTTACTACACTGATGGACAGTGACTGTAATAGAGTATGTGGGGGGAACTTCATGATGTGGGGAGTCTAGTAACCATAATGTTGCACATGTAATTGTAGATTAATGATACCAAAAAAAAAAAAAAGATTAGCACGTATACTGTAGCGGGGCAGGGGGACACGGGGAAGGCAGTATAACACAGAGAAGACAAGTAATGATTCTATAGCATCTTACTATGCTGATGGACAGTGACTGTAATGGGGTATGTGGTGGGGACCTGATAATATGGGGAGTCTAGTAACCATAATGTTGCTCATGTAATTGTACGTTAATGATAGCAAAAAAAAAAAACAACCTACAACTAAACTACTAAAAAACCATATATAAAAAGAAAAATCTTAAAGTCAGCTAAAGAACTAAGACATCCTACATAGAGGTAAGGTAAAATAAAATGACTCGTCATCAGAAATAATGGAAAACAGAAGATACTGGAACTCAAAACACTGTACCCAAGACAAACAAAAAACAAAATCTTGTGCAGAAAAAAATCACCTAGTAGACCTGAGACTGCTATCCATAGGAAGACCTGCTTGCAAGTTTTCCAGTGGTTCACATCTGGAAACTTGAATGGCAAAGTTTCCTACACTCATATAAAACTTTCCCTAAGTGACAAGGGAGGCTTACTGTGTCTTAATTGTGTATACAAACAATGTGCTTTACACTAATACCTGCTTTCTTCTAAGAGTCTGCAATTTTGGTCCATGCTAGTCAGAGATGCCTATATGACTAGCCCAGAATTGGGCACTGTCTCTAATGAGCCTCCCTCTTGGACTACATTTCACATACGCTATCACAATTCCATGCTGGAGGAACTGTGTCCCATGTGACTCCACTGGGAGAAGACTCTTGAAGCTTGTGCCTGGTTTCCTCTAGACTTTGCTCCATCCAACTTTTTACTTTGCTACTTTTTATTCATTTTCTTTCACTACAATATAGCATGAGTACGACTACATGCTGAGTCCTGTGATCCTTGTAGTGAATCACCAAACCTTGGGAGTACTTTTATAGGGCTCCAAAACACTTACCAACTCACATATCTCTATCCAACAAAAATATCATTCAAAAAAATACAAATTAAGACATTCTCAGCTAAAAGAAAATAAACAGAAACAGCAGCAGCTAATCTGCCTTACAAAAAATGATGAAGGAATTTCTTTAGCAGAGGGAAACATGAATCTTTAGGAACAAATGGAGATAAACAGAAATAATAAAAATCTGGAAAAATATAAACATTAAGGGGGACTAAAAATCTCAAATAAAAGGCAAGAATTGTCAGAATCGATAAAACACAAGATCCGACTATATGCTGTCTACAAAAGATGTATTTTGAACATAAAGACACAAATAAGTTGTAAAACAAATAGGTAGAAGTAGGTTTATCATGCAAAAAAAACAACAAAAAAAGGCTGACTATCCTATCCTAAAACAGGTAAGAGAAAATTCCAATAAAAAGCATATTCTCAGAGAGAAAGAAGGACAGTTCATAATGATATATTGGTCAGTTTGTTCAACAATAAACTTTCCAACCTTTCCCAACCCTTCCCCCATGGTAACCACCAGTCACTTCTCAGTGTCTCTGAGCCTACTGCTGTTTTGTTCATTTTATGGTGTTGTTTTGTTCATTTTATGGCCTTGTTTGTTCAACAAGAACATGGAATTATCATAAATGGTATTTTCAACATATGGTATTGAACAACTAAATATCCATGTTTTTAGTTGGAAAATGGAAACATCAACCCCTAACTCATAAACAAAATTACTTTGAGATGAATTACATAACTATTCATAAAAACTAAAACATTGGCACTTTTAGAGAAAAACATAAGAGAATGTCTTTAGAACTTAGGGTTAGGCAAATGTTTTTCTCATAGGACACAAAAAGACAATAACCGTAAAGTGAAAAACTGATAAATTAGTATTATCAAACTTTTAAAATCTTCTGCTCATCAAAAATGTTACTAAGAAAACGAACCAACTAAACTGGGTGGGACATTTGTTGCAAAACATTTACTTGACAAAGCATAGTTTTCCAGAATAGATAAAAAAATTCTAGCAATTCAGTAATAAAAAGACAAACAATAGAATTTTTGGAAAAGATATGAAAAGAGGCTTCACAAAAAAAGATAAACCAGAGAGATGTGCAGCAGTCAGCACTTTTATAAATTGTTAGTCAAAGTGTAAAATGGTACAAACTTTTGGAAAAAGGTTCACCAGTTCTTATAAAACTATAAGAAAACTATAAAACACATCATTTACTCTGTGCTTCAGTAAATCCTAAATATTTACCCCAGAGAAATTAAAACATAAGCCTACATTTGTGTAAGACTACTTATGCTACCTTAACTCATAATAGCTAAAACCTGAATCAGGCTAGGTGTCTACCAAAAGAGATTACAAAAACAAAGTGGTATATATTCATATAATGGAATAAAAATTAACTTTTTTAACAATCAAAAGAATGAACTATTGATATATCTCAAAATGATGCTGAGTGAAAGAAGTCTTACACAAAAGGGCATATACTGCATGTGACTTCATTAATATAAAGTTCTAAATCAGGCAAACTTATTTTGGAATGACATCAGAAAACTGGTTGCCTTGGGGTGGACAGTGAAGCACAGACTGAGCGGAAGGGGGAAGGAGAGCACTTCTGGCCATTTGGAGAGAAGTGTGTCTCCACATCATATACATTAATCAAATCTTACTAAATAGTACACATAAGATTTGTACATTTCATTGTATATAAGCTTTGTCTTAAAAGAAAAAAATGTGAATACTGAATTCTAATTAATGATACGCAACATGCTGAAATATTGAGGGAGAAGTATACTACTGTGCAACAAATGGAAATTCATCAAAAAATGATGCACTGGATATAGGATAAATACATAGGTATCTATGTGATTAAACAAGTTTATACAGTAAAATATTAACTGTAGAATCTAATTGGTGGTATGGGTGTTGGTAATAAATTTCTTGCAACCTTTATTTTGAAATCTTCCATAATAAAATCTTGGGGGGAAACACTCCAATTTCTCAAGGATAAACAGATTTACTTTACAAATAAAAAGTAACTGATATCACCAGAAATGGACGGTTGATTAAAGGCAATATTAAGTTACAATATTTGGCTTATAGAGTTTTTACAAAGGAGTCTGCTTATTTTTAACTATTTGGCTTTTTGGATAAATATGCTATAAAATAATTAAAACAAGCTATTTTATAGGGAATCTAAAATTGTCACAAAGTAACACAGCATCTTAGATTAATGCATACTTAATTAGGATAAAAACATCAAAAATACTTTTTTAGGGTTCTTTGAGATATTTAATATTTTAAAACCACAATTTGTCAGAATCTGGGGCTGAAGTGAAGACTGTGGTCTGTAGTTAGCACACAATCTTAAAATTAAAGTTCCAATGTTTTTGAGAGATAGCCTTTATAATAAAATTGTATTATCAATACTGCCTTTATAAGAAAAAGTATCTTACAGAGTTCTACAAAATCCCACAAGAAATCATAATTTTATGCTATTAAAGATACAACAATATTTATTGTTTGTACTTACTTGAGGAACGTTGCTATCTACCCACTTGGAATTTGGCAAAATATCATCCCACAAAATCAGGCATCGAGCAAGTGTCTTAAAAATGTAATACAGATAAAATTAATTAGAGCAGGCAAATTTAAAACTATGTTGATTATTATCAAAGTTTGGGGGAGTTGGAGAGGACTTTTTAAAATTTGCTCCATAAAAGAAAATTCACAAAGAAAAGAACCATAGCTCTGTCTACATAATTTAAAGGTTTTCATATGCTAAAAACATACAAGTTTAAAACATTAAAGAATAGAGGGAAACAGGCAATTATGTAAGTTACTGTCATCAATCATACCTTTCATAGTAATAGTGCATTTTAATAATAACGAAATAATGTAAAATGAAGCAGTCATAAAGCCCCAGTCACTTGCTGCTTGATACAAAGTCTTGAATAATATGAGAAGTTGAAATGTCAACTCCAAGTATTATATTATCAATATGGCTGCTTTTCCTGGCATTCCCACAGTTCCATTTGGAGAATTTCAAAAGAACACTACCTACCAATTACATACTCATGAAGGATTAATAGTAAAAGGTTCCCTTGTGGAGACATTTAATTTGCAAGCTAAACTTGAAAACCACAAATAGACTCCTCATGTTAACAGAAGTGAAAAATTACAAAGTACCATACCCTAAGTAAGAGAAATTCTGGCTTCACAAAGTCCAGCAAATACATGGTGTCAGGAGCTCGAAGCCAATCTGCAATAGATCTGTTGGAGGAGGTCAGTAAGCACTGCCACTCAGGTATAACAAAAAATAATCAAAAATCCCAAGACAGATTTCAGAACATTTCTCCCAACTCATCCACTGTCCTAACTTTTTCTATAGTACTTTATATCCTCTAACAAATATTTATTATATATGTATGTACATCTATTATATAGGTATGTACATAAGCTTCATGAGGGCAGATACTTCTAGTTTTGTTTTGTTCACTAAAATATCTTCAGTGCCAAGAAAGCACTGACATACACATGTACCCAAATATACGAATTAATGTCTTTTAACTACTTTGCTAATTTTGCATACATTCACTTTTTCTAAGAGGAGGAATTTGCAACATTGAAACTCTCAGAATTTCTTTTAAATTAAAAGACTTAAAACATGGCTTAATCACCTACCCCCCAACTTACTCTTCTACGTAAAATGTAAAAGAATAAATGCCAAAGGTCTACTTCAAAGTGTTAGCACTAATCATTAGGGGCTGGGAAGGTAGATGGTATGGTCTTAAGAAAGCTCCTGAACTAGGCAGAAACAATTTTAATAAAGAATAACCAAGAATAGAATAATGCTAAGTATTTATGGCTTAATCAGCCCTAACAATGACATGCAAAATTAATGAAAAGGAATTTGGCCATTTTTTGATTGTCAGTGACATCAACTATAAAACAGAAATGAAGAAAAATTTGCAGTTATACCATCAAATATCACTGAAACAGCAAAATATATTATTTCTAGATAAAAATCTCTGTAACGGGTAGTATTCGAGAGAATTAAGATCAGGTTGATCTAACAGAGGAAAAATAAACACTCTAATTTAGTTTTACTACTAAGATCTGAAAGGAAGTCACAGCATCATAGCAACGGGTGGGGATGCAATACCTGTTATTAGTTTTTAAATAGATCATAGCCAAAGCCAGAGTGGCACCTGGACAAGTTACATCCACATTTATTGTATCTCCTTCCTATCAAAAGAAAAGTATATTCATGTAAGAGTTCTGAATTACAAAATTCTGAATACTAGCCTATGCTTAAAGTTAACATATTTTAAATGTTAGTATGACATTTATAAATGCTGGAATGAGAACTACTATTTTCAAATTAATTTCTTAGCTTCTACAATCTTGATCTACTGCTTTGCTTGGACTTACTTTGATTTGGTAACTTGGAGATTTATGTTTCTCCCTGTGCATCCCTGCTTGAAAGCGCCTATGACCTCCAACCATGTACTGATAAAGCTGCTCAGGCACATTGAGATCAGACATACCTATCAAATTACTGCCATGCTGGAAAACGAAATAACAGACATGTGAAAGGAAATCTTATGGATTAAAATCCAGAACACATACCCACAACAAATAAAAGAATGAACTAACTTCAAAGCACTGTATTTTGTGGGGTTTTTTTCCAACTAAAATACCTATTACTCAGGAGTTAGTACTTAAGGTATTAATAATTGACATTGAAGTTACAATACTTTCATTTTCAAGTTAATACTTTTACAAACTACATATAGGCTTCAAAATATAATTAAGCTGCACTAACAGTAAAAGAAAATAGTAGTATTTACATGAAACCTGAACTATGAACATTTGGATCCTTTCATTATTGTGCCTATGAACTATTTCAACAACAATAATTATAATAATAAAAATAACTTACTGAACTCTCTGTTCCAGGAACCATTCTGTCTGTTTAACATGGGTTAACTAACTTAATATGACAATTCTATTAAATAGCTAGTTATTTTATAGGTTTTGAAAGTGGGGACAAAGAGATTAAGCCCAAGGTTACATAGCTAGTAATTAGTAGGGTTGGAGATAAGGCAGCTTGGCTCCACAATCTATGGGGTTGCTTAACCACTAGACAATACGGTAGTTAAATGACATGACACACTAGTCAGGACCAGAATACAGGTCCCAATTCCCAGTATGGTGCTTTCCACTGTACCACCTGCCTCTTCAGCTCATGCGTCAAATATGCAGGGTACAAAAACCTTCTTTAAGTAATAAGGTTTCAGTAGAATATTGTATTGATGATTTTTCAAGGAACCCACATTCTGGCTGCTACATTTAATGAAATATTTTTGATAATTCTGGGGTCAAAGTGATACTGAGTTCTATCACAAAGCAAATGCTACTGCAGCAACATTTTGGGATAGCCAGTGAACACCAGGGTGCCAAAGGAAGGTTGTGGTTTGTCTCTAGCAATAACAGACTCTTAAAGCTCCCCATCATGCATACATTTTCCCTATTTTCGGTTTTCTGGCCAACTGTGTTGTCACTTCTTCATCTTATGTCTGACACTCTTTTCAAGAAATTTCATTCCCTTAGTTCATTCATCAGCATTTACATCTAAGCCAGGGGAGTGAAATCTTAAAGCCCACTCTTCACTAGAATTTCTCTCCATTTCCAAATCCAGCACTTTGAAAAATATCCAGAAAGAAAAGGCTGAATCACGTGAAGTCAAGTCACGTAAGGCAGAGTGGTATGCAGAACAAAGTGTCAAGATTACTCATGCCAACATGAGCTGGGTTAACTGAAGCATCGGAAGGCACAGACTATGCTTACCCCCAAGCAAACCATGCCGAGGGCCAAGCCAGCAGCTAAAGAGAAGGACTCTCTGTCAGTGCAGTATTCCATTTCAGGACCAGGGGGCCGGCCTATAAAAGAGAAAACAGCACAATCCAAGCTTACCTCTTAAAATCCTAAATTATAAAAGTTTTAGAGTTAGATTTCCAGTAAGTTGCATAAGGAACTACAGATAAAATATAAACCCACCCAGAAAGATATGACATTACCATAAATAGTGTTCACAACTCTCAATTCACTACAAAATAAAGCCCCAAAATGGTTCTTTTAATTGGCCAATTTGAAAAAGTGACTTTAAAATACTTGGGTTTTATAAAAATAAAAAAAATTAACAAAAGGAGGAAAAATTTTTTTTAAGGGAGAGATGCTCAAAAAATGTTTCAATTTTTAATCTCTTGCATTTTGTTTTGGTTTCATTATTTTCAAATCCATTATATGTGGTGAAAACATGTTCAAATACTGGATAATAGACAGGAAGAACACTTCAAGTTTTAAACATGTTAAATATTATGTTTCCAGACATTTATTTTGAACCTATATAATATTGAGCCCTACTATGGAAAAATTTCTGTATATTGATCCTAAAAGTTTGGCTGCGTGCAAAATTCATACTTATAAAAAGCATCCCATAACTCTAACTCTACTATTTGGGGCAGCAAGTTGTATTATATGTAAAAATCCCTCCTTCCAAAAAAAATTTTACACTGCTAGGAAGTTATTCCTAGGAAAAAAATTCAATTGGGAAAAAAAAAAAAGAAATACTATACAAAAGTAATGAGTGTAATGTTTATGCATTATAGGAAGAATTAGAAACAATTGAAAACATCCTGAAAATAAGGAAATAATTAGACAATTCATAGAACACCAACTCAATGAGATTATTACACAATATAAAATTAATTTAAAAAATATGACGATTTACGATTAGCAGATTACGATTAGCAGATGTAAGGTGTGGGGGCACGGGGAGGGCTGTACAACTCAGAGAAGACAAGTAGTGATTCTGTGGCATCTCACTACACTGATGGACAGTGACTGTGGTGGGGTTGGTGGGGGGGACCTGATGAAGGGGGTAGTTTAGTTACCATGGTGTTGCACATGTAATTGTAGATTAATGATACCAAAATAAATTTAAAAAAATGTATGATGATATATGAAGAGAGCAGTACAAAAACAGCATGTATGTTCTGATTATAATTATATATAAGAGCATATGCATATTGGCTCAGATGAAATCCTTTATTTATAGTATGAAAAAGTGTGCTGTGGCTACCATATAAGGTGGTATCTTAGATTCATTACGATACAGCCAAAGAATATTAAGTTACCTTGTACATGAACAAGCTTTAAAAGCCAGTCTTGAGTATCTTCTGAATATGTGTTTCTTACCAACACCTTATGCTATTATATAAATTTTGGTAACTGGAAATTTCACTTTGTGAGTAGTTTGTTTCGTCATTTAGTAGACTAAATTGTTGGTCCCAATTCTTCCCTACCCTTTGGTGCTAGTATATAAACACCCACACACTTGGCAGAGCCTCACAGTGGACCTGAACATGTGACTAGCTTTGCCCTGGGATTTTACCTGGCATAAGGTAAGCAAAGGCCTGCAAGCTCTATTACTTGGTTCTCCCTGTTGCCCCTCTGTCATTACTACAAAAGAAGCACAGCTTACAACCTGGGACCCAGAATAAGGCATGTGTGTGGAACAAAGACAGAGCAGCAGACCCACAAATCTGTAGCCTGAGGCAGAGATGCCTGAGCCGATTCTGTGGCTGTTTACAGCACTACTGTGGCAACAGCTAACTGATACATTCTAGAGAATTATACAACTTTAACAATATATTCTGAAATATATATAGAAAAGATCCTAAATAGGAGAGAAGACATGTAAAGAGGTAACTAAACTGACATACTAATAATGCCATTAGCATTTCCATTTGTCAGAAAATGAAGACAATATGTAAGACAGATTTCCACAAAGTTCAGATTCAATTGAAAGCGCAGAAGTCATTTCATCACCACACACCTGCCAGCATGTGAAGGAGAAAAGCACTCAGTCACTCCTGTCTGCTCAGAAGTGCTGCTGTCCAACAGGGTAAACACTACATTTTCAGGGACCAAAACAATCAACAGCATCTTAAATGTGGACCATTGTTAGACATTGCGTGGTGAAGACGCAACAGGGATTAAGACCACAGGCTACCTCATTCAGTGGGATCACTGGGGCTCAAGAATGGACTGGCCAAATAAATATGAGGACTAATAACTGCACAGTGATACCAGCCTGAGAAACATTACTTGCAGCTTTGCTTTTAGGGGGTTTTTGGTACAAAATCATTCTGTCCCCACAAAAGCTATATTTTTCCTTAAAAAAATATATTTTTATGATTTTACCATCATTTATATTTGGGTCCCTACGGAGTGGGAAATGTGTGCTTATGAACACACAATACCATTAATGCCATACCTATTTCCGCCAATAGGACTTCAGCAGTATGCCTGTGAGCTGTCCCTTGGTATACGAGGCCAATACCAACCACTGCAGCCACTTGGACATTGTGAGGAACATCAAGCTCTGTGGACGTTGGGGGTAAGAGAGCAGGAATGTGAATGCTTAGAAGCCGAGTAACTGACATATCCATGGTGCCTAGTTTAGCGGCAGAAACACCAAGGAGCAGTCCAATGCTTGTCATTTCATGGCCCTAAGGAGGAAAGCAGAAAAAAACTAAGTCACTACAAGGACAAATATGTGGATTAAAATAAAATACTTTCTGCAGTGCTTTCAGGAAGTACTTCCATGCGACAGGCACAATGACAAGCACTAGTAATACAACAGCAAACTAAACAGACGTGGCCCTTGCTCTCATGAAGCCAGTGTCCTACTGGAGGAAAGTGTTAAACTACAAATATACAAATATACTATGAAAAGGTAGCATAATGAAAAGTACAAAGTAATATGAAAGATTATTTTAAAGTAGCCTGATTTAGATTAGGAGGAGCTGGAAAATTATGGAATCTCAAAAGAAGAGAAGTCTACACTAGGACCTGGAATATAAATTAGCCAGGAGAGTGGCAGAAACAGGAGCCCTCAGCTTTAGAAAGTGATAAAAAATGATGTCAGCGGAGAAAACAACATGTAACTGGCCGAGGTGATCCGAAACTAATTCCCACACTGATGGTCAGGTGACCACAAAGGCACCAAGACAATTCAATGGGAAAAGAACAATCTTTTCAAAAACAGTGCTGTGGTAACTGTAGAGTCTCATACAAAAGAATGGAGTTGCCCCTGGACCCCTTCCTTACATCATACACAAAAATTAACGTACGGGGGTCATAGAACTAAATGTAAGACCTAAAACTATACAATTCTCAGAAGAAAACATAGGTGTAACGTGGAGAAGACAAGTACCACATGATTTCACTTATTTCTGGAATATAAAAACAAAGCAAAACAGAAGGAACCAAACAGCATTAGACTCAGACACTGAGAAGTGACTAGTGGTTACCAAGGGGGCAGGGGGAGGGGGAGGAGGACTACTGAACCACTGTGATGTACATTTGATAAAATTTAAAACAGAAAGGGAAAAAAAAACACAGGTGTAAATCTCTGACCTTGGATTAGGTAACGACTTAGATATGATATCAAAAGCACAGTGGCCAAAGAAAAAAATAAGTGAACTGGACTTCACCAAAATTAAAAACTTTTGTGCTTCAAAAACACCATCAAAATTCAAAGACACCCCAAAGAATATGAGAAAAATTTTCCAAGTCATACATCTGTTAATGAACTAATATCCAGAACACATAAATATGACTCAATAACAACCCATTAAAAAATAAGCAAAGGATTTGAAAGGACATCTCTACAAAGACGACTTACAAATGGCCTATGAGTACATGAAAAGACGCTCAACATCATTAGCTATCAGAGAAATGCAAACGCAAACCACAGTGAAATGTTACTTCACACCTAGTAGGATGAGTGTAATTAAAAAGACAGACATGAATATGATGAGAATGTGGAGAAAGTGGGACCTTTTTGTATTGCTGGTGACATTGCAGAATGGTACAGCCATTCTGGGAAACAGTTTGGTGGCTCCTCAAAAATTTAAACAGTTACCATATAACCCAACAATTCCACTCCTAGGGATATACCCAAGAGAAATGAAAACGTGCCTACACAAAAACATATGCAGTTAAACAGCAGCATTATTCATAATAGCCAGAAAGCAGAAATAACCCAAATACCTATTAACTGATGAATGGATAATAAAATACAGTATATCCATACAAGAGATTATCTAATCAGCAAAGAAAGGAATGAGGTGCTGATACACAGTACAACATGAACAAACCTTGAAAACATGCTAAGGGAAAAAAGCCAGTCATAAAAGACCACATACTGCATGATTCCACTTATATGAACGGCCCAGACTGACAAATCCATAGAGACAGAAAGTGTATCAATGGTTGTCAGGGGCTGGAAGAAGGCGGGAAAGAAGCATGACTGATAATGGGTACAAGATTCTTTTCTGGGGTGATAAAAATGTTCTAAAATTAGTGGTGACGCACAACTCTGAATATACTAAAAACCACTGAACTGCACATTTTAAGTGGGTGAATTTTTATGGCATAAAAGTGGAAGAGTTTAGGCCAAGAGAAAGAGTTCAGTTTGTCAAGGAGCTAAAATGGCCAGTTCCTATGGCTGTAGTGTGGGGACCAAGCAGAAAATGGTACTAAGTAAGGCTGGAGAAGTGAGTAGGATACACAGGTTCCTAGAATGTATATTACAAGTGATGGGAGATCACTAAATAGTTTTGACCAGGAGGTGATACAGTCCGATTTACTCTTTAGAAAGATCCCTCTGCCTGCTCTGAGAGGAATGGATTTAGAGGTACCAGAATGTACAAGTAGAGGTACCAGAATAATTAGGAGCTGCTATGTAGCCCAGATGAGGCACATGCCAGGGCACAAGTTCTCACCTTGGTCAAATAGTCATGGATATTAAGAGTAGCCAGCTTGGTAAGGTGCCCATTAAGACCGAGGGCCATGAGAAAGCCAGCGTACTCATTGGCTAACTCCGCATGTTTGGGCTTATTGTAAACAATCCAAGCTGAGTCGATCTGGGAGGCAGGGGCTATCTTCAGGCCAGCAGCCACCCCATTATGGAAGCTGGCCCAGCTTGTCATGTTGGGAGGCACATCAATGTTCCCACTGTTCAGGTCTACTGTTGTGTTCCGAGGAGGGGCCCGTCCTGTTCAGACAAATGAATTTAAAATTGAAAGAATAAAAATTCATACAACCAAAATTGTTAAATTTACATTTTTGAGAAGAGGGATTACTTATTCTTCATTCAAAACCTTAAACTCCATAATATCTGCAATATTAGGTTACTATACTTAAACTTTTATATGACTCAAAATTGACACAAGTTGGAACACACTTGTTTAAAATAATTCATTGTCCTTTTTGCTGCAATACATGGGATTATAATAAGATAACTGATACCTATTTACCTTTATACAGATCTGATTAGGATACCCACTGCTTTGAAATGTTTCTTTCAAACAGCAAGAAGCTTATTAAAAAATAAAATAAAGATTAACATCACAGTTAAACCACACGAGTAATAAATTCCAACCTGTGATCAATGACACTGGTGTTAATTTCAAATACATCATCCCATATTTTTCTATGGATATTAAGGAAAAATGACATTTTGAAAAGAAATGAGGACCTTTATAAATTTGCTCTATATCTACCTTTTATCCGTGTATCTGTCTATATATATATATAATTATATGCTGTTAAAAATGCCAAATTGCATTCAGAGATAGCACTATAAAAAAGCATCATTTTATAGACTAGAGCTACCCAGTGAACCACAGTATTCACAAAATTTAATTTTAAAGTCAATTTATTTAAGAGTAATGTAAATTAAATGTTTACGATGCTCTTTCAATTTCTTGAGTCTTTTGGTTGTGATCTACACTGTATACAGGCAAATACTGAATTCTTTTTATATTTTTAATATTCTGTATTACCTCAAGTAAAGGATGAATATGTAAAATAAACATTCTAAAGATTGCATAAATTTATATAGCTCACTAGAGGTTTGTAAGCACAGTTGAAAGGAGTTCTGAAAGTTATGCAAATAAAATTTAAATAGATGCACACTGTCTTATTTGTAGTGTATATATACATACACAAGCACAAAATAAAATACATTTGTCTTTACCACTTGCTTTTTGTACCCAAGAGGTAATTCAAATGCTGGTGTATGGCAGCCTCACACGGGGTAACAAGTAAGTGCATACTTTAACTTTTTCAAAAAGACAGATTAATGAAAAAAAATGCCTCTCTAAAATAACAATCCATCATATGCATAAGACGTAGAATTTACGTACAAGATAAAATGAAAGGCCAAGGATAAAGCAAATTTCTTCAATAAAAGTAGCAATATACAAAGGTGCAACAGGTCATATCAGTGTGAGTTAAGGAACTACTTTAAGAATGAAATTTTTCCAAAATTAATTTATTATTACAACAAGATCACCTTTCATTTGGGTAGAGGGGTAGGTAGAGGGAGACTACCAGAATAGCTAAAAGAAAAACTGTGAACTAATGTGATAAACACATTTTAAAATATAACTTTTACAGAAAAAAGAAGACAATGATTCATGTATTTATTTTTTAATACCCACCTAAGCATCCCTGCCCAGATTTAATACATTTTAACATTTGCCAGTTTTGCAAGAGATTCTTTTTAACCCCAATTTTTATATGAAAACCTTCAAAGAGGTGAAACACTAGTAAACAAATGAACACCTATGTACCATGCCTTCCATCAAAACTCAAAAACTGTTCAGATTTTACCTTAACTGCTTTGTCCCTAAGAAAGAGAACAATTAAAATATTAAAGGCCACCCCACCTTCTGTGCCTCTCGAGATTAGGCTCCAGAGCAGGTGTGATGCTGGGAGTGGGCACCACCCTACACTCAGTGACCTCATTTTCCACGGGCTGCTAAAAGCACAAGTTCTTCACAATGAGTAAGACCCTGGGTTGTTTTAATTATATAACTTAAAATATCATGGAATTATATTTGCATATATTATATACTCTACATTCCTATGTGTATTATATATAATTTTGTACAGATCTCATAAAAACTACTGTAGTGTAAGTTAGGGATTTTCAGTGACAATTGGACTATATACCCAACTATCACCTTTAGAACACATTCAAACCAGCATCAGGTGGAGATGCACTATAAAATCCATTGTAATCGATCATATTAAGAAATGTGTACACTTATATCTGGCAGAAGTAAAAAGTAATGCAACTATTCAGTAGGACAATTTGACAATGTTACATCAAAGCCTTAAAATCTTTCTGCCCTAGGTGTTTTCCTTTTAAGCAATTACCAATACTAAATGAGATGAATATACCTAACAGTATGTTTATAACAGCAAAAGGTGATTATTTCCAACAATACCAGGTGTATATCAACTATATTCCATTAAATGAAATACTCTGGAGCAAATAGAAATGAAGTTGATTAAAAGCATGTGTGTACATGTATACGTATACAAAACTGTATACATGTATATGCCAGATATGGAAGGATGCTCACTGTACAGTAAATTCTCAAAACAAGTTCTAAAACAGATTTAAACTTCCTGATAATTAAACAAACATAAAATTACAAAATGGAGAAATAAAATTGGGAAACGTATATATCAAAATGTTAACATTAGTGAACTCTATCAAGTGAGACTACTATAATGAGTTTTTTTCTTTTTGCTTAGTGTATTTTCTTGTTCTCGTACAAAGATCATTTATTCATGACATAAAAAGACATTTTAAGGCTAAAATTTTTTTACATATTACACTTTAAGATTAAGTTCAATAATCTCACTCTTACCAATAATACCTTTCTAAACTTTCCAAGTGCCTTTTTATATCTTGAAATGGTCCCATTAAAAGCAAAAATTAATAATGGGCCACATCCTTCTTTGCTCTATGTTTAGTTTAATTTGCTATCTGAGTTTGGATAACCACCAGAGTATCTATTAACAATATTTCAAATCAACAGGAATAGAAAGAGTATTTCTTTGGTTTTAACTAAAGTAATCCAAAAGAACTCCTCTAAAATCATGTTCCTTTCTCCGTGAGTCCAGAATGTAACATACCAGTCAAATTCAATTTAGGAATAGGCAATGGTTCCGTTGGAACAGGATGGTATGAAAACAAGGTAAACATTCCTCGTCCTACCGGAAGGGCCATAGTTCGCTGACACAACTGGAGCAATCTATAATCAAAATCAAAACCAACATGTGAAAAATGTTTCAACAAACAAAATAAAATTGGAATGTAATCGGTAGGCAATTATTTCAAAAGATACTCCTCTAAACATGTATTTAATATTTTTTATACTTTGAAAGAAGGCATTCCGTGTAAGATGAAGTCAAATCAAAGTAAATCCATACAAAGATGCAGATGAATCATCCAAACTTAGTTTTTTTATGTTGATGCTTTTGTTCCCATTAGAGACTCTATGCGGGAGATACATTTCCTTTTTTGTTGTTTCAAATTTGCTTTGAATGAAAACCAGCTGCTCTATAAATCAGGCCAACTCTCCATAGGTATTCAAAAAGAGAAACCTAAAATTCTACCCTGATGCTATCCCTGTCAAAGGAAAACACTTTTTGGGTTCCCTCTTTACTTATTTTCAGTCTAGCTGCCCTCAGCACATACGGGATTCTCCTCCCAACCTTTCTGCCCATACAGCTGCAGAAATACCACCTTGACAGCCTGTACACAGGGAAGGAAGGACGTCCTTATGTAGGAGGTCAGTGGATTACACAGTGTCTCCAGGAAAAACACAGTATTAGTTTCACTTACATGATGGCTGGGATTTAAAGGACTAATAACACTATATGTTGCTTATGTTCAAGGTTAAAATGGCTTCTGTGGACTATATTTTGAAACTAATACACTACTCTTTAACTTATTTCTAAGTTAAAATAAATTGTATTCCAAATAGCGCCTTAAAACAAAACAAAACAAAACAAAACTAACACTGTGGAAATGGGCATTTATAACCAGGAAACACTTAGCATGAGTTATATCTGAAGACACATAAGTACCCTTTCCGGGGCTAACATTTTCTCTGCAAAGCTATTCACAAGCATGCCCTCTCCCTAACTGTACACATATAAATCTACTTTTATAGGTCTTTCATGAGGAAAATTTTCCTGACCTAAGATTCTTTGGGAACATTAATTTAGAATCAGGGAAATTCAAAGCCAGGAGTCTATATGCCACAGAAGTCTTTTTAGCAGAAACCTATACATAATCTACAAAATTATAATAATGAAAACAAAAATACTGTTTAACCCTTCCATTTAAGATGACTGATCATAAGACACATCACTATTTCATGAGGCACAAAGAAAAAAAAATAATATGTAAACTATAACATTTTGACTTAAAGATATATTCTGATTCCACGGATAATTAAAGGTTAAAAAAAAATCAGAGAATCAATGAACTCTGTTCATAACAATGGCTGACCACTTGGAGCCTTACTATGTACTGGGCAGTGTTCTGAAATACATGATTCACACAGAGGAACCGTGTGAGATACGAATGCTCCATCATGCCTATTCTTACCCTGAGGCAACTGAGGCAGCATGAGGTTAAGTAATTTGTCCAAAGTCACCCAGTGGATAGTGGCCAAGATTGGCTCCAGGGCCCATGCTAACTATGCTGTCATACGACATTTCTGTCTCTCCACCTCATTTGTAGCTAACTAGTGCCTGGGGCCATGTGGACAGGCACTCTCTCCCTCCCATGAGAGGGAGATGAGCACTAACTCGGATCTCCAGCAGCCTGTGGCTGAGTGTGACAGGCCTTTCCCCTGAAGCAGTGCCACGCTAAGTCCTGTCAGGAGAACTAGGAAACAGTGGCACAAGAAAGATAAGGGACAGAAACAAGGCAGATAAAAGGACAGGGGAGAAATTTAAAATACAAGATGAACTGTCCCAAGGCAACAACTCTGCAATTCACAGGCATGTGACCTTGCTCACTCCTGAGTTATATTGTATCAAGAGATATAACGTGTTGAAGTGTGGCAGGAGAAAAGGCTCATATGTATTACCTCTCACATGAGAAAAAAAGATACTGGTAAAAGTTTAAACTACACCAAAAAAATACCTCAAAATATTTTCCTGATCAAGAAGAACAAGTTCAGTGTTTTTCCCTCTCTGAAAATTCTTAAGGTAAGTACAAGCAAAATAGTTCTAGATTCACCTTTTCTAAATAAATAGCACACAATTAACTGTATTTCAAGAGGAGGAAAGAGTGAATACACTTATGTCACCAAATGCCCAATATTTTGAAAACACTTATGGTTTACAGAGGTTGGATAAAAACTTAAAATACATGGTATTCTTAACTTCAAAGGATCTTTTAGGGTTTTTAGCAGTAAAAAAACTCTGACAAACAATAATGCCATGTTCTCCTTTACCTGTTTTCTTTTTCCTCAATGAACTCGTGATCACTGAGTTCTGGATACTGTACCACATTGACACGAACGGGATGCGCACTCTGAAGAAGCCTTCGCACATCCTGCACCCTTAAATCTTCACTCCATATTAATGACATAACCTCCTGATTCATGTCATTCATCCCATCATCTTCCTCCTCAGTTTCTGTTCCTGAAGGAACATCTGATGAGAGCACCTGAGTAACAGACTTGGTTGTAATAATGATTTAAAACCCAGTCACCATGCACTTACTGAACTTGGGGATATATAGGATGATGTACCACACCTGCACCAGTAGAGAAACTATGTATTCCAGAGCAGGGCTGGCTTGGGTTCCCCACGTATACAGGGATCCTACCCCAGGAATCTTTTCGAAAGTACAATTATACTGCCCCTTACAAAAATTCATTAATGAGCCAACAAGAAAAGTTTAAATTAAGAACAATAGCTAGGAGGCTGATCCCACTGACAAAACAATTCTGAATAAATTGTAAAATTCTAACTACATCCTAAACATCTTGAAAAAGAAATGAATTACTACAAATGGAATATGAATCCCATTCACTATCACGAAAGAACCTACACTCATATAAACACCAACTTTGATTAATATAAACAGAGAAAACAACCTGCAAGGATATACACCAAGGGTTAGAGGAAGCTACACAATACTTTCTTACTTTAGTATTCTAAATAGAATGGATTGTGGTTGGTTTTCATTTATTTTTTATAGGCATGTTTCAAATAAAAATTTCATTTTCAAAAAAAAGGGATTGAGTGAAACAAGTTAGGAGAGTTAATTCCTTGATTATCATTTTGTCCTCATAAGCTCAGCATGTGCTTTAATATGAGCTTTCCCAGTCCAAATAATTGAGTCACACTTCAACACAGATGTGAAGTACATAAAATCTCATTTTCTCTCAGGAGGAGTTTTATACTCCTTTAATAAAAGGTTAAGTCCTAATTAAAATGCTAAAGTTTCACAACATTTAATATGGAAGCAACATTAGCCTAAAAAAACAGTGCCAAATACAACTAAATAATCACTTTTACTTAGTACATAAATATTCATTATGGTTCCTGTGGAGTATCTCATTTTAAATGGAAGTATATTCTAATGGGTGAATTAACTAAAATATACAGACCCAAACAGCTGATAAACTTAAGTTAGATGAGATGAGTTATCAAATGTAGCCTCAAATAACTGAACAAATTCAATTTACACAGAATTATTTAAAATGACATTTAAATACAAAAGAATTACCAGTTTGGTTTTAGTGCTAATGATGTTAAACCTCTCTCATAGTGCTAAAGGCTCATCTTGGTCAAGTAAAGGATAACCACATTATTAGCAAAAAAATTTGGTTTTCTGTTTAGAACAGGACAAACAATTCAACTTAAGAGTTGCTATTTAAGTGCAGATTAAAAGAAAATGTGCTGGGAGGATCCTGCTAGAGACTGGCTCCCATGAGAACTGCTTATGTACTGGATCCACTAGGCAACTCTGGTGTTAGGAATATATATTAGTTAGCCAATGGCCAAGGATTTACTCAATCATGACTATGCAGTGAAGCCCTCACAAAAACCCCTGAGAAGAGCTTATCACTCTCAGCACTCTTGGATCCTGCTTCTCAGTTTCAGAGAGTTTCTATGCTTGGGGAACCAGAGCACCTCCACATTCCACCAAACCAGGCCCCAAGCTCCATGAGGACAGAAGCTCCTTTATTTGGGATCTTGCCCTGTGTATCTCTTCATCTGGCTGTTAACAGGCATCCTTTACAGTATCCTTTACTAAACTGATAAATTGTTTTCCTGAGTTCTGTGAGCCGCTCTAGCAAATTAATTGAACTTAAAGGGGAGGTCTGGGAACCTCCAATCTGTAGGTGGTAGGTCAGAAGGGCAGGTCACTGCCTGAGGCTTGCTACCTGCCTCTGGGATGGGGGGTGGAGTGCAGTCTTGTACGATGGAGCCCTTAACCTGGGAATCTGCTGTTGTCTCCGGGCAGATAACATCAGAATTGAGCAGGGTTCTCCAACACGCTGCTGGTGTTCAATAATTGCTTGGTGTTATGTGTGGGAAGACCTCCTCCCACATACTTAACACACAATGGAATTGGGGCCGGGAACAACCCAAATGGACTTATACTATTACTGCTGTGTATAATACTAATATTGTTGTTACATGTAGGAAAAGAATGCATTGCAGATTCTTAGAAGCCATTCTTTAAAAAAAAAACAAAAAACAGACTGGAACATTGATGAAGGAGAGTATTTCAAGACACATAACTTAAGAATTCTTCTAAACAACTTTAGTGACCCCCAGTCCTCCCCAGAAAAACCTTTCCCTGGGGCTTTAGCTTTATGTCATTAAACAGACATATTTACACCTTTCTAAAAGGTTAAATTCAAGAAGTTCAGCAAATCAAAAATATATGAAAGAGAAACAGTTAACAAATACAAATGCAGGCTATATGTGCTCTCCCTTTCTCTATGTAATAATGAAAAAGTAGTTAATTACCAATATGGTATATGGTATAAGCAGAGGAAGAGTCATGCCTGTGGATCTGCTAACTCAGCATCTGTCCCAACTCACAGCAAAGAAAGGTGGAGGGAAGACAGAGCATTCACAAATCCCCTGTTCCTGTGTTCCATATACAATTAATAAGATTTATCCAATTATTAACTCCAGCTGACATGTAATATAAAAGACAAACTGATATATAAACTTGTAAAATGCCTTAAAGGAAAATGAAGAACACCTGTATTTTGACTTTATTTGAGGCAAAAACAGAGCTTTGAACTCCCATGCTGACACTCACAGATTTCCCTTTGGATAGGTTTCCTTCGCAGGCCTGTTTAGACAGATCCTGACGTCCGATCAAGAGACAGACAGCCTCCGGCCAGTCTGAAGCAGGCTCCTCACGACAGTGATAAATTGCATCTCTGATAGGAAGAGCAATTCCAAAGGGAAGCGTTTCCAAGTCTCTTAAAGTGAAACCTTATGATGAAAGGAGGGGAGAAAAATTTTCATTTAGGCCTGTCCCAATTACCTCTGACTGAAATTAATAAACATCTACCCTGACAAATAAGAAAGAAACTGACTTTACGCATTACTACAAGACTAGCTTCTTATCAGCAGGGATTAGTATAAAAGGTCTATTTAAAAGAATGCTTAAAAACCTTAAGAAAAACTCTCCTACATTGTTAGTAGGAATGTAAATCGGTTCAACCGTTGTGAAAAGAAATATGTAGGTTCCTCGACAAAACTAAAAATAGAAATACCATTTGACCCAGTCATTCCACTCCTAGCAATTTACCTGGAGAAAATAAGATCCCTGATTCAAAAAGACATATACACCCTTATGTTTATTGCTGCACTATTTACAACAGCCAAGATATGGAAGCAACCTAAGTATCCATCAATACATGAATGGATAAAGAAGATGTGGTACGTACACACAATGCTATATTATTCAGCAGTAAAAATAAATCCTACCATTTGCAACAACATGGATGGATCTAGAGGGTATTATGCTCAGTGAAATAAACCAGGCAGAGAAAGACAAGTACCAAATGATTTCACTCATTTGTGAAGTATAAAAACAAAGCAAAACTGAAGGAGCAAAATAGCAGTAGACTCACAGACACGGAGAAGGGATTAGTGGTTACAAAAGAGGAGGGGCTGAGGAGGGAAAAGGGGATTAAGGGGCAAAATCACAATATAGGTAGGTCACAGGGGAGGCAGTAAGTACAGCATGGAGAGGACAATTAACGACTCTACAACATCTTACTATGCTGACAGACAGTGAGCGCAATAGAGAGGATAAGGATTTGACGATATGGGTGAATGTTGAAACCACTGTGTTGTTTTATGTGAAGCCATCGTTAAAATTGTGTATCAATGATACTTAGAAAAAATAAAACCTTCAGAAAAAGATAAACAATCCAATACAAAAAACATGAAGGATAAAAAGACACTTCCCTAAGAGGAAGCACAAATGGTCAATAAACACATGGAAAGATGCTCTATCCAAAGAGTGATCTGGGAGCTGCAAGTTAGAACCACTCAGAAATAAAATTCCACACTCACTTGACACATATTCAAGTCAATCAATACCAAGTATATTGGCACCCTTGTAGAACAATTTCACCCAAAGCTGGTGATGGTATAAACTGGTACAACCACTTTGGAAAACACATAGAATGGACAGTAAGTCCCCCCTGTGGTCCATCAACTGCCATACAGAAACATGTGCACATGTGCACCAGGACACAAATATAAAAATATTCAAGGGGAGAGATTCAAGATGACGGCGTGGGAGGTGAGACAGAGAACTCCTCCCAAAACCACAGATAGTAAGAAAATATAGTTAATACAACTAACCCTAAAACAGCAACAGGCAAGAAGGCTGCACCAGACTGCATACAGATCTCATGAACAGAGCGAACCTCACAAAACAGGGTAACATATGAAAGCCTTGATCCAGCAGGACCCGAGCCCTTCCCCCACCCCAGCTCACCGGCAGGAGGAAGAGAAAGGGAGCAGGGTAGGGGGTGGAAGACTGGGACTGCTGAACACCAAGCCCTGGAGATCTGCTTTGTGAGCAGAAACCTACACTGTGTGGTGCTCTGGAGGATGGGGAGCTGGGACAGGCAGGGTGCCTGAGAGACAGATTCCGGCCGTTTGTGGAGGATGGGATCCACACCTGGCCGCTCTGGGACAAGGGAAAGACAGGCAGTCTGACAGGCTTCCTAGCAGCGAGAAGATGCTGAAGGCGCAGGATTTGCACGGACCTTGCTGTGTGGGAAAAGGGATGGGGGACAAGGTTGTCTGGGCGTGCTCTGCCCAGCAGATTGGGAATTTTGGGGAGCTTCAGGTGCTTCATCCCCCTGGTGGCTACTCAGCTCCAAGGCCTGCCACTGTGATACGCAGCCTGCGGAGACTTCCTCCGGGCGTGACAGCACCGGCTTGCAAACCGACAGTCACTGTTATGGCATCAGGCCAGCCAGAGGGAGGCCCCACCTACAATAGCTAGAGATGCCAAGCACAGAGGCTTACACATGTGTACTTGGCCCACTGTTTCTGACATGGGAGACAGGCATTGCAGACGGGAATAAGAAACAGATCTTTCCTCCCACGAGGCACCAGCTCCGCTCCCCTACAACCTCCAATCTCACTCTAGGGGCTGAGCAGCTCCAGAGACTGGAGGTTCTGTGCACTAGAGGGCACCACACAGAAATATGACACATCAAAGGAAGATGGTACAGACTAAAATCTCACAAACCCCAGAAAAAGGGCCAAATGAAACTGAACTCACCAATCTTCCTGAGAGTTCAAAATAAAAATCATAAACATGCTTATGGAGGTACAGAAAAATATTCAAGAACTCAGGAACGAATTTAAGTCAAAGATTCAATCATTAAGAAATTCCATATCTGAAATGAAACATACAGTGGAGGGATTTAAAAGCAGATTAGATATAGTAGAAGAGACGGTAAATGGAATAGAAATTAGAGGAGTACAAAGAAGCTGAGGCACAGAGAGAAAAAAAGAATCTCTAAGAATGAAAGAATATTGAGAGAATTGTGTGACCAATTCAAATGGAAGAATATTCACATAATAGGGGTACCAGAAGAAGAAGAGAGAGAAAAAGAGATAGAAAATGTCACTGAGAATGTAACTGCTGAAAATGTCCCCAACTAGGGAAGGAGATAGTCTCTCAAGCCATGGAGGTGCACAGATCTCTCAACACAAGGGACCCAAGGAAGACAACGTCAAGACATATAAAAATTAAAATGGCAAAGATCAAGGATAAAGACAGACTTTTAAAATCAGCTAGAGAGACAAAAAAGATCACATATAAAGGAAAACCCATCAGGTTATCATCATATTTCTCAACAGAAACCCTACTAGCCAGAAGAGAGTGGCATGATATATTTAATGCAATGAAGCAGAAGGGCCTCGATCCAAGAATACTCTAACTGGAGAAGTTATAATTTAAATTTGAAGGAGGGATTAAACAATTTTCAGATAAGCAAAAGCTGAGAGAATTTACTTCCCATAAACTAACTACCTCTGCAGTGCATTTTGGAGGGATTCCTGTAGATGGAAGTATTCCTAAGACTAAATAGATGTTACCCAAGGGATAGACAAAGAGTACAGAAAATGACTCATAACACACAAAGAATGGAGGAGGAAAAAAAAGGAGAAAAAGAAACAACAAAAAAAGAGTCTTTAGGTTGTGTTTCTAATAGCATACAAAGTGAGTTAAATTAGACTGTTAGATAGTAAGGGAATTACCCTTGAACCTTTGGTAGCCACAAATCTAAAGCCTCCAATGGCAATAAGTACATACCTATTGATAATCACCCTAAATGTAAATGGTCTAAATGCACCAATCAAAAGGCGTAGAATCACTGAATGGATAAAAAAACAAGACGCATCTATATGCTGCCTACAAGAGACTCACTTCAAACCTAAAGACATATACAGACTGAAAGTAAAGGGATGGAAAAAGATATTTCATGCAACTAGCAGGGAGAAAAAACCAGGAGTTGCAGTACTTGAATCAGACAAAATAGACTTCAAAACAAAGTCACAAGAGACAAAGAAGGACATTCCATAATTATAAAGTGGTCAGTCCAACAAGAGCATATAACTACTGTAAATATCTATGCACCCAACACAGGATCACCTACATATGTAAAACACACACTAAAAAAATTAAAGGGGGAAGTAGAATGCAATGCATTCATTTTGGGAGACTTCAACACACCACTCACTCCAAAGGACAGATCAACCAGACAGAAAATAAAGAGACAGAGGCAGTGAACGTATTAACAGATGGACTAACCGACATCTACAGAACACTCCATCCAAAACCAACAGGATACACATTCTTCTCAAGTGCACATGGAACATTTTCAAGAATAGAGCGTATACTAGGCCACAAAAACAGCCTCAGTAAATTCAAAAAGATTGAAACTGTACCAACCAGCTTCTCAGATCACAAAGGTATGAAACTAGAAGTAAATTACACAAAGAAAATGAAAGAGCCCACAAACACCTGGAGGCTTCATAACATGCTCCTAAATAATCAATGGATCAATGACCAAATAAAAAACAGAGATCAAGCAATATATGGAGACAAATGACAACAATAATACAACACTGCAAAAATCTGTGGGACACAGTGAAGGCCGTGCTAAGAGAAAATATACTGCAATATAGGCCGAACTCAGGAAAGAAGAACAATCACAAATGAACAGTGTAAACTCACAATTAATGAAACTAGAAAAGGAAGAACAAATGAGGCCCAAAGTCAGTAGAAGGCAGGGCATAATAAAGATTAAAGCAGAAATAAATAAGATTCAGAAGAATAAAACAATAGAAAGAATCAATGAAAGTGGGAGCTGGTTCTTTGAGAAAATAAACAAAATAGATAAACCCCCTAGCCAGACTTATCAAGAAAAAAAGAGTCTATAAGCATAAACAGAATCAGAAATGACAAAGGAAAAATCACTTCAGACATCACAGAAATACAAAGAATTATGAGAGAATACTATGAAAAATTATATAGTAACAAACTGAATAACCTAGAAGAAATGGACAACTTTCTAGAAAAATACAACCTTCCAAGGCTGACCCAGGAAGAAACAGAAAATCTGAATAGACCAATTACCAGCAAAGAAATTAAACTGGTAATCAAAAAACTATCTAAGACAAACCCCCTGGACCAGATGGTTTCACTGCTGAATTTTATCAAACATTTAACAAAGCAAAAACTAATACCCATCCTCCTTAGAGTTTTCCAAAAAATAGAAAAGGAGGGAATACTCCCAGACTCATTCTATGAGGCCAGCATCACTCTAATACCAAAACCACATGAAGACACCACAAAAAAAGAAAATTACAGACCAATATCCCTGATGAACATAGTAGTAAAAATACTCAACAAAATACTAGCAAACCAAATTTAAAAATACATCAAAAAGATCATCCATCATGATCAAGTGAGATTCATCCTACGGATGCAAGGATGGTACAACATTCCAAAATCCATCAACATCATCCACTACATCAAAAGAAGGACAAAAAACACATGATCATCTCCATAGATGCTGAAAAGAATTTGACAAAATTCAGCATCCATTCATGATAAAAGTTCTCAATAAAATGGATATAGAGGGCAATTACCTAAACATAATAAAGGCCATATATGACAAACCCACAGCCAACATTATACTTAACAGTGAGAAGCTGAAAGCTTTTGATAGAGAACAAGACAAGGATGCCCACTCTCCCAACTTTTATTCAACATAGTTCTAAAAGTCCTAGCCATGGTAATCACACAACACAGAGAAATGAAAAGCATCGAGATTGGTAAGGAAGAAGTCAAACTGTCCCTATTTGCAGATGACATGACATTGTACATAAAAAACCTAAAGAATCCACTCCAAAAATACTAGATCTAATATCTGAATTCAGCACAGTTGCGGGATTCAAAATTAATACACAGAAATCTGTTGCATTTCTATACACCAATGGTGAACTAGGAGAAAAAAACATCCGGAAAACAATTCCATTCTCAATTGCATTCAAAAGAATAAAATACCTAGGAATAAACCTAACCAAGGAAGTGAAAGACTTCTCTAGGAACTACAAGACACTCATGAGAAATTAAAGAAGATACCAATAAATGAACACATTCCATGCTCATGGATAGGAGGAATTAATATTGTCAAAATGGCCATCCTGCCTATAGCAATCTACAGATTCAATGCAATCCCTATCAAAATACCAAGAGCATTCTTCAATAAACTAGAGAAAATTGTTCTAAAATTCATATGGAACCACAAAAGATCCCGAATAGCCAAAGCAATCCTGAGAAGGAAGAATAAAGTGGGGGGAATTACGCTCCCTGACTTCAAGCTCTACTACAAAGCCACAGTAATCAAGACAATTTGGTTCTGGCACAAGAACAGACCCATACACCAATGGAACAGACTATAGAGCCCAGATATAAACCCAAGCATATATGGTCAATTAAAATATGATAAAGGAGCCATGGATATACAAAGGGGAAATGACAGCCTCTTCAACAGCTGCTGTTGGCAAAACTGGACAACTACATGTAAGAGAATGAAACTGGATTACTGTCTTACCCCATACCCAAAAGTAAACTCAAACTGGAGTAAAGACCTGAATGTAAGTCATGAAGCCATAAAACTCTTAGAAAAAAACACAGGGAAAAATCTCATGCACATAAATATGAGCAACTAGTTCATGAACATATCTCCCCGTGCAAGGGAAACAAAAGCAAAAATGAACAAGTGAGACTATATATCAAACTAAAAAGCTTCTGTACAGGCAAGGACACCATCAATAGAACAAAAAGACATCCTACAGTATGGAAGAATATATTCATAAATGACATATCCGATAAGGGGTTGACATCCAAATTATATAAAAAGCTCACACACTCAACAACCAAAAAGCAAATAAGCCAGTTAAAAAATGGGCAGAGGAACTGAACAGACACTTCTCCAAAGAAGAAATTCAGATAGCCAACAGGCACATGAAAAGATGCTCCACATCACTAATCATCAGAGAAATGGAAATTAAAACCACAATGAGATACCACTTCACACCACTTAGGATGGCCACCATCCAAAAGACAAACAATAAAAAATGTTGGTGAGGATGTGAAGAAAGGGGAACCCTCCTACACTGCTGGTAGGAATGTAAATTAGTTCAACCACTGTGGAAAGCAGTATAGAGGTTCCTCAAAATACTCAAAATAGAAATACCATTTGACCCAGGAATTTCACTCCTAGGAATTTACCCCAAAATGCAGGAGCCCAGTTTGAAAAAGACATATGCACCCCTATGTTTATTGCAGCACTATTTACAATAGCCAAGAAATGGAAGCAACCTAAGTGTCCATCAGTAGATGAATGGATAAAGAAGATGTGGTACATATACACAATGTAATATTATTCAGCCATAAGAAGAAGACAAATCCTACCATTTGCAACAACATGGATGGAGCTAGAGGGTATTATGCTCAGTGAAATAAGCCAGGCGGAGAAATACAAGTATCAAATGATTTCACTCATTTATGAAGTGTAGGAACAAAGCAAAAACTGAAGGAACAAAACAGCAGCAGACTCACATAACCCAAGAATGGACTAACAGTTACCAAAGGGAAAGGAACTGGGGAAGATGGGTGGGAAGGGAGGGATAAGGGGTATTAAGGTTAGCACACATAATGTAGTGGGTGGGGGGGGATACGGGGAAGGCAGTATAACACAGAGAAGACAAGTAGTGATTCTATAGCATCTTACTACGCTGATGGACAGTGACTGTAATGGGTATGTGGTGGAGACTTGATAATAGGGAGAGTCTAGTAACCATAATATTGCTCATGTAACTGTACATTAATAATAGCAAAAAAAAAATCATGACAGTAGAATACAGAGTAAGGTAATAACAAAGGTTTGGTCTTTTGTTTTCAACTGTATTCATGGAAACATTATTTATAAAAAGAAGACATTGGAAAGAGTCTAAAATGTCAAATACTAGGAGACAGTTTAAATAAAGTTTGGTTCTTCTAAAAAAAAAAAATTCAAGGGCAATACTTCACTATGGCAATAAAAGGGAAGGGAGGAAACACCTGTTAACCTAACAATGAATTGTTTACATTGTGGGGAAAACCAGTGACCTACTGCTACATGGGTCAATATGAACAAAGCTTGAGAAAATAATACTGAGTAAAGAAAATAAGACAACAATGTATTTATAACTATGCCCATTCATCTTTAGGTCAGAGTCATAAATACTAAGCAATACATTAAGATAATAGAACTACAAAAAGAAATGTGAGAAGGCAATATTAACTTTAGGTAGGGCAGTTGTTACCTGCAGCACTGGGTATGTGGGAGCCTATCACATGGAGCAGAAATATAAGGGACTTCTACTACAGGGACCATGTTCTATCTCTAACGGTATATGACCAGTACATGAAGGTTCACATTATTATGCTCTAAACATATATATGGTATACATCCTTTGTATACCATAGCTCATATTTAAAATGTTTCAAATCCTCAGGTAAACTAAAATTTATCTTTCTTATATTCTAGATCTTACATTATATATTATTTATTAATATAGAAGGTTAATTTATTATTGAGGTAAAAATGTTTCTTTATGTGAGAATAACACTTTTATTAAGTATTACATGATATACAAATGGATAGAACTCATCCAATATATTTTCAGCACAGTTATCTTCTTCGTAATACAATGACAATTATTGGAATTTTTAAGTCATACAAAAAAAGAACAGTGAAAAACTAAGTCATTTAGAACATTCTTTAAATGAGAGTTCAAACACATCCTATAATATCCATTATAACATTATTTTCTAAAAACAGTGTTCTATAACATCCTCATTTTTTTTTATCTTCATATCTTCATAGTTTATTTTGTTTTTGTTTTTAGTTCTTTATTTTTGAGAATAAATCTCTAGTATTTTTACTCAGTTTAAAGCCCAAGAACATAAGTTTTGGGAATACAGAACTGAGAACTCTTTTCCTCCCTTTCCCTCTTCCTAGCTGAACCTGCATTTCTGTGCCTAGAGTTCTCCATCCTGAGACCAGACTATAGCCATAGCCTTGACTGGTCTAAAGTGAATGGCAAACAACAATTTCTTACCCACCTAAGAGATAAAAAGCTGGTTGCCAGATATTATTATACAGACATGGTGAGATTGGCAAGGAAAGGAAGTGTGGCCTGATGGGCCATAATCTCAATGCCGCAAGACCCTTTCATGGAGAGCCCCCTGCTCCCCATGCCTCTCAGGTCTAGCTCACTTGAAAGAAGCAAGGCCTACGTAGGGAGGTAGCGAGGGAAAGCAGGGGGGTTCTCACTGGTATTTCAAAGACACCTTACCCACATTAGTCATCCAGACAACTAATCTTTCAGCTAGACTAGAAACTGATGTAGAATGCCTGAAACTGAATCTGTAAAAGAACAAAACACAAAGTTAGTAAACCAAACAGTAAAACACAGTAGTATTTTACGTTTTTAATATAAAAGCACAATCTGAATAAGTCACCTGTTTGCCTCTTGTTCTGCTTGTGACTTCTGGGGGGCTAAAAGGCAACAAAATAAAGTTCTAATATCATAGTTATCTTGGTAAAGAAAACATAGCATGTAGAAAACATCTGGAAACAAACATTTATTAATAAAACAATGCCTAAACAATAATAAAATAAGCAGTACTATGGCAGGCCGGAAAATATAATAATTTTGGGAATTTCCCTCTGGCTAAAATAGTCCATTTTAGGAATACTGAAAATATAAAGTTCGTTAGATTTTACATAATCCTGGTCTCTGATAATCAGTTGTAGACCATAGGCTAGAACAGTGTAAGACGTACCTCTAAAATGAGGCAAGATGTGGCCTCTAAAGCAAACATTTAGAAAATTTTTTTATTTCAGTTCTAACATTTATAAAAACTTGTTTTGGGAAGCCTAATATTATTACACGACTTACCTACAGTTATTCGGAATAAATATTGTGAGGATTCATCAGAAACTGAGCTTTCGTTACCCAGTATGTAGAGTGCAATGCTCTGTGTAAGGAGAAAATAAACAGTATTATTTTTTAAACAACTGAGATATAATTGCACATAGGAAAATTCATCCATTTTGGGTGTACAGCACTGAGTACTGACAAACATTATACAATGACATAACCACTACCACACTCATGATATAGAACACCTCCAACCTTATTATATGGACATGGTGAGATTGTCAAGGAAAGGAAGTGTGGCCTAATGGGCCATAATGTACCCTCTGTAGTCAATCCACTCCTCCTACACTCAACACCAGAAACAACTCATTGGTTTTCTTTCCCTATGGTTTTACCTATTCTACAATGTGATGTAAATGGACTCACAGAATATGTAGTTTTCTGTGTCCTGACTCTGACTGAGATTCATTTGCATTACTGCCTGTATCACTAGCTTCTTTTTATTGCTAAGCAGTATTCCATTACACAGATGTACCAAACTTGGTTTCTCTATTCAAACTGAGGGGTATTCTGGGTTATGTTTAGTCAGGCAAGTCCTAGCCCTCTAACCTTGACCCTTGTCTTCACAGTTCTCATCTGAAGTTGCTAGGAATACCAAGATCTGCACCTGTGGTGGGTTCTTTTTTTTTTTGGAGACAGTAAGATGACTGCGTTGAAGTTTTTTTTTATTATTATTATTTTATTATTATTATTTTTTAATTTACAATTTATTTTGGTATCATTAACCTACAATTACATGTGCAATATATTTTTTAAATTAATTAATTTATTATTATTATTTTTTTAACAATTTATTTTGGTATCATTAACCTACAATTACATGTGCAATATTATGGTGATTAAACTACCCCCTTCATCAGGTCCCCACACCAACCCCATACAGTCACTGTCCCAGCGTAGAGAGATGCTATAGAATCACTACTTGTCTTCTCTGAGTTCTACTGCCCTCCCCGTACCTCCCTAACTTGTGCCTGCTAATCGTAATACCCTTTTTACCCTCTTATCCCTCCCTTCCCAACCCTCTTCCCCAGTCCCTTTCCCTTGGGTAACTATTAGTCTGTTCCTGGGATCTGTGAGTCTGCTGCTGTTTTGTTCCTTCAGTTTTTTTCTTTGTTCTTATACTCCACATATGAGTGAAATCATTTGATACTTGTCTCTTTTGGCTTGGCTTATTTCACTGAGCATAATACCCTCTAACTCCATCCATGTTATTGCAAATGGTAGGATTTGTTTTCTTCTTATGGCTGAATAATATTCCATTGTGTATATGTACCACATCTTATTATCCATTCATCCACTGATGGACACTTAGGTTGCTTCCATTTCTTGGCTATTGTGAATAGTGCTGCAAGAAACATAGGGGTGCATCTGTCTTTTTGAAACTGGGCTGCTGCATTCTTAGGGTAAATTCCTAGGAGTGGGATTCCTGGGTCAAATGGTATTTCTATTTTGAGTTTTTTGAGGAACCTCCATACGGCCTTCCACAATGGTTGAACTATTTTACATTCCCATCAGCAGTGTAGGAGGATTCCCCTTTCTTCACATCCTCGCCAACATTTGTTGTTGTTTGTCTTTTGGATGTTGGCCATCCTCACTGGTGTGAGGTGATATCTCATTGTGCTTTTAATCTGCATTTCTCTGATGACCAGCGATGTGGAGCATCTTTTCATGTGCCTGTTGGCCATCTGAATTTCTTCTTTAGAGAAGTGTCTATTCATGTCCTCTGCCCATTTCTTAATTGGATTATTTGCTTTATGTTTGTTAAGGTGCGTGAGTTCTTTATATATTTTGGATGTCAACCCCTTATCAGATGCATCATTTATGAATATATTTTCCCATACTGTAGGATGTCTTTTTGTTCTACTGATGGTGTCGTTTGCTGTACAGAAGCTTTTCAGCTTGATATAGTCCCACTTGTTCATTTTTGCTTTTGTTTCCCTTGCCCAGGGCGATATGTTCATGAAGAAGTCGCTCATGTTTATGTCCAAGAGATTTATGCCTATGTTTTTTTCTAAGAGTTTTATGGTTTCATGACTTACATTCAGGTCTTTGATCCACCTTGAGTTTACCTTTGTGTATGGGGCTACACAGTAGTCCAGTTACATTCTCTTACATGTAGCTGTCCAATTTTGCCAACACCAGCTGCTGAAGAGGCTGTCATCTCCCCATTGTATATCCAAGGCTCCTTTATCAAATATTAATTGGCTGTAAATGTTTGGGTTAATGTTCGGATTTTCTATTCTGTTCCACTGGTCTGTGGGTCTGTTTTTGTGCCAGTACCAAATTGTCTTGATTACTGTGGCTTTGTAGTAGAGTTTGAAGTCAGGGAGCGTAATTCCCCCTGTTTGATTCCTCCTTTTCAGAATTGCTTTGGCTATTCGGGGTCTTTTCTGGTTCCATGTGAATTTTAGAGTTATTTGTTCCAGTTCATTGAAGAAAGCTGTTGGTAGTTTGATAGGGATTGTGTTGAATCTGTAGATTGCTTTAGGTAGTATAGCCATTTTGACAAAATTTATTCTTCCTAGCCAAGAGCATGGGATGCATTTCCATTTGTTAGTGTCCTCTTTAATTTCTCCTAGGAGTGTCTTGTAGTTTTCAGAGTACAGGTCTTTCACTTCCTTTGTTAGGTTTATTCCTAGGTATTTTATTCTTTTTGATGCAATTGTGAATGGAATTGTTTTTCTGATTTCTCTTTCTGTTAGTTCATCATTAGTGTATATAAGCAACAGATTTCTGTGTGTTAATTTTGTATCCTGCAACTTTGCTGAATTCAGTTATTAGTTCTAGTAGTATTGGAGTGGAGTCTTTAGGGTTTTTTATGTACAGTATCATGTCATCTGCAAATAGTGACAATTTGACTTCTTCTTTACCAATCTGGATGCCTTGTATGTCTTTGTTTTGTCTGATTGCCATGGCTAGGACCTCCAGTACTATGTTGAATAACAGTGGAGAGAGTGGGCATCCCTGTCTTGTTCCCGATCTTAGGTGAAAAGCTTTCAGCTTCTCGCTGTTAAGTATGATGTTAGCTGTGGGTTTGTCATATATAGCCTTTATGATGTTGAGGTACTTGCCATCTATACCCATTTTGTTCAGAGTTTTAATCATGAATGGATGCTGAATCAAATGCTTTTTCAGCATCTATGGGGATGCTCATGTGGTTTTTGTTCTTCTTTTTGTTGATGTGGTGGATGATGTTGATGGATTTTCGAATGTTGTAGCATCCTTGCATCCCTGGGATGAATCCCACTTGATCATGGTGTATGATCCTCTTGATGTATTTTTGAATTCGGTTTGCTAATATTTTGTTGAGTATTTTTGCATCTACATTCATCAGGGATATAGGTCTGTAATTTTCTTTTATGGTGAGGTGTTTGCCAGGTTTTGGTATTAGAGTGATGCTGGCTTCATAGAAAGAGTTTGGAAGTATTCCCTCCTTTTCTGTTTTTTGGAAAACTTTAAGGAGAATGGGTGTTATTTCTTCTCTATATGTCTGGTAGAATTCAGAGGTGAATCCATCAGGTCCGGGGGTTTTGTTCTTGGGTAGTTTTTTGATTACCGATTCAATTTCATTGCTCGTGATTGGTCTGTTTAGTTTTTCTGTTTCCTGCTTGGTGAGTCTTGGAAGGTTGTATTTTTCTAAGAAGTTGTCCATTTCTTCTAGGTTTTGCAGCTTGTTAGCATACAGATGCTCATAACATTCTCTTACAATTCTTTGTGTTTCTGTGGGTCCGTCGTTATTTTTCCTTTCTCATTTCTGATTCTGTTTATGTGTGTAGATTCTCTTTTTCTCTTAATGAGTCTGGCTAGGGGTTTATCTATTTTGTTTATTTTTTCAAAGAACCAGCTCTCGGTTTCATTGATTTTTTTCTATTGTTTTATTGTTCTCAATTTTATTTATTTCTTCTCTGATCTTTATTATGTCCCTCCTTCTGGTGACTTTGGGCCTCCTTTGTTCTTCTTTTTCCAATTTCAGTAATTGCGTCTTTAGACTGTTCATTTGGGAATGCTCTTCATTCTTTAAATAGGCCTGGATTGCAATATACTTTCCTCTTAGAACTGCCCTTGTTGCGTCCCACAGAAGTTGTGGCTTTGTGACTGCGTTGAAGTTCTAATACAATGCTGGAGGATCTCAAAATCCTATACTTAAAACCAATACAAGCACTGCAATTGGTATGTTACTGAACGTAGTCGACATCATATCTAACAAAGGAAATTTACAGGAGTATCTTAAGCTAACTGATACAATTTAAGTTGGAGGATGAACAATGTTGATATATTCATATCTTTTGGTTGTTTTTGTATAGATATACACCAAGTGCACCTTCATTCAGCAGAATTGGACTAGACCAATACTCTTGGTTGGTTTCAGTTAAATGTTTCCACTCAAGCAGCAAAGAATGTGCAAGTTCAGGGATTAAGCTGCATTTAACACACTGCAAATATAATCCCACTGAATTGTACACATAAAAACAGTCAAAATAATAACTATGTATATTTTATCCCCATTTTTTTCAAAAGTCACCATTCTACATATATATTTCAGAGCCACAAGAGGCTTCTGAAGCCTTTCTCAACAGGAAGTAAAGCAGAATGTAAAAGAACAGACTGGCGGGGTACAAGGCCATTTACCAGCAACTGACACTTGCAAGAGGAGACAAAAGAATAAAGTTCACCAGTAAGCCTGGGAAGGCCCTAACTCTGGAAAGGTCCACAAATGACCAACAAGGAGGCTGTTCTAGGGACTGGAGCATAAAGGAACTCACCTTACAAGCATCATCTGGTTATTTTTGAAAGTTTGACCTTGGACATTTATTAACTATTCAAAATGAACTAATTTTTAAAAAATAAATAAGGATGCATCTCTTTAGGGAAAACATTCAAGTAGGTTTTTTGTAGCTACAGACAAGCTGATGATAAAAATTTAAATGAAAAGGCAAAGGAACTAAAATAGCTAAAACAGTTTCCCTTTGGAGCAAATTTTAAAACTTACTACAAAGCTACAGTAATGAAGGAAGTGTGGAAAGCAACACAGATCAGTGGACCAGAACGGATTAAGTCCAGAAATAGATCCACAAGGATGTGATCAATTGATTTTTGATGAAAGTGCAAAAGCAACAGAGAAAGGATAGTCTTTTCAACAATGGTGTTAAAAGAACTGGACACCCAAATGGAACGAAAGCTTTTGACCTAAGCCTCAGAACTTACAAAAAATTAACAAAATGGATCATAGATCTAAATGCAAAATGTGAAACTATAAAACATCTAAAAAGAAAAAGAGGAGAAAGTCTTTGTGACCTGAAGTTAAACAATGAGTTCTTAGACATGATACCAAAAGCATATCCATGAAAGAAAAACTGGATAAACTGGCTTCATCAAAATTAAACTTTTGCTCTGCAGAAGAAACATTAAGAAAATGATGAGCCATGACAAGCTACAAACCAGGAGAAAATATTTGCAATTCACGTATCTCTCAAAACCTTACATTCAGAACTCTCAACATTATCAGCCATTAAGAAAATTCAAATTCAAACCACATGAGATATCACTACACATTTATCAAAATGGCAAAAATTAAAAATCATGACAATACCATACCAAACACTGACAAGGATACAGAAAAACTAACTCTCACACACTGAGAAGAATGTAAAATAGTACAGCCACTCTGAAAAACAGTTGACAGTTACTTTTTTTTTTATAATTTATTTTGGTATCATTAATCTACAATTACATGTGCAATATTATGGTTATTAAATTACCCCCTTCATCAAGTCCCCCCCACCAACCCCATTACAAGTCACTGTCCATCAGCGTAGAGAGATGCTATAGAATCACTACTTGAGTTGACAGTTTCTTAAAAAACTAAATATATACTTACTCTATGACCATCAATTCCACCTCTGAGTATCTACCCTCCAGAAATGAAAATTTTTATGTTCAAATAAAAACCTGGACATGGATGTTAACAGCAGCTGTATTCATTATTCTAAAAACTGGAACCAACCCAAATATCTTCAGTGAGTGAATGGAACCCCAATGTGATACATCCACACAACAGGCTAGGACTCAAATGCAACAAACTGCTCCTACATGCAACAACTTGGATGAGTCTCAAACGCATGAGGGAATTTTTGAGGGGTGATCAAACTGTCCTGTATCCTAATTATGGTAGTGATTATATGAATTGATACATTTGTTGAAATTCACAGACACATACACAAAATGAAAAAAAGTTAATTTTTTGTATAATTTTTCAAATGTAATTTAAAAAGAAAAAAGTTAACAAGTTAGGAACACTTGAACTACATACCAAGACTACAAGTCTGCTTCTCTCACAGATTCCAGGCAGGTAAGGATAGGGTGGCATTCCTTCACCCTTCAGAGAAGAACTCACCCACTGATAAATACTTGGTGGCTCAGGAGTAAAAAATGGTGGTTGATGCATAAGTCCTGTTTGACCTTCAGAATTAGATAAATGTGTATAAAGACAAAAGACTATATTAAGATAATACCATTTTATTCTAAAGGAAAAATGATCAACAGTACCTGTCATTTGGAATGAATCGGAGTAACATTCTTCTACATTCTCCAAAACACTTCATGTTTTCTGCCATAGTAAGTAACCGACTATATTATAATACGTAGAATTTAAATGACTATTATTTTATCCCATCCTGGATAACAAAGTCTTATAATCAAGGTATATAAACAACCTAAATCAAAATTTTCTGCCCTAACCCTAATGGTGAAGAAAACAGAAGAGACACCCAGAATTCTGCTCTGTCCTAACGGTTGGGCCGCAACCTTGAGTCCCTTTCACACGAGGTCTAGACAGTATAGTGATGATGGAAATGTTCTACATCTGCACCGTCCAATATGGCAACCACTAGCTCTGTGGGAATACTGAGCAGTTGAAATATGCTAGTGCAACTAAGGGGACTGAAGTTTCCATATTAGTTTAAATAAAACATGGCTGGTGGCTACTAAGTGGACAGCACCGGACTAGAGCAAAGCACCTTGGCACTCAGCGGTGGGCAGAATTTCTCCCCCACACTAAGATCTACAAGTAAGAGATCGAGCACTACAAACTACAACCTGCCTGGTGCAAAGACCCTGCCTCTGACTTACAGGCTAACAGTAAGAAATATGTCCTTTGCTATTTACTGAGGAAGATACAAGCGAACGTCACTGCAATTCAGAAAATCTGTAATGGCCCAAACACTTACCTTGATCAATGGTGCATACTTGTCCAGTAGTTCTGACAAGCATTGGGTAATCTCTATAGTAGTGATCTATGTAAGGCTCCAACTTTAAATCTCTAAAACAATAGGAGCATATAAGAAAGAAATAACAAGAAAGGTAGAACAGCATTTTCTCTCCACAGAGTCAGAATTCACCAGCTGAACTTTTCAATGAAAAAAATTCCAGATGAGAAACAAGATAAATCTGAGTCTCTTTATTCTATTTCTGGACTTTCAAGGGCCTAATACGATAAATGCAACCCAAACCCCTTTTGCTACATAAATTTTATGTAGACAAAACTCAAGTAAAAACACTGTAATCTAGTTCCTCCTGTTATTTATTAGTGTGATCTTCAGCAAGTCTATCTATGAACCTCAGTATTTCCCTCTCAAAAATGGGGAAACACCAGTTAACTCGGAAATTTTAAAGATTAAATAAAATATATGTGTGAAAAATACCATAATAAAATGTAAAACATTATACAGGTGTTATTTACATATTTTAGAGAGCCATGATTAGGCTTGGAAATCATTTCATTACAAAAGACTTTTCATGATAGTAATGATTTGTCCTAAGACAAAATTAACTATCAATTAAAATGGCCAATTAAAAAGATCATAAGAGATAAGGGGGAAAAAGCACTATTACAATTAGCACACATAATGTAGCGGGGGTGGGGGTGGGGTGGGGGGATACGGGGAAGGCAGTATAACACAGAGAAGACGAGAAGACAAGTCGTGATTCTATAACATCCTTCTATGCTGATGGACAGTGACTGCAATGGGGTATGTGGTAGGGACTTGATGATGTGGGGAGTCTAGTAACCATAATGTTGCTCATGTAATTGTATATTAAAAATAGCAAAATAAAAATAAAAAATAAATTTAAAAAAGATCATAGAAGTGAGAAAATGTGTTATCATCTTTACTCAGAGGTTGACATTTCAATTCAAATTCAATTTTCTTCATCACCAAGGGTCACAAAGGCTTAAACACCAACTAACTATGAACTTTTGAATTCAGTGCCAAACATGAGGTGCTAGAAAGGATGTTAAAACAAATTACTAGGATAATCTTATTATGGATACAGGAGGCCAGAAGACAGGGATGACCACAGATTGATTGCAACAAAAGCTCAGCAAAAAAAGCCCATAGCTAGCAAACACTGATGTTCTTAGAAACAACCTTGGGCAAGCATCATCATTGCCAAAAGAGGGGTCATAATACCTATTTTTCTGACAGTTTATACATATCAACTACGAGTGCATTAACTGTGAGCACTATTTGAATGCAGGTACCTACATAACACCAGGTGTCATTACAGAACTTCCACCATAGTGTAGCCAGTCTTCTTGCCAAAATGAGAAGTTGAGCAGGCCACCCACACTGTTTCACACACTTCTGTGACCTCCCACTAATTTTAGGATAAAGCAGAAATTCCAATATGGCCCATAAAGCCCTTACATAGCCAGTATCTTTCAACAATTCTGTGATTTACAGAAAATGCTCTGGACTTCTGAGAAGGTAAGTTTCAGAAATTTCTTTACAAGGTTTTTATATGATATTCAGGGCTAAGATCAAGTCATCAAAGGACCTCTAGGCAATTTCTACTCTAGAAACAATATTTACCTTGCCAACTGAACGAGAAGGTCAACAAGAGAGTGAATTCCTTCACCCATGAGGGTATTCAACTTAAGCTCTTCATAGACAAGGTGAAGAACAAAAAAAATTGCAGGTATGTGAGTAAAGAGAAGCGTGGAAGAATCCAAACTGAGATTCTGTGAAACATCCTCATCCTTTATCAGTGAGACTTCCGAAGGACTCAAACATAAAGATCTATTCAAAAGATGAGACTCAACATTCTGGTGGTAGTCTGAATTTAGTAAATATTCCCAGTCCTGAGAAAAACAAAGAAGATACAATGTTTTAAATAATGCCTCCTTGTAATGTCATCATTAAAAAAGAAAACCAAACTCACTTAAAACAGATCAAGTTCCATTTTCA
>JAQQAC010002629.1:11516397-11531511 GCA_029783875.1 Phataginus tricuspis
AGCCCAATGATCCACATTCATCCACAAGTTCCACAGCACAGTAACACACAAAATAACAAAAAGCTGAAGTGGACTTATTCATACTGGAGAAATCCTTAGTTTCTATAAGGCTCAATTTTTAATATTTAATAAGGAAGGGAAAAATCTGGAATGAGGTAGCTTTCATGCAACTGTCTAGAAGAAAATTGACCCTATTTTCCCAGTGAGATTCTTCTCAAGGAAATTGCAGAGTATAATTCTTTCATATGCTACAACAGACACAAATTCTCAAAAACAGTATCTCATTCAGGTGGGAAAGGGCATTCGTTTAACAGTCACTGAGCACCCATCTATGGCAGGCACTACTATAAGTCCTAGAGACAATTAGAGTAGTGAACAAAAACAAAATCCCTGCCTACAGAGAACTTATATTCTAATGGGAGGAAGAGAGACAGATCAAGTAAAATATGTAACATATTATATTTAATCAGTGCTAAGAGAAAAATAAAACAGATAAAGGGGATAAAAATTAAGGGGACTGGGGGTTATACACAATTCTACATAGAATGGACAGGGCAGGCCACACTGAAGTGACATCTGAAACAGACCGAAGCTTGTCTTAGCTAAGGTAAGACATTTTCTCCAGAGAGGACAGCAAATGCAAAGACCCTGAGGCAGGAACATGCTTAGTGTGCACAGGGACCAGAATGGAAGCCAGTGTGGTGGGGAACAACGTGAGCAGGGCAGGGATGAGTGAAAGGTAGGAGAGGGCTGGGTCATGTGGTGCCTCGGAGGCCTTTGGCTCTTTCACTCTGAGCAGGAGTCTGGGGAGTGTGCTGAGCTGACTTCATTAGAGGGACTACTTTGGGTGATGGGAGGAGAAGAGATGAAATATAGGCAAGGACATGAAATCCAAGTCAAAAAATAAGAACTTTAAATGACCAATGAGAATTGGAAAAAAAAAACACTTCCATTTACTTCACAAAAATAAGATAGAATTTCTCACTAAGTTGGCAAAGGTTCATCACACCACAAATAATCAAGCAATGAAGTGAAATGGTCGATTTCAAATAATGTTAGTGAGACCATCAATTGGGCAACACTTACTTGGACATTGTTTGACCTAGTAACCCCTTTTAAGGTTCAATTCTTGGGAAATGACTAGAGATATAAAGATTTGTGTGCCAAAGAATGTCTGCAAATTACTCATAATAAAAAAAAAAGGTTCAACAATGTTCAATTATTAGCTATTGATTATGATAAAACCACATGGTAGCCTATTATAAGGATGATGTAATGAGGGTTTTTTCTGAAGAATTTTTAATGATAAGGAAACTTTTCATTGATACCATGTTTATCTAAGAGATATATCAAAAATGGACAGAATGATGATCTCTGAGTATATTTTCTTCTTCATTATGAAAGTATACATGCTTACTGAGGAAAATTTGGAAAAAGGAGGATTTATGAAGAAGAAAAATGACTTGCCTAAATGTACTTGATGGCATTAAGACTAAAATGTAGTTAACTGTTGAATCGCTATGTTGTACAACACCTGAAATCAATTTAATGTTGTATATATCAAAAGTTTTAATAAAAAAATTTTAATGATGCCTCACAAAAACACACACACACATCCCTAAAATGTACAGAAAGGTACAGCTGAGTTACCTGGACAAAGGTAATTGTTCTAGACTGATTGCTTCAGAGTGACCCAGGCAAGGCTGGCCTGGCTGTGATCTCCAGAGCCAAAAAGAAATCCCCAATACTGAAGACACTACTCTGCTGATTTCATAAATAACCTGTTAATGGCCCATACAAAGCTTCTGAGGAGGGGGTGACAGGTATAGCTTTGTATCATTAACAGAGTAGGTACTTAAACTAAAACACTTTGAATCCCCCTCAAATCAAACTTCCCTCCTCCCAGACCAAGCAATGTACGTGTGAAAACAAGAGTCTGGGCTTCAGAAAAGAACATTAAGCCACGTATCTGAAGACACATTCCACGCCCAGTTTTGAGCAAACCTCTACTCTGTGGTCACTTTCCAATTCACTTTCTTCATTAATAAAGCCATGACTATTACTAGTAGTCCTAGCATAACTTGCAGTTCTTTCACGAAGACGAAATGAGAAATAACATTCAAACGTGCATTACATTGTTAATAAACTCAATAATTACAGTTAGTAGTAAAATGTTATTAAATATTCAGTGACATTTAATCTACAATATATAAATTACAACAGCTTTGGTATCATGCCATTCTGCTGAGGGAGAAACGCCTTTTAGTAAATTGATCTGTTACTCTGAATGTTGTACTACCAGTTACGCAAACATTATATCGATAACAACAGAATAACTCAGAAAGAAAAACAATCATATATACTTACATTTCGGGTCCATGCCAAGCGGTCTGTGTCATAACCCATCATGTTCATGAGGCAAATCACAAATACATTCCACTCTGAGTGGTAACTGGGTCCTCCCGGGGCACTGTGCACACGGTACCACTTGACAAGCATCCGAACAGCTATTTCTTTTGGCAGCATAAACTTAATTGCTTGCAAACATCTTTGGACTACTAAAGCAAAGATTAATTTTAGTGTGTTTCCCATGCATGCATTTCTTTTCCCCTTTTAATAGTTTTTTGCCTACTATTGTATAAAAGCCAATTACTCTGAAAAGAGACCTGTCATTGAAAAGCCAATGGGATGCAGACATTACCTCGGCAATCGTTTGAAACCTAAACCAACTACTGAATTCAACAGGCCGCAAGAGGTCTCGGCAGCTTTTTGATCATTTATTTTGGAACAAAAATAAAGTAGCGAAACACTCCAGTTTACCTGAGACAGAAATGATTTACATCCACTGCCCCAGCAATTATTAAGAGCTCCCTATTTCACTCTCAAAAATATCTGAATTTGGACAGTGAGTTAAAGGTCATTCCATCAAAAACACAACTGTTACATGAATAAATATATATGAAATACTGTTTAAATACTTAAGCATATAATATTCATTACATGTAACCTCAAATAGCAATGCTCAATTAACCAGCATTAAAAGACATTCTTAACATTCTTGTTAACCAAAGCTTTTTAACTTTTACTTATCTCTGACAGCATTCAGTTTCTTAATTATTTCACCATGCTATCTTAAACGGATCAGTCAACACCACATAATTTATACCTTTCTCAATGACTTACTGTCATCAAAATAAACATCAGTTATAGTGCTAGGCTGTCATACAGTGACCTCCTCAGGGTGGTGAGGGCTCCTGCTATGAAGAGGCCTGGGTCTGCTTTTGGTAATAAGAGGCCCCAAACTGCAATGTTCTGTGGTCTCATCTCCTTTTTAGAGGATTCTCTACTTCACTCCCCACTGTCAGTGTCACCACACCCACCCTCAGCAGCATACCTCTGCCTCATTAATTTGCTGTGTGCGTGCATGCATACACAGCAAAGGTTGAAATCAAGTGGAATAAATGTTAGAAAATCAAATAATCAAGTTTGTCAAGGTTGACTCCAAAATAGGTGTAAACCAAACACTGCCTGAGGAGCTGAGGAACGCTTTGTAAGTACAGAAACATGTGCATGAAGAATGTGACTTCTATTTGACTGTGAGAGAGCAAGATTTTTATTTATTTTTTTATTTATGTAATCCATTATTTGTTTTTATATACTTTGTTTAGGCTTATACTTCCAGGTGCATGACCTGCAGTTATTGGCTAGATATAGGTTATCTCTATACCAACTCATGATATCATTTACCACACCAATGAAAGATATTTCCTAAAATGAAAGTCACTCTAGCCTACTTACCAAATTCCAGAAATCATACAACCTGCCAATGCTTTACTCTGGCAGTTATATATTTAAGTTAACAGATATCATGATATTTTTATATCAGACAGTATTCTCTTCTTAGCTTACATGTTAACACATCCTTTCATTCTCAGATTTTCTTTACTATTCTACGTGCAGAAATATCCTCCATCTAGTATGTTCCAAATTGCATTTCAACAATTCAACCAGACTCCAATTTTATGAAAATACTTCTGATTGTATTTTTTTTCATGGTTTCACAGCGGCCTTCATTTTTTTTTATATAATTTATTTTGGTATCATTAATCTACAATTACATGTGCAATATTATGGTGATTAAACTACCGCCTTCATGAGGTGCCCCCCACCAACCCCATTACAGTCACTGTCCATCAGCATAGTGAGATGCTATAGAATCACTATTTGTCTTCTCTGAGTTGTACAGCCCTCCCCGGGCTTCTGATTGTATTTTAACTACAGTATTAAGTTTTACTCAATTAAGGCAATTATGCTAATTTCTCAATTTACCTAACAACTGAGAGATTTGTTTTAGGATTAAAAACCATCACATATACCAAAAGCTACTGTAGTTGCTTAGGTTTCCTGTTTCCCAGATTTTTTGCAAGAGGCAATCACACTGACCCTCTGCTGGCATTCTTCAAGACAAGAAACTTCAGAGAAGCAGCATTACCACATCCTTCAAATGTACCCCAGCCTTAGCACACACGGAGAGGACACTGCAAAGTGCTCCCCAGCTCTTCAGAGCTTCTCTGACAAGTAAACGAACCAATCACATGGATCCAAAAACAGAAAACTTTTAAAAACCCCAATTATTATTGTAAATCAGCAATTATTCCAAATCAAAACAAAATCAAACTGAGCATACACAGAAGTGAGGTGTGATCCTCAATCGTACCTAATTCAGAAGTGGCATTTCAGGAACAGTGATCCTAACCATGGAGCCATTACTCAATTCCTGGCGAAAAGAATGAAAACAAACGAGCAAGTAATAGAATTTGTGCATTCCAAGTTTTTGAATGTCTCAAAAATAGCTGATGCTTTACAAGACTGCCTATCAAAGCAAAAGGCAATAAAACATATGAAAAACAAAGAACACTTTTCAAAAACTGTACACTTTAAGTCTCAGAAACTATAAATGTGCTTATTTGAAAAACATTTCCAAAAGTTATTGTTTTAATAATGTGTCTAATTTTTAGACAGTGAGAGACACCATCACCAAAAAGACTAACTTTTAATGAAAAGATAAAAATTATGTCAATGTAACATTCAACTGTTAAGAATTACTTGGAAGTAAAACTATGCAAAAAAATATACACAAAACATTTTTTAAATCATGAGAATTGTTTGTTTTCATTTTTCAGACAAAATTTTGTATTTCTGACAACTCTGAAAGGACAGCCATATTTCTTAGAAAGCTCCCTAATCTTTTAAAAATAAATACACTTACCAGAGTTACTCTGTGACAGATAGGGTCTCTTATAGAATGGATGTAAGTTCCAAGTTGTTGGAAAGTACAGTCTTCAGTATAGAGAGAATCATGAATTTTTGAAGAATCCCTTAGTTCTGGAACTGGGGACAACAGAACAACCTATAAAAAATCATTAATACATATGAAGTATTTTTTGAGAAAAGGTCCAGAAACTATTTCTTTTTTGCATATGTTAAACAATTGCACATAATTATTTAATATCCTTCTGCTCTAGGTACAATGATGTACCTTGTAGTACACCAAGGTCCTCACCAAAAGCAGCTAGGGAAAGTAAATAAAATAGCAAAGGATGTGTCCAACGGCACTGGAGAGTTGTGGTGAAAACCTAGACTTGAGGGACCAAGACCCAGGAGAGAAGGAAGGGAACCACAGGGGGCAGGTTCTCTCCCCCCCGCTCTGCGCAGCTGCAGTGTTTGGTGGGGTGGGGCTGGGGGGTGGCGTGGGGCCGGGAAAGCCTGAGAGTGTGCAAGCAGGGCATGGCTGAGAGGAAGAATGGGCAGCACCACTTTCGGCGACCTCACAGGGCTAGTGACAGAAACCGCAGTGTGAGGCAGCTGAGGGAGACGTGACTTGAGAATCTATGACTCTGGAGAGAAAGGACAGCAATGAGAAAACGAAGAAATGAGAAGGGTACTTTGTGGCATTTCCCCTATAGGAAAATGCTTGTCCTGAAAATATAAGAACATGTATTTGCTCAATTGTAGAAATAGGAAAATTTTTAATGATTTTCGTTACTAATTAATGCAGATGCTTCCAATTTTAGACCCACTCATGCCCACCAACCCTTTCTGTATGCCTGTAATTCAATTTAAAGGACATCTCTAAGGGAGTATCTTTCAACACTGGCAGCCAATCAAGCATAAGACACATTTATTATATTCGACCATCTGCTCTAACAGCTGCCAAAAGAAACTGACCTCCACTGGTCCTGGATCTATGTCTTGTTGCACAGTCTACCACAGCAGCGGGAGAGCCATCAGGCAGTGTGCTAGATTATGGTCTCCTTGTAATATCAGGGCTCCCATAAAGACGTAACCATTCCTAGGTTAATGGAATTCTAATAACATTGGCAACCATTTTACATTATAAAAGAAATTTTTCCAAGTCACAAAACTTCTGACACTCCTCCAGCTCCCGTTTCCGAAGTTCTGCAAATGTCTTGGCTTAAAAGGGAAAGAGCTCAACACTCACTGTATTTAAAAAATAAAACAGGGCTTAGACATTATCCAAAATTACTGCCACCAACAACCTTCACTTTGAAATTCCCCTAAACATTTGCACTCAGATGTCTCTGAAATACAGACCTCTTTTCTTCAGGCTTCCTAATTTGGGAAGCACGGGTATCCTCCCAGGTTGCTCAGAGAACTCTCCAACACCTCTCCCCAGCACAGCACAAAACCAATCAGCTGACAAACTGTCATTTCCACCCCTTCAGGTTTCTCAAGTCACTTCCCTCCTTTCCCATATACTGCTGTAGCTCAGATCCTCTGTGCACCTCTTAAATTAACACAGACGGACAACACTTGGCATCTACTGGTCTCTCCCTCTCTCTTCACTCCCAAGATAAATCTACCTAAAACACGGATCCTAACACTCACAACTCGGGCCTCAAAAACCCGTAGTACTCTGGTGATTGCATTCAGAATAAAAACCACCTTTTCATTCTTTCTTCCTTTAAGAACATGTTGCTAAGAATATAAATTCCAGCTCTTTTACCTTATTAGCTATGTATCTTGAGACAAGTAACCTCCTTTCTTGTACTTTCATGAACCCATTTGTAAAACCAGGATCATTATATTCCCAAAAAGCTGTTCAAAGGGATTAAATAAGTCAATACACATAAAACACTTAGAACAGTGCCTCCCACACAGAAAACACTCAGAAACAGGTTGTTATTATATCCCCCCCTGGTCTGCCTCACCCAACAGACAAGTTGTAATTTTATAAGCATTCATTCATTCCAGACTCGCTTAGTCTTAACTTGTATGCTGGGAGATGGAGATATCAACACACATAAAAACATGCTGCACTCTCCTGCCACCACGCTCAAACCCATGTGGCCGCTCTGTGCCCCAAACGCCCCTTTCCATCTACAGGCATCCCACATATCCTCAAGGCCCAAACCAAGTCGGACATGCCTCTCAGAGATGAGCCTCTGGCTCTCCACATCAGCCCATCAGGAGGCAGCCTCCCACCAGTGAATCTCCTAATGCACTTTTGGTCCTCATTCATAAGTCTTAGCCCCCCTTATATTATAATCTCTTATGCAGACAGTACATCTGTTCACTGTTCCACCCAAGAAAACTGTGAGATCCCTAGATGGAAAAGAAGGCATCACTTCCGAGTCTGAGGTACCTTCAAAAGTACATTACACAAGGGAGATCAGTGTATGTTTAATGAATCATGTGTGGTTGAAAACATTCATATTCTGAAAGCATTAGCTAAACTTCCAATTCTGTCATTTTTAAAACAGAAAAAAGGTTAACCATAGAAACAACATTTGACCAAACTGCTTGAAAACGCTGTTCATTTTTGGCCTCACCTCTCCATCACTCACCTCATCTAGGGATCCCAGTAGTTTGCTAAGAGGCTTAGGAGTACTAACACTGTCAAGCGGAGTGCTGGGCCGAGGCATGGTGTTGGACATTGTCAGGGAGGGAGCTGGCAATCCAGGAATAAAAACTTTTCCCACCTTTAAGCAATAAAAAGACATGGCAAAAAAATATTGGCTTTAATGTACCCTACCCTTATATAAAATGTTACAGCATATAAGCATGTATTTCTTTTCATATTTCAAATCTCACCCTTACCAAACACAACTGAAAAATAAAAAGAGAATTAAAATTTTAGTAATGTAGTAAATTCTACCATCCAACTACAAACATCTCTAGGTGCAACTTCTCTTGGTTTGATTCCTCATTACTTAGGACGTCTTTTCTTTCTTCTGCAGAAAAGTGGGGGAATATTAATATAGCCAAGACATACAAAATTCCATATATTATTCATTTTCCCACGTCATTGGTGGTAAAGACAGCAAGGACACTAAGCGTTCAGAGACCTAAAGCAGGATTCTTGTTAACTAAATCTCCAGGTAGAGAGAAAGGACACCAATTAACTCTCAGAGGCTAAAAAAAAAAAATGAGGCTGAGTGATGCTTGAAAAACTGAATCCAACCTAATTCAAACTGTGCTGTCTGCTCAGGATCAGTCTTCTACCATAAACTCTCAAAATACTTCTTCCTCAAAAAAAACTTTACGTAAGCAAATTCTTCATTGACCTTAAAAGGATGAGTTGAAAAGCTATGCTAACTACCCTTATTTGAGCTATCCATAGGGTCTTCAAGAAAAACACATTGTAAGGTAAACTCCATACAGGCTGAAAACTCTTGAAAAGACTTAAAGGAAATGGAACTAAAGTGAAATTTTAACAATACATAGATTTATATCAATATACCACCCACAGCTAATAAAATTACAGAAGTTATCAAAATAAAATCCTTAGGATTAAAAGACAAAATAAGAATAAGAATTAATATATGTAGTTTCTAAAAAGCTATCTAAGACCTAAATTTAAGGAGAATATGGAATAAACACATTAAGTGATTACTACAACAAAAAAATCTGCACAAAATGTACAGTGCAACAGAAGACTCTGGAAGGTGAGAGATTATGTCGTTTCTAAAAAGCTATCTGAGACCTCAAGTTAATGAGAATATGGAATAAACACAGTAAGTGAATACTACAACAAAAAAATCTGCACAAAATGTAGAGTGCAACAGAAGACTCTGGAAAGTGAGAAAAAGAAGACTGGAACCTGGAATAACCTATGATGAATTCCCTTGCTTTCTGTTTTTGTTTAACTCTTTACATAACCAGGCTTTGGACTCTTGAGGGTCCTACAGTCCAGAAATGCCCACAGGTACAGACCAAAAGAGGCTCCAAGAAAACCCTGCTCTTTCGAGCCAAAGTGTCAGGAAAAGGGACCAAACAGGACAGAAACATATTCACCATACCTGCTCCACTCCAAGCAAACACTACAACAAAAGCCATGGCCCTCAGTCCCTTCCTCATCAGGAGCCCACCGGTTGAGTCCTGTCTATCATTCCACCTGCAAGGACTAGGTGGCGCTCCTCACCCGCATGGAGACTGGGGGCCAGGCCTACCTTCATCTCTGCCCTGCAGTAGGTGGCATCACCTCTCAGGCACTGCAGCTGCAAAGACTTGTGGACAGAGCCCTGTTTTCACTACCATGAGGCGGCCCCTCTCCAGCTCCCCATGATGCGCAGCAGCTGTGACAGAGGAGGAACACAGGCTTTCATCCTTGCTCTGTACTAATAAAACAACACAACTCGCCCCTCCTCCACAGGAACTGGGGGTGGAGTGCTGTACTGCCTCCCTACCCGGCAGTAACAAGGCAGTAACTTCTCTCTGTCTAACCAGGGAGTGAGAGGGAGGAAAAACAAAAGGATTTTCTAAATATGTGTATGCAATCCTGAGTGAACCATGTGTGAAACTGACCAATAAACACACAGCAAAAAATCTGAGAAGTTAACACTAGTCTGTAATACCATTCAGTTCTTGGACTGGCCTTGGGGAGCACAGAAGTCAAGGCATATCCAGCTTCATTACAGGAGCAGACAAAACATAGGCCCAAGAAATACTGCTCTCCCTGGCCAAGAATCAGGGAAGCAGAGCCTAACAAGATAGAAAACTTTCAGAAAATAATCAACCTACTCCACACATGGTGGAAAAACCACGCCCCACCTCTCAGCCTTGTCAGCAAAGGCCAAGGGGGGCACCTAGACTTCCATGCTCACCTGGCTGCAACAAGGCACCAGTTTGGAAAAGCAAAAAAAGAAAAGAAAAGACTAGTAGTAGTATGGATGGCAAGAATGTAAAGAAGCATTCAGAGCTCTCATAACCGCTGGAGGCCAGCTATAGGGGAGATGTTATAAGCTGCTATAACCCACACTTTGGAAAACTATTTGGCACCACATGGCCAAGTTGAATATGCACATACTCTGAAGGCTTGGAGACATGTATAAGAACTTTCTTAATGTATTATTAGAGGAAACTGCAGAAACAACACAAACTACCCTAGTGACTGGCAAAGTAGCAGAAGGTTTTGGCAGGATTATACAACGGAATACTATATAACAGTGAGTAAACGAGCTACACAGGTAATCTAAAATACTGTAACACTGAGCAGAATAACCAAGTCAAAGAAGAGTATATGATATGGTTACTTATATATAAAACTAAAAAACGAGAAAAACTACACAATGTACTCCTTAGTGGTACATACACAAATGCAAAAATCTAGTAATAAAAACAAGGAATGGTTTATTGCAAAAGTTAGGGTAGTGTCTCTATGGGGGGAGGTAGGGCAATGAGTAAACACCCAGGAGATTATAAAGATACTGGCAACATTCTATTTCTTAACCGGGGTAGTAGTTATATAAATGCTCACTTCATTATTCTTCAAATTGTATACATGTATTTAAATTTCACAACTTATACATTATTTCACATATAAATTTTACAACTGTTAAAAAAACAAAAAGATACAGCCAACATACCTTTAATATAATGAAACTACAAAGCCTTTGAGGTTTTTCTACACATAGTCACACACGTATCAATTCTAAAACTACATTTTATAAAACTTCATTTTAACTTTTTTTTTAATAATCTACCTGTATTCATTAAAGTTTCCCCATCTGTGCCAGGTTCTTAGTGCTAATCCATCTAATGGCAGTGAGACCTCCTATTAGGAGGAAACCTAAACTGCAGACTTCATTTTCAACGTTTAGAAAAATCTTCTCCCAAATCCTGCACACAGGAGGCAACAAACATTAAATATCAAACTAAAGTAACATTAAAAAAAAGTAATTAAGAAGGTAGTCCTACAAAAGGATAAAATGCTACTTATTACTTACCCGAACCACTCCTGTGTAGAGCACCAGGTTTCCACCGCCTTCCAGAACCAGCATGGTGTCTATCTTCGGAAAAAAGACAAAAATTTTATTTTCTAATCTGTGCAAATCATGAAACACAATGATTTTCATCTTCTCAAGAAATGTGCCTATATTTACCTCCACTGGTGCTGCATCCTTTGCTGGTATGTTGGTAATGGAGCCAAAGATGAGCTGGTTTTTATCATTACTCTCTTGAAACTTTACACAGCTAAATATTAAAATTTAAAAAAAGAAACACACTATTGATACATGCAGCAACTTGTACTGATCTTAAGGGTATTATGCTGACTGGAAAAAGCCAATCTCAAATGCAACATACTATATGATTCCAATTATGTAACATTTTCAAATGACAAAATTATAGAGATGGAGAACAGATCAGGGGTTGCCAGGGGTTAAGGATGGCGGCAGGTGGGTATGGTGTATATGACTACAAAAGAGTAGCATAAGGGAGATCTTTGAGGTAATAAAGAAGTTCTGTATCTAGATTGTGGTTATTTGCACAAATCTACACATGTGAGAAAACTCGAGATCATACATGCACACACAAATGAGTACATGTAAAAACTGATGAAATATGAATTTGTATTGATGTCAATTTCCTTATTTTGATAAAGTACCACATAGTTAGGTAAGATGTTACCTCTGGGGGAAAAAGAATGCAGGGTACACAGAACCCCTCTACTATTTTGCAACTTCTATAATTCATAACTATTTCAAAATAAAAAGGTAAATAAATGCACAAAAGATTTGAACAAAATAAAAAGGTAAATAAATGCGCAAAATATTTCACCTAAAGATAAATGAGTGATTAATAAGCACGTAAGATGCTCAACATCGTAAGTCATTAGATAAAATTAAAACCATACTCATTAGAATGGTTACAAAGAGACTGAAAAATACCCACTGTTGTCAAAGATAAAGAAAGTGGAACCCTTAAGCATTACTGGTCTGGGGTATGATATGGTACAGCCTATCTGTGAAACAGCCTGGCAATTTCCTGAGAAGTTAAACATTAATTTACCATATGACCCAAAAATTCCAACCCTAGCCACCTGCCCAAGAAAAAAGACATCATGCATGTCTCTTAACAATGGTCAAAAAGTGGAAACAGGGCAAAAGTCCATCAAGTGATGAATGGATAAACAAAATGTGGTGCATCTTGAATGGACTACTACTTAGCAAGAGGAATAAAGTGCTCATACACACGACCACATGATGGGTCCTAAAAGACATGCTAACTGAAAGAAGCTAGACTTTAAAAAAGCTCCATTTGCATGATTCTAAAAATGTCCAGAACCAGAAAAGGTAAAACTACAAAGCCAGAAAGACCTATGCAGTGGTTACCTGAGGATGGAATGGGAACAGAAGTGAACTGCAAATCAAGCACACGGGATCTTTTTAAGGTTCAAAATTTATAAATATTTTAGAACTGGACTGTGGTGATAGTTGCATAACTTTGTAAACTTACTAAAAATAATTTAAATGTACCCTTAAAATGTCAATTTTATGACACTTAAATTATTTCAATAAAGCTACTTAAGCCAAAAGAAAAAAGAAAAGGAAAAAGAAAAAGCAGCCCTAAGTTTGTTTACAAAGAATCAACGGGAATATATGGCCTTACCGTAACTGCAGCTGGGACTCTACTAAAAAGCACAGGAACTTTTGCCCACACAAGTCAGATGTAATAAACACTTTGGAGGCCTGTGAGTTTTTTTCTCTGCAAGAGATACCTTAATAAAGTAACCGTCAGCATTTGTTCAAAAATCTACCACGGTAACTATTACACCATGTCTTTGAAAATACTCTACAAGAAATCTAAAAACTACTTGGACCACACAGTAACTCTGAAGACCCAAAAACACTTAAGATTTGAACTTCATGACGTCCAAGATTCCTTTCAGCTCTCTGAATCTGAATCCTTTCCACAGCTTTTAGAGGAGAAAAAAATTACAAAGAATTTAATCATTATCAGTGGAATTTTTAATTCCATACTATGCAAGTTACCTACTGCTGAAGTAATGCAAACCTGAATTCCTATCCCTTAAAAGGTCTAAGGGGTCAGACTTTTTATAACATGACCTCTCCCATCTATCCTCTCTCTTATTAGGTTCTATTCATCCCTTTTTTAAACTATACCTCTAATTCCCAAAGGCTTCAGAGTGGTGCATTAGATCATAATTCTGTAAAATAAAAACCTGCAAAATACTCAACCCACAATAAGGTAGTTAAAGATAACTGGTATTTAAATGTAGGAAATTTTTATTTTATATATGAAGAACAAAAACAGAAAAGATAATTCAACACTATTGGCATCCTTACTTTCCTCCACCTACCTACCCCCCTATACCCCTAAGAATGTGCATTTGCCTTCTGTTTCACAAAGAAAATGAGGCTGTAAGGCTTGAGCCCAACCTCCTGCCCTACATACCTGACAACCACCACCTTCATCCTCCCAAGGCTAATCTCTCCACTTGTGCACCTTTCTGGTTTCTTGTTCCATTATCATTTCCTCTCCCCTGTTTTTTCAATACCTTCCCTGCTTTGGGTAAAATCCCTATAGCCTATTCTCTCATATTAAGAAAAGTCTTGAAAATGACGGTGGACTGAGCATTAGATGATATAAAGGACTTGCTGTTAACTGGCTGGGGGTGTAAAATGGTACTGTGGTTAAGTAAGAAAATGTCCTTACATCTTAGAGATACATACTGAGGTATTTAATCATGAAGACCAAATATCTTCAATACGGTTCAGCAAAAACAAAACTCTCCCGTGACCCTGAGACCCACTAGTTTTGCATCCTCATCCCCACTTCAAAGGCAAACTCCCTCACACAGTCTTTTTGCCTATGTTCACGCCCTCAGCCCTCATTTACTTCTTCCATCCCTCCCCACTCCACAGCCCTCAGCCCCTGTGCTCTGGCCAAGGCCACAAGTGAAGCCACTGCCTCCAGGTACCTACTCTCTGGGCTGGGCTCCTAGCGCCACGTGGCACCAGCACCTGGCAGCACCGGCACCTTGTACCGGAAAGGCGCCCTGTGCTGCAGCACACTTCCCACTGCTTCTCCCACCTGACTTCCTTTGCTTTGTCACTGTAGCAGCCGCCTCCTCTCTCTCTCTCTCTCTCTCTCTCTCTCTCTCTTTCTCTAGAGCCCCAAAATCTTAAGTCTCTAAGACCTCACACCCAAACCCTCTGCTGGGTTTTAATTATTTAGAAGTCACAGACCCCCTCTGAGAATCTAATGAATGTGAAAACCCTCTCCTTAGGACAAGCCTACACCTACACAAACACACAATTACTGTACACAATTCCCAAGGGTCACCAGAGCCCTGCAACTGCAGGCTCGCCCACAGGCCCTCCAGGAACCCAACCTCTACCCATTCTTTAAATCCCAGTCCACCGCTCTGGCCTCACTCACCACGTATAAGCTAACAACTCCTACACTTACTGCTCTCTTTCCCCCAGTTTATGACCCACATATACAGCACCTTCCTACAGCTCTTATCACAGAAAACTGCCCTAAAGGGGAAGCCCTCGGCCTTCCTCCTGGCACAGGCAAAGGGAGAACACTGATCCCCTGAGGAGGCAACCCCCTCACCCGTCTATAAACTCGTCCTGACCTCCTGCCTGCTGTGCCCTTCTCTACTTTCCCACCCAGCAAACACCTATTCACATTTCCAACACCTCACCAGCAGAACAGGCAATGCCTCCTGGTGTCACCATCGTACAGCTTTTTTAGGACAGGGACAGTGACCTGTTTACCATTAACTCAGAGCCATTAGCACACACGGAAACTGGCTGACGGATGAATGAATTACTAAAGAGA
>JAQQAC010002629.1:11532011-11676659 GCA_029783875.1 Phataginus tricuspis
TAATCTATTGGGTGGTATCTCTAGGTTAATAAAGTATTGGTAGGCATTCTATTGCCTTAGAAATGAAGTTCAAATTCTTTATACAGAAAGGTAAAGTTGGCTGAAACTTGAGGTCTGCACTGAAATTGTTCACTGAGATTCCCTGAACACACCTTGCACTTTTTTTTTTACACTTTATTTTATTTTAGTATCATTAACCTACAATTACATGAGCGATATTGTGATGATTAAACTACCCCCTTCATCAGGTCCCCCCCACCAACCGTATTACAGCCACTGTCCATCAGCGTAGTGAGATGAGAATCACTACTTGTCTTCTCTGAGCTGTACAGTCCCCCCCGTGCCCCGCCACCCTATGTCTGCCAATCGTAATGCCCCTTTTACCCTCTTATCCCTCCCTTCCCGCCCTTCTTCCACAGTCCCTTTCCCTTTGGTAGCTATTAGTCCGTTCTTGGGTTCTGTGAGTCTGCTGCTGTTTTGTTCCTTCAGTTTTTTTTTTGTTGTTGTTGTTCTTTGTTCTTATACTCCACATATGAGTGAGATCATTTGGTACTTGTCTTTTTCGGCCTGGCTTATTTCACTGAGCATAATACCCTCCAGATCCATCCATGTTGTTGCAAATGGTAGGATTTGTTTTCTTCTTATGGCTGAATAATATTCCATTGTGTATATGTACCACATCTTCTTAATCCATTCATCTACTGATGGACACCTAGGTTGCTTCCATTTCTTGGCTATTGTAAATAGTGCTGCAATAAACATAGGGGTGCATCTGTCTTTTTTAAACTGGGCTGCTGCATTCTTGGGGTAAATTCCTAGTAGTGGGATTCCTGGGTCATATGGTATTTCTATTTTGAGTTTTTTGAGGAACCTCCATACTGCTTTCCACAATGTTTGAACTAATTTGCATTCCCACCAGCAATGTAGGAGGGTTCCCCTCTCTCCACATCCTCGCCAACATTTGGTGTTGTTTGTGTTTTGGATGTTGGCCATCCTCACTGGTGCGAGGTGATATCTCATTGTGGTTTTAATCTGCATTTCTCTGATGATTAGCGATGTGGAGCATTTTTTCATATCCCTGTTGGCCATCTGAATTTCTTCTTTAGAGAAGTGTCTATTCATGTCCTCTGCCCATTTCTTAATTGGGTTGTTTGCTTTTTGTTTGTTTAGGTGCGTGAGTTCTTTGTATATTTTGGATGTCAACCCCTTATCAGATGCATCATTTATGAATATATTTTCACATATTGTAGGATGTCTTTTTGTTCTACTGCTGGTGTCCTTTGCTGTACAGAAGCTTTTCAACTTGATATAGTGCCATTTGTTCATTTTTGCTTTTGTTTCCCTTGCCCAGAGAGACATGTTCATGAAGAAGTTGCTCATGTTTATGTCCAAGAGATTTTTCCCTATGTTTTTTTCTAAGAGTTTTATGGTTTCATGATTTACATTCAGGTCTTTGATCCACCTTGAGTTTACCTTTGGGTATGGGGTTAGACAGTAGTCCAGTTTCATTCTCTTACATGTAGCTGTCCAGTTTTTCCAACACCAGCTGCTGAAGAGGCTGTCATCTCCCCATTGTATATCCAGGGCTCCTTCATCAAATATTAATTGACTGTAGGTGTTTGGGTTAATGTTTGGATTTTCTATTCTCTTCCACTGCTCCGTGGGCCTGTTTTTGTGCCAGTACCAAATTGTCTTGATTACTGTGGCTTTGTAGTAGAGCTTGAAGTCAGGGAGCATAATTCCCCCTGTTTGATTCCTCCTTCTAAGGATTGTTTTGGCTATTCGGGGTCTTTTCTGGTTCCATATGAATTTTAGAATTATTTGTTCCAGTTCATTGAAAAAAGCTGTTAGTAGTTTGATGGGGATTGCATTGAATCTGTAGATTGCTTTAGGTAGTATAGCCATTTTGACAATATTTATTCTTCCTAGCCAAGAGCATGGAATGCCTTTCCATTTGTTAGTGTCTTCTTTAATTTCTCCTAGGAGTGTCTTGTAGTTTTCAGAGTACAGGTCTTTCACTTCCTTCATTAGGTTTATTCCTAGGTATTTTTTTCTTTTTGATGCAATTGAGAATGGAATTGTTTTTCTGATTTCTCTTTCTGGTAGTTCATTGTTAGTGTATAGGAAAGCAACAGATTTCTGTGTGTTAATTTTGTATCCTCCAACTTTGTTGAATTCAGATATTAGTTCTAGTAGTTTTGGAGTGGAGTCTTTAGGGTTTTTTATGTACAGTATAATGTCATCTGCAAATAGTGACAATTTGACTTCTTCTTTACCAATCTGGATGCCTTGTATGTCTTTGTTTTGTCTGATTGCCATGGCAAGGACCTCCAGAACTATGTTGAATAACAGTGGAGAGAGTGGGCAGCCCTGTCTTGTTCCCAATCTTAGATGAAAAGCTTTCAGTTTCTCGCTATTAAGTATGATGTTAGCTGTGGGTTTGTCATATACAGCCTTTATGGTGTTGAGGTACTTGCCGTCTATACCCATTTTGTTGAGAGTTTTAATCATGAATGGGTGCTGATTTTTATCAAATGCTTTTTCAGCGTCTATGGAGATGATCATGTGGTTTTTGTTCTTCTTTTTATTGATGTGGTGGATGATGTTGATGGATTTTCGAATGTTGTACCATCCTTGCATCCCTGGGATGAATCCCACTTGATCATGGTGTATGATCCTCTTGATGTATTTTTGAATTCGGTTTGCTAATATTTTGTTCAGTGTTTTTGCATCTATGTTCAGCAGGGATATAGGTCTGTAATTTTCTTTTTTTGGTGAGGTCTCCATCTGGTTTTGGTATTAGAGTGATGGTGTCTTCATAGAATGAGTTTGGAAGTATTCCCTCCTCTTCTATTTTTTGGAAAATTTATAGGAGAATGGGTGTTATTTCTTCTCTATATGTCTGGTGGAATTCAGAGGTGAATCCATCTGGTCCGGGGGTTTTGTTCTTCGGTAGTTTTTTGATTACCACTTCAATTTCGTTGCTGGTGATTGGTCTGTTTAGCTTTTCTTTCCTGCTTGGTCAGTCTTGGAAGGTTGTATTTTTCTAAGAAGTTGTCCATTTCTTCTAGGTTTTCCAGCTTGTTAGCATAAAGATTCCCACGATATTTTCTTATAATTCTTTGTATTTCTGTGGGGTCCGTCATTATTTTTCCTTTCTCATTTCTGATTCTGTTTATGTGTGTAGATTCTCTTTTTCTCTTAATGAGTCTGGCTAGGGGTTTATCTATTTTTTTATTTTTTTCAAAGAACCAGCTCTTGGTTTCATTGATTTTCTCTATTGTTTTATTCTTCTCAATTTTATTTATTTCTTCTCTGATCTTTATTATGTCTCTCCTTCTGGTGACTTTGGGCCTCATTTGTTCTTCTTTTTCCCATTTCAGTAATTGTGTCTTTAGAGTGTTCATTTGGGAATGTTCTTCTTTCTTTAAATAGGCCTGGATTGCAATATACTTTCCTCTTAGAACTGCCTTTGCTGCATCCCACAGAAGTTGTGGCTTTGTGTTGTTGTTGTCATTAGTCTCCATATATTCTTTGATTTCTGTTTTGATTTGGTCATTAACCCATTCATTCATTAGGAGAATGTTGTTAAGTCTCCATGTATTTGTGAGCCTTTTTGATTTCTTTCTAAAATTTATTTCTAGTTTTATACCTTTGTGATCTGAGAACTTGGTTGGTAGGATTTCAATATTTTTCAATTTACTGAGGTTCTTTTTGTGGCCTAGTATGTGGTCTATTCTGGAAAATGTTCCATGTGCACTTGTGAAGAATGTGTATCCTGCTGCTTTTGGGTGCAGAGTTCTGTAGATAAATCTGTTAGATCCATCTGTTCTAGTGTGTTGTTCAGTGCCTCTGTGTCTTTACTTATCCTCTGCCTGGTTGATCTATCCTTTGAAGTGAGTGGTGTGTTAAAGTCTGCCAAAATAATTGCATTGCTGTCCGTTTCCTTCCTCAATTCTGTTAGTATTTGTTTCACATATGCTGATGCTCCTGTGTTGGGTACATACATATTTGTAATGGTTATATCTTCTTGTTGGACAGACCCCTTTATCATTATGTAATGTCCTTCTTTATCTCATGCTACTTTCTTCGTTTTGAAGTCTATCTTATCTGATACAAGTACTGTAACACCTGCTTTTTTCTCTTTGTTGTTTACATGAAATACCTTTTTGCATCCCTTCACTTTTAGTCTGTGTATATCTTTGGGTTTGAGGTGAGTCTCTTGTAAGCAGCATATAGATGGGTCTTGCTTTTTTATCCACTCTGTTACTTTGTGTCTTTTGACTGGTGCATTCAGTCCATTTACATTTAGGGTGATTATTGATAGATATGTACTTATTGCCATTGCTGGCTTTAGATTCGTGGTTACCAAAGGTTCAACGGTTACTTCTTTACTATCTAAGAATCTAACTTAACTTTCTTGTTAAGTTATTGTGAACGCCATCTGATGTTTCTTTATCTCTCCCTTCCTATTCTTCCTCCTCTTTTCTTTATATATTAGATGTTTTATTCTTTGCCTTTAGTTAGTATTTGGATGTTCTGCTTTCTTTGCTATGCTTTTATTTTCTCTGGTGACATGTTTTTGGCCTTAGGTGTGCTTCCCTCCAGAGCAGTCTGTTTAAGATATCCTGTAGTGGTGGTTTATGAGAAGCAAACTCTCTCAACTTTCGTTTGTCTGGAAATTGTTTAATCCCTCTGTCATATTTAAATGATAATCGTGCTGGATACAGTATTCTTGGTTCGAGGCCCTTCTGTTTCATTACATTAAATATGTCATGCTATTCTCTTCTGACCTGTAAGGTTTCTGTTGAGAAGTCTGATGACAGTCTGATGGGTTTTCCTTTGTAGGTGATCTTTTTTCTCTCTCTAGCTGCCTTTAATACTCTGTCCTTGTCTTTGATCTTTGCCATCTTAATTATTATGTGTCTTGGTGTTGTCTTTTTTGGGTCCCTTGTATTGGGAGATCTGTGGGCTTCCGTGGACTGCGAGACTATTTCCTTCCCCAGTGTGGGAAAGTTTCCAGCAATTATTTCTTCAAAGACACTTTCCCTTTTTCTCTCTCTTCTTCCTCTGGTACTCCTATAATGTGAATATTGCTCCGTTTGTATTGGTCACACAGTTCTCTTAATATTCTTTCATTCTTAGAGATCCTTTTATCTCTCTCTGCCTGAGCTTCTTTGTATTCCTGTTCTCTGTTTTGTATTTCATTGACAGTGTCTTGTACCTCATCCAGTCTTCTGTTAAGTCCATCGATGGCTTGTCTCATTTTTGCATAGTCTTTCCTCATTTCCTCCCTCAGCTCTTGCACATTTTTCTGTAGATCCGTCAGCATGGCTATGACTTATTCTGAATTCTTTTTCAGGAAGACTGTGCGTGTCCATTCCTTCAGGTTCTCTCTCGGGGGTTGTCTGTGTCTGAAGCTTTGTCTGTACCATATTCCTCTGTCTTCTCATGGCTATAGAATTGGTTGTTGGTAGTTGCCACATATGTCAGCTGGGCTCTTTATGAAGGGAAGAAAGAAGAGAAAAGAAAAATAATTTTTTTAAAAACATAAAAAAAAGAGAGAGAGAGAGAAAGAAAGAAAAGAAAGGAACGAAAAAGAAAAAGGAAAAGCAGCAACACCTAAAAAAAAAAAGAAAAAAAAACCGCCCACTGGGGATGGTTTCTGTGTGAATGCTGTAGGTGGCGCTGTTTCTCCACTATTCCAGAGCCGTGCCCGTGCCACTCCACAAGGCCCTTTAAAGCTGTGGCCGGGTGAGAATGAATGGAAGGCTGTTGAGCTCTGTGGGAGTCGTAAATATGGCTACCCTTTCCCAGTCACCCGCTAAGGGGTCCGAAGCTCCCCAGGACTCTCAACCTGCTGGGCTGGGTGTCCCGTGGCAATGCGGTCCTCTGCTGGACTCCTGTCTCTTTAAGACCACTGAAAAAAAAGCGCACGCTTTTCTCCTTTTTTTTTCCTTCTCTTTTCTCCTTCCCTGAGCCAGCCGCGAGCAAGCAGGCGCTTCCCGCTGAGACCCTGCGCCCTCTGTCTCTCCAATCTCCGCTACACCGCGCTCTGTGTGTCTGTGCTCCTGGGGCAGATGCTGGGGCTGGTTATCTCCCGGGCCTGGACTTCCACTCCCTCCCGGCTCTGAATCCTCTCCTCCCGCCGGTGCGCTGGGTTGGGGGAGTGCTTGGGTCCTGCCGGGTCGCGGTTCCATTTCTTACCCGCCTCGCCAGCTGCCGAGTCCTCTCAGGTGTGGCTGCACGATGTGCGCTTTCTTGTGTGTTCTGGTCTCTCTTTTAGGAATAGTTGTATTTGCTGTGTTTTTGTGGATAAATATAATGTTGGGAGGAAAATTCTACCGCTCCGTTCATGCTGCCATCTTCCCGTACAATGGAATATTATTCAGCAATCAAAGGTAATGAAGGACTGATAGATTCTACAACATGGATGAACCTTGAAAACATTAATGCCTAATGATAGAAGCCAGTCACAAAAGGCCACATGTTGTATGATTCCATTTATAGGAAATGCCTGGAATAAGCAAATCCATAGAAGCAGAAAGTGAATTTGTGGTTGCCAGGGCTGATGGTTGGGTAGAGGGTGGGAGTGGGGGAATAGAAAATGACTGCTAATGGGCGTGGGGGTTTGGGAAGGATAAAAATGCTCTAAAACTAGATCATGGTGCTGGTTGCACAAGTCTGTGACTAGACTAAAGAAAACTGAATATGTTTAAATGGTAGAATTTTATGCGACATGAAATATATCTGAATGAAGCTGGGGATTTTTTAAGTGCTTAGATAAGACATCAAAAGCCCAGTCCAAAAAATAAAAAAAACAGTGAATTGGATTTACTCAAAATTAACATTTTCTCTGCTAAAAACACTTTAAAAAAGACAAGCCACAGACTGGGAGAAAATACTGCAAATCACATGACTGACAAATGGCTTTTAACCAGAATATGTAAAGAATCCTCAAAACTCAGAAAAAGGAAACAAACACCTCATTCCTTCATAAAACTCTTGTACTTAAATGAGACCTTTCTCATGGTCATGGTTATAAATCAATTATTGACTTACAAACTGGTAAAAGGAGGGACGGTTCTTATTAAAGCTGTACAAACAAAAATTTGACCAGTATAAAAGGAGAGATCTGGGTAAAAACACTTTCTATAACATTTAACCAGTGTTAACACTGTTCTGAGCGATATTTGTAAACAAGACTAGTCAATATATGTCATTAATCAAAACAGAATCATCATTACGTGTTTTTATTTATAATGTATATTATAATCTTTTATGGGTTTGCTTATTCTGAATTCTAAGGGGTAAGTCAGATACTGTTTAGGATGTCTCACTGAGTTTGAACAAGTATAGCAGTAAAATTGATAGAGATAAAGGTAAAAAAAAGCTTTTTAATATGCTCATTAAAGAGGAATATTGTCCATAATTAAATCAAAAGTAGGTTTTGTGGCTCCTGGGTTAGGCAGTGTACTTTCACGCAGTTATCTGCTTCTGACTAAGCACTCCATAAGTCTGACATCAGTCCTTCAGTACTGGTTGACCACAGACCACAGTCTGTGTTCGCAATGTCACTCTATTGTGGAAAGCCGGTATCTATGGTACAGTCCTCAACTGCGGCTCTTCTGATGTTTTCTTCCTTCCAGAAGACCAATTACTCCCTGCAAGCTAGGAATCACAAGAGGCATTAATGGCTGAATGAACTGCAGCTATTTTGTTCCATGCTGTTAGTTGTAGCACTTGTCCAGGCAGATTGTGGCTAAGTTAGGGGCATAGTATTTAAGATTTAATAGCAGTTCCTTGTTGCACATGGAACCCATCAAACAGACTCATGTGAATATTTTTGGGACCTACCTAATTTATTTTGATAGAAAAGAGAGCAAGCTATGTTCTCCAAATTCTAGATTCTTCAGAAGAACCAGACCCTTGGAAGAAGCCAGAAACAATCATTTCCTGACCATAACATATTCCAGCTCCTCCATTCATTGGTTGTTATCCAAACCAAGCAAAACTCTATTAAAAGTGTCTACCCTTTGTTCTCCTCAATATGTAAAACCAGTTAAAAATATTCCCTTCAGTCTTTGTATACATTTTCTCCCCTTTTCAAAGGCCTCAGAAAGGTCTCTGTGTCTGCCCTAGACGGCACATACAGTAAGCTTTTATGATCTATCTGTCCCCCTAAACGGAGAGAAACAGAGAAAGAGTTAATACACAAACAAGTCATAGTAAAAGATTACCTTACCTTGCTCTTGTAGGGAAGAGAAAAGGCTTTTCTCTCTTTCTCTCTCTCACTATATATATATGTATTTTAGGGTTTGTACATATGCAAAAAGAACTACAAGCTTAGGTTTTACAACTTCAGTCATGGGTCAAAAGCAAATAGAAAACTCAAAAACCAATCCAGCAGCTCCAAAACACACACACACACACACATTTTTGCACTCCTGCTGGCAAACAGACAAGCCAGATAGCATAGAGAGTGCCAGGAGATAACAGAGTACCCAAGATAGAGAATAAAAAGTTATCAGTCAGATTTTCTATTGGCCACCACCTGGCGGATCACCAGATAGTCATCTATTCCCAGGAAACTACAAAAACCAGACCTCTGTAATTTCAGTGTGGTGTCCGCAAATGGAGTCTCTTAAATGTACCGTCCCCGTTCCGCCAACAATCCTTAAGAACTTGAAACTTTTTTTATTTCCAGAATGGTTTCAGAAGGCAAAAGGGAGCGTTTTACATGCACCATCTCATTATTCTCCTAGAATAATAAAGGCAAACTACGAAGACTTCTAGTATTTTGTTCAAGAAGCTAGAGTTGCTTACCAGCATCAGTTCAGTTTCCCATTAAACTACAAAATCTATACCTCTGTGCTTCTGACATGTCTGTTAGCATGCTGAATAGAGTCTCTTACATCCACCATCTCAATTTCCCCCATATTCAAGTGCTGGACACTTGTATTTCCAGTACAGTTTGAGACTCTGCTAAGCACCATCTCAGTGCCTCAGTGAACTCTAATGTCTAGATATTGGCACACCCCAGATGTTCAGTGTGGTGAAGAATATCTTATCACCACCATCTCAGGTTTCCAACACTGGAAGGGCAGGACACTGGTCCTTCCAGTTAGTTATTCACCTCTGCAAATGCAGTCTCTCATATGACCCAATATGTGTGCTTCCCATATGTTGCTGACTGTGGTGATGTAAGCCTTTTAAACACAATGTGAATTTGCCCCCGCCACACACACACACATAAGCATGCACATGAAAATACATGAGCTGAGTGATTTCAAATCTGCTGTTCAGCACATGGAATGAGGGATCTTACAAAATCATACCCGAACAAACTCAAGAACTGGACACTTGGCCTTTCCGCATGCTCGCTGAATGACGTATCATACCAGAACTCTGTGCCCCTTAACAAATTACAAGTGCCAGACAGTGGAATTTCAGATGTTTTTCAGCATGGTGAAAACAACTACCGCTCATTTTTATAAGAAATTGCAAACCTAGATACTTGCCCTTCTGCTTTTCCCAGGACACGCAGTGGACTCTCTTACATGCACAACAGCACCTCCCCAACAAACTACAAAAGCCCAACAGTTGCCTTTTTATACATTGTTCAGTACTCTGAAGGGCACCTTTAAACATCACCATCCTTTTCTGAGCTGGACAATTTTACTTCCAGTAAGTTTTTTAGCCTGTCAGATGGATTTTCTAGCAAGAGTCTCAAAAAACCCCAAAAGGAAATAAATACCTTTTGTAAAAATAAGACAAAACCAAATGAGTTCTGCCTCCCTCCAAATCCAACACCCCAGAGAATAAGATGGATTCTGTCAGGCTAACCAGGGCCCAAAACAAAATGGATTTGGATGCCATGTATTGACAAGAGGCTACCCACATATTCCGTGTCCTTGGAAGAACCACAAAATGAAGTCTATTCTCCAAAGCAGAACGAGTCCCTGATAAAGTCCTGCTCCCGCTGCCAAAACAGACCAGGGGCTGAGAAATCAACCAATCAGCTGTCACTCGGATCGACCAATCACGTCTTAAGAAGCTACATCTCTCATTTACAGACGGACCTGTATGGGAACGTGAGCAGAAATCTTTACTATAGAAACAGCGTTCTCTGTTTCCTTGGACTTCTGGTTCACCGCTGAAGGCTCTGACCCACCAGTTTGCAAACTGTTTTTTTTGTTTTGTTTTGTTTTTCTCAATAAAGCTTTCCTTGTTTATCTTTCCTGCCTTACAGAGAGATTTATTGACACGTTTATTCCACTATCATGTTCACCGTGCTGAATGGGTCCTTTTACTTGTTCCATTTCATTCTGCAACAATTGCGAAAGCTATGGAGGGCTTGGAATTAGCTATTGTTGTTTTGCTGTAGTTCCGATGCGCAGTGACTCCTCATCAGGGTGTGAAGCTCTCTGATTAATAGTGTTGCTTTGTGATCATGCGTCCGAAGAGGTTCATCGGGATTTGTATCAGCTTCTCGGCACTATTTATTGAAGACGGTGAGATAGATGATCTGCTGTAGAGGCTGGTTATGCCTCAGGAATAGGCTTAGATAACCAGCAAAATCTAAAGTCCCCAGCTGAACCTCTATTTGAGGTTCCCAGGTTCCAAGGTGCTCCAAGGTGGCCTCCGATCTGGGTGCATCCAGGCACAAACCTTACAGAAGGGAGGACAAAGGATCCGTATTTGGCCTCTCTGGACCGCTCGCCATGAAATAACCCTTAACTGCGATGTATGTCCTTACTTCCCCGCTGTTGCTGCATGGTGTCCTCTTCTTGTAACAAACCGCAGGATTTGGATCCAAGGAGTCTTCTTTAGCAATAGATTCCTATTTGGCTGCCATTTTGTTATACAAGTACAGTGGTACACTTGTGTTCAATTTAGTATTCTGAATGGATTGCCTTACCTACAACATAGTCCCCCAAGAGCTATAGGCCAGGACTCCCAGGATGTTGTTCAGCTGAATGGAGAGTCTCCCGTGCACCATCTGCACTGCCCCAGAAACTACAGGATGCTTGTGGTCACTTGAGATTCGGGGCCTTCCAGAGTTGACCCTCGTATAGGCACCATCCCAGCTCCCCAGAAAACTTCAAGAACTTGGCACTTGTATTTCCACCATGTTGCTCAGCACACTAAATGGGGGAAAAGAGGTCAAGGGGCTTAGGATCTGTGGCTGCTGATCCGTTGGAATTTATGTGTCATTTATGTAGCACTGAAACCACCAAGAATATTGACCCAGATTGTGTGAGGGGAGCAACATTTATGCATGTACTGAAATCTTCAAGGAATGAGAGGGACAGACCCAGGAGTCTGCAGACAGCTGCAGCAAGCAGGTCTGATGATATAAGTTTCAAAGACAGACTTTTTTGAGAGGAGGGACAGAGGATGGTCTTAAGGCAGCAAGGAGAACCCCACGTCTGCGCTTAGGTAAGAGGGAATGTGAGTGTAGGAGGCATGGTTCAGCAAAGGAAAACCAGGTGCTGGGACTAGAATGACTGCTGGGTGGGTGATGGCCAAAATGTTCCAGACTTTGGCACTAGCAGCCATGAGCTACTGGCTCTCTGACGGAGGTACTGTCATTAGCTCAGTGATATGCCTTGGATATTGGTGCTATAGCTGTACTTGAGCGCATACATGCTCAGGCGATTTCCGTGGAATGGTAAATGAACGAATGACTCTCTGGTACTGAAACTGGGAAGAAGCCATTTCTTGGCACACCCTCATTCACAGAGTATCCTGAGGTCCAGCCTGTTGTCTAGATACTGGGCAGAGTGCACAATGTCAAAGTGGATGGGAGGAGGCCAGCTCTGAATTGGGGGTCCACATGATGGACTGGAGGCAGGAGGAGGAAGTAAATTACAAGCAACAACTAGGGAAAGACAGAAAGGGTGGGGTGTGGGGGTGTGGCAGGAGGACAAAGAGAGGTGAGATGGGGGCTTAAAATAGGGTCATTGAGGACAGAATATTTCTACCTTGCATATGTGCTGTGGTATGTTCCAATGGGGCCTTTGATTGGAAGTTTTAACTCCTCTCACAGGTATGTTCAACACGATCAATGCCCAGATTGTGATCACAATGCCAATTGATTTGGGCACAACCCTTCCATACTTGAGTCAGTGGGAGTAATCTTCCCTAGCCCCAGAGTGAACACTACTGCAGGTCCTTGACATTCCTTCTTTTTCTTGGAACAAACAGTAGGGGTCCGGTGTAACACATGGAAGCTTAGCAGATGCAGGAGACATACTGGGCATATGAGTACAGGTTCTAGAGCGGTGTTGCCCTGCTGAAGTTGCACAAATGTAGCTTTTGGGGCAGAAGTCCTATTAGCCCAGAAATAGTTATGTAATATGGGGTCTGATTTTTTTTTCTCTTACATTTCCCTTCACATATTTTGATCACTTGATTAGGACTTTAAATAGCAACATTGTTGGGGAAGTGCTGTGTATTTTCCTTGGTTCTTGTCCCCACTGCAACAAAGAATTGAAGGGCAGAAACACAGTAGTGAAGCAGAAAAAAAGTTTTATTTAAAATTATACACGTAGGAAGTTTAAGGCTACACACTTAGAAAGTGCAGGTGGAAACATGGCAGCGTGAGAGGTGAGACAGAGGCTTCCTCCTAAAACCTCATATAATATGAAAATATAATTAATACAACTACTCCTGAAAGAGCAACAGGAAGGAGGACTGCACCAGACTGCATACACCTAGAGAAAAGAGCAGAACGCATGGAACACGGTGAACTACCAAAGCTGTGGCCCAGTGGGATCCAAGACCTTCCCCCACCCCAGCTCACTGGCTAGAGGAAGATAAACGGAGCGGGGAAGGAGGGAGTGGAGGCCTGGTACTGCTGAATACCTAACTCCGGAAATCTGCTCTGGGAGCACAAACTTACATTTCATGGTGCTTGCATGATACTCTCGTGATAATGGGGTTGGAAAGCTAAGACAGGCAGAGTTCCTGGAGATTCTGAGATTCCAGCCACTTGTGGAAAGCAGGTATCCGTATCCGGCTGCTCTGGGACAAAAGAATGCGGGCAGTCTGAGTGACTCCGTAACAAGGAAACCCTTAGAGAGAGGGCTGCTAAAGGGGCAAGGATTGCACAGAGCTTGCTGCTCAGAAGAGAGGACAGGTAGACAAAATTGTCCGGGTGCACTCTGCTCAGCAGTTTGCGAGCTTTGCCATATAGACTCTCATATATGAGGAGGAAAAATAAATCTTCCTCCTTAGATGATCTTCAGGTGCTCCAGCTCCCTGGCTGGCTTCACAGCTCCAAGGACCCCCTCCAGGTTACGCAGCCTACTGCACCTTCTCCCAACCAGCCCTACCTGGCTCGCAAACTGGCAAACCCTACCGTGGCGTTAGGCCAGCCAGACGGAAGATCTGTCTCAGTGGAGTCAGGCATAGCAGCCAGGAACCAGGAAACAGCTCTTTCCTCCACCCAGGCACCAATACCACTCCCGTGCAACCCCCGACGTTGCTTCAAGGGCTGAGCAGCTCCAGAGAATAAAGTTTCTGGGCACTAGAGGGCACCATATACAAATATGAAACACCAAAAGGACCTGGTCCAGAGTAAAATTATGAATACCACTCCTGAGAAAGATTTAAATGACATCGACCTGATGAATCTTCAGGAAAGGCAATTCAAAATAAAACTCTTTAACATGCTCATGGAGGTACGGAAAGATATTCAAGAACTCAGGAATGAATTCCAGTCGGCGATCCAATCACTGAAGAGCACAATGGAGGGTATTAAAAGCAGATTAGATACAGTGGAGGAGACAATAAATGAAATAGAAACTAGAGAAGAGGAATACAAAGAAGCTGAGGGACAGAGAGAAACAAGGATCTCTAAGAATGAAAGAATATTGAGAGAACTGTGCGACCAATCCAAATGGAACAATATTCGCATTATAGGAGTACCAGAAGAAGAAGAGAGAGAAAAAGGGATAGAAAGTATCATTGAGGAGGTGATTGCTGAAAACTTCCCCAATCTGGGGGATGAGATAGTCTCTGAGGCGATGCAGATGCACAGATCTCCCAACACAAGGGATCCAAGGAAGACAACACCAAGACATATAGTAATTAAAATGGCAAAGACCAAGGATAAGGACAGACGATCAAAAACAGGCAGAGAGAGAGAAATAAGATCACATACAAAGGAAAGCCCATCAGGCTATATCATCAGACTTTCCACCAGAACCTTACAGTCCAGAAGGGAGTGGCATGATGTACTTAATGCAATGAAGCAGAAGGGCCTTAAAGCAAGATTATCATTTAAATTTGAAGGAGGGATTAAACAATTCTCAGATAAGCAAAAGCTGAAAGAATTTACCTCCCACAAACCATCTCTACAGTGTATTTTGGAGGGACCGCTATACATGGAAGTGTTCCTAAGGTTTAATAGCTGTCACCAGAGGTAATAAAACCACAGTAAAGAAAGTAGAACAGCTAATTACTAAGAAAATGCAAAATTAAATTCACTATCCCCAAAGTCAATCAAGAGATAGACAGAGTACAGAATATGATACCAAATATATTAAAAATGGAGGAGGAAGGAAAAGGAGGAGAAAAAAAAAGAGAACCTTTAGACTGTGTTTGTAATAGCAATTAAGTCAGGTAAGTTGGACTCTTAGATAGTAAGGAAGTTAACATTGAACGTTTGATAACCATGAATCAAAAGCCTGCAATGCCAAAAAGTACATGCCTATCAATAATCACCCTAAATGTAAATGGACTGAATACACCAATCAAAAGACATAGAGTCACTGAATGGAAAAAATAAGGACCTATCTATATGCTGGGGTCTCACTTTAAACCCAAAGACATACACAGACTGAAAGTGAAGGGTTGGAAAAAGATATTTCATGCAACTAATAGGGAGAAAAAAGCAGGAGTTGCAGTACTTCTATCAGACAAAATAGACTTCAAAACAAAGAAAATCACAAGACACACAGAAGGACATTACATAATGATAAAAGGGCCAAACCAACGAGAAGATATAACCATTATAAATATCTGTGTGCCCAACACAGGAGCACCTACGTATGTGAAACAAATACCAACAGAATTAAAAGGGGAAATAGAATGCAATGCTATCATTCTAGGAGACTCCCAACACTCCACTCACTCTGAAGGACAGATCAACCAGACAGAAAATAAGTAAGGAGACAGAGGCACAGAACAACACATTAGAACAGATGGACCTAACAGACATCTACAGAACTCTACACCCAAAAGCAGCAGAATATACATTCTTCTCAAGGGCACATGGAACATTTTCAAGAATCGATCATATACTAGGCCACAAAAAGAGCCTCAGTAAATTCAAAAAGATTGAAATTGTACCAACCAGTTTCTCAGACCACAAAGGTATGAAACTAGAAATAAATAATGCAAAGAAAATGAAAAAGCCCACAAACACATGGAGGCTTCACAACATGCTCCTAAATAACCAATGCATCAATGACCAAATAAAAACAGAGATCAAGCAATATATGGAGACAAATGACAACAATAGTTCAACCCGCAAAATCTGTGGGACATAGCAAAGGTTGTGCTAAGAGGAAAATATATTGCAATTCCTGAGGCCTACCTCAGGAAAGAAGAAAAACCCATATGAGCAGTCTAAACTCACAATTAATGAAACTAGAAAAAGAAGAACAAATGAGGCCCAAAGTCAGCAGAAGGAGGGAAATAATAAAGATAAGAACATAAATAAATAAAATCGAGAAGAATAAAACAATAGAAAGAATTGATGAAAGTAAGAGCTGGTTCTTTGAGAAAATAAACGAAATAGATAAATCCCTAGCCAGATTTATCAAGAAAAAAATAGTCTACTCACATAAACAGAATCAAAAATGAGAAAGGAAAAATCATTATGGACACCACAGAAATACAAAGAATTATTAGAGAATAGTATGGAAAATTATATGCTAACAAACTGGATAACCTAGAAGAAATGTACAACTTTCTAGAAAAATACAACCTTCTAAGGCTGACTCAGAAAGAAACAGAAAATCTGAACAGACCAATTACCAGCAATGAAATTGAACTGGTAATCAAAAACCTACCTAAGAACAAAATCGCTGGAACAGATGGCTTCACCGCTGAATTTTATCAAACATTTAGTGAAGACCTAATACCCATCCTCCTTAAAGTTTTCCAAGGAGTAGAAGAAGAGGGAAGACTTCCAAACTCACCCTATGAGGCCAGCATCACTCTAATACCAAAACCGGGCAAAGACACCGCAAAAAAAGAAAACTACAGACCAATAGCCCTGATGAACATAGATGCAAAAATACTCAACAAAAGATTAGCAAACCGAATTCAAAAATACATCAAAAGGATCATACATCATGATCAAGTAGGATTTATTACACGGATGCAAGGATGGTACAACATTCGAAAATCCATCAACATCATCCACCACATCAACAAAAAGAAGAACAAAAACCACATGATCATCTCCATAGATGCTGAAAAATCATTTGACAAAGTTCAACATTCATTCATGATAAAAACTCTCAACAAAATGGGTATTGAGGGCAAGTACTTCAACATAATAAAGGTCATATATGACAAACCCACACCCAACATTATATTTAACAGCGAAAAAATGAAAGCTTTTCCTTCAACATCAGGAACAAGAAAGGAATGCTCCCTCTCCCCACTTCTATTCAACATACTACTGGAGGTCCTAGCCACAGCAATGAGACAACACAAAGGAATAAAAGGGATCCAGATTGGGAAGGAAGAAGTCAAACTGTCCCTGTTTGCAGATGACATGATATTGTACATTAAAAACCTTAAAGAATACACTCTAAAACTACTAGACCTAATATCTGAATTCATCAAAGTTGTAGGATACAAAATTAATACACAGAAATCTGTGGTGTTCCTATACACTGACAATGAACTAGCAGAAAGAGAAATCAGGAAAACAATTCCATTCACAGTTGCATCCAAAAGAATAAAATACCTAGGAATAAACCTAACCAAGGAAGTGAAAGACCTATACTCTGAAAACTACAAGACACTCATGAGAGAAATTAAAGAAGATACCAACAAATGGAAACACATCCCATGCTCATGGATAGGAAGAATTAATATTGTCAAAATGGCCATCCTGCCTAAAGCAATCTACAGATTCAATGCAATTCCTATCAAAATACCAACAGGATTCTTCAACAAACTAGAGAAAATCGTTCTAAAATTCATATGGAGCCATAAAAACCCCAAATAGCCAAAACAATCCTGAGAAGGAAGAATAAAGCTGGGGGGATTATGTTCCTCAACTTCAAGCTCTACTACAAAGCCACAGTAATCAAGACAATTTGGTACTGGCACAAGAACAGACCCATAGACCAATGGAACAGACTAGAGTGCCCTGATATAAACCCAACCATATATGGTCAATTAATATATGATAAAGGAGCCATGGACATACAATGGGGAAATGACAGCCTCTTCAACAGCTGGTGTTGGCAAAACTGGACAGCTACATGCAAGAGAATGAAACTGGATTATTGTTTAACCCCATACACAGAAGTAAACTCAAAATGGATCAAAGACCTGAATGTAAGTCATGAAATCATAAAACTCTTAGAAGACAACATAGGCAAAAATCTCTTGGACATTAACACGAGTGACTTCTTCATGACCATATCTCCTCGAGCAAGGGAAACAAAAGCAAAAATGAACTCAGGGGACTACATCAAACTAAAAAGTTTCTGTATGGCAAAGGACACCATCAGTAGAACAAAAAGGCATCCTACAGTATGGGAGAATATATTTGTAAATGACATATCCGACAAGGGGTTAACATCCAAAATATATAAAGAACTTACATGCCTCAACACCCAAAAAACAAATAACCCAATTTAAAAATGGGCAGAGGATATGAAGAGACAGTTCTCCAAAGAAGAAATTCAGTGACCAACAGACACATGAAAAGATGCTCCACATCACTAATCATCAGGGAAATGCAGATTAAAACCACAATGAGATATCACCTCACACCAGTGAGGATGGCCAGCACCCAAAAGACTAAGAATAACAAATACTGGCGAGGATGCAGAGAAAGGGGAACCCTCCTACACTGCTAGTGGGAATGTAAGCTAGTTCCACCATTGTGGGAAGCAATATGGAAGTTCCTCAAAAAACTAAAAATAGAAATACCATTTGACCCTGGAATCCCACGCCTTGGAATTTGTCCAAAGAATACAACTTCTCAGATTCAAAAAGACATATGCACCCCTATGTTTATTGCAGCACTTTTTACAATAGCCAAGAAATGGAAGCAACCTAAGTCTCCATCAGTAGGTGAAGGAAAAAAGAAGAGGTGCTACACATACACAATGGAATATTATTCAGCCATAAGAAAGAAACAAATCCTACCATTTGCAACAACATGGATGGAACTTGAGGATATTATGCTCAGTGAAATAAGCCAGGCAGAGAAAGACAAGTGCCAAATGATTTCCCTCATTTGTGGAGTATAACGGTGAAGCAAAACGGAAGGAACAAAATAGCAGCAGTCTGAGAGACTCCAAGAAGGACCTAGTGGTTACCAAAGGGGAGGGGTGTGGGAGGGCGGGTGGGGAGAGAGGGAGAAGGGGATTGAGAGGTATTATGTTTAAAGTCCACATGGTGTCGGAGGTCACGGGGAAAACAGCGTAGCACAGGGAAGGCAAATACTGGATCTGTGGCATCTTACTACACTGAAGGACAGTGACTGCATTGGGGTATGGGTGGGGACTTGATAATATGGGTAAATGTAGTAACCACATTGTTTTTTCATGTGAAACCGTCATAAGAGTGTATATCAATAATACCTTAATAAAAAATTAAAAGATTTTTTTAAATTAAAAAATAAAATAGTAAGTGCAAGTGACTTCAGAGAGAGGATTGCTGAAAGGCTGAGATAAAGTTTTGTTGAAGTTACTCACTTAGAATGTGGGCGACCTCAAAGAGAAGAGCGCACCGGAAGGTTTAGGGTCTGGCGTTTTATATGCGGTTAAGGATTTTCAGGAAAGGGACAAAAGGGCAGTTGCAGACCTGCCAAATGGTCCCAGAATTTTAGCGGCGCTAATTGATACATTGAAAACATAGGCCCTGCTGAGGTACTTTTCTTTATCTGAGGAGTAGTCAACATCCCAGGTCAAGTTGCTGCTGGCCTTGAGCTTGAATTGACTAACTCATTAACTCTGAGTCTTTTCTGGCTTTCTAGTTTTAACTGGTTAACTCTTTGAGTCCCTTCTAGTGGGCTTTACTGGCCTTACTCTCTTTCCACCCCGCTCATGTCTATTTTCCTGCCTAACCACGTCATTTAGATGCACGACAAGTATGGAATTAGCACAGTAAAGCTGATATTCCACATTTTAGCTAAGTGTTGGTGTTTTTGGACTTGTAAAGCAAAGCTGCAAATTCTTCGACACTCCCATCAAAAAGAAGTGAGTGGCTGTGATTGCTCCCACCAAGAGAGTCTGGTGATGTGGAGCAAGGTGACCGCGATGCTAAATCACAAAAGACCATAGAGCTTCTACCTCTTCAGTAGGCTGAATGCTTGCTCTTGGAGCCCTGAGCTGCCACACAAGATTTCCAGCTAGTCTGAGGCCACCACGGAGAAGGCCTTGTTTAAGCACTCCAGTCTGCGGCCCTAGCCTTCCAGGCATCTCAGGGCAAGAGCCAGCTATGTGAGGAAGTGTGCCTTTAGAGCTGGGATTGGCCAGCTTTCTCTGTAAAGGGCAAGATCATGCTTTGTGGGCCATAACATCTCTGTCAGAACTACTCAGTTCTGCGAATACAGTATCAATGCAGCCATAGATAATAGGCACCTGAATGGCTGTGTTCCTATAACACTTAGGTGTGGAAAGAGGTGATAGGCCCACAGCTGTAGTTCACTGACCCATCTTAAATGACTCTAGTCCCTCGCCATTTGAGTCTAAGATTCCGTCAGAGATGGAGAGCAAAGAGAAAAATCTCCCCAGTGCCCTGTCCAAATCGTTGCCCCACCGATTCAGTGAGTCTAACACAACGGGCTGTTGTTTTACCCCCGACTGTGTTTGGGGTGGCAGGTCACACAGCAAAGGATAACTAGAGCAGTTCTTCCAAGGTAGGCCTCATGACGAAAGTGAGATTTGAGCAAAGACTTGAAGGAGGAATGTTAACCAAGTAGGTGTGAGTTTGGGGTAAGGGCATTCCAGGCAGAGGGAACAGTCAGTGCAAACCACTGAGATGGAAGAGTGCCTGCTACCCAGGAGCAATGGCAAGGAGACCAGAAGCGCTCTGCAGAGGTGCCCCAGCCACCTTGTGCATGTCCACATGGGCGTGCAGGCTAGGAAGGTGTGCGTGCTGCCGCACAGTCTCACACACTGCCCTGTGATGCCTCCTGGAGCAAGGCAGGTAAGCCTGCTGGGCAGCTGTTGGGGGGCAGTCTCATACCCTATCCTGTGGGAGGTTGCTTCAAGGCTGTTTTTCTTCCTTCTGCACAGTTTCAGATGAGCACAGGACTTTCCGTCTCCTTCTCGCATGCCCTCCCCAAACCCCAGAATACACCTGCAGGCTCCAATGTAAGTCTGTTAACACTGCTTGGCTGTGGCTTAGAGTCACCTGCTCAGCAGCAGAGAAAGCTCCTGCTCGTATCTCTTCATATGGTCCTCTGCTTCGGTGTCACGTGGCACAGGGGACACAAGGAGTTGACACCATGTAGATTTTGCCTTTGCTGTCAGTGTGATAACCTGTCTAAATTCGCTTGGACTGGTTGTCTCCTCACAGCCAAATCTACCCAGAGCCTAGCTTGCCTAGGGCGCAAAAACTGCTGACAAGAAACCAGCATAAACCCATGGAATAAGGAGATGAGGTCAGGAGGAGAAGGGGCCAGGCCATGTAGTACCTGCAAGGCCACAGGCAGGACTTTGGCTCTAAGGCAGCGAGAAAGCAGGAACCGCGAAGAGTGTTGAGAAATTTGAGCAAAGGAAGGACATGATTTGGCTCATGTTGTCAAAAAGGATCACTTTAAAATAAATTAATCCTAAAAATGTTTTCTTAAGAAAATACTATGCAAATGAAGTTACTGTTGCGGTAACAGTAAAAGACGCTTAGGTTTGTTCTGAAACTTTCTCTGCCTCTGCACTCTCGGCCTCCACACTCTCGCTGCGGAGCGGCGCCTTCCACGGCTGTGCGTCTTCGTCGGCGTCCTGTGCTCGCCGCCGCGTTCCCTGGGCTTCCCCGCGGGGGCGCCGCGGGATTCTTCTCCCCGCACGGATCCTGGGCGGCGGACCGCGCCGCTGCGCGGCCGTCCGGGACGCTGCTGTGGGGTTCCGTGTGCTGCGCCCGGACTGCGGGTCGCCGCGGCCCCAGAGCGCTGGGCTCTCCCCTGCGGAGACCGCCTCGGGCGCCCGGCCCTCCTCGCCCACCTCCCCGCCTTTCCCTCCCACCTACGCGGGTGGTCTCCCCGCGGCGACAGCCCGTCGCTCCCCTGGGTTGGTCTCCAACCCCTTCCCCGCTGTCAGCTCCCCGCCCCTGTGTCCGGCCCAGTCCCGCCCCTCCCGCTCCTCCCGCTCCTCCCGCCCCGACCGGCTCAGTCCGCTTGACTCGGCCCCCGGCCCGCCCCTTCCAGCCCTCGGCCTCCAGCCCCCCGTCCGGCTGCGCCACTTCGGCGCGTGCGGCCCCGGCGCCGGTAGGGCCATGGCTGGCTGGCCCGGGCTCGGGGCGTCTGTCTGTCCGTCGGTGCAGAGAGAACTTCCAGACCCGCGGTCCGGGATGGGGCGAGCCCTGGCCTGGCTCCTCCTATCCGCGCTCTGGGTCGGCGGTGAGTGCGCGCGGCCGGCCCGGGCCCGGGGGCTGGGGGCGCCAACGGGGCACAGTCGCCGCGCACGTTCACGAGCGCGCTTGGGCCCGCGGAGCCCGCGAGTCTAGCAGAGACCCCCTTACCGGCCCGGGAGGCCGTGGGTGCTCAGCGGAGCCGGGCGAAGTGGCACGGAGGGGCCCCTCCACTGTCGAGGAAACCGAGCGCCGCCTGGCGCCGCAAGCTCGAGTGTTCCGCCTCGAGAACCGGGGGTCGCTGGTCGGGTCGGTAGTGTGCAAAAACGTTCCACTAGACGTGGTGGCGTGGTTGGATTTGGGTCGTGGGGAGACTGTGGGAGCCGCAGACCCCACCTCCAAAGGGCCCGCACCCCGAGGCGGGCCGGCTGCGGAAGGTGGGGTCCGGTCCCGGTGCGCGACCGACCCAGACCGCCCCCTGCGCCTAGGGCCCCGTTGGCAATATTAGCACCCCTTTGCGGGGACTCCCTGTGAGTCGGGGGTCCCTGAAAAACGGGGAGTCGGTCTTTTCACTCCTGTTGGCTGAACAGAATCCAAAGTGCTTGGACAGCGTCAAGGTTTATCTTGATTCTGTCAGACATTCCATATAAGACACTGTATTGGTAAGTGGAGGCAACATAAGGCAGGTTCCGTTCAGGATTAGCAGCTTGTTCGGGAGGGACGCGACTACCAGGTTAGTTTGATCGCTATGCATTTCTTGAGGAGGTGGAAGACACTTAACTAGGCTTTACCAAAAAGAAAAGAAGGGTATGTTGGGAGGGAGTGCTGAATAAACACATCCCAGGCGTTTTTCCTCAACTCAAAGGTCTCTATTTCCATTTAGCATGTGTTTTTTCCCTCTTTTGGCCATGGATAAGGCTGAGTAGCTTTCACCTATGATACTAAGATTTTTTTATAAAGAGTACCTGGAAAGTGCAATTCACAGTTAAGTAAATTACTTAAATTTTTTTTCTGTTGAGGCTTTCCCTTGAAAGCCAGTTCCTCAAATAAAAAATTCTTAAGCAGTGCACCTCCTTGTTAACATTAAATTGCATATCCAGTTTATAATTTAGGGCAACACAGCAATTTGAAACAAACATCAAAAGCCAAAACCAATCAAAGAACTAAAACAATTCTGTTCTCTACTGTTGGGTCTCCCTTTCCTCAGAAAATTCCTCAGCATTTCTGCCAGCTCCAGTTTTCATAACCTGCTGCAAATCTGTTATATTTTGCTACCAAATTAGGGGTGGTGAATGTGGTGAAAATTACTAGAAAAGTAACAAGCTAATAGTTTTGGTGTAAGATACTTAAAAATTGAGTGTTTTCTTTTTCCAAGTTTTTAAAAGGTATGGTAAAAAAAAAAACCTTTGTAGCTGGCAGATAATCATAAATGGTCTGCTTACAATCCACCCAACAGAAAGAAAGAAAAATTTCTCTAACTTTTCTTCTACCTTTTGCTTTTTATCTTGAATTTGCCTGAGATGCCGGACAGTGTTACATCTTGCTCTGTGAAAAGCTTAAATAATGGGGTTCTCACTGGCAGGTTTACAGCGACAGAGTGCTGTAGGAAGAGATTAAAAGTGGAAATTAGACTCTTTGTCTAGTTTTAATATTTTCATATTACATATTGTGGGTGCCAGTGGTTTGCAGACAGGAAAGAGAGAGGAAGACTGAGGGAGAGAGGAATATGTGTGTCTATTCTACAGTGTAGAGAAATGGATAATTAAAATGTGCACATCCTTTAACCCAAGAATGCCTGCTACTCCAGACACCATCCCACCCACAAGGAACTGAAACTGCTGAACCAGGAGTGTGCCTGGGCTTTCCAGTCCTTCCTTTCTGCTCAGTCTCTGATGGGGGTGCCAGTGAGCAACAAAACCAGGCAAAGGGTGACTCTCCCGAGAGTCAGGGAGAGGATAGAGGAAGAGAAATGTAAAAGTGGGTTAAAGTGAAGGACTCCGTCCATGACGAAGCTGTGCTGGCAGCCAAACTCAACCCTTAGAACAAACTGAGCTTTTGAAATTCTTGAAGTTAATGTTTCTTTCCCAAACTGACACTGTAACCTGTATTATAATACATTGTAAACATTTTTCCAGGGAGACCTTTAAGTTGTCCCATTACTTACAGCTTTGTAACAATGGCCTCAAATGGTTTTTGGAAGTAAGCAGGGCACATTTGAACAATAAATATATTTTTTAAAGTTATTCTGATCCACCTTCTTAAAGTGCTGAATGGAACACAAATGTTTTTTAAATGAACAATTTTTCAGTTTTATTTTTTGGCCAGTGAGGTACCCGTCAGTTGGTTAGGAACAAGTTGAATCTTCAGTTGCCTCGGAGAATGGGAGACATGCTGCCCGGTAGAAAGCTGAGCCAGGACCTTGGGTCCCAAAGGGTTTCCCCAGCCTGCCAATGAGCACACGCCTGTACCTGCTGCCTCCCGCAGAAGAGCCAAATGAGACTTTGAAAATGAACCAGATTGTGGTGTCCCTTGTTTACAATCCTCTCCTGGCTTCACCTCCTTTACCAGGGTTTGCAAGCACTGGCAGGGCCTCCTGCTCCTTTTGACTCCCTTCCAGTTACTGCCCCTGGCTCACGCTGCTCCAGCCACAAGTGTCTTTCCAGCTTTGGCAGTGGGTGCTCCCTCTGGCTGGTATCTTTTCTCCAAGATCTCGTGTGCTGGCTCCTTCTCGTTCAGGTTGGGTTTCTGCTTAGACACAACCTGTTGGAAGAAGGCACCATGCCGGTGGGGAGTCTCTGTGGGTGGATACACTGAACCTGCCTTCTCTGCAGGTCTCACCGTGTGCTCCGCCTCCTCTCTTCCTCTGGCTTCCCAGGGACAGCATTGCTGCAGCTCCTGTGTCCTTGTATTGGGGTTTGATTAATAGAAAACAATCTTATTTCACTGTAATGCCATAGTGATTTTGTTACTAGAAAAGGTAGAACATTGAGAGAAGATAGATTTTTGGACTATATTAACCCCAATAGAGCAATATGAACATGATTTATATCCTCCTATTCCAAGTACAAAAAAAGAAGTCCAAAGCTGATTTTTCAGGCTAAAAACAGTTTTAGCAGCTTCTTGCCCAGAGATGGGTTGCCCAATGCCCAGGTAGTTGTCGCCCTGAGAGCCATGATTTCGGCCCAATGTGTCTAGTTTAATCTTAACCCAGAGCACATGACTCTGGGTTGGTATGCATCTCAGCATTATTATAAGGGTTAATTATTATAAAGAGTGAAAAAAGTTATCTCACCATGTGAGCTTCTTGGGTCTGGAATGAAAGTGTTAGCGGGCTGGGCTTAGGCTGAGTAGCCAGCTGGCCTCTGGGGAGCCCTGGGGGCAGTGGTTAACTTTCAGGACCTCAGTTTCCCCTCTGGAACAGGGCTTCTCTATTCATAGATGTCCACTGGAGGATAAAGTGAACTAATGACACATAGTAGTGCTTCAAATATACAGCCATTGTTACCAGTTGTTCCCCTCCATTCTTCTGAACTCAAATTTTTGGCTAACTTTTTTTCCTAGACTGAAGGTGTTGGGGGAAAGGTTCCTCTTCCCTCACCAAAATGTGTCCTAAGTTGCAGCTTGGACTGTGGGTCCACCCTCCATCATTCACAGCGCTTCAGTGAAGGGGCTGTGAATGTGGGTGCTGCACTGCTGATGTCCCTGTGGCTCTGAGAGCTTTGCTTCAGTAGTTCTGCAAACAAAACCCATGCGTGTCACCTGAGGCAGTGCCAGCCCTGACCGCCACTCCTCTCCCACCCCATTACCTTCGCTTGTTGAATTCAGACATAACATAGTTCAGGAATGGTTTCCTGTCATGTGCCTCTCAGGAAGGTATAAAAATGAAGGCCAGTTCCTGCTCAGCTTTTCCCATACAACTCTATCCCGACATGGGTGTGGTTTTGTGTTTGTGTTTGCATTTGTTCTGTTTTGGTTTTTTGAGTGTAAACGGCCAAATAAACCCTTCCCTTTTTACCAGCTAAAACTGAGTTTCCCAAGTGAAGCCTTTTGTCTGCAATGGATGGAAAATGAGGCTTTGTTTCTTAGATTAAACTCGGTGCACACGTGTGAGCGTGTATGCAAAGGCTGTCCTCTAGCAAGTGAACAAGCAGAGAGCCCCAGGTGCCCTTATGGAAGCCCCGACTCCCCTGCCTGCCTCACTCAAGGCATTTGCTAACCTCTGATGGCAAAGTGGTTCCCTGCTGGCCCTCCTTACCTTTCCTGCCTCCTGATCAAACGCTGGGCTCCCAGCCTGGCCAGGGCTGAGAATTCCATCCGGATCCGCAGGCCCCTATTGGAGAACAAGAGTACTGCCCCTACTGCCCCCAGGAGTCTCTCCCTCGAAAGCCTCTCTTTGTCTGAGTTGTAGCTGTAACCGCGTGGAAGACTGAGCTATGAGGGTCTGGGTCTTCCCTAGCTTTGTGGGGTCTCCCAGCTTGGCTCCCAGCCACAAGTGGAGCAGCTGGGCGGCCTCCCCTCGGGACACACTGCCATGCCCACTCTCTTAGGGCTTCTGCCAGCAGCAGGGACCACCCTAGGCTGCCACGTGCAGGCCACCTCCCCAGGTCCCAGTGATTGGTAGTGATCAGGGAGGAGGAGGGACTATTAACCATTTCGTTGAGGAGCCTACACTCCCTTCTCAAGCACTTTATTTCATCCTTTGCCCATTGCAGGCATCGTCAGTGCTGTCAGTGCTCTATTCACTTAATGGTAAAATGGATTTTAGTTTAGTGAGGGGTTCAGTGGGGGCGAGGAGCAGACAGACATTGACTTTATGTTTGGACCAAGATCATACGTGAGAAGTTGTACACTTACAGCAAAAGATAAGAATATTTGAGGGACTTGTGCCTGGAGAAAACCCACTTCATTTCATATCTCACTGTATAGATTTTTGTGACAGCAAATTTGAGCATGTATGCGTCTTCTTGCACTCAATCATTAGCAGTGTTTTCTGGATATATTCCTTAGTTGGTCCCTTCAGAGGCTCTGCCTCGCGGCTGTGGAGGGAACCAGAGCCCCAGCCAGATCTGATCATCATGGGGTTAGTGCCCTGCCCTCACTCATCAGGGAGGGGCCGGTCCTTATCCTTCAGTCTCAGGTTGGCTCTTGACTGTCAAGCACGTGCTCTGGGACAGATCCCTTTTTGTGTAACCTGCTTTTCTCTGGGGGTGGGGGGTGGGGGGCTCCAGTTACCTCAGCATTCAGGGACAGTAAACATCTTTGAATGTGCCTTAGCGGTGCTCTTGCCTCTCATTAGACACACAAAGGAAAGCCTTGTTTATTTTGGAGAAGGGATTGTTTTGCTATTTTAAGCCGTAGAGCTCGTTAAAGCTACTAACAGTAGACTGGCCTCATTATAGTTTTTTTAAATGAGAGTCTTTTACAGCTAAGAACAGACTATCTTAGGGGAGAATATTAGATCATGGGCTCAAACTTGTTGAAAATTGTTTTCTGTAGGGCAGGGAACGGACAGTAAGGTGATAAATATTCATGGCCCCCCGGTGTCCCTGTATTGAGGGGCAGGTTTTTCCCTTGCAGCCGCACATGGCAGGCTGCCTCCACACAGGAAGTGAAAACCAGCCTTTAAGGCTTTTACAATTCTGGCATGTGATTTGAAGATTTGTTGATGAAAACAATATTCTTTGAAAGTTTTGGAGCAAAGAAACATGAAGCTCATTAGATGCAGCATTAAATCTAAAGAGTTGGTTTAAAAAAATAACCGCTTCAGGAGTCCAAAGATGTAAGCCGGCTTCCCTGTTTTGATATTACCTCGCAGACACATTTGGGGTGAGGTGCATCACCTTTCTGAAACTGTTGATCAAATGGAACGGCAGATAGGTGATTCAGGGGCCCTTCTGGGAAGAAAGTGGATTACATCTGAAGCGTACAGGTGGGGAGGGACTCTGGCTCACTTTGTACCTCCAGGCGCAGTGCCTCTGACTCTGGCTGAGTGTCCTCAGGCATCAGCCTAGAAATGGGGCCAGAGGCAGGGCAGGATATTTCTTTTTATATATATATATATATATAATTTATTTTGGTATCATTAATCTACAATTACATGTACAATATTATGGTGATTAAACTACCCCCTTCATCAGGTCCCCCCACCAACCCCATTACAGTCACTGTCCATCAGCATAGTGAGATGCTATAGAATCACTACTTGTCTTTTCTGAGTTGCACAGCCCTCACCGTGCCCATCCAACGTTACATCTGCTAATCGTAATGCCCCTTTTTCCCCCTTATCCCTCCCTTCCCACCCATCCTCCCCAGTCCCTTTCCCTTTGGTAACTATTAGTCCATTCTTGGGTTCTGTGAGTCTGCTGCTGTTTTGTTAATTCAGTTTTTTGTTTCTTATACTCCACAGATGAGTGAAATCATTTGATACTTGTCTTTCTCCACCTGGCTTATTTCACTGAGCATAATACCCTCTAGCTCCATCCATGTTGTTGCAAATGGTAGGATTTGTTTTCTTCTACTGATGGACACTTAGGTTGCTTCCATTTCTTGGCTATTGTAAATAGTGCTGCAATAAACATAGGGGTGCATCTGTCTTTTTGAAACTGGGCTGCTGCATTCTTAGAGTAAATTCCTAGGAGTGGGATTCCTGGGTCGAATGATATTTCTATTTTGAGTTTTTGGAGGAACCTCCATACTGCTTTCCACAATGGTTGAACTAATTTGCATTCCCACCAGCAGTGTAGGAGGGTTCCCTTTTCTCCACATCCTCGCCAACATTTGTTGTTGTTTGTGTTTTGGATGTTGGCATCCTCACTGGTGTGAGGTGATATCTCATTGTGGTTTTAATCTGCATTTCTCTGATGACCAGCGATGTGGAGCATCTTTTCATGTGCCTGTTGGCCATCTGAATTTCTTCTTTAGAGAAGTGTCTATTCATGTCCTCTGCCCATTTCTTAATTGGATTATTTGCTTTTTGTTTGTTAAGGTGCATGAGTTCTTTATATATTTTGGATGTCAACCCCTTATCAGATGGATCATATATGAATATATTTTCCCATACTGTAGGGTGTCTTTTTGTTCTACTGATGGTGTCCTTTGCTGTACAGAAGCTTTTCAGCTTGATATAGTCCCACTTGTTCATTTTTGCTTTTGTTTCCCTTGCCCGGGGAGATATGTTCATGAAGAAGTCGCTCATGTTTATGTCCAAGAGATTTTTGCCTATGTTTTTTTCTAAGAGTTTTATGGTTTCATGACTTACATTCAGGTCTTTGATCCACCTTGAGTTTACCTTTGTGTATGGGGTTAGACAGTAATCCAGTTTCATTCTCTTACATGTAGCTGTCCAGTTTTTCCAACACCAGCTGCTGAAGAGGCTGTCATCTCCCCATTGTATATCCAAGGCTCCTTTATCAAATATTAATTGACTGTAGGTGTTTGGGTTAATGTTTGGATTTTCTATTCTCTTCCACTGCTCCGTGGGTCTGTTTTTGTGCCAGTACCAAATTGTCTTGATTACTGTGGCTTTGTAGTAGAGCTTGAAGTCAGGGAGCATAATTCCCCTGTTTTATTCCTCCTTCTCAGAATTGATTTGGCTATTTGGGGTCTTTTCTGGTTCCATATGAATTTTAGAATTATTTGTTCCAGTTCATTGAAGAAAGCTGTTGGTAGTTTGATAGGGATTGCATTGAATCTGTAGATTGCTTTAGGTAGTATAGCCATTTTGACAATATTTATTCTTCCTAGCCAAAAGCATGGGATGCATTTCCATTTGTTAGTGTCTTCCTTAATTTCTCCTAGGAGTGTCTTGTAGTTTTCAGAGTACAGGTCTTTCACTTCCTTCGTTAGGTTTATTCCTAGGTATTTTATTCTTTTAGATGCACTTATGAATGGAATTGTTTTTCTGATTTCTCTTTCTGTTAGTTCATCATTAGTGTATAGGAAAGCAACAGATTTCTGTGTGTTAATTTTATATCCTCCAACTTTGCTGAATTCAGATATTAGTTCTAGTAGTTTTGGAGTGGAGTCTTTAGGGTTTTTTATGTACAGTGTCATGTCATCTGCAAATAGTGACAATTTGACTTCTTCTTTACCAATCTGGATGCCTTGTATGTCTTTGCTTTTTCTGATTGCCGTGGCTAGGACCTCCAGAACTATGTTGAATAACAGTGGAGAGAGAGGGCATCCCTGTCTTGTTCCCAATCTTAGATGAGAAGCTTTCAGCTTCTCGCTATTAAGTATGATATTAGCTGTGGGTTTGTCATATATAGCCTTTATGATGTTCAGGTACTTGCCATCTATACCCATTCTGTTGAGAGTTTTAATCATGAATGGATGCTGAATTTTGTGAAATGCTTTTTCAGCATCTATGGAGATGATCATGTGGTTTTTGTTCTTCTTTTTATTGATGTGGTGGATGATGTTGATGGATTTTCGAATGTTGTACCATCCTTGCATCCCTGGGATGAATCCCACTTGATCATGGTGTATGATCCTCTTGATGTATTTTTGAATTCGGTTTGCTAATATTTTGTTGAGTATTTTTGCATCTACGTTCATCAGGGATATTGGTCTGTAATTTTCTTTTTTACTGAAGTCTTTGCCCACTTTTGGTATTAGAGTGATGCTGGCTTCATAGAATGAGTTTGGAAGTATTCCCTCCTCTTCTATTTTTTGGAAAACTTTAAGGAGAATGGGTGTTATTTCTTCTCTATATGTCTGGTGGAATTCAGAGGTGAATCCATCAGGTTCGGGGGTTTTGTTCTTGGGTAGTTTTTTGATTACTGATTCAATTTCGTTGCTGGTGATTGGTCTGTTTAGGTTTTCTGTTTCATGCTTGGTCAGTCTTGGAAGATTGTATTTTTCTAAGAAGTTGTCCATTTCTTCTAGGTTTTCCAGCTTGTTAGCATATAGATTCTCATCATATTCTCTTATAATTGTTTGTATTTCTGTGGGGTCCGTCGTTATTTTTCCTTTCTCCTTTCTGATTCTGTTTATGTGTGTAGATTCTCTTTTTCTCTTAATGAGTTTGGCTAGGGGGTTATCTGTTTTGTTTATTTTTTCAAAGAACCAGCTCTTGGTTTTATTGATTTTTTCTATTGTTTTATTTTTCTCAATTTTATTTATTTCTTCTCTGATCTTTATTATGTCCCTCCTTCTGGTGACTTTGGGCCTCATTTGTTCTTCTTTTCCAATTTCAGTAATTGTGTCTTTAGATTATTCATTTGGGAATGTTCTTCCTTGTTTAAATAGGCCTGGATTGCAATATACTTTCCTCTTAGAACTGCCTTTGCTACGTCCCACAGAAGCTGTGGCTTTGTGTTGTTGTTGTCATTAGTGTCCATATATTCTTTGATTTCTGTTTTGATTTGGTCATTAACCCATTGATTCATTAGGAGAATGTTGTTAAGTCTCCATGTATTTGTGAGCCTTTTTGATTTCTTTCTAAATCTATTTCTAGTTTTATACCTTTGTGATCTGAGAAGTTGGTTGGTAGAATTTCAATATTTTTGACTTTACTGAGGTTCTTTTTGTGGCCTAGTATGTGGTCTATTCTGAAGAATGTTCCATGTGCACTTGAGAAGAATGTGTATCCTGGTGCTTTTGGGTGTAGAGTTCTGTAGATGTCTGTTAAGTCCATCTGTTCTAGTGTGTTGTTCAGTGCCTCTGTGTCTTTACTTATTTTCTGTCCGGTTGATCTGTCCTTTGGAGTGAGTGGTGTGTTGAAGTCTCCTAAAATGAATGCATCGCTGTCTAGTTCCTCCTTTAGTTCTGTTAGTATTTGTTTCACATATGCTGGTGCTCCTGTGTTGGGTGCATATATATTTATAATGGTTATATCTTCTTGTTGGATTGACCCCTTTATCATTATGTAATGTCCTTCTTAATCTCTTGCTAGTTTCTTCGTTTTGAAGTCTATTTTGTCTGATACAAGTACTGCAACACCTACTTTTTTCTCCTTGTTGTTTGCATGAAATATCTTTTTCCCATCACTTTTAGTCTGTGTATGTCTTTGGTTTTAAAGTGAGTCTCTTGAAGGCAGCATATAGATGGGTCTTGTTTTTTTATCCATTCAGTGACTGTCTTTTGACTGGTGCATTCAGTCCATTTACATTTAGGGTAATTATGGATAGGTATGTACTTATTGGCATTGCAGGCTTCAGATTCATGGTTACCAAAGATTGAAGGTTAACTTCCCTACTATCTAAAAGTCTAACAACTCACTTAATATGCTATTACAAACACAATCTAAAGGTTCTTTTTTTGTTTGTTTCCTTCCTCCTTTTTCTTCCTCCTCCATTCTTTATATATTAGGTATCATATTCTGTACTGTTTGTCTATCCCTTGATTGACTTTGGGGATAGTCAATTTAATTTTGCATTTTCTTAGTAATTAGCTGTTCTATTATCTTTACTGTGGTTTTTTTTTACCTCTGGTGACAGCTATTAAACTGTAGGAACACTTCCATCTATAGCAGTCCCTCCAAACTACACTGTAGAGACAGTTTGTGGGAGGCAAATTCTCTCAGGTTTTGCTTATCTGATAATTGTTTAATCCCTCCTTCAAATTTAAATGATAATCTTACTGGATAAAGTAATCTTGGTTCAAGGCCCTTCTGCTTCATTGCATTAAATACATCATGCTACTCCCTTCTGGCCTGTAAGGTTTCTGCTGAGAAGTCTGATGATAGCTTGATGAGTTTTCCTTTGTATGTAATCTTATTTCTCTCTCTGGCTGCTTTTAATAGTCTGTCCTTATCCTTGATCTTTGCCATTTTAATTACTATATGTCTTGCTGTTGTCTTCCTTGGGTCCCTTGTGTTAGGAGATCTGCGCACCTCCATGGCCTGGAAGACTATCTCCTTCCCCAGATTGGGGAAGTTTTCATCAATCACCTCCTCAAAGACACCTTCTATCCCTTTTTCTCTCTCTTCTTCTTCTGGTACCCCTATAATGCGAATATTGTTCCGTTTGGATTGGTCACACAGTTCTCTCAATATTCTTTCATTCTTAGAGATCCTTTTTTCTCTCAGTGCCTCAGCTTCCATGTATTCCTCTTCTCTAGTTCCTATTTCATTTATCGTCTCCTCCACCGTATCCAATGTGCTTTTAATACCATCCATTGTGTTCTTCAGTGATTGGATCTCTGACTGGAATTCATTCCTGAGTTCTTGAATATCGTTCCATATCCCCATGAGCATGTTAATGATTTTTATTTTGAACTCCCTTTCAGGGAGAGTCATAAGGTCCATATAATTTAAATCTTTCTCAGGAGTTGTATTCATAATTTTACTCTGGACCAGGTTCCTTTGGCGTTTCATATTTGTGTATGGCGCCCTCTAGTGCCCAGAAGCTATACTCTCTGGAGCTCCTCAGCCCCTGAAGCAATGTCGGGGATTGTAGGGGAGTGGTATTGGTGCCTCAGGGGAGGAAAGGGCTGTTTCCTGGTTCCTGGCTGCTATGCCTGTCTCCAATGCCTGAACCAGTGGGCTGAGCACACAGGTATAAGCCTCTGTGCTTTGTGTTTTTAGTTGCCGTAGACAGATCTTCCCTCTGGCTGGCCTAACACCAGGGAAGGGTTTCCCGGTTTGCAAGCCTGGTGGGGCTGGCCAGGAGAAAGGCACACTAGTCTGCCTGTCACAGAAGGGGTTCTTGGAGCCGTGCAGGCAGCCAGGGAGCTGGCGCACCTGAAGATCGTGAAAACTCCCAATCTGCTGGGCAGAGTGCACCCAGACAATTTTGTCTACCTGTCCTTTCTCCTGAGCAGTAAGCTCTGTGCAATCTTTGCCCCTTTAGCAGGCCTCTTGCGAAGGTCTTTTTTGTTAGGAAGTCTCTCAGACTGCCCGCCTTTCTTTTGTCCCAGAGCAGCTGGATATGGATCCCTGCTTTCACACGCAGCTGAAATCTTAGGAATTCTGCCTGTCTTAGCTTTCCAATCCCCTAATTACAAGAGTATCATGCAAGCACCATGACATGTAGGTTTGTGGTCCCAGAGCAGATCTCCAGAGTTAGGTATTCAGCAGTCCTAGTTCTCCACTCCCTCCCTGCTCTGTTCCTGTTCCTCCTGCCCGTGAGCTGGGGTGGGGGAAGGGCTTGGATCCTGCAGGACCCCAGCTTTAGTACATTACCCTTTTCCGTGACGGCTGCTCTTGTCTCCAGGTGTATGCAGTTTGTTGCCCTCCTCTTTCCCGTTGCTCTTTCAAGAGTAAGTGTAGTAGCTTTATTTTCATATTATATGCGATTTTAGGAGGAAGCCTCTGTCTCACCTGTCACGCCGCCATCTTTAATCCAATACTCAGGGTATTTCTTAAGAAGGAGTCATGCCGATGGGTTCTTGACTGCAGGCAGCTACCATTCACTGCTGCCTGGGCTGGCTGTGCCCCCATGAAGTACCCCTTGTAGCTCTATCTGGGGTAATAGAATAGTATGGAAACACAGAGGTATGTTTCTGATAATGTTGGACCTGCCCAAACACATTATGACCTTCTACTGTCAGAGCTGCACTTGGGTTCTGAAAGGCAGGGGGCTGATTAAAGAGTCTGGGCTGGGGGCAATGGTGCATAATTTCCTCAGGATGCAGTGCAGAGTTGCCAGGGTCCGGGGGGAATGATGTCTGTCATTTTTAAAAATATTCATTCAGTATTCTGATGTAATTTTATATTTGGAAATTAAAAATATATTTTATAATGTAAAGTGTAGAATGTCATACTCCTAAGCATTTTGGCTGGGAGGATAAGGAGAAAGTTGACTAGGAAGCTTTTTCAAAATACAAAAGCCCAGGCCCCCCCAAGCACCTGTGGATTCAGTCTTTGTGATGCACTCCTTCCTGTGTGGGTCCAGGCTATTCTGTGCACATCTCTTATACTTCACTGATCCAGGACATGTGATTCTTGAGATTCCTAGGGAGCCTTTCACTGTCCCCCCTTACCCTCCAGGAGAGGCGTGTTTCAGAAGCTGGCTGCTGAGGGTAGGGGTAGGTGGTTACATTTTTTCACAGAGAACTGCAAGTCTTGGACCAGGGTGAGAGCTGCAGGGCTGGACAATTTTCTTAAGCTAAGTGCATGTAATGATTTTAGGGCCTGCAAATGGAAGAAAGGTTCATATCTTCATGTGAAGCACTACAAGTAGGGATTCCTTCGTTCTTACCAGATGGACCAACCAGTAGATAAAAAGACCTAACTTTTTCTTTTGACCATTACATTTTTTCTGTCTCACCTACATTTTTTCCTGTATACTCAAATACTGTTATAAAATATTTAGGAAACACAAAAGGGTATAAAGGATAATAAAACCAATGTCTGTACTCACCACTCAGTGTAAGAAATCAGACATTAGCGATAGAGTTGAAGTCTTCCATTACCCCCTCTCCAGACTCATCCCATCCCCTTGTCTCCCCTCCCCCAGAGAAAACCTTTACCCCCACATTAGGTGTTTTGGTTCCCATGCATCTCTTTATCCTTTGACCATCCTTGTATTGGTAACATTCTATAGTGTAGTTTTACACCATGTCAGTTAAGGTTTACATTTGGCTTCATGTAACAGAAAACCTTGCTTTAGTGGTTCAACCAAAAGGGAGGTATTTCTCTGCTATAACTAACAGTCTGAGGGCAGCCAGCCGGGGGTTAGAGCAGAAGCTCCGTGACTTGGTCAGTCAGGAACCTGACATCCCCTGGCTCTTTGCTCTGTCATCTTCAGTGTATGCCTTTGGAGTTCATCGCCTCATTCTGGCTGCTGCATCTCTGGACATTTCGTTTGCATTCCAAGCAGAAAGAAGCAAAAAGGGCAAAAGACAGTTTCATACCAACTGAGTCTGTTTTCTTCAGGACACAAGAAGATGAACACTTTATGTGAAGCCCCATGCTGTGGACATCTGCTTGCATGCCCTGGCCGTTTCTAATCTGCTAGGAAGAGTGGCAAATTAAGTGTGTTAGGCAGGCAAGTTGCCACCCTAAATGAGGTCAGGCCCCATTTGTAGGGAAAGGGGGAGAGGGGGAGTGAGCACCGAGCAGGACACTAGGAGCCGCCACCCTGCTCATGTTATACAGTTTAGTAGAACTGGTGTGCTTTTGTCTCCAGCTTGGTTTTTCACTCTGTGTTGTCTGCTAGACTCATGTGGGTTAAAAGTGTCACCCTAATTTACTTATCTCTGTAGACAAATACGTGACAATACCATAGTTTATCCAGTTTCCTTGTAATAGGTGTTTCGGTTTTTCTAAATTTTTCTTTTACAACCAGTGTTGCCATGAACATTCTTCTTTTAATCTTTTCTTTATAGAGGTTTAATTTGCTATAATAAAATGGACACATTTTAATTGTTGAGTTTGATGAATTTTGACAAATGCATGTGTTAAAACCACTACACCAGTTAAGATAGCCACGAGCTATCATGTGTTTCTCACTGTGGACACGTGTGCATCTTTAAGGGCAGAAGTGCTGAGTTCTAGGTTATGTGCAATTTCAGCTTAATTATACATGGCCAAGTTGTCACTCCAAGTGGAGAGAAAGCTTTTTTTCTGCATCTTAAAGGCAGGTTATTGCCGTGGAAGATCTGGTCTGAGGTATTTCTTCCCAAGAATACTTTAGGCATGTCTGTTAATACTCCTTGGAACTGATTGTAGCCAGGTTGTGACACAGGCAGAGGCACCTGGGCATCACCCACTGGCCCTCCCAGACTTGCCATCACCATCCTCGCTCTTGCCTCTTGCATCCTGGTTCTGTTCAGCTCTCAGAACCAAACACAAGCAGGGGCTTGGAAGCTGGGGCCTGACTGTGGCTGGCAAGGTGAGGGTGGGTGGTGCTGCAAGAGGCATCTTCACTCCTTCCTACCTGTGCAGACCTGGGCAAGACCCTCAGCACCTGTTAGCCTCAGACTCCTCCCCCACGAACTGGGTACAGTGATAGTCCCTTCCCAGGATCAGAGAAGATGGTGTAGGTGAAAGGGCTGGAGGAGTCTGGCTGTAGAGGTAATACAGGTGCTGTGTCCTTGGTCTCTTACCAATAGAAGATACTGAACGTAGTGGGATTTTTCAAGTTAAACTTTTAATTTTGAGATTTCAGATTCTCATGCTATTTTTAATAAGAAATAATATGGAGAATCCCCATGTACACTTTACCTAATATGCTCCAGAGGGTAACATCTTTCAAAACTGTAGTACATTGTCACAAGCAAGATACTGACATGGATACAGAACCCTTCCTTCACCACTGGATCCCTCAGGGCCCCTTTTGTAGCCTACCCACATCCCTCCCACCCTAGCACCTCCTTCAGCCTTGGCAATCACTCATCTGTCTTCTATTTCTGTAATTTTGTCATTTCAGAAATGCTGTATAAATGGAAGCATGCTCTATTGGTTTTCCATTTGCCACCATGACAGATTACCACAAACTTTGTTGCTTGAAGCAACAAAATATATTATCAGAGTTCTGTAGGTCAGAAGTCTGACATGGGTCTCACCGGGTTAAAGTCAAGGTGTCAGCAGGGCCTCATCCCTTCAGGAGGCTGTAGAAAAAATCTGTTTCCTCCCTTTTCTAGGCTTGTGGTCCCTACTTCCATCTTCAGAGCCAGCATGTGTGGGTCGGCCTTCTCACACTGCAACCCTGACACTGGTTCTTTGCCTCCCTCTTCCGCTCCTAAGGGCCCTTGTGATTGCACACCCTTGCCAGCCTTTGCTGATGTCACAGATTTTAATTTTAGCCATCCTGCTAGGTATGAAGTGTCAGCACATTGTGGGCTTTATTTGCATTTTCCTAGTAGCTTATAATGTGGAACACTTTGTCTTGAGCCTATGTGTTTCCATATTTCCTCTGGTGAAACAGTTCTTCATTCCTTTGCCCATTTTCTAGTTGGGTTGCTTGCTGCTTATTGTTGAGTTTTGAAGAGTTCTTTAGTATTCTAAATACTAGTCCTTTGTCACATATGTGGTTTGCAGATAATTTCTCCCAGTCTGTAGTTGTTTTTTCATCCTCTTAACAGGGTCTTTTGCAGAGCATACCTTTTTAATTTTGATGAAATCTAGTGTATCAAATTTTCCTTTTGCAAATCATACTTGGGGTGTCAACTCTGAGAACTTTTTGCCTAGCTTTTGATCCCAAGGATTTTTCTCCTCTTTTTTTCAAAAAGTTTTAGAGTTTTATGTTTTGCATTTAAATCTCTGACCCCTTTGCGTTAATGTTTGAATGAGATGTAAGACTTAGATCAAAGTTTTTTTTTTGCCTATGGATATCCACTCGCTCCAGCACTATTTGTTGAAAAAGCTATCTTTTCTCCATTGAATTGCTTTTGACCTTTGTCAAAAAACAGTTGGGTATATTTGTATAGGTCTGTTTTGTTCTCTCGTCTGTTCTCTTGATCTGTGTGTCTATCCCACTGCCAGAACTGTACAGCTGGATTGTTTCAACTATGTAATAAGTTGAGAGATTGGGTAGACTGATTCCTCGCAGTTATTCTTCTTTTTAAAACTTGTTTTAGCTACTCTGGCTCCTTTGCCTTTCCACACAAATTTTAGAATTATATTGTCTGTGTATACAAAAAAAACCCTTACTGGGATTCCGTTAAGAATAGTGTTAAACCTGCATGTGGTTTTTTCCTTTTACTAAATACAGCATTTCAACAACCAATTCTCCAATTCTCTGACATCAACTCAGTGTCCTGCAATTCACTTCAATTCTGACACAATTCAAGGCCTCACGAGTTAAGGACTTAGTCCCATAAGACTGCCCCTCCCTTCAGACACAGCTCAAACGGAGTGTCCAGGCAACCCACACTTCTGCTCAGCTGACTACAAATTAAGGGGTTTTCATGCCTTTCTCTCCCCATCATGCTTGATTGTTCACTAGAATGACTCATAGAACTCAAGAAAGCGCTCTACTGAGATTATAGTTTTATTATAAATGGTACATCTCAGGAACAGCCAAATGGAAGAGATATATGAGAGAAGATGTGGGGGAAGGGGCTCAGAGCTTCTGGGCCCCCTCGGGGTATACTACCCTCCTAGCACATCCATGCGTTCACCAGCTCAGAAGTTCCCCCCAAACCCTATTGTTCAGGGTTTTTATATGTGGTTTCTTTACATTGGCATGACTGTTTCAATCATTGGCCATTAGTGATTAAACTCAATTGCCAGCCTCTCCTCCCCTGAGGTTGGGGAGTGGACCAGAATGTTCCATCTAATCCCATGGTTGGTTCTTCTGGTGACCAGCCCCTATCCTGAAGGAATCTGGGTGTCCCACCTCACTCACCTCAGGAGCATAGACTCAGTTGTGTTCCAAAGGGACTTACTACGATTAACAGAAGACATTCCTATCACTCAGGAAATTCCAAGGGTTTCAGGAGCTCTGTGCCAGAGGAACTGGGGACAAAAGACCAAATATATGTACTTTTATTATGCTGCAATCCGGATAGCACTTTGAGGAGAATTGATAACTTTACTGTGTTTTTTTCTAGTTTATGTATACAGTGTGTCTCTCCACTTATTTAGATCTTCTTTTCATTTGTCCTATCAGTACTTTGTAGTTTTCAGGATGTGAGTTCTGTATGTGCTTTGTTAGATTTATACCTAGATATTTAATTATTCATGAGTGATTGTAATTGGTATTGTGTTTTAAATTTGATGTTCATTGCTTAGTATATAGAAGAAAAATAATTTTCATATGTTGATATTGTATCCTGTGACCTTGATGAGATCACTTACTGGTTCAGAGTTCTTTTGTAGATTCTGTGGGATTTTCTATGTAGAATCATATCTGCAAATTGTGATGGTTTTATTTCTTCTTTCCTGATCTTTTCTTTCTGATGCTTTTTTCCCCCTTGCTTTATTGCCTTGGCTAGAACTTTCAGCACTGTGTTGATGAAGAATGGGGGGACAGACAGCCTTGCCTTGTTCCCAATGTTAAGGGGAAAGGAATTCAGTTTTTCACCATAAAGTATAATGATAGCTGTTGCTTTTTGTAAATGCTCTTTATAAAGTTGAGGAAATGCCCTTCTTTTCCTATTTTCCTTAGAGTTTTTTAAAAATCATGAATGGGTTTTGAATTTTTGTTAAATGATTGTTATGATTATGTGATTTTTCTTCTTTAGCCTGTTAATATAGGGGATGACACTGATTGGTTTTCATACATTGAACTATCTTTTCATCTATGGAATAAATTCCACATGGTCTTGGTATGTAATTAATTGCATCTGCCAATATTTTATTGAAGGTTTTTTTGCATCTATATCCATGAAGAAGGTTGATTTGTAGTTTTCTTTGTTCTGTACTGTTTGTCTAGTTTTAGTATCAGGCAATACTGGCTTAATAAAATATATTGGGAATACCCTCGCCTCTTCTAGTTTCTGGAAGAGATTATTTGGAATTGGTGTTAAGCATTTGGTATAATTCTCTTTGGTAGTGAAACTAGTTGGGCTTGGAAATTTGTTTTTTGGGAGTTCTCTAAGTAATGAATTTAATTTCCTTAATAGTTGTAGGGTTATTAAAATTATCTATCACAAATTGGGTGAATTGTGGTGGTTTGTGTTTTTTGAGGAATTAGTCCGTTTCCTCTATGTTGTCAAATTGTGTGTTAAGTTGTTCATATTATTTATTATCCTTTGATGTCTGCAGACTCTGTAGTGATATTTTCTGTTTCATTCCTGATACTGGTAATTTGTGTCTTCACTTTTTTTCTTTGGCAGTCAGTTTTATCATTCTTTTCAAACAACCAGCTCTTATTTTCTCACTTGCTTTCTTTTTCAATCTCATTTGTTAAATTTGTTATTTTCTTCCTTTTGCTTGTTTTGCTCTTTTTTCTATGTTCTGAGCTTAGATTATTGAATATGTTTTCCCCTTGGCACTGTGTTAATTGTATCCCACAAATTTTGATATGTTGTCTTTATTTTCATTCACTTCAACATATTTTTTTATTTCCCTTGAGATTTCTCCTTTGATGCATAGATTATTTAGAAGGTTAGTATTTGGAAGTATTTGGAGAATTGGAGGTATTTGGAGAATTTCCAGTTAACTTTCTGTTACTAATTTTTAATTATTTCTATTGTGGTCAAAAACACAAACTGTATGATTTAAATTCTTTTAAATTTGTTTAGATTTGCTTTATGACCCAGGATATAGTTTATTTTGGTTTATATGCCACCGTCATTTGGAAAGAATGTGTATTCTGTTGTTGGGTGGTACATTCTATAAATGTAGACTAGATTCTTTTTATTGGCAACATTGTCAAGTTTTTTTGTATCATTGTTTGTTTTCTGCCTAGTTCTTTAATCGTTTGTTGAAAAAGATGTTGAAGTCTCCAACTATAATTGTTGATTTGTTTATTTATCCTTTCAGTTATATCAGCTTTTGCTTTATTTATTTTGCAGCTCTTTGCTTTGGTGCATACTCATTTAAGACTGCTATGTCTTCTTAGTAGATTGACTGACTCATATTGGTTATATAATCTGCCATTCTGTCTCTGCTAATTTGCTTTGCTTTGAAGTCTACTTTACCTGATATTAATATAGCCATACTGCTTTTTTTTTTTATTAATGGTTGCATGATACACCTTTTTTCATCTTTTGTGTTCAGCTTGCCTATACTATTATATTTGGAGTGAATTTCTTTTAAACTACAGGTAGTTGGGTCATGTTTTTTAATCTACTCTGCCAATCTCTATCTTTTACTATTTAGATCATTTACATTTAATATAATTATTGATATATTAGGTGTGCTGTTTTACCAGTTCAGGTGAATTATAGAATCTCTACTTCCTTTTTAAGTCCTTTTACATCCCCAATTTAAAACATAATTATCTTAAATATTTCCTTTTCATAGATAGAACCATATCAGACAGTGTTACAATTTATTTTTCTTAACCATCAGACATAATTTAGAAAACTCAAGAAGAGTGGGAAAGCTTATTGTAGTGACTCATATTTTTACTTTCCATGTTTTTTCCTCCCTCCTGATGATTCAGGTTTCCTCCTTTTATTGTTTTCTTTCTGTTTAGAGAATTTCCTTTAGCTATTCTTTTTAGGGTAGGTCTGCTGATGACACACTCTTAGTTTTCATTCACCTGAGAATATTTTTATTTCCCTTCATTCCTGAGAATTCTGAGTTGACAGCTCATTTCTGGCTGTCCACTGATACCTCCCCAGCTGGGAAGGGTAGGAGTGCCCTACAACTTTCCAACTGTTCCCCACCTGATGTCCACTGACACTAGGGGAGTGGGAGGGATGGCCTTGCTGGGCAGTCGTGAAAGCCCCGACTTTCTGCCAGGCCTCCTCTGATACCACCCTGGTGGGGACGAGAAGGGGTGCTTCTTATGCCAGATGGGAGTGGAAGTCCAGGTCTCCCTGTGGTCTTTACTAGCAGCAGCCAGTGGGGGTGACCTTGGCCTTTTCTGATGCCACCCAGTGGAAGAGTTGTGCTCCTCTTTGCAGCCTGGTAAGGGTGGAAGAGTAGGCACCCCTCCTGACCTTTGCTTGCATGGGTAGGGATGGGGCCGTAGTTTTTTCTGGAAGAGAGCAGTTCATTGTCTGAAAGTTTTCTGTCTTGCTGTGCTACCCCTTTCCTGATCCTTTGGAGAGAAGAGGCTGTTGTTGTTATTGTTGTTTGTCTTTGTTAGCATTTCCAAACCGAGACCAAAACGGGGCAAAAGGAAAATCCGGGGAATCCGTCCATCGCTGTGGTGTTCTTGGGTCCTGATGTCCCTAGTCAGTCTGCTTTCTCTCCACCTTTCAGGGTTTGGGTGTGGTTTTTTTTAATGTTTTTTTATATATATATATAATGTTCAGTGTGTTTAGGTGTACTTAGTGGAAGGAATAGGGAAAAGTACATGTTTTTTGGGGGAATTCTTTACCCTTTGTCACTTAGGAAAGACTTTGACAGACTGCTGTTGCGAAGGTGTTTGTCTTCTGGAGATAGTACATTTTAAAGGGAAATAATTTTTTCTTTAAAAGCATGTCTTTTATTAATAGGAATTCAGGCACTGATGGGCTGGAGGTTATATGTTGGGGGTGGCAGAGTGGTGGAATTAAACTTGGAGACTGAGAGTCTCTTCTGGGTCTTGTGAAGGCCACATCTGGCCTCTGGGGAGAACCAGCCCCAGACACAGCACAGGGAGGGACTGCTCACAGCTCTGGCCAGAAAGTGTCCCCTCCTCTTTCTGTGACATGTGATATGCTGCCAAAGAGGAATGAGAAGGAAAACCCTTGGTTAAGTAAACATATTTTCATATTTCACTGCAAGAGGTAGAGTGGTTGAACTCAGCATAACCAGTTCCATATGTTTGGCACTTATCGTCCAGTCATGAGTAGTTGCACCTTTGAAACAACGCAGATCAGATGTTTCATGTTATGAAAATCATAACAGCCATTTGTTGCATATCTGTGCTTACGAGGCACTGTGCCCAGGAGTCTTTTATGTGCAGTATTCTGCTATTATCTCTGAGAGACGTAGGTGTTATCTGTGTGAAGATTTAATAAAGGGAAACCTCACCAAAATGGAAGTCAGGAGCCCAGAAGGGGGAGCTGGAAACCACTCAGCGTCAGCTACAGACCCCAGCAGAGGCATCCTCAGCAGGAAAGAATCATAAAGTGAGATGCAGGCTGAAGGGGGTCAGGAGGAGCTGCCTGGCGCCCTTGAGGCCCTCAGGTCTCCCACTGCTGATGTGTGTGCCCAAGGCCAGGGAAGAGGCACAGGTGGGACAAGTGGGGCCCTATTCTTTTTTTTCTTTTTTTTGAGCCAAAAAGAATGTATGCAGCAAAGGGAAGTGGGGAGGGTGCCCTGATTATCATCGTTTTGCTTCTTGCCCTGTATGTGAGGGCTCAGAGGGGCTGGAGAGCTTGCTTGGTGTGTTTGGGGTCCCTGTTTGCTGCCCTAGACCCACTCTTCACGCTGCTTTACACCCCAGGATGCAGATGAACTCTGGCCCCAGCTGGTTTCAGTTAAGTGATACTGTTATATTTGTTTGACTGAGTTTATCTCACATATCAGTTGTTTATCTGAAATCCAAGTGTAACTGGGGCATCTGGATTTTTATCTGGCAGCCCTATGCCCACTGGGCTTATGTGGAAAACTGACCCAGCACACCATGCTTGATGCCCGACCTTGGCACCCCAGATTTCCTGCTGTCATGCTGTAGCTGTGACCCCTCCAGGAACAAGCAGCCAGACCGTTATACCCTTTCCTTACCACACAGCCCTGCAGGGCCCGTTCTCTTCCGGGCAGCTGCCCCGGCTTCTACCCAGGCAGCCCAGGAATCACTTTCCTCCCAGGAATGGTCCTTTTCCAATTAATTTCTTCCACATGAGGAGTGCGTTCACTCCAGCGAAGTTAATGCTTACCATCTGCAATTTGGTGATTTCAGGTTGAAGGTTTTTAAAACTTTTCTCTCATTAAGAATGGTTGGTACTCTCCATCAGTTTGCGTAAGTAAGCAGTAGTGAATAGAGAGTTTCTGTTTTTTCTGGGTTTGGCCTCAGCCAGCTGTGGGCCTGGGGGTAGGAGTCCTTAAACTAGGTGACAGGGAAACCACCCAGGGACACCATTTAACTGGCATCTTCCAGATATGGAGTTCTTTCTCCTGTGGTGGTGGGGCACTGTAGAGAAAATGAAAGTTCTATGGATTCTCACCTGACCCTGGTTGGCTTGCTCACTGTACATGGGTGGGCAGTATGTTATTGTTAACTCTATTAAAGAGCTCTGCCCAGTGCTCTGGGCTGCATGGCTGCAGGAGACCAGAGGCTGGAGTAGTGGCAGCACCAAGAACAGATACTGAGATGGCTGCGGGGCAGAGAGGCATGGAGGCAGAGATGAGGTGGGTTAGGGCCCTTCAGAATGTTGGATGCAGACGTGATTCTAGTGCTCAACCTACTGCCGGAAGCATAAAGCCAGGTATGAACCCCTTTACCCCAAGAATGTTCCATTGTCATTTCTCCGTCTCACTGAATCTGTAGTGAGCCCACCAGGGCTGAAACACTCAGGCAAGACAGGGGCATGTGGGGTGCCGGCACAAACGGGATTCTGGATGCCATAGCCTTTCCGTATACCACAAACCCTCCCCAAGTGGGGGTCTTTCTCCTCTCAACCACAGTTGGGCTGCTTGATAGCAAAGTCTGCCGCAGGCACTTGGACAGGAAGCCTCAGCGCCTGGGCAAAGTGCATCCTCCTGACCACATGTGCTCCATGGGTGGGAAGCAAAGAAACCCTAAGGAGCTCAAGGATAAGTCCTCACTTTTGCAGCCTCCTCTGGACGTCCTGATTTTGAGGCTGAACTTTAGAGAGCTGGGCTGTGCTTTTGTGTCCCTTTTGTTTTTTGGAAAAGAGTAGGGGCAGGAGCAGGGGATCCCAGGACTGGCACTTCAGCCCCTCCCTTATTCCCCTACTCCAGCCAAGGTGCTTCCACTCTCCCTTCCCAGGTACCCGGATTGTAGAGCAGGCTGATGGCACAGAGCACCCTAGAGCAGGGGTGATTTAGACATGACTCACTGACCTACACTCTCCATCCTGCAGGGTGGCTGCCCTGCCCAGCCCTTTTCCCACAACTTGGAGGGACTCCAGGACCAGGGAGGCCATGTAAGGCTGCCACTCCACCCACTGTCCTGGGACCTGCAATTTCAGCAGCTGCTGCTTCCTTTATCCACCTTGTACTGTGATCCTGAGGCTTCGAGAAAATCGAAAGGAGCTCATGTTAGGAAATGGTTGTGGAGGCCAGTCCTAGAGAGATCTTTTAGAGCCCAGAGACTTGCCATCATAGGCCCAAAGTGTATGTTTTCCTCTCATTCATGGGTGGTGTCTTGCCAATGGGTTTCAGCCCCGGGCAAGTTCACTATGGATTCAGTGTGACCAAAGAAATGACAGTAGAACGTTCTTGGGGTGAAAGGGTTTATACCCAACTTTATTCTCACAATGTCAGGTCAATCACTAAAATCCCGTTCACTCAGAGCACGTCTGCATGCAGCAAGCCTCTCTCTGCCCCTGGGCCTCTCTGCCCACACAGCCATCCTCTGGGCCTCTGTCATCGCGCTGCCACCACTCCAGTCTCCACTCTGCTCCCCTACAGCCTTGCAGCCATGCCACCGTGTCGCCCAGAGTACTGGGCGGAGCTCTTTATATAGAGTCAGTAATGATGCATTGCCCACACATGTGTAGTGAGCTAGCCGACTAGGGCCAGGTGAGAATCCTGGCCACAGGAGCCTTCAGTTTATGCACAGGTGGCCATTCGTGCTCCACTGTTGCCATTCCCCACGTATTGTCCAAAACAGATTTCACTGATTAATCCCAGCACCTGGCCTCAGAAATCCTGCTCCAGGTGACAAGAAGCCTGGGTTCAGATGCATGCAAATAACAGCAGTGCATATCTGTGGAGTGAGCGGGCAGACCCTGTCTATCCAAGCACCTCCTTCAGCCAAGGTACTTCTGTCCTTGCAGGGGATCAGAGAGGTTAAAGAGCAATCCTGACGTTACATCCTGGACAGTGAGGGACTAGGTGGGCCTGGGATGTCTAATGGCAGAGCTGCTTTCCGGTCACCAAGTAGCAGGGCCCACTAACCTGCCTGTCACCATGGACACTCAGCAAGCACTCAGCAGGCACTCGTGGGTTCAAGGGCAGGCTGGGCTAGTTGATCCTACAGAAAATAGCCCCTTTATTAGCACCTCCTTATCAACCAGTTTTGAGTCTGATATGGTCCATCAATTTGGCCCAGGGTGGCTGTGTGTGGTTGGGGTAGGGGTGCTGCTTCAGAAGTACACCAGCAATCCCAGCCACAGCAGTGTCCCTGCCTGGACCACCTCTTCCATGCTCACCCTTTGGAACCCTGCCCATCACCATTTATTCTGTGCATGTTCCCTGCACATCAGGTCCATCCATGTGGTCATGCTGGGGTCAGAGGATTCCACTGGCAGCCTTTGAGGAAGCTACAGGCAAATTCGTTCAGAAAAACAAGGCAAACCCACATGCAACAATGGGCAGTACACCTAAGCCATTTTGTCAGATGAACAGACATTTGCTAATCATGTCCCAGGCCCATCCCTGTGTTGGGCACTGGAGGTCGATGATGGAGACACAATCCTGTCTTTAAGAAGCTGACACTGGAATCTGGTCAAGGGCTGAGTGGTCATTGGAAGCACATGGGCACATGGCAGGGACACTCCATCACGCAATACCAGGACTGGATGGGAGGGGCACCTGGAGCTGGCAGGTGTGGCAGCTGGAACACCTGGACAACTACTCGTGTACTTGTCTGAGCTGGAGGTCATTATGCAAAGTTGCTTAGTAGCATTGATTCCTGTAAGGTTCAACTTCCTACAGCAGTTTCTTATCCAATCCATATAAGGAAACAATCTTGAAGGAAGTTAGGAAGGGAAAGGGGAAGTTTCGGTGTGCATTCCACCCAGATCACAGCCAGAGGCAGCCCACTTTCCCTGCGTGCTGTGTAGAAAGTGCCAAATTCTCATCAATGAGCTTTTAACGTATTTCTCACACTGACAGACCATCCTCCAAATGGCCGTCACCTACCAGGCCCACCACGTGAAGGTGGGCCGGTGGGGACTTGTTAATGAGGACTATAAGGCTTGGTGTATAAGCAGATCCTTTCAGTCGGATCTCATCTTCCTACCATCATTCCCCTGAAAATAATTTAAAAGTATTCCACTTCTGTAAGAGTAAATGGAGGAGGGGCATTTGTGCAATTGAAGGACTCAAAGCCACTGAAAAATTAGCGTGACTTCTAATTGGGCATTGCCCTGACCCTGGGGTCCAGAACTTCAGAATGGTTTTGATTTTGCCTCTTCTCACATTATCCACGATCATTCAGAGCCCTGCACATGACCATGTGCAGCCATTCGGCCATCATATCAACCCCTGGGCACCTGCAATTCAGGTGTTGGCCCAAGGGCAGGTGTTTACTGATTGATAGTCAAAGGGGGAAAAAATAAAAATAATAATAGCTGACATTTATTGAGTGCTTACTATGAGGCATAGTAATATCTCCTTTATTCTTACCAGCAGCCCTCTGGCGCCGTTGTCACCGGCCTCATTGTCCCTACGAGGAAATGGACCCTGAGGCAGCTTGGGGCCTGCGTTCTTCAGGCAATGAGTATAAACCTGTCAACACACCTCTCCTGAGAGTGATCCTGTGTCAGATTTACAGCCTTCCTAATATTTGAGTCAGGCCGCCCTTTTGATGGCGATAGTGCGAAGGCCCTGTGGTCAGCCCCTCTTCTGTCTCCGGCATTCTTCCTACTTCCTGGCCACTCTCATAATTAGGTCTGCAGTCTCCACCTGGCAGGCTCCCACTTCCGGGCCCCCTCCTTCCTGCACCTCTTCCTCACTCTCAGGTGTCTGGTCCCTGCTCAGGCCCGGCTCTGATCTTCTCCCTCCCCTGCTCAGAAACCTTGAGAGAATTGCTGCTGCCTCAGTCAGGCTTCCGGGCTCTCCAGGCTGAGCCTGAATCCAGTTTACCTCCCCTTTCTGTCTCAGCACAGGAGGACCACCCTACTGGGGCCTCTTTTCTCTTCAGTTTCCCACCACCTCTGCCCCTCGAAACCATGTCCATCCTCCCCAGCCCTTCTCTAATTCATGCCCTTACTTACTCATCCAGCACACCCATTTTGGGCATCTCCTTTGAACTGGCTGTAGTGGGGGTGCTGGGCCTCATGGGCTCACGGTCCAGTGGCAGAGAAAGAACCGAATGAGTGATTGCACAAGGTGCCACAAAAGGGGAGGGCCACCGTGCCTCAGCTTGAGAGGGCTGACCAGCCATGGGTGGGAGGGCTCAGGAGAGGCCTCCCTGACACTGTTGGGATGGCCTCCTTGCCCTACCTGCCGTTAGCTATGTCCCATGTCCCCTTTAATTCCTGAGACCCTCTGCTGCTCCTGTCCCGGGGCAGGTACCTTTCTGTATCCCGTTAGACTGTCACAGCCAATTTTAGACCCAGGAGGTGCCATATAAATGTTTGTTGGAAATGGAACCATTCTTCCAACCCCTGGCAATTCAAATGGCAGAGATGAGTTATTTTTTAAACCGTCCATACTGCTTACAGGGTGGGTTTGGTTCCCCCCCAGCTTCAGGGACATCAACTGAGTGGGGTCTCGCCATTAGTCTGTCCAGTTAGCAGCTTGGCTCAGAGAAAACTGAAGGGGACACCCCGAGCGGTTATCAGAGGCTATCTTGCAGGGTCGGGATTATAGAACAGGTTTCCACTTTATACTTTCTGTGCAAATATTTGAATTTTTCACAACAAACTTGGGTTACCTTTCTAATTAGATGTTTTAAATGTTTTTAAGCAGATTAAGCCAAAGAATGATTTGCTTCTCTTACTCCACTTTTTCCCCTTATGCTTAAAGAAAAACAAAGTTATCTGGACAAAACCCCTGTCTCCCCAGTCCCATGGAGCTCAGGGAATAGGAAAGACTACGGGTAAGTTTGCTGATCTAAGAGGCAAAAGCAAGTGCCTCTTAAAGTGCTTTAAAGCCTAAAGGAAGAATGTCATTGAAGAGGGTCTGCAGGCATGAGATAAACAGCCAGAACCATCATAACTGCAGAATGTACCCCCAAATCAGAGGATGATTGGGGAGCTGGCCAAGACCCAAGCACTGGGCTTCATCTCCCTCTACTAAGGGCACAGGCCAGCCTGATGCGTGAGGTTTGCCTGGTGTGGGGGTGACAGGAGAGGCATGGGCCCCTCTGTAGAGTCACTCTGACCTCTGTTCCCTGGAATAAATGAGTGCATCCATCACAGCACACCCCTCTGCCTGGAGGACTGGGCTGAGGGCCAGCCCGCAGCTCACCCACATCCACTGCCCCCCACCAAAGCATGCAGAGGGTCCCTGCACTCCTACAGCCACTGAGGCCTCAGGCTGACAAGCCATGAGCTTTCCCTGGTTTCTCAAAGTGAAATTGCTTGTCCTCTAACCTGGCATTCATCCTGGAGGCAATTCCCAAATGCAGCAACCACGAGCATCTACCTGGCATCCGAGAGAGAGGTACACAGGCTCCCTGACAGGAGCTGTGACCACCGTGGAGTGAGATGTGCAGTCCAGAGTGACTTGGCTGGCAGGCAGCTAGAGGAATAAGTTCTCAAATCCCCTGTGCTGCACCCAAATCTCCTGCTTTAGCTCCATTAGCCACATAAGTAGTTAGCTGAATGCTTAGGCTAAAAATGATTTGTTTGCTGAAATTCAAGTTTAAGTGGGTGTCCTATGTTCTTATTTGCTAAGTCAGGCAAAGCCCTATGCAGAGACCACCCTACACCCCACCCACACGTGGTTAGGAGCCCAGGAGGGTGTGGCATCCTGAGTGTGGTAGGAGGACGCACCAGCCCTGCAGCAGGGTGGGGTGCCCTGTGTATTTCTGGACACTAACCTGCAAAATGCCAGGCCTGCATCTCTCCCACCTGCCTGTCTCATCTGCTCATAGCTGAGAATAAATAGCAAGCAGCATAGAATGTATGCTCCAAAAATGCCTGTAAAAGCTAAAAATGCTACCATTGTGGGCCAGTATTTCTAGAAATTCTTGTGGGTGAAATCAACATTTCCAGGTCCATCCCAGCCGGCGGGGAGTTCCCTGAAGCTCCAGGTCATTCTGTGCCTACCAATGGGTCTTCTTGAGGCACAAGGATTGCAGACTCCTCTCTTTAAGACCAGTAACAGCCTTTGCAAGACTATCATCCACATCTGTAGCATAATGTGTGACTGAGGAGACTGAGAAAGATGATCTCAAGGGCCATCAGCTTTCTGCCATGCTGTTAGGTAGGAAGGGCTTGTAATGAGTCACAGCTTTAAAATTTAGGTGGAGGGGGTCAAAAGGTCCAAACTTGCAGTTATAAAACAAGTAAGTCCTGGGAATGTGATGTATATTTTGAAAGTTGCTCAGAGGGTAGATTTTAGTTTCACACAAGAAAAAAACAATCCTGACTGTGTGGTGATGGATGTTAGCTAGACTTACTGTGGTCATCATTTCACAATATATACAAACCATTATGTTGTACACCGGAAGCTCATCACAGGGCTGTATGTCAATTTTATCGCAATCAAAAAATTTTTTTGATGGGGAGGAATTATATTTTTAAAACTTTCTTTCGAAGGAGGTAAATGAAGAAATGAATGAACTTGTAGATGACAATATACATCAGGACGTGTGTTAAATTCTACTCGTGTTTTCTGAGGACACTGAGGATGCCCATTTCTCATCTGATGGCCCCATAAATTGGGGACCTACTCGGAAAACTCCATTATTTAAAAGGCTAAAAATTGGACGTTCTGTTTTGCAGCCATCGCTGAGGTGAGGGAACACAGCAAGCGCAACCCGCCTCCCCCAGGAAGCCCGCAAGCTGCTGACACGCCGTTTTCCTTTCCGCACCCCCGCGCAAACCAGCCTGCCTTGGGGTATCCACCAGTCCAGCCTGGAAGACACCACACGGGACATGCAGCCCTTCCCAGAGTGACCTCTGCCAAGTCAAAGCTCCCGCTGCCTCTTGCATTTAATCATACGGTTGGCCACATAGTACTTTCAGAACATAAAGATGTCAAGTTTAACTGCTCGATCAGCATCCCCACTGTGTACCAGGACACTGTAGCTATTTCTTGGTGGAAAGATGGGAAGGAGTTGCTTGGGGCACATCATGCAATCACGCAGTATTATCCTGATGATGAAGTTACATTAATAATCGCTTCCTTCAGGTACGTCTTCCTTCTTCCTTTCTGTTTTAACGTTGTCATGCTTTTGCTGATTTAAAAGCCAGTGCCTCATCAATAAAAAAACAGTCTTTTGTTTTCTGTGTTGGGAGCCACACCCCATTTAGAGGTAGATGAATAGGGGGCAATCTGTGTTTGCTGTTCTCCTTTAAATTGAACTTGGCCCCACTGCAACTGTCAGTTGTCAGATGATCTGGGTTCTTGGGGACCACTTCCCACCTAACCTACAAATCATGTCATGTCCTGCTGGACTCAGCTCTCCCAGGGAGAGGGAGAAGTGTTTCATACACAGGAGGAAACATCTCAATCACCTGGTGGGCATGGAACTTTTAAAACAATAGCGCCTCCCATCCCTTTCATTTGCCTTATTCTGTCCCCCCTTTACCCTTCCCAGCACCTCCAGCTGCTGCAGATCGTGCTACTGATTTTGCCGTCTTGTATTTTGGGGCAGGAAAAAAGTGGAGAGTAGCAAGTCTGGGGAAATGGGACAAATCTTCGGCCACGTGGGTCACCATCTCAGCATTCCGCTTTGTTTTGGTAGGGGCAAGCCGCGTGAGTTAGGGCAGTGACGAGGATAAGCCAAGCCAGGATGTTTACCTGGAATAATCTGTTGTCCCAAGCATCGGGACATCATGTTTCAGAGTTCCAGCTGCTTCTCCTCTCCCCACCCCGTGTTTATTCTCTACCCTTTAGCCAGGGGGCTTTGTTTGTTTTTGCATCGGGACCTCCTTGCATGTACAGTTTTAGACTGAGGTGGCTTTGTGGTTATTAAAAGCTGGAAATGAGGTCAGCCACCCCGAGTTAAAGTAAGAGCCTTTCCTCTGGGATTCATTCCCTCTGGAGAGGAGCCCTCTTTGATCTGTTCAGTTTTCACTTTCTCTGAGCAGATCCCTGGGGGCAGCCCCAGACTCTTGTGTCTTCTGGTGAATCATTTTGTTTCCTTTACAGAAAACCACCTCGGAGTTACCACAGGCATAACAATTCCAAGTCGAGTTTAGCCTGTCAACACTTCCATAAGATGTACCCTTTGTGGGGGATTTTTTTCCCAAGCTTTGGCGCGGTCAGGGTAAAGAACGCAGCTTCCACATTTTCCACTGGTGGGTTAGCTCTGGCTGGGACCCTCCGGCTGACATTCTCCGCCAGTGGCTGAGACCACTCAGGAGATTTGACGGTCTTTTCCTGCATTGACTACAAAACAAAGATATTTTACCATTATACAGACACGGCTTCTGGTAGGAGAAGTAAAATCACCGTTAATAATGAATAAGGAGCATGTTAAATAAAGGCTTAAAGACACAGGAAGGAGATGGTGGGTGCGCTGCTCCAGCTTCCTTGGCCTCGCCAAAGAATAGGTTTGGGCCACACGACTAGCAGCTCCCAGTGAGCTCGAAGGGGCTGTGACACGTTCAGAGGTCTCAACGGGGAGAGTTTTTAAACTTACACAATGTGTTACTAGGAAAAAGTTTATATTTTTCCACATATATTCAGCTTAATTCTTATAAACTCATTCCAAAGGGAAAAATACCCTATTTCACCTCTAAACTAAACCTTCAAGCAAATTTAGTGATCAGAGTTCTTGAAAATAATGAACCCCCAGCTGAACTGAGTAGCATTTGGGGACAGTACCAAGTCCGCTGGTAAGTATTCTTCACCTTTATGAAGGAAATGTCCAGGCAGCTGTAGAGTGAGTCAGTGAAGTGAATTATAGCGACATAATCAAGATTATAAACATTTGTGTAATTTCCTGGCAAGAAGGAAGGCTATTGGAGACCCTAGGCTTGCTGTCTGAAAGATGAGGACCCTGAGGTGAGGGGGGGACCACTAGAGCTCGAGCTGTCGAACGGGCCGGGTTCATACACCTGTGGTGTCCTTCATTCACACCTTGTGGGCCCTGAGGAAATGCGCTCTGCTCCCAGGAACACTGAAGAGTTAAGAACTAGTTGTAGGTACTCAGTGTATGCAATTTTATCAGGAATTCATTAGCCTGCAATTCTGTTGGCGCTGCCATTAACAATACCTGTATAGACCAGATTTAATAAAGAGGATGTCTGTCCACGGGCAGGGGTCAGAGGACCTGTCAAGGAAACACAAGGTATTTTGAGTTAGGTCACGTAACCATTTTCTGTAAGGTGTTACTATGATAAAGGCAGAATGTACTTGAAGTTTGAAACTCGTGAGGTCTCCAGGTTGAGGCCGCACAGCTTGTACCAGCATCATCCTTTAAACACGGAATGATTGTGAGTCGCTAGAGGAGGACTGGGTTGTGGGGCCCTGTTTAACTTTCTGAGCTTGACACTGGTTGCACATTTTCTCTTCGTATCATGCAGACCCTTTCTACTTGCCCACCCCACCCTTATACTGCCAGACTCCTCATTCTAAAACAAGGGTCAGTCAAGCACCTGGTCTTGGGTCCTAAAACAGGACCTGTCCTAGTTGAGGGGGTTGTTCAGGTGTGCATGTTTAATGCAGCAGAGCTCTGCTCTCTTGTCACGCCTTCCCTGGCCTCTGACCCCCCAACCCTGTGGCCCCCTGCCATCACATTGCTTTCTCCCTTCCAAAGGGGGAAAAGAATGTGGTAAAGTAATTTTCACTCAGGAAGGATTTAACATTCACTTGCAACATCATTTTAGACACAAGAAGTAGAGATTTTTTTCCAAAGTGCAACACAGGCAGATGCCCATCGATTCTGAAAACAGCCAGACTTACTTATGAAAGTTAGCAGGCCTCTGCCGTTTGTCAGATGAACAAGTAACTGAACGAACGCCTGGACGCTGAGACGAGGAGGACACCCCCGGTCCGTGTCCTCCTGCTTGTGCTTGTGGACAGAAGGGACAGGAAGGGAGGTGGACTGCCAAGTGCAGAAGGGCTAAGGTCATGTTGGTATGTTAAGGCAGTGTTTCCCTCGGTTTTAGATTTGGCCTGGAAAGATCGATCAGGTGAGAGGACCCGGGCACTTCAGCTCAGAAGCCAACACATGTTTCAGTCAAACCTCAGTTTATTGACACGGGTTGGGATGGAAATGATAGGAGGAGCTCACGTGCATTTAAGTAAAAATCCTGTGTTTCTGGAGGGATTAAAGGAGATTTGGCATCAAGCGTGAGTGTCCCTGAATAGTTTTTAAATGACTTGGTTTTAGCTCCTGTGTGTGTGTATTTTTAAATGATTCTAATAGTAATATATGTATTTTGTTAAATACCTGGAAAGTACCAAGCCATTACAGAAAAGGAAACTATGGTCCACACCCTGAGAACTTTTCCAAGCATGTATAAATTTCATATTCTTGAGATAAAATTAGCATTTTAGTACATAGATGATTGTACATCTTGTTTCATCACCTAATGTTACATTGTGAACATTTCCCTATGCTACTAAAAGTCTTCAGAGTATTGTAGTGGCTGCTTTGTGCCACTGTCATCTGCTGCTGTAAAACGGAAGCAGTTTTAGAAGAATGCAAATAAAATTATAAAGTGAAAACGTAAAATTATTTTCAAAATGCCAAGGCTGGGGATGTACGCAAGGGAGGAAGTAACTGACAGGGTACTTCAAGTCCAGATGCCCTCTTGAGTTGGCCCCATTCCATATTAATAATTCATATTTGTTTCCTATTGCACTTGGGTAAAAAACTGTTATTATTGATGGAGTCTAGTCATCTTTCACTAATGGGCGTAGGAAACTCACACCTGCTAGCAGGTTGGGGTATTCCTGATGGGGGATTGGTGACTAATACGGACATGCGATCACCTCCACTGCTCCCTGGCTTGGCCCAGTCCTGGTGGTGTGGGGCTCAGCCTGAATCACTCAGAGCTTGAACTACACCTACTCTGTGGGACTTAAGTCCCGGCTGAGTCTCCCCCTTGGCATTGCAACCAGTACGTACCCTGCGTCATCTGCACCTGATAGCAGCCCGAAACTAGCACGTCCATTTGTGCAGGCCCCGGGACACTGCTGGGACAAGACCTTCCCCTGCAGCCTCCAAAGGAGGATATCATTTGTGGCATATAATTAGCTGTGAAGTCTGCTATGGCTTGTGAAGAGCTCTCTGGCTTAGTGAAAATGCTCCCTCGTCAGGTAAAGCGTTCCAGGAAGGCATGAGCCATCAGAAGGTTGGGGAGACAAGCTGTCGAGCAAAAACAAAAGCTGCTGCTCCTGTAGGCTGGCAGGCCTTCTGGATTTCATTATTGGGTGGTTTGTGGCAAAGGGAAAGTTTCGATGTTTGTTTTCTGTGTAGTCCAGGGATTCCCACTGCTCTTTGAGTACTGGCAGGGTTCCCAGGTGCTAATGCTGGAAGGATTTTGCTTTCCTAGTACACTGTTTGGTAAAGATGTTAAGTGACTATTTTGAGTCCCCAAGACACTGTCCCCGTGAGGCCCACCCCCATCCAGGTGAGATGACTCGTGTCTGCGGGGCTGTGCAGGTGGCTGTGTTGGTCCTCATCCTTCTGCTTCTTGGTGACCTCAAAAGTGGATCATACATGAAAATCAGAAAAACATCCAGAAAATGAGAACATAATTTCTTTAGTCACACCATCAGCTGGAAAAAACTATCATTAACGGCACACAGATCCCTGGCACTCGGACTTGCTTCATTTTCAGATTTCCTTCCAGCTCAAAGAGTTCATACCAGGTTCCTGCCCTTTGGTCACCTGCTGTCTTCTCTCAGTGCCCTTTGAACTCTGGTGCTTAGTAGTGGGTTTTATATTTCTTCTAAAATGTTCACTTTTCCTTTTTATTATTGTGATAAAACAACATAGCATAAAATACACCATTTCTCCCTTTCTGAGTGTCCAGGTTGTTCGCATTAAGTGCGTTTGCACTATTGTGCAACCATCACCTTCTGTCTCCAGGACATTTTCAGCCTCCCAGATGGGAACTCGGTGCCATTAAACTTGAACCCCGCTTTCCCCAGCCCTCTGTAAGCTCTATACTACTTCCTTCCTCTATGAACTTCCCTACTCTAGGTGCCGATTATGTCCTTTCGATAGGTGGAATTTTAGAATTTTGTCCTTTTTTAAAATTTCTTTCAAGAAGGCTTTAGAGTGTAGCCTACCAACTTCAAACTTCAGAGCCATTTCTGAGCAGGCTAGCCTTGCTGTGATAGGTCTGAGGGACCGGCAGGCGCTGTGTGTCCTTGCAGGACAACATGCGGCTAAGCCAGTCGAGGCTGCCCTTGTGTGATGACAGGCTGCCCTGGTGCGACTGAGTTTTCTCTGGTGTGACAGGCTGTCCTGGTGTGATGAGGCTGCTCTGGTGTGACAAGGTTCCCCTAGGGTGACAGGCTGCCCCGGTGTGACGAGGTTCCCCTGGGGCGACAGGTTTTGCAGCTGGCCCTGCGGCTCTGTCTAGGTGGTTCCTGTCTAGACACTGTGGCTGGGTCATATGGGGTCCTTCCTCGTTCAGATGTTTGTATTTGACCAAACTCTGATGGGATTTTTATACCTTTTTTAAGCAGTGAATACATGTGGTAAAATATTTCAACTGTTCAAAAATTCTCTCTCTCTCACCAGCCCTTTCCCAGTGGGGAGCTGAGGTTACCCATTTCTTGGGTATCTTTCCAGAGATACTCAATCGTATGAGTCTTCTGTGTGAGTGCATGTGTGAGTGTGTATGCATGTGCGTGTGCCAGATAGCGTATTACTCATGGCTGTGGTTAAATCAATACCCGGGGTTCATATTTTGTGTGACTGTGTAAGTGCTGTTTTGAGCTGAATCATGTAATAGAGTATAATTACATTTTACTCTTTATAGCTTTCTGATTTTCCTGAATTTAATAGTTTTCTTGCTTGTTAGTTTGCTTAGCTTTCTAAGCATCAGTCACTCTTTCTTCCCTAAACTCTAAAGGCAATCGCGCATCTCCTCTCCGTGTGATGAAGTTATCAGGTGTGACTTTTTTCCTTGGAGATGCTGTCCCGGTGAGCATGCCCTTCTGCTCCCGCCTGGGCTGGCCGCCCTCCGGCTCTGGGTCCGGCTCAGTCATCTCTGCTCTCGTTCTGGGGACCCTTATCCAGATTTTCAGCTCCTGTTGCCTGGTTTTGACTCCTCGCTTTGCCATGCAGCCCATCCCCCACTAGCTTCCTGGGACTCCCATGTCTGAAATGCCATTTTTTCCCCTACCCTCACCAGATATAGAATTCAGAAGGAACATAGCTTCCTGTTGTCATCTGTAAATCATTGTTATGTATTTTCCTTTTGCTCCTAGATTTGTTCTTGTGATGTACACTGTTCTGATTCACTAGGCAGTGACCTGCTTTTCTCTCTCTGGAAGTTTCAGTTGGTCCTCTGTATGTGGAGTTGTGACTTACCCTGGTGAAGCCCCTTGTTGGGTCTTTTTTCTCCCACTGTGCTGCCCACCTAGGGGCCTGTTAGAAAAGATGAGTATACAGTTCTGGGTCATTTTCTTGAATTATCGGCCCCTCCCCTTGCTGTGTTCTTTTTAGAACTCCCCTTAACTCAGTTGTTGGAACGCCAAGATTGCTGTTCTGAGGTAGAGCCTTCCCGGCCGAGCCTGCACGGGGACTGTGCCTGCTGTTTCTGCCAGGAGTCGGGTGGAGGGTGATGGAGATAACCATCTTGTCTCCAGCCACATCCCCAACTCTGCCTCCAATATGGGAGACTTGACTTGGTGCCTGAAAAGCAACAAGTAGAATTACTAGTAAAAAGTCTTCCCTGTGCTGTAGGTAAGATGGATCTGGACTGGCTGAATAATGGGGGCACATAGTCCTCCTCCCCAGACTATTGCTAAACCCATCCTGACATGAATGACTACAGACAGTTTCGATTATGTCCCCTTTGTACTACTCTTGCCCTGAATTTACCTTCCTTGCTAGTTGGCTTAAGGTACTCCTGGACTTTTTGTGCAGACTGACTTTTGCAGCTCAAGGTGTGCTGCTCAAATGTTATTTGTGTCTGATGGTTTCTCAGGCTCCCTGGGGAATCTGCACGGGTGTGCTCTGCACCTCTGGGCTGGATGAACCCCCACCCCCCCACCCTTGGGCTGTCTTCCTGGGGCTCTGCCCTGCATCCCTCTTGACCTGCTTTCTCTTTGGTCCCTGGCTCCTTAAGTCACACCGCAAGCTTTCTGCAACAAGGGCCCCAGGCCCAGAGCCAGAGCCAAGCTTCCAGAGACACAGGTGTTCTCAACCTGTTAGATCTTGACATCCACTAGGTTGAACCCTGGGTCTCCAACTGATTGGATGACGCCACCCGTGTTACAGAGGGTAACTGCTTGACTCTGAACCTACTGGCTTAAATGTTAATCACATCAAGGAAACACCTTCCCAGAAACATCTAATGTTATGTGTAACCAAGTATCTAGGTACCATGACCTAGCCGTCTTGACACATAAGATTAGCCATCATAGCATTTGATAAAGAAGCTAAAGGATGTTCTGTTCCTATAGTAGGAACTCAAAGGGTAGTCACTGTAAATGTCTTTGTGTTTCCTCTGAAGCATAACCAGTGTGCAGCGTTCAGACAATGGGTCGTATATCTGCAAGATGAAAATAAACCATGAAGAGATTGTGTCAGACCCCATCTACATCGAGGTGCAAGGTGAGTTCAGAGGCACAGAGTGGCTTGAGTTCACTGCTACACATATAACACAGAGTTTGGCATCCACTTCTAACTCTGTAGGCAAACCTGACAAATCCATAAGCACTAGAATTTTACAAGACGATCATCTTTTTAGACTGTAGGTAGTAGTGAAATGAATTGAATTCTCAAAGTTTTAGCTCTATCCTAGGCACTAGGGCTGGTATAAAGAGAGGTTATAGACTTTCTTAACCTCAGGTTATAACACAATAAAAAAATACTGGGAGTTTTCCTTTTCTGTAGGAAGCTGTAACTCTGGGGAGAGGAAATCCTGGGGCAAAATACCTCTAAAACCAAAATTGGTCAAAGGGAGAAATAAAGATTAAAACCCATTTATTGTTTTCAAACTGCAGTCCAGGGTCGTTTCTCTTTCCTGCTCAGGCAGAAGCCAGCCAGCACCCCCCTAACATCTCAGGTTCAGATAAGCCCTTGTCATCCAGGTAATTACCCATTGATATGGAGATAGAATGTTCTCCACCCCTGAGGAATGCCTGTTGATATGCAGATGCACTAAAGCCAGGCGAGATACTCTGGAAATATTACGATTTTACCCACAGAAGCAAAGTGCATTCTACTACCCAGATCTCAGTGCTGGCACTCACGTGGCCAGGGGCACTTTGCCTCTGACTCAGCATCTTTTCTTGTCTTGGGAATGCAGGTGGGGAAACCAGGGAGGTGGGTAGTTTTCCTGACTGGTCAGCAACTCAGTCTGGGCCTCCTTTTTAGGCCCAAGGATTTGTCAGGTGTGTGGTTCAGTGCTGTTCTGTAACATGACACATTCAGTGGGGTGAGAAGTGAGACATCAGACAAAGAGAAGGCAGCCTCTGCCCACAAAGAACTTGAACTCTAGTGGGAACAGGAGTGGATGCACAGGTGGGCCAGGCCAGCCGAGCTCAGGTCCTGGATTTGATGCCCTGGGTGTCGGGTTGGCAGGCCAGGGTTCTGCAAATTGCAAGGCCTGTGAAATCAGGCTCCTACTAGAAAGTACCCCAGGTGGTCACTCCCTCCATGGCCCCCTTTTCTACATTTTCTGTGGCTCCTCATCGCAAGGTCATTAGCATTTTCAAAGAAGTTCGCTACAAGTGTCACTCACTGAAAGGCTCCTTTATTACCTATATTCTTCTGCAAATCTCAACACTGCTGCTGCTGGAGGCCTGTGGGAGGGAGGCCCCACAGAGGAGTCTGTTTTAGAGCTTTGCTTCAGGCTCATTCTGATGCCGGGGTTCTTGTTCACGAAGCCGAAGAATGAGCTTAGCAAACAGGCAAGGTAGGAGAGCAAGATACAGGCTTTTATTTAGAAATAAAGTGATAGGACAGAGCTCCCGGCTCACGCCAGGAGGGGACAAGAGAGTCCGGTGTGCTGCGTTGTCTAGGGATTTTATAGGCAGGTTAGGATTTTTCGAGAACATGCAAAAAGTTTTAGGGGTGTAGACCTGCTACGTGTGTCTGAACACCCCAAATTAACTTAACACAAGGAATTCCGCCCCCCGGATTTCTCTCCAGAACACCTGCATCCTGGTCTAGGGACATATCAAAAGGCAGCCTGCCCAGCCCCCAAGGTGGGCTGAGGTATTGTTTGTTTGCTAAAGAGTAAGTTAAGAATTCTGCTTCCCAAACTTCCTGGGTGTTAAAATGCAATCTTATCTTTAAGGTGGAATCTTTGCTGCCTTTTACTTTGTTGTTTACAGCTGGGTCTGCATGCTAAATTAGTTGCCTGGTTTGCAAAACCACCCCATCAGATCTGAAAGAGGAAAGACAGCACATAGGCCTGGGCCTTTTAGCATGCTGAACTGAATCTTACAAGTGGTTAGCATAATAACAACATGGGGTACTCTTCTTTATCTGGGGAACACCCACTGATCTTACTGAAGAATGACCCTGGAGCTTAATGTTTAACACAGAGTTTTGGAAGGGGGGTTTCCCTGCATGTAGTTACATTGTTCTGACTGCAGATATTCTGCCTTGCTTTTTCCGGAGGCCCTCCCCCTGCTCTGACTACACCCACAGTCCCTGTCTCAATTCCAGGCTGGACAGCCAGAGGCTCAGGGTTATGTCAGCATCAGCCTGGAGGCAGGGTGGGGGTAGATCTGATCTGCTGTTAATATGGGGAAAGTAGTTAGAGGACATTTTACTTGTCCAAATCCCAGAAAAATGCCCAGGGCAAAAACATGTTAGGTCCCAATGGAATTTTACATTTGAAACAGGAAAGAATCCCATTTTACCATTGCCCTGTCATTGCTTCTGGGACCGGATCTGTGAGTTCCCAGTCCTCAAAGAGCACAATTTAAATGCCTGAGAACAGTTAGCTTGACCTGTTTGTTAAATTTTTGGCACATGCGTCAGTAAGTACCAGCTGGTTTCCTCTGAGATATTCCTAAAGCCCCCCTTACGGCCTTGATTCTGGAATTACATCTGGAGATGTTAGGGTTGTAACTGTCTCTGCACTGTTTTCATGAAAACACACTTTGAAAAGTGTTCAGCCCTATACAAATGTACACATGTTAAAATTCATTATCATCTATCTGCAAGTCTCACATGCAACAGATTGTCCTCGAAAAAGGGCAGGCCTATTAGTTGGCTTTGTTTCTACTCTGTGTTTATTTTGGTAAGGAATACTGAAAACCTAAGCACCTATCTCAGGAGTTTGAGCAACACCTGCTTTCAGAACTGCCAGGTCTCCTTTCTAGTAAAACCAGTTCTGAATCACCATTACAACCCTTCTTGGGAAAGTGCCTTAGAAAGCCAGCCAAAACTAGACCAGTAGGAATTAGACTCTGCTTTTTCTTATGCAACTTTCGGAAGTAAAAACTGGCCATTTCAGACCTGAGGTGGTGTATAAAAGAATCTCCTGTTGCCAAGTTCTAGTACGGTTTCCATTCCCTTTGGGGCTCTGCCTTTGCTTATGGATCTGAAATATTCTTTCCCTTAATTCTTTGTCTGCAGGACTTCCTCACTTCACTAGACAGCCTGAGAGCATGAATGTCACCAGAAACACAGCCTTCAACCTTACCTGTCAGGCTGTGGGCCCACCTGAGCCCGTCAGCATTTTCTGGGTTCAGAACAGCAGCCGCGTCAGTGAACAGCCTGAAAAATCCCCCTCCGTTCTAACTGTTCCTGGTAAGTGGAGTTGTGTGATTTATTGACTGTTTTCTGTCTGACAATGGACGGGATTGGAGGTGTGAGGACCTTTGCTGTACCCCAACGGCAGGCAGTGGAAGAGGGTAGAAACATGTGCAGCTGGGGTTGGGGGCCCGGTGGCTGGGGCTGAGAGCTCCCATGCCAGGGTTGGGAAGTGGGTGGCGCCCAACCGGGAAGTTGGTGAAGTGGCCAGAATCCCCCACCCTGGGCAGTGGGAGGTCCACCCGCATCTCCCACAGCAGCTGTGGTCACGCTTGCACGTCAGGAGCCGTCCATGAGAAGGCCTCAGTGAGTGTGCACAGCGGTGAAGACACGCTGGACCCAGGGCAGATGGAATCCTTCTAGGATTGTGTCTGTGGTGCAAGTCGGTGTCATCTGGATCTCCATTCAGCGGGGGTGCCTGGCCTCGCCTCACCCCGCTGCCCGAGCTGTGCTCCCAGGGCCGACACCAGGGCTGTTTCCCGGGCCGCTAATGCCAGCGGGCTCCTCTTTGGCCGCTCTTGTTGCATCTTTCAGTAACATCTGGCAAGGGTACCCCCCACACACATCCTTCCTTCCTTCACTCATTCAGCACATGTTTTGTGAGGGAGTGCTGTGTGCCAGGGGCTGTTTTGGGTGCTGAGAACACCGTGGGAAGCTTCTGGACACGCCATCTTCCTGGCTTTCTTCCCGCCCCACTGCTCCTCCTCTGCTTGTGGCAGGACTTGTGAATGTGGGGTGATTTCTGGACCTACTTTTCATTCCTCTGAGACACCCTCCCCGGGACTTCCCCTGGGCTCCTCGTTCCAGCCGTCTGTGTGATGATGACCTTGAACTTTGTATCTCCAGCCCAGTCCTCTGCTGAGCTTCAGGCTCACATGTCCACCCTCCTCCTTGGCATTTTCACTGGCTGTGTGTGTGAGGCCTGTGAGAGTAAGATTCTTAATGACCCTCACAGACCTGTTCCACCCCAGAATTCCCCGTCTTAGGAAATGATACCGCCATTTGCCCATCCTTCCTTTTCTCATTTTTCTTGTTGAATGCATCAGCAAGTTCCATCAGTTCTGCTTTCAGAGTAGAGCCTAAATTGCTTTTCTCCCTCTCTGCTGCTGCCCTGGTCCATGTCACTGCTGGCTCTTGCCAACACCACTGCCATAGCTTCCTAAGCAGTCTCTCGGCTTCCAGCTTGGTTCCCACTGTGATCCATCGTTCTCAGGGTTAGATCCCATCACCTGCTGCTGGAAACCCTTCAGCAGCTTCCTGTTGTCTTAGACTGTTGCTCAGAGCATAGGCCTGGCATGCTTTGGCCCTGGCCCCTGCCCAGCTCTCCAACCCAAGTCCATCCTGCTCTCTCCACCCTGCTTGTTAGTAAGCACCAGATTGCCTTTCATTTCCTTATTCACACTGCCCTCCTTCCTGCCTCAGGACCTTTGCACTTTCCACAGTGTTCTTCCATCTGCCCTAAGTCCCATGACACAGCTCAAACTCCACTTCTTCCAAGAGGTCTTCCCTGGTCACTCTGAACTGCTTCGGTCCTCCCCACCCCTCTGTTGACTCCCAGTTACACATTCTTGTGGACTTCCCTCACTGAGTTCAGCACAGCTCATTATTTGTTACTCTCCTTGTCTGTCTTCTTAGAGAGTATATGCTCCATTAGGAAAGAACTCTGTCTCCCCAAGAGCAGTGCCTGACTCAGAGTAGTATTCACTGAATATTAATGGCGAGAATGGCTGAGCAAGTGAAAGTCAGTCCCTAGGGATTGTCTGCATAATTTTTCTAACTCCTGACTCCATGAGAAATAATATGGTTTTCCCCTTCTCCACCTGAATTTTTCTTGAGTTTCTCCAAGGAGCTGGTAATCAAGTGACTTCTTTGTTAAAAGTCAATTTGAAAAATGTACTCCACTTTTGCTAGGATGGTTGCTTTGAAGTCCCACAAAGAAAGATTTTTTTCCATCGCGGTAAGACTGACATACAATTAAGTGTGCATAGAACTTAAGTGCACAACTCAGTGAGTTTTGATAAATGGAGATACCATGTGAGCCCCACTTCAGTCAAGATATAGAATGCTGCTATTGCCTCAGAAAGTTCCCTCATGCTTCCATCCAGCCAGTCCCCACCTCCCATTGGCAGCATTGTTTTGATGTCTATTGTCATAAAGACGAGTTTAGCCAGTTCTTGAAATTTAAATAAATGGATGCATAAAGTAACATATTCTTGTTTGTGAGGCTTCTTTCATTCAATGTGATGTTTTGAGATTCATCTGTGTTGTTTTATCAGTAGTGCTATTATTTTAGTTGTTGTTTTGTTTTTTGCCGATACTGCTCGGTTGTATGAGTGCCACATTTTGTTCATCTATTTGGCGAACATTTGGGACGTTTCTGGCTGTTGGCTGTGACAAATAAAGCAGCTGTGAATATTTGTGTACAAGTCTTTTGGGGGGCATATGTTCTTAAGTTTGTCTTGGGAAAATAGCTGGGAGAGGAGCTGCTGGTTGTTCCTCCGAATGTACCACGTTACATGCCCGGAAACAGTGAGCGTTCCAGTTGCTTCATCCTCGCCCTTGCCAACCTTTGATGCAGTTAGTTTTCAAAATCTTTAGACATTTTAATGGATGTGAAATGTTGTGTAATTGCAGTTTACATTCACACTTCACTTCTCTAACGTCTGACTTTAGACTTAGAAAAGATTTTGGTATCTTGTGCTTATTCATCAATAATACATCCTTTCTGATGAGATGTCACTTCAGGTCTTCTGCCTGTTTCTGTAAATCTCACACTCAGGCTGACAGTTGACAATTTTTATGGGAAAGCCTGCTGTGATTTTGTGTGCAACTGGGTTGTATTTATAGATCAATTCAGGGGAAGGTGACGTCTTTATAATATTGAGACTTCCAGTCCATGGACACATTCTCTCCATTTATTGAGGTTTTCCTTAATTTCTTCCAGCAAATTTTATCTTTTGATATAGAGGTCTTACATGTTAGTTAAATTTAAAATATTCTATGTTTTAATACTAGTAAGTGGCATATTGGCTTTCATTTTCCAATTGTTTACTATTAATATACAGAAAGTAAGTGGATTTTTTGTGTATATTGATCTTTTATCCTACAACCTTGCTAAATTCACATATTAGTTCTAAGAGGTTTTTTCTTTTGGTTAAAGAGTCCTTGGATTTTCTGTATAGACAATAATGTTTGTATTTGCAGAAAGGGACAGTTTTATTTCTACTTTTCCAATCCTTGCCCTTTTATCTCTGTTCCTTTCCTTATTTCACTCACCAGAACTCTAGTACCATGCTGAATAAAAATGGGGAGAGTGGATATTTCTGTTCCTGATCACCGAGCATAATGTTTAACTTTGGGTTTTTTGTAGATGCCCTTCCTTGAAAACGTTGAAGATTATTTTCACCTTTTCCCAGTTTTCTGCAGTTTTTATTTTTTATGGTGATGGGCGTCAGATGTTGTCAGATTCATTTTCTGCATCTGCTGCAATAATCATACAGGTTTTCTCCATTTTTCTCCTAATACAATCAATTACATCAATTTGATTTTCAAATGTTAAACCAGTGTTGCATCCCTGGGATAAATTCTACTTGGTCATGATGTATTGTGGTGGATTCAGTTTGCTGATATTCAGCTAAAGACTTTTGCATTTATGTTTATTCTGTTTCACTGGCAAACTGGGGTGCTTGGGTGACTGTACTTCAGTTCTGATGCTAACTACCCAGAGTTAGTGCAGACCCTGTAGGGTAGGGACAAAGTCTGCCACAGACTACCCTCAATTCAAATGCCAACCACAAGCCTTGGGGGGTTCCCAGTTCACCTGCACTTCTTACTGACTGGCTGTAAGTTTGGAGGTTCCCATGACGACCTCTGGTTCAATAATTTATTAGAATAATTCACAGAGCTCAGGATAGTGGTATGTAGATGAGTACAGTTTTGTTACAAAGGGTACACATAGGGTGGGGTCTGGGAGGGTCCCTATTGCAGAGCTTCCCTGCCCTTGCCTCACTGACTTAGGTGTGTCACTCTCCTGGCATGGCAGCGTGTACACTGAATAGAAAAGTGTACTGAGTGTCAGGGTCCAGAGTTTTTATTGGGGTTTCATTATATGCATGACTGATTATATCTGGCCATGTGAGTGATTACAATCTCCAGACGTTCCTCCTCTTCCTAGAGGTCAGTAGGTTGGGCTACTATCACTTGGCTCAAAGCCTCAACCCTCTTACCATGTGGTTGACCATTCTTGTGACTAGTCCCCATCCTGAAGTTATCTAGAATACCATGAGTCACCTCACTAGCATAACAAAGCCACTTCTGTCACTCAGGATATAATAAGGAACAAAAGCCAATCAAATTGTTTATTGTACAATGATGTTCATGAGGGAAATTGGTCTGTAAGTTTGTTTTTATAATGTCAGGTTTTGGTATCAGTATTGTTGATCTTATAAAACTAGGTGGGAACTATTCTTACCTCCTCTGTTTTCTGGAAGAGTTTAGTAACATTGGTGTTACTTTGAAGAGTCATACCTCAAGTTCAGTGAAGGCTGTAATCTCTTGTGGTGTGGACACTATATTTTTGGTAATGCAATTTGCATTACCTTTTTGATTAATGTAAACGGTTAATGCTGAGTGTGAGGTTAACTGAAATCCCCAGGTCTTTTTTCTCATTAATTGCTGCAAAGTCAAAGCTCTACTGCATCTTGTGTATTTAATGATTTTTGGAATTTGATCCTACCATTACATTTATCCTTATAAAAACTTACTCCATTATCCCAATCGCCAACCTACTGTGGCCATTTTGAACCTTGAGTCTCTATAGATTAGCAAGTCACCTTCCAATTCATTGATGAAAATCTGGATTCTAATCTAAGACTAGAGCCAGTGGCCTGTTAATAAAGGCAACCTCTGAATGGACATCAGTTCATTAAGTCAACTCCCTTGGCTACCATTCAACCAGTAATTAATCTGCTTAATTTTTTTTCCCCAACATTTAGCTCTCTATCTGACTTTGTGGGGTGTTCCTTGATACATTGGGCTAGTAACTATCACAGAAAAACTAGAGATCAGTTTGGAATTTATTTTGAAATAAGACCTGACTTCTTGCTGGTGAGCTGAACTTCTAGATGTGACAATTTTCTGTGTGCTGATAGGCACATTTGATAACCCCCTCTGAAGTTTTGCTGTGGATTTCTATCTCTGAATGATTCTGTACTTAACCAGAATCAATGTTACTTTTCTCATGAAAATAGGGACAAAATCTGTCTTCCTAGAAAGTAGAACTGTTTCTGTGATAAGATCTGCAGATTCTTTCCCAAGGCTGTATGTAATTTGTCTCAGTTTGGAGATAAGATTTGTTTCTTACTGGTGACACTCCTTTACACCTGCCACCTGTTTTGGGTTTCAAGTTCTTTATAATTTTCATTTTACTTTCTTTAATTTGAAGGTTTTTTTTTTTCCTTTGGTAGAGAAGATAGAAGCAAGATAAAAAGTGAACAGTTTATAGCCATATATATGCTTTTTAATACAAACTTTATTGTGATGCTAGATACACAAAGCTGCACATATAAGGAACTACACACAATACACACATACAAACTTATACCCACGTGCACATACAGATGAGTCCATGTATAATTGGTGCAATCTGAATAAGCTATGTGGATAGTACCAATGTCAGTTTCCTGGTTTTGACAATGTGCTGCAGGTATGTAAAATGTGCATATAGGTGAGGTAGGTGACATGGAACTTCCCTGTATGTTTCTTTACATCTTTCTGTAAATCTATATTTCAAAATAAAAATACTTTTTTTACTTTATTTCATAAGATTTTAAATGATTTTATGTTCAAAATGTAAAAAATTCAGAAAGGTATTTTTATATCTTCATATATATTTACAATTACAATGAGACCAAACACTATCCTTCCAAACTTTCTCTCAGTGTATGTTTGTGTACATATATTTGTAGATGTGGTTTTCCTTCAGATCAGGATCATAATACATGTGCAGATTAATTTCAGCCTTTTTATTACACAAATAATACGTGAACGCATATTCATTGTAAACAATCAAACCATAGTGACATACCAAAGCAAAATGTGAAAGTCTCCTGTTTATCTCCACACTTTCATTTCCCCGGGCAGAGCATGTCAGCCATGTACATGCATGTGTACATAGACCACCAACACATGGAGGTCTTTGCACGTAGGTTAGCATGGCCTGTCTCACTGTTTGCAGCAATGGCCTCAGTGTGCAGATAGACCACAGTTTATTTAGACTCTCCCTTGTTGATGAACATTTAGGTTGTTTTATTTTTTTTTCTGTTCTTTGTTCAGACATCTTTGTACCCACGTTTATTTCTTCTCTGAAAATCTTTCTGGACACCCCGTCCTTGTCTCTGCACCCACAGTGTCTTCTGTCACACTTGCACCTCCCCACCACATGGAAGCACAACCATCTGCTGGTCTGCTCCACCGCCCCAGGTTATTAACCAGATTACGTATTAATTGTTAATTTAACTAGATTAGCCCCATCATCCAGTATAGTGCCTGGCTCATCAGAAGTGTGTGAATGAATGAATGAATGAACTAACGAACAAACAAATGACCCTGAGTCATAGGTCCCTTCTGGGACAAAGGACAGAGTGATGGTGAAGGAACTTGCATTTGCATAGTTCTTTTTGCATTTAAACTCTTTCTCATCCCTTTTCTCATATTTCTAGCCAGTTCTGTGAAATTAGTAGAGCAGGATTTTTTGCTTCCATTTTACAGACAGCTGGAAAGCTTGAATAACTGGGGAGGAAGGGTGCAGAGCCCAGAATTCTGACAGCAGGGCTTGTGCTGGGCTTAATGTCACCAGCTACCTGCAGACTGCTCCCAAACACCTGGATTTGTGATATGGTGAAAGAACTACACAAAACGTTCCTTTCATGTACATCTGTTTTTAATTTAGAGAACACATTAGTGTGATACTTGAGCCCCTCCCTGTGTTCATGCTTGGGGGCCTGCGTGTCAAGGCCCTTCAATAGACCCAGGTGCCTTTGGGGGCTCTGGCCCAAGCAGCTCGTCACACGCCGATGCACAGCCGGGAGTGTTTGCAGGGAGGTGCCATTCTGCCTTGAAACTAACCCTGGCGTTAACTTTTCCGACCCCTTCCACTGTAGGGAAGTGGTATAAAGAGCCCTGATGGTTGAGACTGCTTTGAACAGGCACATTTGTGACAGGAGAATCACATGCTTTTCCTTCTTGATACCAGTTCTTTTTCTTCCTTGATATAAGAGCTGTCTTCAAGAGACGTGAGCAAAGAAGTACTTTGCCCAGAGGGCATTATGCTGAGTCCAACAAGAATGTAACTCGAAGGTTACATGCCATATGATTCCATTTATATGACATTCTCAAAATGACAGTTACAGTGATTGCGAACAGATCGGCTCTTGCCAGGAGTTGGGTGGGGGTAGGATGTTCGTAAAAGGGGTAAAGTAACCTAAGGGAGCTTCCTTTGATGATGGCCCAGTTTTGTATCTGTACCTATAATAAAATGCCATAGAAGTAGATACTCTGCCCTCCCTCCGGAGTGAAACAAAATGAAACAAAAACTGGTGAGAACTGGATAAGGTCCGTATTTATAATATTGTACAAAAGTCACTTTTCCTGGTTGTGATCGTTGTGCTGTGATTATGTAAGATCTTAGGGGAAGTTGGGTAAAGGGTGTACAAGAACTCTGTACCATTTCTGCAGTTGCTTGTGAATCGAAAATTATTTCAAAACAAAGTTGTTGGTTTTTTTAAAGAAGCATTTTGTCATGAGCACAATTTGGAGCCATTCAGTACCTTCTTTGCTTGAGGTCTAGTCTCTGCATGGCGGCTGGAGCCATCCTGATACAACACAAAGTGGGGTCATGTGAGTCTTCTGTTCAAAGCTCCAGGTTTCCCAGCCCACTGGAGGACAAAACAAGGCCTATTTCACCTGTTCTTTCTGCCTAGAACCTTCCCTCCCCCCTCCCAGTTTAAACTTGGCCCATTCCCTCACCCCAGGCCTTTCCTCAGAGGACATTCCTCTGATCCCCATATTTAAAATCACAGCCAACCCCTGACCCTGTGATCTGCTTCTGTTTTTCTAGTAGTAATAGTACTAATCACCTTCTGACACAGCACGCAGCTTACTTCTTTATCAAGGTCATTGTTTCCCACCCACTTTCCTCCATGAGAATGCAAGCTAAATAAGACCAGGGACTTAGATTTACTTATGGGTGTACCCCAAGTGCCTGCAAAAATGCCTGCCACATAGCAAGTCCTCAGTGATATTTGTTAAGTGAATGTATTCAGGGACATAGTGCATTCTAAGTTAAGAAGCTGCTTCCTTTATGCAGCATATTCTTTTCCTTGCGCTTTTGGTAGAAAAATGGACACTAGGGAAAAAAGAAAAAAGAAAGAACAGGATTGCTTCACCCAGAACTCAAAGAACCGGCCTAACTGTGCTCTTAGAAGCTGTTGTCTCAGCAGTTCTGATCGCCTTCCCTCCAGGGAACATCCTGTTACTGAATGTTCCTTAAAATATCTTTCAGCCCTTGTGTCAGAGACTGTCTTTTTTTAAAACCAGCAGAGGACCAAGCAAGAGGGGCGTGAACCACCAGAGTGAAGTTGGATGAGATGGGATGGAGTCAGGGGGATGGTCCCCCCGTAAGAGGACGTGGCTCTGGGAGACTGGAGGCCCCGGTGTGTGGGGCACACAATGGGCCAGCACTGGGACGGCCATGAGGGTTTGGGCTATAACACTTCAAGGTCTGTTCCAGTCTGGTGGTTCTTGTTCATCCAGAGGGAGAAGAGGATGGTGAGGGGGACCTGTCTTTCCTGGTGCCCACTATTTACTCTGTTCGGCCCAGGCGTACGCAGGAGCCTGATGTTGGGAAGTTCAGTGTAACTGAACACCTTCAGCAAAGAAGACTATATTTGGCCTTAAGTTTTGACTCATCTAGTTTCAGAGAAATTTAACCAGTTTGAGCCAGTTTCCACATCTCCCTGTGGCTTGTGAGCATTAAGCACCTCAGCCCAAGGGAGGATGGCTGTTCAGAGGTGGTTTGGGGAGTTCTGAATTGGTGTGAGTGCCTTGTGCCAGGGAATTTGCTACAGGTTGTTTCCTGACTTTGTGTGCACTTTGAAAAGAAACACAAAAAGGAAAAGTGACTTCCCACTTCCCCTAAAGCCACGCCCCTAAAATCAGAAGCAGCCTCACTTTGGACATTGGTAAGCCTTGTGGCACTGCAGAGTTAGGCACTGAATGTCTACATTGGGGATCTGTGACCGGGTAACAAATTCCAGTGAAACAAATCCATCCTCTTGTTTTACGGTCAGACCAGCTCTTCCTCCCTCATGACTAGGGTGGAATGTGATTTATAAGTTTGCATTCAAATGTTTCCCAAGAGCTTCAACAAGAGGAATTGAAATCAAATGATTTCTTTTAGCTCGAATATATGAAAACAGTATAAGGTGCGTAGCAACTCCCTATATTTTCTGATAAGCCAAAGCTGAGTTTATTCTAAACATAAGTCAGGTTTCGCATGTTCCTGGAGCCTGGTGAAATGGGCATCTCACTTGGGAGTTTACCACCTAGAAGTTTAAAAGTGACACTTCAGCATGAAACCAAAGTACCACAGGCCTGACTGTGAAATAGCGACGGGCAGCATGGGCTCCAGGCAGTGGCTCAGAGGGATCAGTGGGTTTTCTTTCCTAAACTCTGCCTGACGGAGCTCTAAGTCCAAAGGCTGTGCCAGTTCTTTTCCAACTCCTGCTTCCCCTTTGTCTGCCTCTCACTTTACAAGTGAGGCATCAGGTCTCTGATGCTTCGTCTTGAGATCCCCTTATGGCTTTTTTTTTTTAATTTATTTTTTATTTACAATTTATTTTGGTATCATTAACCTACAATTACATGTGCAATATTATGGTGATTAAACTACCCCCTTCATCAAGTCCCCCCCACCAACCCCATTACAGTCACTGTCCATCAGCATAGTGAGATGCTATAGAGTCACTACTTGTCTTCTCTGAGTTGTACAGCCCTCCCCGTGCCCCCGCTACCTTACATCTACTAATCGTAATGCCCCTTTTTCCCTCTTATCCCTCCCTTCCCACCCATCTTCCTCAGTCCCTTTCCCTTTGGTAACTATTAGTCCGTTCTTGGGTTCTGTGAGTCTGCTGCTTTTTTGTTCCTTCAGTTTTTTTCTTTGTTCTTATACTCCACATATGAGTGAAATCATTTGATACTTGTCTTTTTCGGCTTGGCTTATTTCACTGAGCATAATACCCTCTAGCTCCATCCATGTTGTTGCAAATGGTAGGATTTGTTTTCTTCTTATGGCTGAATAATATTCCATTGTGTATATGTACCACATCTTCTTAATCCATTCATCTACTGATGGACACTTGGGTTGCTTCCATTTCTTGGCTATTGTAAATAGTGCTGCAATATATAGGGGTGCATATGTCTTTTTGAAACTGGGCTGCTGCTTTCGTAGGGTAAATTCCTAGGAGTGGGATTCCTGGGTCAAATGGTATTTCTATTTTGAGTTTTTTGAGGAACCTCCATACTACTTTCCACAATGGTTGAACTAAATTGCATTCCCACCAGCAGTGTAAGAGGGTTCCCTTTTCTCCACATCCTCGCCAACATTTGTTGTTGTTTGTGTTTTGGATGTTGGCCATCCTCACTGGTGTGAGGTGATATCTCATTGTGGTTTTAATCTTCATTTCTCTGATGACCAGCGATGTGGAGCATCTTCTCATGTGCCTGTTGGCCATCTGAATTTCTTCTTTAGAGAAGTGTCTGTTCATGTCCTCTGCCCATTTCTTAATTGGATTATTTGCTTTTTGTTTGTTAAGGTGCGTGAGTTCTTTATATATTTTGGATGTCAACCCCTTATCAGATGCATCATTTATGAATATATTTTCCCATACTGTAGGATGTCTTTTTGTTCTACTGATGGTGTCCTTTGCTGTACAGAAGCTTTTCAGCTTGATATAGTCCCACTTGTTCATTTTTGCTTTTGTTTCCCTTGCCCGGGGGGATATGTTCATGAAGAAGTCGCTCATGTTTATGTCCAAGAGATTTTTGCCTATGTTTTTTTCTAAGAGTTTTATGGTTTCATGACTTACATTCAGGTCTTTGATCCACCTTGAGTTTACCTTTTCGTATGGGGCTTGACAGTAGTCCAGTTTCATTCTCTTACATGTAGCTGTCCAGTTTTTCCAACACCAGCTGCTGAAGCGGCTGTCATCTCCCCATTGTATATCCAAGGCTCCTTTATCAAATATTAATTGGCTGTAAATGTTTGGGTTAATGTTTGGATTTTCTATTCTGTTCCACTGGTCTGTGGGTCTTTTTTTGTGCCAGTACCAAATTGTCTTGATTACTGTGACTTTGTAGTAGAGTTTGAAGTCAGGGAGCGTAATTCCCCCTATTTGATTCCTCTTTCTCAGAATTGCTTTGGCTATTCGGGGTCTTTTCTGGTTCCATATGAATTTTTGAGTTATTTGTTCCAGTTCAATGAAGAAAGCTGTTGGTAGTTTGATAGGGATTGCGTTGAATCTGTAGATTGCTTTAGGTAGTATAGCCATTTTGACAATATTTATTCTTCCTAGCCAAGAGCATGGGATGCATTTCCATTTGTTAGTGTCCTCTTTAATTTCTCCTAGGAGTGTCTTGTAGTTTTCAGAGTACAGGTCTTTCAGTTCCTTGGTTAGGTTTATTCCTAGGTATTTTATTCTTTTTGATGCACTTGTGAATGGAATTGTTTTTCTGATTTCTCTTTCTGTTAGTTCATCATTAGTGTATAGGAAAGCAACAGATTTCTGTGTGTTAATTTTGTATCCTGCAACTTTGCTGAATTCAGATATTAGTTCTAGTAGTTTTGGGGTGGAGTCTTTAGCGTTTTTTATGTACAGTATCATGTCATCTGCAAATAGTGACAATTTGACTTCTTCTTTACCAATCTTGATGCCTTGTATATCTTTGTTTTGTCTGATTGCCATGGCTAGGACCTCTAGTACTATGTTGAATAACAGTGGAGAGAGTGGGCATCCCTGTCTTGTTCCCGATCTTAGATGAAAAGCTTTCAGCTTCTCACTGTTAAGTATGATGTTAGCTGTGGGTTTGTCATATATGGCCTTTATGATGTTCAGGTACTTGCCATCTATACCCATTTTGTTGAGAGTTTTAATCATGAATGGATGCTGAATTTTGTCAAATGTTTTTTCAGCATCTATGGAGATGATCATGTAGTTTTTGTTCTTCTTTTTGTTGATGTGATGGATGATGTTGATGGATTTTCGACCTTATGGCTTTAAAAATGATCTAGAACCAGTTTTTGCTCATGTGGGTTATGTCTGTTGATAAGTACTGACTTAATGAATTAAAATGGAAAACTTTTAAAACACAGGAATACACAAGCACACATTCCATCAGCTAATAGAGCTAATGCATCCCAAATCATACAGCCTCTGGAAAATTCCATCGCATGTTCCCGAGAGAAAGAAAGTTAAGAGGGTAAATAACATCTTATTGTTATTACAGAAACAGTTTTCATCCTGGGGACCCCTAAAAGGGCATCTGGGATGCCAAGGAGTCTCTAGAGCCCACTTTGAGAAAGGCTGCTCAAGGTTGAGAAATTCCCAGATCACTACATAGAAAATGCCAAATTTTGTCAAGCAAAGGAGTTGTCCTTCCAAAAAAATTTTACTTTTTATATTTAAGAATCAAATAAATGGTTTTGATGAGTTGTACCATAATAATAATTGTAAGGACAGTCTATCTAGAAGAAAATTTTTTCTAATTTCAACATATATGTGTAATTTTGTTGCAAAGAAATAATCTAGGGTGATTAACCAGTGACTTCAAAAAACACACACACACACACACACACACACACACACACACACACACACACACACACACACACACGCCATGAGAGTGAAAGTCTGCAGGGGAAATAGAAAAGTCATGATGGATAACCTCTGTCTTCTGGGGGAAATTATTTCGGTGGGTGGTGATACTGAGTCTCTCACCCCAGCAGTGCGTATGACACACTGGAGCCTCTGAAGGACTTTTACTTTAGTGTGTTGGGATATTCAGGGTTCCTGAAATTACACTGTTTGCAGCTGATTAAATTATTTTAAGATGCAAACCTCAAAATGTATAAGAGGCTGTGTGCATTTCTCAGAATTGTTTGGGAAGAATGCAAGTAGAAGATACAAAGACCCGAGTCAGCTTTTATAGATGTGACTGATGGGTTTGTAATCATTATTCTTCAGCGAGATAAATCGTTTATTTATTGGCGAAAATTATTGGTAGTTTCATCTCTCACTCGAGAGAAGGGAACCAAAGATGTGGCAAGAGATGGCTCCTGCCTGGAATTTTAGTTTCTGAGCACTTGGTATTGTCAAGACAATATCATTAAGCAGTCCAGTTTAGAATTTTTCTCCAGTCTAAGGGAAATACTCCTCAACTTGGAAGATTAAAGTACCAGAAGTGTTTGTCATAGTCTATAGATCGCTCTTTTCGAGAAGCAAAAGTCACCCCAGAATTGTAGGGCAGAGGTGCACATGTTTGCTTTTCTCTTGAGAGGCTGTGTTGAGTCAGGACAGACTTCTGTCTGGATGGAAAAGAACAGAAAGTCACCAGCACCGCCTTTTCTGTGTGCTTCGAACCCTCAGGGGAAGCACCCGCGTAAAAGGGACCAGGTCTGCATTGCTTCCTAGAACTTCTCCCAGACACAGTCCCCTGCCAGCCACCTGGCCTGGCCTCAGGGCAGCGTTTGCCACACGGGCATCCAATGTGCCGCCGCCTTTCTTGGCTGATGTGCAGCTGGGCTTCCCCTGGGGCTGGTTCCTCCTTGCTTTTCCTAATATTTAAGTGACAGCTTTGAATTTTAAAATAACCAGGTGGAAAATTTTCAATGCAAGTAGATGGATAGGAGAAAAAAAAAAAGCTTTTCAGGCAAGAAGCAAATGGTGGTGTATTTTCAAGAATTTTATCTAACTGTCCTTTTCCAGCGTATGATGTGACCTCTGTGCCAGATGGTGCCTTTGTGTGTTAGCGATAGAATTTCCAGGTTCAACTAGATGGTATATACGGCTGTGCTCTTTAAAAATGATCTTTATTGTTTTAGAATGGTTCTGGATTTATAGAAAAATTATGGAGATAATACAGATAATTTCTCATACATTCCACCCTCACTTCCCCTAATAGTAACATCTTATATTCATGTGGTACATTTGTTACCATTAACTAACCAATACTGATAATGTTATTATTAACTAACCTCCATAGATCATTCAGATTTCCTTAGTTTTTATCTAACGTCTTTTACTGTTCCAGAGATTCATCTAGGATTCAGTTGTCACATCTCCTTAGGCTTCTCTTCTTGGGTGTCACAGTTTCTCAAATTTTTCCTGTTTTTAATGACTCTGACAGTTTTGAGGATGACTGGTCAGGTTTTTTTGTAGAATGTCCCATAGTTTGGGCTGTCTAATGTTTTTCTCATGATTAGACTTGGGTTATGTTTTTGGGAGGAAGACTGCAGAGGGAAGTGCCATATTCATCATGTCCTATCGAGGGTACATTCTGTTAACATGACGTAGCGTCTTGGTGTTGACCGTGATCATCTGGCCGAGGGAGTGTTTGTCAGTTTCTGCACTGGAAGGTTTTTCCTTTATGCCCCTTCCCATCCTGCCTGCCCTCTTCGGAAGGAAGTCACTGTGCAGCCCACGCTTAACGAACAACTCAGGAGTTGTGCTCCTCCTCCACAAAAATGACTTGGAATTATTCTGCATGGGAGACTTATCTATTCTCTCCCATCTATTCAGTCATTTGTTTACATCAGTATAGACTTGCATGTATTTATTTTATACTCTGGGTTACAATCCAATGCTCCTTCATTTATTTTCATGCTGAAATTGTCCCAGCCCGGCCACTGGGGCCCCCTGGTCCCTTTGCTATGCTCCCACTGAGGCAGAGCAGGGACATAGGCCAAGCATCACAATTAACTTTTCCTGTCTAGGATGAAAAATGCCAAGGTATAAACAGTATAGTACAAACAGGAGGGACTCCATCTTAAGGCTAGGATTCCATTTTAAAAACCAAGGAGTTACGAGGTAAGATTTCTAACGTATTTTATGGTAATTGGCCAATAACCCATCGTATCTTAAGGTGGGGCAAGCAGTCCTAAGGGATATGTCCCCACTACTTGAGGGTAACAACTATCTTAGAGAAGAACAAGATCAAGAAATTCAAGAGGACAGACTAGGGATGGCGACATAATGTCTCTCACCGGTGATGGACGTCAAAAGACCACATGTCAAGCCTGTGCCCTCATTTCCCCCACCCTTTGCCATTCTTGAAAGCCTTAAAAGACAGAATGCTAAGCCCTCAAATGCGCCCCTCTCTGACGTTGCCCACCCTCCCCATTCCTCAAGCGTGTAATTTTTGCCTTAAATAAAGCCTTCTCGCTGCTCAGCTTACTGTATTTTGTCTCTGCGCTCTTCCAGTGGCAAATGTCTTTGCCATTTTTGTTTCATTCTATTTTCTAGACTTAGGCACAAGTCTTCACTCTCTGTCCACTTCAGATGGGTAGGGAAGGGCTACTGAGAGCTCTGAATTGGGCTTGCAAGTTCGCCCTGCCTGGGACAGGCTTGCAGCTGTAGGATCACGCTCTGTAGTACCTGCCCAAAACTCTCCTTTCTTTGCCTTTAGGAAGTTCCCAGAACATAATCTCACTCCATCCAGTGCTCTGTGGCTCCCCCAAATCCTGGGGTAGTAGGGACTCAGTTCCCATGCTGTGCAGATGCAAGCAGACCCTGGCGTTAGGAGTTGGCAAGGGATCTGCCCCATGCTGAGCAGGAGGTCTGTGAACCTCCCTTTCCTCCCTCTGCTCTTCTTGCAAAGCAGCTGCCTGCAAACAGGCTGCCATTCCCTGAGCCTCTCTCTTTAATGAGTTCCTTCCTTACCTACAGTTCAGGGTGCAGGGAGAGACCAAGACTCCCCCGATGCAGCTGCCTGACAACTCTGTGTGTGTGTGTGTGTGTGTGTGTGTGTGTGTGTGTGTGTGTGTGTGTTGTGTGCTGTGTATGTTATATTTTCTTCGAGGCTTATTTTATGTGTTGCCTGCTCCAATCTGAGAATCAACCATGTCTCCAAGGAGCTCTGATTCCTTTTATTAGAGAATAGCATGAGAAACAAAGATGTGGGTTAACTCTCTGCTTTTCTATTTAAAACTAATGACTCAGCTAATTTTTAAAATTTCTAAGATGTCTTCAAATTTCTAAAATGGTACAATTGTTCTTCATTCAGCACTAGTGTCTTTGAGTAATAATAATGCCTTGCATTTATGTGATAACTCCATATATGAATTGACTTTCGAAAAAGGATTTGTTACAGCAGATTGTCTGCAGTGTTAAAGACTGTGACTCCTATCCTGATGTTTCGGGTATTCTGAACCATCCGTAGTGTGTGACATGGTACAAACTGGGGAGCTGAGCAGCAGGGCACTGGATGGTGAGCCTCAGAAGCCACTGCTTAATATTGGGGGCAGCTGTTCCCACACCTCCTTGCAGAAATTAAAATCTAACTGATAACTGCTTTGTTTATTTATTTACTTTTATTTTGCTATTAATGTACAATTGCATGAGCGATATTATAGTTACTAGACGCCCCCTATTATCGAGTCCCCACTGCATACCCCATTATAATCACTGTCCATCAGCATAGTAAGATGCTATAGAATTACTACTTGTCTTCTCTGTGTTACACTGCCGTCCCCGTGTCCCTGCTGCCACTAGATTATGTGTGCTAATTGTAATTCCCCTTTTTCCCCCTTGTCCCTCCCTCCCCCCCCTCTTCCCTAGTCCCTTTCCCTTTGGTAACTGTTAGTCAATTCTTGGGTTCTGTGAGTCTGCTGCTGTTCTGTTCCTTCAGTTTTTTCTTCGTTCTTATACTCCACAGATGAGTGAAACCATTTGATACTTGTCTTTCTCCGCCTGGCTTATTTCACTGAGCATAATACCCTCTAGCTCCATCCATGTTGTTGCAAATGGTAGGATTTGTTTTCTTCTTATGGCTGAATAATATTCCATTGTGTATATGTACCACATCTTCCTTATCCATTCATCTACTGATGGACACTTCGGTTGCTTCCATTTCTTGGCTATTGTAATTAGTGCTGCACTAAACATAGGAGTGCATATGTCTTTTTCAAACTGGGATCCTGCGTTAGGGTAAATTCCTAGGAGTGGAATTCCTGGGTCAAATGGTATTTCTATTTTGAGTGTTTTGAGGAACCTCCATACTGCTTTCCACAGCAGTTGAACTAATATACATTCGCACCAGCAATGTAGGAGGGTTCCCCTTTCTCCACATCCTTGCCAACATTTGTTGTTGTTTGTCTTTTAGATGGCAGCCATCCTAACTGGTGTGAGGTGATATCTCATTGTGGTTTTAATTTGCATTTCTGTGATGATTAGCGATGTGGAGCATCTTTTCATGTGCCTGTTGGCCATCTGAATTTCTTCTTTGGAAAAGTGTTCAGCTCCTCTGCCCATTTTTTAATTGGCTTACTTGCTTTTTGTTTGTTGAGGTATGTGAGCTCTTTATATAATTTGGATGTCAACCCCTTATCAGATATGTCATTTATGAATATATTCTCCCACACTGTAGGCTGTCTTTGTGTTCTATTGCTGGTGTCCTTTGCTGTACAGAAGCTTTTTAATTTGATGTAGTCCCATTTGTTCATATTTGCTTTTGTTTCCCTTGCCCGGGGAGATATGTTCATGAAGAAGTTGCTCATATTTATGTCCAAGATATTTTTGCCTACATGTTATTCTAAGAGTTTTATGGTTTCATGACTTACATTCAGGTCTTTGATCCATTTTGAGTTTACTTTTGTGTATGGGGTTAGCAATAATCCAGTTTCATTCTCTTACATGTAGCTGCCCAGTTTTGCCAACACCAGCTGTTCAAGAGGCTGTGATTTCCCCATTGCATGTCCATGGCTCCTTTGTCATGTATTAATTGACCATATATGGTTGTGTTTATATCAGGGCTCTCTAGTCTGTTCCATTGGTCTATGGGTCTGTTCTTGTGCCAGTACCAAATTGTCTTGATTACTGTGGCTTTGTAGTAGAGCTTGAAGTTGGGGAGCATAATCCCCCCAGATTTATTCTTCCTTCTCAGGATTGCTTTGGCTATTCAGGGTCTTCTGTGGTTCCATATGAATTTTGAACTACTTGTTCCAGTTCGTTAAAGAATGCTGTTGGTATTTTGATAGGGATTGCATTGAATCTGTAGATTGCTTTCGGCAGGATGGCCATTTTGACAATATTAATTCTTCCTATCCATGAGCATCGGATGTGTTTCCATTTATTTGTATCTTGTTTAATTTCTCTCATGAGTGTCTTGTAGTTTTCAGAGTATAGGTCTTTCACTTCCTTGGTTAGGTTTATTCCTAGGTATTTTATTCTTTTGGATGCAGTTGTGAATGGAGTTGTTTTCCTCATTTCTCTTGATGCTAGTTCACCATTGGTGTATAGAAATGCAACAGACTTCTGTGTATTAATTTTGTATCCCACAACTTTACTGAATTCAGATATTAGATCTAGTAGTTTTGGAGTGGATTCTGTACAGTTTTTTATGTACAACATGTCATCTGCAAACAGGGACATTTCGACTTCTTTCTTACCAATCTGGATGCCTTTTATTTCTTTGTGTTGTCTGATTGCCATGGCTAGGACCTCTAGAACTATGTTGAATAAAAGTGGGGAGAGTGGGAATCTCTGTCTTGTTCCCAATCTTGAAGGAAAAGGTTTCAGCTTCTCACTGTTGAGTATAATGTTGGCTGTGGGTTTGTCATATATGGCTTTTATTATGTTGAGGTACTTGCCCTCTATACCCATTTTGCTGAGAGTTTTTATCATGAATGGATGTTGAATTTTGTCGAATGCTTTTTCAGCATCTATGGAGATGATCATGTGGTTTTGTCTTCTTGTTGATGTAGTAAATGATGTTGATGGATTTTCGAATGTTGTACCATCCTTGCATCCCTGGGATGAATCCTACTTGATCATGATGGATAATCTTTTTGATGTATTTTTGAATTTGGTTTGCTAATATTTTTTGAGTATTTTTGCATCTATGTTCATCAGGGATATTGGTCTGTAATTTTCTTTTTTTGCGGTGTGTTTGCTTGGTTTTGGTATTAGATGATGTTGGCCTCATAGAAGAAGTTTGGGAGTATTCCCTCCTCTTCTACTTTTTGGAAAACTTTAAGGAGGATGGGTATTAGGTCTTCACTAAATGTTTGATAAAATTCAGCAGTGAAACCATCTGCTCCAGGATTTTGTTCTTAGGTAGGTTTTTGATTACCAATTGAATTTCTTTGCTGGTAATTGGTCTATTGAGATTTCTGTTTCTTCCTGGGTCAGCCTTGGTAGGTTGTATTTTTCTAGAAATTTGTCCATTTCTACCATAGTTACCCAGTTTGTTACCATATAATGTTTCATAGTATTCTCTCATAATTCTTTTTATTTCTGTGGTGTCCTTAGTGATTTTTCCTTTCTCATTTCTGATTCTGTTTATGTGTGTAGACTCTCTTTTTTTCTTGATAAGTCTGGCTTGGGGTTTATGTATTTTGTTTATTTTCTGAAAGAACCAGCTCCTGCTATCATTGATTCTTTCTATTATTTTATTCTTCTCAATTTTATTTATTTCTGTTTTAATCTTTATTATGTCCCTCCTTCTACTGACTTTGGGCCTCAATTTTTCTTCCTTTTCTAGTTTCATTAATTGTGAGTTTAGACTGTTCATTTGGGATTGTTCTTCTTTCCTGAGGTAGGCCTGTATTGCAATATATTTCCCTCTTAGCATGGCCTTCACTGTGTCCCATTGATTTTGCAGTGTTGAATTATTGTTGTCATTTGTCTCCATGTATTGCTTGATCTCTGTTTTTATTTGGTCATTGATCCTTTGGTTATTTAGGAGCATGTTATTAAGCCTCCACGTGTTTGTGGGCTTTTTCATTTTCTTTGAGTAATTTATTTCTAGTTTCATACCTTTGTGATCTGAGAAGCTGGTTGGTACAATTTCAATCTTTTTGAATGTACTGAGGCTCTTTTTGTGGTCTAGTATATGATTTATTCTTGAAAATGTTCCATGTGCACTTGAGAAGTATGTGTATTCTGTTGCTTTTGGGTAGAGTGTTCTGTAGATGTCCGTTAGGTCCATCTGTTCTAATACGTTGTTCAGTGCCTCTGTCTCTTTATTTATTTCCTGTCTGGTTGATCTGTCCTTTGGAGTGAGTGGTGTGTTAAAGTCTCCCAAAATGAATGCACTGCATTCTATTTCCCCTTTTAATTCTGTTAGTATTTGTTTCACATATGTAGGTGCTCTTGTGTTGGGTGCTTAGATACTTATGATAGTTATATCCTCTTGTTGGACTGACCCCTTTATCATTATGTAATTTCCTTCTTTGTCTCTTATGACTTTCTTTGTTTTGAAGTCTATTTTGTATGATACAAGTAGTGCAACTCCTGTTTTTTTCTCCCTACTAGTTGCATGAAATATCTTTTTCCATCCCTTCACTTTCAGTCTGTGTATGTCTTGCATTTGAAGTGAGTCTCTTGTAGGCAGCATATAGATAGGTCTTGTTTTTTTTCCCATTCAGTAACTCTAAATCTTTTGATTGGTGCATTCAGACCATTTACATTTAGGGTGATTATCGATAGGTATGTACTTATTGCCATTGCAGGCTTTAGATCTGTGGCTACCAAATGTTCAAGGGTAATTCCTTTACTATCTAACAATGTAATTTAACTCACTTTGTATGCTGTTACAAACACAACCTAAAGATTCTTTTTTTTTCCTCCTTTTTCTTCCTTCTCCATTCTTTGTATGTTATGAATCATATTCTGTACTCTTTATCTATCTCTTGGGTGACATCTATTTAGTCTTAGGAATACTTCCATCTATAGGAGTCCCTACAAAATGCACTGTTGATGTGGTTTGTGGGAGGTAAATTCTCTCAACTTTTGCTTATCTGAAAATTGTTTAATCCCTCCTTCAAATTTAAATGGTAACCTTGCCAGGTAGACTATTCTTGGTTCAAGGCCCTTCTGCTTCGTTGCATTAAATATATCTTGCCACTCCCTTCTGGCCTGTAAGGTTTCTGCTGAGAAGTCTGATGATAGCCTGATGGGTTTTCCTTTGTATGTGATCTTTTTTCTCTCTCTAGCTGCTTTTGAAAGTCTGTCTTTATCTTTGATCTTTGCCATTTTAATTATTATATGTCTTGATGTTGTCTTCCTTGAGTCTTTTGTGTTGGGAAATCTGTGCATCTCGATGGGTTGAGAGACTATGTCCTTCCCCAGATTGGGGACGTTTTCAGCAATCTCCTCTATAACACTTTCTATCTCTTTTTCTCTCTCTTCTTCTTCTGGTACCCCTATTATGCAAATATTGTTCCATTTGGATTTGTCACACAGTTCTCTCAATATTCTTTCATTCTTAGAAATTCTTTTTACTCTCTGTGCCTCAGCTTCTTTGTATTCCTCTTCTCCAATTTCTATTCCATTTACTGTCTCTTCTACTACATATAATCTGCTTTTAAATCCCTCCACTGTATGTTTCGTTTCTAATATGGAGTGTCTAAATGATTGTATATCCGTCTTAAATTCATTCATAAGTTCTTGAATATTTTTCTGTACCTCCATAAACATGTTTATGATTTTTATTTTGAACTCTCTTTCAGGAAGATTGGTGAGTTCAGTTTCATTTGATCCTTTTCCTGGGTTTTCTGTGATATTGGTCTGAACCGTGTTCTTTTGACATTTTATATTTCTGTGTGGTGCCCTCTATTGCCCAGAAGCTCCAGTCTCTGGAGCTGCTCAGCTCCCAGAGTGAGGTTGGGGGTCAATGGGGAGCGGAGCTTGTGCATGTGGGGAGGAAAGATCTGTGTCTTTATTCCCGTCTGCGGTGCCTGTCTCCCATATCAGAGCCAGGGGGCCATGCACACAGGTGTAACCCTCTGTGCTTGGCGTCTCCAGCTGTTGTAGGTGAGGCCTCTCTCTGGCTGGCCTGATGCCAGAGCAGCGACTGCTGATTTGACTGCTGATTTGCGAGTCAGTGCCGGCAGGCTGCCTGTCACAGTGGGGGGCCTCGGAGCTGAGTAGCCAGCCAGGGAGGTTGAGCACCTGAAGCTCCCCAATGTTCCCAATCTGCTGGGCAGAGTGTGCCCAGACCACCTTGTGCCCCTATCCGTTCTCCTGCACAGCTAGCTCCATGTAAACTGTAAACCCCGTACCTTCAGCAGCCCTCTCGCTGCTAGGAAGCCTGTCAGACCGCCTGCCTTTCTCTTGTCCCAGAGCGGCTAGGTGTGGATCCCGTCCTCCACAAATGGCCAGAATCTGATCCGCCTGTCCCAGCTCCCCATACTCCAGAGCACCATGGAATGTATATTTCTGTTCGCAAAGCAGATCTCCAGGGCCAGGTGTTCAGCAGTCCCAGTCTTCCACCCTCTCCCTGCCCCGTTTTCTTCCTCCCGCCTGTGAGCTGGGGTGGGGGAAGGGCTTGGGTCCCGCTGGATCAAGGCTTTTGTACGTTACCCTGTTTCGTGAGGTCTGCTCTGTTCGTGATGTCTGTATGCAGTCTGGTGCAGTCTTTCCTGTTGCTGTTTTAGGGTTAGTTGTATTAACTATATTTTCACACTCTCTGTGGTTTTGGGAGGAGTTCTCTGTTTCACCTCTCACTGCTGCCATCATGAATATCCTGCTTTGTTTCTTAATGACTCACCTCCAGGGAAAAGGAAAGGTTCTCAGTGTAGAGCTGCCTATTTGGCTTATGCTGCCTTGCTCCTGGTATCTAGGGTTTAATCCCAGGTTTGCTTTTCAAACACCAGCACATTTCAAAAATTAACTTTGCATTTATGGCTTGAAGCAGTGAACCAAGAAGTAATGACGACCGTAAGGTTCTGGTGACCAGCAGCCTCTTTTCTGCATCTGGCCTCATGGGTGTCCTTTGGTTCCAGGTCTGACTGAGACAGCGGTCTTCAGTTGTGAGGCCCACAATGACAAAGGGCTGACTGTGTCCAAGGGCGTGCAAATCAACATCAAAGGTAAGCAGCAGGGCTGGGTCCCCTGAGCATGTTCTAGGAGCTGGTGGAGTGACACCAGAGGAGCTCTGAAGCCAGCTGGCCAGGTTTGAGCTCTGGCTTCCCTGCTGACATCCTTTGTGACCTTGGACACGTCACTTAACCTTTCTGGCATCAGTGTTCTCCTCTGAAAAGTGATAATTACAGAACTGGCCTATTCTTGAGGCTTCAATGCAATGATTCAAGTGAAAGCACTCAAGAGTGCCTGGCACTAAGTCTTTGAAAAACATCAGGTGGTTTAGCTGTGCTTTGGTCTGAGAAGAAAATAGGCTGAAATGTTTACCCTTGATTATTTTAGCCCCTGTTTTCACTATTCCCTCTTCTACCTTGAACTACTTCGTATTGCCCTGTGAAGAGCCCCGGAAGGGATGGGGTGTCTGAGGGCACTGATGGAAGGCATGGGCTCCGTCCTTCCCAGGACAGCTGGGCCGAAGCAGATCTCCACCGGTATGGCTCAGAGGGAGGGAGAGGAGTTGGGAGAGTGGGTCAAGCTGCTCTTCCTCCAGGGCCCAAAACTCCTGCCCCTTTTCCACTGATCTCCCTTCCCTCCTTCTCCCTCTGAATGGAGATACAGCGGAATGGAAGGGCTTGTGTTTGAAGGTCCACATGTGGGTAAAGACATTCTAATTCAGTCATTCACCCGTTCTTCTTCCCTCTGTGGGATCAAAGGCACTTAAACCTGAAGTTTGAAAGGAAAGAAAGAAAAACCTCAAAGTAAATGTCTTCTTGTCTCTTTTCAAATCACCTTCTTTACCCTCTCTCATAGAAATTCAAACAAATTTTAGGTTTTGGTATTTCTCCTTAATTTAAATATTGAGAAGCAAAGATTGATTTCAAATTCTTTTTCCTTGGAGCAACACAGGAAAAAAAACAGCATGTGTGTAATAATGAGTTAAAGGCTGCGTGATGCACAACAGGGTCTCAAAATTACAAGGGAAGTTACACTTTAAAAAGGTGCGAGTTTCAGTAAATCAGCTAGATGAGGAGGATGAGTGGGCATTTTCTAAAAGTTCATTGGAAGAAGAAAAGCAAACTGAAAGTCACCAGTGGAGGAACTGTATAACTTCCTTCCTTCCGTTGCAAATCCTGTTATTACAGTGTTCAGAAGAAATGTTGAGAATTTCAGGAATTTATGAATGGGCGTAAATTTATAGAGACATTTTCACAAACGACAAACATCTCAGAATATAAAAATCCATAAAATGAGAAGTATTAATTTTGTGCTTCACACAGAATCTCAGCTAATTTTTAAAAAAGTAAATTCTGTTTCTAAAGTTTATGTGTGTGGCTTTCATTCAATTAGAAATTTATGTCAGAGTGTCCCAGTCTTCCTTCTTTTAATCTGTTCTTAACTCTAGTATATGTGGCCCAGTTTTGACCTGGAAAGGCAGATGTTATGGGGCAGTCCTACAAATAACCTCTGTAGGGAAGTGAGTCAAGCCATATGCCGATCCATTCCCACTCATCAAGCTGCGTGTCTACTGGTAACACTGGAAGTCCTGAAGCTGGTATCAGCACACGCCTACTCTGGGCCCAGCCTTCCTCCCCCCTTATTCCTGCCCATCCTCCCAGCCTTCACTCCATGCATGTGCTGCTCATTTAATCCCACCACGGCCCCACGGAGCAGTGACTTACCATCTCCACTAAGAGAAAGGGGGCTGGCCATAGAGAGGGCATTCGATGCATGGCTGTACAGCCAACCAAGTGGTGACCAGAGCCCCTGTCCCTGCTGGTGCCCACCCTGATCAGCTTGCTGTCTCCAGTGTCCTCTTGAGGGTCAGACAGACCTGAGTTCAAGTCCCTATGCTTCTGCTCACGAACTCTATGGCCTTTGGCAAGTTTTTTTCTGATACTCAGTTTCCTCATCCGTAAATGGGTCTTGTGGGACTACCTCTCCGATAGGCTCTTGTAACGATTAAATGAGGTCCATAAAGTGCCCCCATTTAGTAAGCATTCATAAAATGTTAGTCGTCATCTTTGTTTATGTGATTATTACTATTAATAAAGAATTTACCATAATAAAATAAGAACCCCAAACTTTCAATCCTTCTTAGTCTTTGTTTTTTATTGGAATACAGTTGACACACAATATTACATTGGTTTCAGATGGGCAACCTGGTGACTAGATAATCATATACATTGCTTAATGCTCGCCACGTAAGTGTAGTTGCCCTGCTCCCATACCAAGGTATCACATGTAAAAATGCCTGCCCATGTCCCATGTGTGGCCAAGGTCATTGCATGCTCAATATGGCATTGTCCCCGCCCCCCCACATAGGTGCAGTTGGCTCTTTGGCTTGAACTGGCCCTACCTGTTTCCTTGGCCTGGAAAGTCTCACCTCGCCCTGCACATGCACACACACATCATGCTCTCTCCTCGGCACAGGGCAGTCTTCTCAGTTGGTGTGGGTCTCCCACACACAGGGCAGGGTCACACAGCAGGATAGCAAACGTGCTCGGTGAAGGAAATGATGTCTCCCTATTTGTTTCCAGCTAAATCTCTCACTTCATCTGTGGATGGGGAAACAGGGCTGTGTTCCATGTCTCTGGCCCAAGCAGAACCATCACCCTGGATGCCCTGTCTCTGGCTAATATGATTACTGTTGGGTAGCTTCTCTTCAAATCTGTGTCTAATTTTCTTAATCTTAAGAAACAGAAACAGCCTTGGGGTTCATACATGTGTTCAGTAGCTCTGACCTCCTGTGGCTTCTAACCATGTGTATGTGTGCGTATCTTTGTTTTTGATGTAGTAATTCCCTCCCCACCAACTGAAGTCAGTGTCCACAACACCACTGCACACAGCATCCTGATCTCCTGGGTCCCGGGTTTTGATGGCTACTCCCCCTTAAGGAACTGCAGCATTCAGGTAAGCCTCCGGGATGAAGAGGGAAGTACTGTTTGGTGCTCTGTGGGTCTCCCTGATTTTTAGGTATCTCCCTGAAGATGGGCATGGAGGGCCTTTCAGTACCCAAGGTCAGAGCCCATTGACTCCGCCCCGGCACAGTGTCCGCCGTGTGTGCGCCGTTTCATGATGTTCTGTCCCTGGGATGCTGCCTCCTTCCTGTGCATGGTCCAGGGCCAACCAGAAGGGAAACATGTTTCCAAGACAGAACTTCATGAGACCAGGGAGAATTAATTTTTAAGGTACAGAAACACATCCCTAACTTAGTGGCGTGTGACCAGGAGTTCAAGATGCCAGGTGCTCCTCAGCCTGGCTCCTCCTGGGCTGGTGGCCATGAAGGACAGACACACAGGCACAGGATGGGTCGTCTCTGCTGTTGAATGTAGCACCTTGGCCTGTGGCCTCTGGGGAGACTTGAGCATTACAGGCCTTGTAAAGTCTTCACTCTTTTTTGACCACCACCTAAAATTGGTATAGAATAGAGCTGCAAGGAATACAGGTTAGCCATCCGAAAACACACCCTTCCTTGATGTGGGTTCTGCTAGTGGTGTTCATTTAGTCAAAATGGAAGGGGTTGCAGTAGCCCTTATGAGGGCCCACTATGGCCCAGGAACTTTGCCGACATTACCTTACTAAAACCCACACCAGGGCTGCAGGCTGGGTGTGCTCACAGAGCCTGTGCATGGCAGAACCAGAAGTCAAGCCCCAGTGCCAAAATGCAGTGCTCAGAACCATCTGCCCTCCATGTTCAAGTGAGGCATTGCCTTTGGGGCAGGTCATGGAACATGTGTGCATTATCTGCTGAAGACGTGAATGCCTTCTGCCTTCTCCTTTATCATGCAGTAGGAGCAGGGATAGTTCTTAGTTTCATAAATGTCTGGTCTTATTAGTTAAAAACATGTTAACCTGACAAAGGCCACTCATGCCAACTCAGCTTAAAGAAATGACTTCCACAGAATTTTGTGTGTTGACAACCAAGCATTTTTAATACCAGATGGAGTTAGTTTCTCTGCTCTTACTGCCACCCACACTTGTCTAACAGCTGTTCCTTCTCTGAAGAGTACAAGCATGTATTATCCTCAAAATAGCGTACACCCTCAACCCACCACTCCAGCCTTGCTTAATCCTGCCCAACTTTATTTGTAAATCTCCCAAGTACCAGTAAGGGTTAGGAATTCTTATTGTGTCTATAAAGTCCTCTCTAGGGATATCCTTTTAAACAGCTCTTTTTGAGATATATTTCACATACTGTAATATTTATCCACTTAAAGTTAAAATTCAATGGTTTTTAGTGTATATCACAATTATGTAGTTGTGTCTGCATTCATAAGGGATACCAGCCAATAGTTTTCTTTTGTTAGCTTTTCCTGGTTTTGTGGTGATACTGGCTTTATAGAATGAGTTTAGAAGTATTCCTTCCTCTTCTGTTTCTTGGAAGAGTTTGTGAAAGACTGTTATTATTTCTGCTTTAAATATTTGGTAGAAATCCGCAGTGAAGGCACCTAGTATTGAGCTTTACTTTGTGGAAGTTATTTGAATATCAACTCAACTTTTTACTTGGTATATAGATCTATCCAGATTTGTTATTTCTTCGTGAGTCGGTTTTGGCAGTTTGTATGTTTCTTGGAATTTGTCCATTTCCTCTAGTTATCTAATTTGTTGGTATATAAGGGTTCATAATATCCCATTATAATCTTTCTTTTTCCTTTACGTTTATAACGTCCCCTTTTTCATTCCTGATGTTAATAACTTGAGTCTTTCCTCTTAACGTTTCTTGATCTTACAACTGAAGATTTGTCAGTTTTATGGTCAAAACCCAACTTTTGGTTTTGTGAACTTAGTCCATTTTTTTTCCTCTTCTCTGTTTCATTCATCTCTGCCCTAAACTCTTATTTCCTTTCTTCTGTTTGCTTTGGGTTAGTTTGTTCTTTTTTTTTTTTTTTTCTTAAGTTTCTCAAAGTAGAAGGCTATGTATTGAAATTTCTTTTTTTAACATAGGCATTTACACTATACATTTCCCTCTAAGCACTGTGCTAGCTGAATCCCATAAGTTTTGTTAGTTGGGGTTTTCTTCCTTGTGATTTCTTCTTTTTCCTATTGGTTATTTAGGAGTGCATTGTTTAATTTTCACATAGTTGTGAATTTATCAGATTTTCTTCCCTTGTTGCTTTCTAATGTTATTCTGTTGTGTTTGGAGGATATACTTAGTATGACTTCTATCCTCCTAAGTTTATTAAGGTTTGTCTTATACCATAGCATTTGTTTTACCCTGGGGAATGTCTGTGTGCACTTGAGGGGAAGGTATACCCGGCCCTGGTCAGGGACCCTGGGTGCCTGTTAGGTCAGTTAGCTTATGGTCTTGCTCACTTCTGTTTCCTTGTTGATCTTCTGCTTAGAGGTGCTATTGTTGAAAGTGAGGAATTGAGGCTTAACTATTGTTTTTGAATTGTCTGTTTTTCTCCCTGAAATTCTATCAGTTTTTGTGTCATGTATTTCAGGGCTCTGCTGTTGGAGCAACCAGGGGCTGTTTCCCTATTAATGCACGTAACTGGAGCATGGGCTAGCCCTTTTTAAAATGGTTGCTAGGCTGCGTGGAGAGTCCAAGAGGACATGAGACTGCTTCTCATGTAAGGATGGTTCCCTTCAGGGAGATGCTGGTCAAGAGTGCTGCCCCCACCTTGAGAGATGGGTCTCAGGGTGGAGGTGAGGAGCAGTTAGGGTGGTTGGAAGGGCTCAAAACACCAGGTCCCCTTGAAGGTGGCAGATGATCACACACAAGCTTCACCTGCTGTCTCGTTGGGCCTTGGTTTTGGGTAGCTATGGCATGAAAACCGTCCTGTGACTGCCAAATTGCAGGCCTCCCGTGCCTTCCTTGCATTTGGGGTGTCAGACGCGGTTATGCTGTCTCGGCCGCACTCGCTTGCTCAGCCTCCCTTCGCCCATTCTCCTTTCCTTCTCTGGTAGCATTAGGAGACTTAGCAACCAGAAGTACAATTAACTTTACAAGTTAAATTACATGAGAGATAACTGGATGTCCTTTATTTTCTTTAGCAGTCCTAACAGGGTTAGCTAGGACTGGCTGTAGAAGTCATACTTTAATAGTCTGCTGATTAACACTGTATTCCCATTTCTGAAGGAACCAAGTGCAGTTTTTAAGCAAGTTCCCAGTCCGTTACAATTTTAAACTCTGACTTGGTGACAAATGAATGTTTTGGATGAGATTCAAATCCACACAAACAGGACACACCCTCTCACTTCCTTTGGTCCTGATGCTTGGTTCCCTTCTTCACCCATTTTTGGGCTGCATACTCGTTTCTATTTTTAACTCTTCCACGTACTTCTTGCCGTTTCATGACCTCTTTTCCCCCAGGACCCACTGAGAAGGACTGTTATAGAAACCCTTCAGGAATGAGCTCCCAGAGTGTCCCTGTGCCTGGAAATGGTCCACACATTGCTCCGGAAGTGGGACCGGGGTGGAGAGCCAAAGGTTTCCTCTGTGCTAGTTTCAGTGGTTGGTCACCAGGAAGTAGGTGCTTACTTTAAAGTGAACAAACGGAAGGTAATTTCTGCTGAGAACCACCACTGAGATAAGCACAAAACTCCATGCCCTCCTTCAGAGGCTCTGCAGGCCACCTAGGTCCTTTCTTGTCACCCAGTGGGCGTCTGTGGGCCTGAGATGTGAGACATGGGTCTTAGACATGGGTCTCAGCCCTGACACCACTGCTGTGGTGCCCACTAGGGGATCTGGAATTCCAGCATGTTGATTTGTGGCCCTAAATTTTCAACATATGTATCCTGAAGTAACAGCATGTGTCTCCATACTCCATGATAATGTATGACATTATATATGATATTGGTACTATTTGGAAAATACAAGCTTTCAGATTTTTTCCCAAATTGCTTTTTATTTCTTGTGTTTTATTGACTACTATTTTGTCTTTTCTTATTTCGTATGCACTGCATTGTTGTAGAAAATTTGAAAAACACGTAGGGGAGAAAAACCACTCTCCCTTATCCCCATTCCGAGACAGTAGGTATGCTCAAGGAAAAAGGGTGAAGTTCCATAGAACTAGGGTTTTCCTGGGACTCCCTCCCTATGTCCTGCCTGTGCACGCAGAGGACGTCTGGAAGGGCTGTGGAGAGATGGTGGAGTGTGTGGAGGGAAGGATGCAAAGGAAGGACCCGGAAGAATATGTTCTAAAGTAACTTGGGGAACGTTTGTTGGGTGAGGTGCACATGACCCTTTCCTGTATCTCTCCACCAAAAAATGTCACAAAATCGACATTATCTATGTCTGCCGCAGAGTTGCACTTATACTGGGTGGGAGTGGAGGTAGGAATAAAGGACATGCTAAAATTAGTCTCAAGGCAAGAGCAGAGGTCCTCAGATTACACACTGAAAATAAACACAGATTTTTTTAAAAATCCAGTGTTCCATCTTCTGAAGTAGGATTTGGGAAACATTTTCCTTAAAGGACCAGATGGTAAATATTCTAGGCTTTGCCTCTATGTATGATGTCTGTTGTCTTTGTCGCATAGTCTGTGAAACAGCTGAAAGGAAAAAAATCAAGAATTGAGGTGGTTCTAAGAGAGGAAGGGCTACTTTATTTTATGTTGTATTATAACATTAATTATAATCATTACAATACTGTGATAATTATTTGCTCTGTTACCTACCCAATGGGAACACCTATTTCAGGCATTTTCCTCAGGTCCTCAGTTGTTGCTCAAGTAGCATGAGTAACGCAGAGGAATGCTGGTAGGAACGCTCATGTGTAGCATGAAAGGAAACAGGTACTTCCCCTCCTGAGAGGCAGGGTCACGGCACTGCAGGCATGTGTCTGCCATGCCTGACATTCCACCTTACTGATGCCTGGTCTGCATTTGTATTCTTTCTGTAGGTCAAGGAAGTTGATCCAATGACTCGTGGCTCAGTCATGATTTTTAACACCTCTGCTTCAACACATCTGTATCAGATTGAGCAGCTGCAAGCTCTGGCTAATTACACCATTGGTGTGGCCTGCATGAATGAAATTGGCTGGTCCACAGTGAGCTCCTGGATTCTGGCCAGCACCACTGAAGGAGGTAATTCCTGGAATTCAGAATGAATATTGTCCCTAATGGCGTGTGATAAGACAAATCATTCCCAGTAACCTTATGTAGAGTTTAAATTTTGCTTTGTTTGGTCTTTGTCTCCAGAGGACCATTTTATTGAGATAACCAATGAGAACTAGGAAGGATGGTATTTCTTTCTATACTTTAAAGGGGTTTAATTACAAAACTTAATGCTTTCTATGTATACCTCATGTTTTCTTCTAAATATTAATAGCTAAGAAGATATTAATAGCAACATACTCTTTATACCATATTATTTTTAATTAAAATACGGTAATATAAAAGTCAACTACTCATTGCATCAAACTCAAGAAAACCAATGAATGTAAAGATGGCTGATATTCACCAAGCACTTACTACATGTCAGGGACCATGTTAGGTACAGACATTATTTTATTAGATCCTCATAGCAGCAGTAAGAAGGAGGTATTATTATGTCTGTATTATCTTGCTTAGAGCACATTTTATTTATATCTTTAATACATCCATATTTTCATGTGGTAGCCTTTTTCTTTTTAAGTACTTCATCATTTCTTACAGCATAGATCTCGTGAGGAATTCAGTTTATGTGTTCTGAATAAAATCTTTGCCTTTGAGGGTTTTTGTTTGAGGGGGTTGCATGTTTCTTGAGAGATCATTTTGCTAGATATAGAATTCTAGGTTCAGTTTTTTTTCCTTTCAGTACTTTAAAAATGTTACTCCACTCTTCCTGCTTGCATTATTTCTGATAAGAAATCTGCAGTAGAAAAAGCATTCAACAAAATTCAACATCCATTCATGATAAAAACTCTCAACAAAATGGGTATAGAGGGCAAGTACCTCAACATAATAAAGGCCATATATGACAAACCCACAGCCAATGTCATACTTAACAGCGAGAAGCTGAAAGCTTTTCCTTAAGTTTGGGAACAAGACAAGGATGCCCACTCTCCCCACTTTTATTCAACATAGTTCTAGAGGTCCTAGCCATGGCAATCAGATGACACAAAGAAATAAAAGGCATCCAGATTGGTAAGGAAGAAGTCAAACTGTCCCTGTTTGCAGATGACATGATATTGTACAGAAAAAACCCTAAAGAATCCACTCCAAAACTACTAGATCTAATATCTGAATTCAGCAAAAGTTGCAGGATGCAAAATTAATACACAAATCTGTTGCATTTCTATACACCAACAGTGAACTAGCAGAAAGAGAAATAAGGAAAACAATTCCATTCACAATTGCATCCAAAAGAATCAAATACCTAGGAATAAACCTAACCAAGGAAGTGAAAGACTTATACTCTGAAAACTACAAGACACTCATGAGAGAAATTAAAGAAGATACCAGTAAAGGGAAACACATCCCGTGCTCATGGATAGGAAGAATTAATATTGTCAAAATGGCCATCCTGCCTAAAGCAATCTACAGATTCAATGCAATCACTATCAAAATACCAACAGCATTATTCAATGAACTAAAGCAAATAGTTCTAAAATTCATATGGAACCACAAAAGACCCCGAATAGCCAAAGCAATCCTGAGAAGGAAGAATAAAGCAGGGAAAATTATGCTCCTTGACTTCAAGCTCTACTACAAAGCCACAGTAATCAAGACAATTTGGTACTGGAACAAGAAGAGACCCATAGACCGATGGAACAGACTAGAGAGCCCAGATATAAACCCAAACATATATGGTCAATTAATATACGATAAAGGAACCATGGATATACAATGGGGAAATGACAGCCTCTTCAGCAGCTTGTGTTGGCAAAACTGGACAGCTACATGTAAGAATCAAACTGGATTATTATCTAACCCCATACACAAAAGTAAACTCAAAATGGATCAAAGACCTGAATATAAGTCATGAAACCATAAAACTCTTAGAAAAAAACAGGCAAAAATCTCCTGGACACAAATATGAGCAACTAGTTCATGAACATATCTCCCCGGGCAAGGGAAACAAAAGCAAAAATGAACAAATGGGACTATATCAAGCTGAAAAGCTTCTGTACAGCAAAGGACACCATCAGTAGAACAAAAAGACATCCTACAGTATGGGAGAATATATTCATAAATGACATATCTGATAAGGGGTTGACATCCAAGTTATATAAAGAGCTCATGTACCTCAACAAACAAAAAGCAAATAAGCCAATTAAAAAATGGGCAGAGGAGCTGAACAGACAGTTTTCCAAAGAAGAAATTCAGATGGCCAGCAGGCACATGAAAAGATGCTCCACGTCACTAATCATCGGAGAAATGCAAATTAAAACCACAGTGAGATACCACCTCACACCAGTTAGGATGGCCGCCATCCAAAAGACAAACAACAAATGTTGGTGAGGATGTGGAGAAAGAGGAACCCTCCTACACTGCTCGTGGGAATGTAAACTAGTGCAACTATTGTGGAAAGCAGTATGGAGGTTCCTCAAAAAACTCAAAATGGAAATACCATTTGATCCAGGAATCCCACTCCAAGGAAGTTACCCTAAGACTGCAGCAGCCCAGTTTGAAAAAGACATATGCACCCCTATGTTTATTGCAGCACTATTTACAATAGCCAAGAAATGGAAGCAACCTAAGTGTCCATCAGTAGATGAATGGATAAGGAAGATGTGGTACATATACACAATGGAATATTATTCAGCCATAAGAAGAAAACAAATCCTACCATTTGCAACAACATGGATGGAGCTAGAGGGTATTATGCTCAGTGAAATAAGCCAGGCAGAGAAAGACAAGTATCAAATGATTTCACTCATCTGTGGAGTGTAAGAACAAAGCAAAAACTGAAGGAACAAAACAGCAGCAGACTCACAGGACCCAAGAATGGACTAACAGTTACCAAAGGGAAAGGAACTGGGGAAGATGGGTGGGAAGTGAGGGATAAGGGGGAAAAAGGGCTATTACAATTAGCACACATAATGTAGACGGTGTGAGGGTGGGGTAGGGGGATACGGGGAAGGCAGTATAACTCAGAGAAGACAAGTAGTGATTCTATAGCATTCTATAACATCCTTCTACGCTGATGGACAGTGACTGCAATGGGGTATGTGGTGGGGACTTGATAATAGGGGGAGTCTAGTAACCATAATGTTGCTAATGTAATTGTATATTAATAATAGCAAAAAAAAAGTAAAAACAAAATCTGTTAGGCAGAACCAGAACAGTGGTCCATCTAGTATCAGGTACTACTCACTCTTGAGATAAGACCATTATGTACTCTGCCTGATGCTACTTGAATTATTAGATTTTCCAGTCTGATAAGAGGAGGCATTCTTCCTAGCCCTTAGTGAGCCCAAGCATTCCATTGCTTTCTCCTGGGTGTTTGTCTTTCTTGGTTCACTCTCTAATTTTCACGGACCACATTCTTAGTAGCTCCAGGAAGAGTCTGTGTAAAAACTAAAAACTATGGAAACTTGCATGTTTTTATGTCATTCTGGATTGGTAAGTTTCCCTAATAATAAAATTTTATGTTGGAAATTATGTTCCCTTAAAATTTTTAAAGTATTTCAGTGCTGTTTTTTAGCTTCATGAGTTGCTGTGGAGAATTCTGATACTTGAGTTTTCTAGGTTAACTATTGTTTAGCTTTAGTTTTTAAAAATATCTTTTCTTTTTAATCATGGTGCTGTGATGTGGAATTTATTTCCGTCATCATCATGGGCGTTCAGTGGCCCTTTTGATCTAGAAATGTAAGTGCTTTGGTTTTGAGACTTTTTCTTATCAATTTATTTTTTTGAAAGTGTTCTATTTTTCTTAATGAAATTACATTATACGGTTGTTGGACCTCTTTGATTCCTTCCTCAGTTTCTTTTCTCAAATCAGCCTTTTAAATTTTTCTACTTTTTTTGAGATTGCCTTGATTTATCTTCTAATTCTTCTATTAAATATTTTTCTTATTATATTGCTAATCTCAAACATTTTCTTCTTCAGTGCTATTTTTTTTAGGTCTCAGTTATGAGAAACTTCTCTTATTTTGCGGTATGTTAATTACCAGTTTTGCCTGTTTTTTAGTTTTCTCTGGTTCCCTGTGTTGGCTTGCGTCCTCTGAGCCCTCTGTACTGTGTGTTGTTTTAGCCCCTGACATTCCTGAAGGAAGCTCCTCCGCTCTCTGTTGGTTTTATACTGTCTGTTCCTACTAAAAAGTGAGGAACCAGAAGTTTGGAAACTCTGTGAGCATGGGTGGGGCTTGTACACATCACTGTCAGGTGACTGGGCAGTGACTTAAGTGTTTTGGTGTGGATACCCCCAAGTATCAATACTGGTTTTCTTTACTCTGGGACCACTCACTTTCTGTTGAAAACAAGTCCCCTGTCCTCTACCTCAGGAGTATAACATGGTTACCGATATTCTAGGAGCTGGATGAGGAGGAAGGGTGACATGGAAGTCCTCATTCATTGTGCAAATTTTCCCTTATTTCCCCAGTTGTCAGTCTGGCCCTCATTAGGCCTCCATGCTGCTGGTACCTCAAGCCCATGGGCTTTTCACTTCATAAAGTATCTTGTCTTCTGCAGGAATTCGAGGGAGTACCTACCAGGTGTGTGGGAGTAGGTTAGAGGGATCTCGAAAACTACTTTTAGTCTTCTGGTTTTGGTATGTGGGCCCCCAGCTTCTGAGCCTCTCCGTGGTTCTTTGGGGAGAATTGGCTTGCTGGTTGCTTACACCTTCTTCATTTCTTTTTCAGCTTTCAAATATATGTAGTGATTTCTCTTCCACTGTTGATTTTTCTTTACCTTTTAAATTTATACTGTCTTAAATTCCTTACTGTCATTGTGGAAGGGTTTTAGGAGAGAGCAGACATAAAGACATTTTGTATCAACCATGTTTATCCATAAAAAATTCTACAACAGGTTTGGAAGTACGTGGCTCATTTCACAGGCACAGCTTTAGCTGTATGATGTCTCCTAAGCTGAAATTGATTCTAACTGCTCCTGGAATTGGCAAAGACAAATAGGCTTTTCCCCCACTTTCACATATATCAGAAATATGTAATTTGATTCCCCCTAAAAACAACTACAGTGGGTTGATATATATTGTTTTAGTTGTTTTAATTTTTTATATATATAAAATACTTTTTTGTTTCCAAAATGGATCGCTGATACATACCTTTTACAATTTGATATTTTTCCTCCATTACATATTTTTTCATATTAATACACAAGATCTAATTCTTTTCGGTGGCTGGGTAGTAAGTATTCCATTGGAAAATGTATCTAAATTTATTATATTTTATCATAATTATTAACTCAGCATTACCTTTATTCTTTTTTGTTCATTATTATATTTCAGCAAATGAAACACCATCTACAGGAGAATTTTTCTAGATTGAATTCCTGGAAATATAATACATGGTCAAAGGGCATATTATTTCCAGTTTTAACAGATATAGTCAAGTTCCTTCCAAAAAGGAATGTAGTAATGGCCTTGACCTGTTATCCAAATTATTTTGTACACATACACACACACATATATATATATATATACATCTTTTTCTGAAGTGCTTTAACTTTTATTATCCTTATATCCTCAGATATAACAGACATTTTGACCTGAAGTGGATATATGACTTAAGCAGAATTTATTATAAACCAGAGTGAAAACCAGTGCTGAATTCTACATTTTGACATCGAGCCCAATAATTAACATTTGACCATTTGACCTTCAATAATGAGATGCATTTTTAAAAAATGACTGACTGATTAGCCTTGTTCAGACCATCAGTAGCCTGCCTTTGGACTTTAAGATGGTGGCTTCCTCCCGAGCTCTGCGGTGTTCCCTGCCTGGCTGTCTCCCGCGACACAGCACTGACCTCCAGTCAGCCTGGCTGACCTCCTTCTGTGCAGGATTCTACTGGGGGATCTGTTCAAGTTGGTCTGTTTTGCTTCCCCAGGAGGAGTCCATGAATACCACCCACCTCCTTCCCTGTCCTCCTCCTCTTTGTTATTTTAGTTTGGAAAGGGCTTGCTTTTTTAACAGTTGTGTAATATATCAGTTCTTAATTGAAAAGAGGATGCAGGTCTGCTATCATTCTGTTTCCTTTGCATGCTTCCCAGAGAACACTGGAAAACCAAGCATTTAAAAACCTAAAAGAGAGTGAATCTCTGCTTTTCTTTGCTGTTCTTCATCCTTCTCTCCTTTTTCTTTTGTAGCCCCCTCAGTAGCGCCCCTGAACGTCACCGTGTTCCTCAATGAATCTAGTGAAAAGTTGGACATCAGATGGATCAAGCCAACAATTAAGCGGCAGGAGGGGGAACTGGTGGGCTACCGGATATCTCACGTGTGGCAGAGTGCAGAGACTTCCGTAAGTCTGAACTCCAAAAGAGTGTGCTTGTCTCCTTTGATTTGCTGATTTAGTACTATTTCCACAGCTTTCATTTTACTGTGAGAAGACCAGCTATTATTGAGTTAGGCAAAGGTACCTTTCAGTGGGATATGAAGAATATAATAAAAACTAGAGGTGACTGAATGGTTAAAAAGTCCCAAGGAATCTTGGGGGCTTTCCTCACTCATTCATTCACCCATTCATTTATTTATCCATTAAATATGTCCAGAACTTACCTGTGCTATCACCTGATTCCTACCTTCGGGAAACTTGGGCTCCTCTAGGAAGACAGTGTCAACTACCGAGATAATCACAGTAAAAGGCCACGGAGCTCCAGGGCATAGCGGTCGGGCAGTCCGTAGCCTCTTGGAAATCCGAAAGGATACTTTTCTGAAGAAGATTTTCAGGGAGGAGCCACAGCCTGTAGAGAAGGGCCACGGGTAACCAGACCCCAGAGGAGAAGGCTAAGCCAGCACCAGGTCGCCTGGACACAGCTCTCTTGGAGCCTAAGCCAGACGTGAGGGCCAGAGGGCCAGGGCAAGGCACAGCATACAGCAGGAGCATTAGCCTCACAGGGCAGTTTCCCCACCTCCAAGTGCCATGGGGCTCCGGGGGGGTGGGGACCCAGTGACGGGCTGTTGCTGCTGAGCGTCCCAGGGCTGAGAGCTAAAAGCTGGTACTTGGTCTAGGCTTGCAATAATGGTGACAGGTGAATTTGTCACATTGAGGAGTGTCCTGTGGGAAAAGGTAACATGAGAGAAGGCATAACGTGACAGCTTTGGGGGAATCATGGGTCACTGAAGGCCTGGAACACGAATGCTTTTAGGGCACGGTGTGAGGTGCAGCTGGCTGGGCAGTTGTGGCCCTTGTGCGCAGGGCCCTGAGAGTTAGGGCCCGGTGTCAGAAAGACTGCCGTAGGTGCCAAGGGAGCCGATGAAAGTCGTGAGCCCAAGAGTATAATTTGAGTTACATACATATTAGGAAGATGGCCTATATTACTGTTATTCTTTCACAAATAAGAAAATTGACTTCGCTGAGAAAAGTGACCCTCACGTCTGCCTTCCTTCTGCCAGAGCGTACTGCCTCCTGGCCACGTGCCTCAGCAGCGGCTCCTGCCGTCCTCTTGTTCACTGAGGGGGCAGAGGGGACAGTGGGGCCAGACGGCCCATGATGCGGCTAGACGGGGACCCTGGCTGTGAAGGAGAGCCAGGGTGTCGCCAAGCGCACCTTGCAAAGACAACTTCGCTTTCCCACCTCAGCCTCCACGGGCATCATTGCTGGAAATCAGCACCGAGCCGAGCAGTTTTTTTGTTTGGCTCTTTTTTATGTAACCTACTTCCCACCTTACAGGCAAGAACGAAACTGCCCTCAGAAGGTGAAGAGTTAGGGATTTTTATGTTTCTTTAACTTAACAGGGAAATAAGCTACTTGATCTAGAACGATCCCCAATCAGTTTCCCACATGCATGTTCAGTTTCAGCAATGGTGCAGACCTGTGAGACGATGTGTCTCAGGATCTAGTGCACACATGACTCTCTGCTCTAACTGTAGAAGTTGGGGGCTGCCTCTGGAACATAACTTCTCTTTGTAGAAGGCTGAGCAGAAATCACATCCTTCCTGAGGCCTCTTTCATTGACAAATGTAACACCTACACCAGCTACTTGGCTGTTTTGAAAAGATTGGCTTCTGGCTGAAGAATTTATCTATGCAGAAGAAAATGCCTCATGCTTCCCCTTAAAGTATATTGTTTTGGCTTCTAGCTTCACAGAGACCCATGTACCTGACATAGAAATTGTCTGGTTCCTATTAGAGTGAAGTAGGTCTTGTATGTTTAGAAAGAGATTATGAGTTGTCTCCTTGGTCCTTCTGGTTAGACCTGTGCATCTGAATCCAGAGCAGGGGCATGTGGTTCTGCCAGCAGCAAGCTCTGCTTTCCTAACCCCACAAAAACGACATAGGCAAAATGAATAAATGGTTTGTGTAACTGGGACCCCAAGTTGCCTGGGCTTTCAGACCAGCGGGTCAGGTACACAGCTGGCATCAGCAGAGCTTGGTCTCTCCCTCTCCCAGCTGGCTCTCCGTGGACAGTCTGCTCCCAGGTCAGCAACCTTTCATGGCTCCAGGTCAGCTGCCAGCAGGAAACCTGGGCTGCAATAGGAGAACAGGGCGCTCCCCAAAGAAAATGAAATGATAAACGCTAGAAGATGGGGAACTGCTGCTGCATGATTGAAAACTAGTTACCCCACCACGCTGTTCACAGCATTGTTATATTAGGTCTCAGAGACGCAGCCGATAGAGAGTGTGTGGGTGTCTGTGTGTGTCTAGAGAGGGAATGAGGTTGAAGAACTTGACTCATGAGAGTGACCTGCAGTGAAGGCCAGCAGCTTGGGACTCAGTGAGGAGCTGGTGTTTCTGCAGGCAGAGTCTTCTCCTCCTAGTCCTTTTCCTCCCAAGGTCTGTTAGGTGGGGCCCACCCACATTCTGGAGGGTAACCTGCTTTACTCAGAGTCTACGGATTTTAATGCTGATCTCATCTAGAAAATGCTTTCATAGCAACATCTAGACTAGTGTTTGGCCACCTGTCTGGGTACCATGGCCTAGCCAAGTGGACACATAGAATGATCCATCACAATTGACAACAAGTGTTTACCGAGTGCCAGTCTGCTGAGACCTGGGATGTGCAGTGACATGTCAGAATGTCAGATAGCCGCTGCCTTAGACTCTAAGACTAGCAAGCTCCTCTGCCGTTCAGTAAGGACTGTCCAGTGTAAATACTAGTTTCATTTTACAGTGGCAGACAAGGAGTGGCAGCCCCCCTCAGTCCCAGCCAGTGTCCTCCCAGTGGGAATGACTTGGGTAGGCATGACTCCAGTCAAGCCCATAGGGACATCCAGACTGTGATGCTGTGAGGTCTGAAGATCACTGCTACGTTGGAAACACTTGACCCAAACCAGAAGTCAGGGACGCAGCGTGTGGTGGGGTGGGTAGCTCCCAGACAGGTCACTTCCCACCTGGAAAGGAGCGAGGTTGGGGGGACACTGACTTCCTTGGGACACAGAGAGTCCTTGGAGGGGCAGATGCATCGGTTCCTCGCCAGGGCTGTCTCTCTGCTGCCTTCGTGGGAAGCATGCCAGTTCCGTGTTGTCATACTCCTGATCAGTCCAGCCCAGTGACAGATCAGATTTGAGCATCCTTGTGGCATCTGTAGGCAGCATCATGTCAAAGTAATACAGCTTCTTGGCAGGAAAGAGGGATGGGAAACAGCTGTACCCACTGATGATGGGCAGGCTTTTTTCGGTCACTTCCAACCTCACATTATCCAGCTTTTACCAAAACTGCTGTTCTCCAAATGGCAACTGGGAAGTATTCTTGTTTCCTTCTTCAGTTTCCCTATCAGGAAGCAGACTGTTGGAAGCAATAGGTGATGGAAGTAGATGAAAGAGAGAGGGCTTTAGAAGTCCATGACTTGTGGCTCACAGTGAATGAAGACAGGGTATTATTTGTACCAGCCAAAATCCTGCTTAAGAGAGTTGCCACCAGGAGAGAAGAAGCCTCTTGTTTCCTAGTCATTTGTCCCAGGGCATCTGTGCTAGGTGCCTACTGGTTAAACAGCGTTTCCACACTGGCTAAGTGAGGGGACTCAAATGCCTCTCTTAGAGAAGAGCTCTTTTTTCACAATGCTAAATTCTTAGTATAGTACATGAAGGTTCGATAATTGTGTTTCAGTTCAAGAGGAGTCTGATGTTTCTCTGGTTGACAGACAGTGTTGATCATCAGCAGACACTTCACTAGTCTAAAAACAAACCAGTCTGTTTCAAGAGGTGCAGGTCATCCTCCTTTCTTCTTGTGCATGGGTGCAAGCTGCTTCTCTGGACAGCGGGCCTCTTGAGCTGAGGCGTGCTGAAGAGACGCGTGATGAGCCTGGCACTACATGCCATCACCCCTCGGCAGTGCCGCTCTTGCCTGTTGTTCCAAATGTCCCCTCTGTGGTGAGAACAATGCTGCCACAGTTAGGGCCGTGACCTTTCCAGTGGTTACCTCCCCGGAGATGCTGAGCACCCAGCGAGAAGGTCATTTGTGTTGTACTCACGCTATACTTTGTGCGTCATGATGGTCTTGTGACCTCAGAACACTCAGGGGCTCACTTTACTTCGGATGACATTCTCGGGTGCAGCTAAGCCTGAAACGCACTGAAGCACACTGGAGACAAACACACTGCAGAAAAGCCAACCCCGGAGGACCCTAAAACTATGCCCCAAGCGAAGTTCAGAGACCTCTGCACCCATCGGCTCTATCTCCAAATTGTCCTTTCATTTCCATTTTTATAAAATTTAGTAAGTTACATCTTTATGCAAGGCAATGGAATTGGATATTTTTGAAAGACATTCCCACTTACTACTCTAATAAGGGTGGGTTTTGTATGCAGCTTCAGAACTTCCTTAGACGTCTTGGGTGAGGTACTGCAGTTATGCTGAAAACTTAGTGTTCAGAGTTTATACCATGTTGCCCCACAACTGTTATATTACTTTCAGACTACGAAACTGCTGATATTTTCTGTACAGACATTTATTAAATCTTGATGAAGATACTGACCTATTTTTTTTCTATTTTTCTTGATACCCCTTGCATTCTAAATCAAAGCTTAAAATTGAAAGGTCAGGAGCAAGTACAATCTGTTCTTCTTGAAGTTGGAGCCATGTCTGTGCCATCTGACCACAGGACCTTGAACTTGCTTTCTATGCATTTATGGCATTATGGACTCTGTGCGTAGACCTGGCTGACATCCACACCAGTGAGATTTTCTCTCTGTGAATGGGATAATCTCTGATGAGTGACCTAGTGTTTCCTGTCACATTCCCATAACATATCAGTAGACCGTCCATGAGAAAAGAATCCAGTGAGCAAATAAGTTATACAATATTGCATATTATACCCCTTTCTTCAAGAACCACAGTGTATACTTGGAAGTTCAAATCTCTTTGATCTTCTGCAGTAAATAAATCAGTTTAACTTTGACCCAGAATTGCCCTGATGTTAGAGACTCATTTTTATACATGCTGTTCTTGTAGGGCTCATTGTTTTGGGGTTGTGGCTCTAAAAATGCTGGGTTAATTGTGCTTGGAAAGCATGGAGGTGGTAGATCAGAAGGCAGTTTCATGGCACATTATTATGGGCCTAGAAACAACATGACATGAAGAGCTAACTTCTTTCAAGACCTAGGGAAGCCTCCGTGCACTCAAGGGTTACTTCCTTGGGCCCTGATCATTGCTTCTAATGGCTGTGTGCCTGGTTGTTGGCATGTGCCCACTGTCTCTTCCTTGTTTCCCCCTCTCATTTACTATCAAAGGAGGCAGAGCATTTGAGCTGGTGTCATTTTCAAGTATGAGGAATAGGCAAGGTACTTGTGGGACAGACCTACGCGCACCTGAAACACTTCAGAAACCCAAGGATTGATCAAGGATGGTACATTTTGCCTGGAGGAGAAACATACAGTGGAGATAAACTCCATGAACTGGTCAGATAAACTTCTTTGGTTTGGGGAACTAGGCAGCCTAGATTATTTTCCCTAATGCGCCAGGATTTGAAGGATACAACAAGGTCAATTTTGTAAGAGGGCCTAATATACATAGGGAAAGAAGACCCAACAGGCAAGGTCCACATGTCTTCTGGGTTAGTAAAATTGTGATCAAATGTCATATTATAAATCTGATAGTAAAATTGTGATCAAATGTCATATTATAAATCTGACTTCATTTCCTGAAAATGCTCTTAGATTTTAAGTCCTTGAGGAGATGGGCTTGTGTTGGTGAAACTGAAGCTCACTTTCATTTTCAAATGAATGAGGGAGATACACTTGGCCCATGGGATGTCCTCATCACCGCATGCCAGGAAAATGACCCCGCCTTGCACGGTCTGCACCCGACATTGAGGGGAATAATACACACAGGGGTGATTCCTGCATGGGTCTAATTTTAAATGGATTTCTCTGTCAACTCTCAAAACCAAAATTAAAAATACTTGGGGATATGGATATGGTCCTACCTTTCTTTACATAGTTGGCATCAAAACAGTATGGATCAGTTACATCAATTTTTTTTTTCTTAGGATTATGTTCATGGATCTCCAGGGTGTTCTGAGAACCACAGAGAAATTAGAGAATTCTTGCCATATAGGATACATAACAGTTACATCAATTTTTAAAAGCAGGAATCATTTTGAAATTGTATTTGACATTACAATTTAAGGGTATTGTTAGAGAAAATGGTAACACCTTCACTAAAATGTTTACCATATTTCTTTCTAATCACTACTTCAGTGTTTATTATAACTCCGCACTTAAAATAGGTTAGTTCTTTATGTATTTCCAAAATGCGTTACCAGTAAGCAGTGGTAGACATCACTTCTGTACTTCCAGATTCAGTATGATGGCAGCCACGATAATGGGCATTGCTCCATTTGGATAACATTTGCTCTGGTCCAGGCAGTTTTCCAAGAACTTTACACAGATTAGCTCTTTACATATGTTAACCTACTTAAGAAATAGGAGGTGGAAATTAAAAAGTAACTTGTATGGGTTTTTCATAGTGGGTTATAGGCCCTAAGAAAGTAGGGATTATAAACTGGTTTTGTGTTTATTTCCAAAAGGATAATATTGTTTTAGGATTTCTCTTCTTCTAGGGCTTTAATTCTTTTGCAGTCATGCGTTACCTCCTATTTTGAGATAATTCTCTCATAAATGATGATTGCATTTCGGTCTTTGTAGACAAAATGTAGGAAGTCATAGGCAGGTCCAGCCTTCCTCGTCAGGCATGGGTGTCTGTTCCTTGAAAAGCTGTTAGGTAGTAATGTGAAGTTGACGTGTAATTTCTCAGCTGCAAGCCTGACTCACTGCAGGGCTCCAAGACTGTGTGGGTTTGGACCATGGATTTCTCTACTTAATGATTTCCTGTCCACCCCACCCCCACACCCGCAGATTAAATAGAGAATGACCAACTAACCCATAATCAAAGCTGGGTTTGCCTTGAATAAAATGCTCTATTTCTAAAAAAAGGTGTTTTGTGAACATACCAAAAAAAGTTCATTATTAATTTGTTTACTTATCCATGGCACACAGTCCAATGGGGTAAAAAAAAAAGAATCGAAAGCCTTGTTTGCCCCTTTCGTCCCTTGTCTGAGGACGGGTCTGGGTCCTGATGGTCACTGCCTGTGCAGAACAGTCTCTGGGTGGCTGACCCAGGTCACGAATGCTGAGACTGCCTTCTCCTTCGGGGCTGAGCTGGTTCCACCCCGTGCCGTTGTTAGAAGTGGCCAGCGCGTGACTGGGTGACCACAGAATTACATTCCCACCCAAACCAGGCCCCTGCTCCTCATGCGTGATGGTGACACCAGTGCTCCACAGGGCATGACATTTCTCTCCTTCACTCTGTGAAATCAAATCTTCAAAATTCAGAGAGAAAAGATATGTTTCTAGGGCTTCAGTTCAGCCTTGACAACCCCTACAGTTACCATCGACGACCCAGTCTTGAATTACACACAAGACACAAAATTAGTTTCCTACACCAGAGAGCATCCTCGTAGTTGAGGTTCAGAAACAAAAGGGAAAATGTATAAACATTTAGTTCTGGGTTTTGTTTTTTTTTCCAAAAATCGTTTACATCTATGCTTTTATGTCTCATATTACATGGCAGTGGCTTTATAACAAAATACAAAGAAGTGAAACCAGATTTTTGAAAACAGAGCAAATTTGTTCATGTGTCACCCTGGAAAAAAACAGTGTCAGTGCCCTCCTAAATGTAGATTTTCATCAAAAGTCTTACAATTGCAAGGACAAGGAGCCCATTTGTGCTGGTTCAAGGGCGTTGGCAGGCAGTCAGTGTCTGCAGGGAGGCTCCGGGCACTGGGGGGCGCTCTGAGGGCGGGGCCCCCACTCACTCTTGCTCCGGCCCCCTGGCTGTGCTGGTCCATGCTCCCTCCCTTTCAGGGCTTCTCCACTGACCACTTCCGAGTGCCCTGCCCTTGAGGCCTTCCTTGGCCGAGGCTCCCTTGGCCTGAGTCTGCGTCCTGCTCGCCTTTTGGCTCCATGGGCTGCGGCCCGAGTGAGGAGGGGAATCCTGTGGGATGCAGATGGGACCGCTTCCCTCAGGAGGCACTGTGGCATGAGGTGATGTGTCCCGGGGCCTCAGCATCTCCTTTCCTTTGCTTTCTGTCCCCAGAAAGAGCTGTCTGAGGAAGTCGGCCAGAATGGCAACCAGGCTCAGATTCCTGTCCAGGCACACAACGCCACGTACACAGTGAGGATTGCAGCCGTCACAAAAGGGGGTGTCGGGCCTTTCAGTGACCCCGTGAGAATGTTCATCCCTGCACACGGTGAGAGCCGGGTCCTTGTCGCTGCCAGAACGCGTCAGCCCAGGCAGGGCCGTTGCCAAAGGGCCCTGTGCGATGGGCCGCGGGCTTGAGAATGAAAAATGGAGACCAAGAGGGAACGTTGACAGTAATAAAGGGAGTTGATTGAATGACACACTTCACAGCTACACATCCTTGGGAGTCCTCCGGCTGCTTTACTAGTGGTGGTGATAACTTGGTGGGAGGAGTAGTCCTCTCAGCCTACCAAATTGGACTTGATTTATTGAATTGAGTTGAAGTGATGTGTCCGTGACGAATTTTGGGTAGGCAATTCAGCTAAGCCGTACTCTGTATAATGGACACTATTTGCTAGTGTTTGCTTTGCTTCAGGAAACAGTGCAGCCTGCCACCTTATTACTCATTCAGCCTTGGGTAACGTGCTTCATGCTTGATCAGTACAGAACACGGAGTGTTTCCTAGAGAAGCCGTCCTTAGGTGGTGCTGGGCTCTCGGAGCTAAATGCCCAGCCCTGCGTGCTGGCTTCTGCATGGCTGTTCAGTGTCCTTTGGCAAGATGTCACCGTGGTGCCCCAAGTGGTCCAAACGCTGTGCTGGCTTCCATAGATCAGCGGAGCCCCCTTTGTTCCGGCTGTGACTGCCCTGGGTTGTGGCTATTAAACTGCTCTCATAAACTGTATGCACAGACCATGTACATCTTCACAGGTTCTTGCCAAATAAGGCTTTTGTACCCGAGGCAGATGGGACTTGTGAGCCGACACTGAGTTGCTGCCTGTCTGTTCTGTGACCCACAACCATGCTTTCCCTTTAATGCTGAATTGGAGCCATGTTACAGTGCCCGCAGCCTCTGTACCTGGGGAACATTAGTAACTGGTGATGGGGATACGAGGCGGGGGCGGGTCTACCTGGTAGAAATTCAAAGAGATTCTGATTCTAAAGGCACAGTTGAAAAGCCAGAGTATAAAATGACAGAGCTTTCATCTTCCTACATAATAAACTCCCCAAATTTTAAAAGGCTTAGCTATCCTGACAGTCCTTGTTCTGCATGATTCCAGTATGTATACATTTCAGTTGCCACAGTTAAATAGCACCAGTTCCCCAACAGTATGGTCCAAATTCGAGTTGTCATATACTAACTATAATTGCATGAAGTTTAAACCTCATCGTTTGCTCTCAGTTCACACATCATAGGTGAGCATCACTGCCGCTTCCTCTGGCATCTGTCTGCGGCCGGGCTCGGTACTTCCATTACTCGGGTCACATGCCTCTAACGCGGCCTGTAGCCATGCTGCCTCGGTGTCTCCCAGCAACAGACCCACATGAGACTTTATAAAAAAATGGGTAATTGAAAGGGAAAGTTGGTGAACAAAGATGAAAGGGCAGCAGACAAAGGAAAACTGATAGTGTTGGAAGTGAAATCTGAATTGAGTGTGGAGTTATGGAAGAAATAGCTGACCCTGGGCGTGTTGGTTTCACTGCATTCGATAAACTCGAGATAATGCAGCCACAGAGCTCGGTGAAGGTGAACTTCTAACATGAGCAAGGTGGCTTTGCTAAAAACAATGATACCCCAGAGGACATTACACCAGCAAAAATCTTCACATAAAGAACTCTCAGAGATGGTTTTACAACAGCGAAAGCACAAAGGATAAACTGTTGGAAAGGGATCCAAACTGAGAAAGGAGTATGACAGTTCACCAGGGCACAGAAAATAATATTCTCTCCATATCATAAGTTCTGTGGTTAGAAGAAGGCAGGCACTGTTCTAACTACTCTTAATATAAACTTTTTACAAAGAAAGAAAACATTTTGATTCTCAATGTTGCTAGTGTGTTAGATTGCAACGTACCAAATAAATACTTGTGTTACCACTTTTTTTCAATTCCTAATACATGCATAAGTGACGTGAAGAGTCACCAATCCATTATCAGGATCACGCTGCCTGGGCTCAGCTGGCGCCAGCCAGGGAGGACTGCCTGCAGGTGTAGTTCTAAAATGTAAAGGCACTAGGTCTAGAGCTCTAACCATCTGTTCTTTCCTATTACAAGCCAATGTTCCTTATGTATTTCAGATCCCAAAGAGACGTTTTTGATTGATTCTATTGGTGTTTTACCAGGTTTGGTAGATTTTGCCCCCTCATCAACCCCAGCCCCTGGCAACACGGACCCGGTGCTCATCATCCTTGGCTGCCTCTGCGGATTTGTTTTGATCGGCTCAGTGTCATATATTTCTCTGGCCATCCGAAAAAGGGTCCAGGAGATGAAGTATGGGTAAGTTTCCCAGTTTAAAATGGTGGTAGGGTTCCCAGCGGTAGGACCCAGGCTGATGCCAAGTGGCAGTGCCTCCATTGCTGGCCCAGCGCCTCACGTTGTACCCGGCTGGGCGCCTGTGTTGTGCACGCCCCAGGGGCAGGCCGCTTCCTCACTTAGCTGGTGCTACAAAGTCAGCCAGCTGGCCGGCCTGGGAAGGGGCTGTTTACCGAGAAGACCATCAGTAATAGGCTTTCACTTTTCAAAGTTGGTTGCTTTTAAATGAGGACTTTTATTAGAAGTCTTAAAAAGAAAGCTGTTTAAAAAAAATGAAATAGAAGACAAGTAGTGACTCTATAGCATCTCACTATGCTGATGGACAGCGACTGTAATGGGGTTGGTGGGGGGGACCTTATGAAGGGGGTAGTTTAATCACCATAATATTGCACATGTAATTGTAGATTAATGATACCAAAATAAAATTAAAATAAATAAATAAATAAATGAAATATGTTGTATAGATTAAAATCCTGGAAGGAGAGTCACAGAGCATTAGCAATTCTGGGTGGTATAGTTGTGGGTCACTTTTTGCTATTACATACATTTTCTGTAATGTTCAATTATTTTTGTAATAGAGAAAACCTTTATATTTTCACAAATTTAAAAGAAGCACTTTTTCTTATACTTTATACATTTGACTGTTACAACCAACCAGTAGTTAATTATCAACAGAAATGAGAACTATGTTAAAGCAACTTATGAAGAGAAGGCTCTGTGTGTAGATGTTTCTGAAGCTCCGTTTTCTACTCCAGTGCCTCTGCAGTGAGTTTGGATTTCCATGAAATCCCGTCTATCACTCATGGGGCAGAAGAGGTATTTTGTAAGTGGCAAGTTGTTAACAGCTTGGAATGGGATGATGGGCTTGGAGGGAGCTAAGGAGCCTTCTTTCTTGCTCCACCTTAAGAATGCTGGTAGAACGTTCCACTCCAGAACTCCCCATGGGCAAGGAGAATGGGCTTACGGGTGGACGCTAGACTGCCCTTCAGTTGTGACTCTCCCAGTCTTGAGAGTCAGCTACCTTTTAGTACTTAGAACTCTATCCTTAGAATTCTTATATCTTAGTAAGTAAATTTTTAAAAGACTATTTTAGAGAAGTGGACAAAATCTGATCTAAATCCTGAACATACAATTACAATTGACTAAAATACACCCCAGAGTCTAGGTATGGTTCATAGGCTCATTATGAAACAAGCACAGAGAACCTCTGCAGAAGTGGCCGGAGGAGCTCACTAATGCGCCGAAGGCCTGTTAGGTGCCGGACAGGGTGATAGCCTTGGATACAGTGGTGACAAGAGCAGGCTCTGCCCTACCTTTCTGGGTCTCACAGTTAATGGGGCATCAGGCAGTAATCACACAAGTAACTACAAAATGTCAATGGTAGTAAGTTCTATGTAAAAGGACCTAAGAGTGTGTAACAGGAGAATTTGCATGAGGAATGTCAGGAAAGGCCTCCCTGCAGAGGTGACACCTAAGCTAAAATCTGAAGAAAGAGCAGGTATTACTTAGGTGAGCAAGAAGGGGAAGAGTATTCCAAGTAGTAAGAGCAGCACATGCAAAAGCCCTGTGGTGGCAGGGTGCCTGGTATATAAGGGGAAAAGTACTGGACTAGAAGATAAGACACCTGGATTCCAGCACTAATTATCACTTTAAACAAGTCTTTTAACTTTTCTAGGCTTCCTATGTATTATTTATTTGTAAATGATCTATGAGGTTATTACCAGTTCTAATTGTTATGATTTGCATTGAGGCTTTTAGGCTCAGTCAGTAATTAAGAGATGCTATTCTAAGATGCTGATGTTCCTAAGAATTAGTGGCAGAATGCAGTTTGTGTCATCAAGTGGGAATTCATAGTTACTGTTGAAACAATAGTTGATACAGAGCTGGTCATAGATATATTTGCTTGAGGCCACCCAGACATAGGCTCAGTAAAGACAAAACCAAGAAAATGGTGGCCAAAGCCTCCATGAATATCCTTTGCTCCCAGGGGGCCTGGTAAGGGCTCCTGGAATATGTAGCTGAGGTGACCCTGCCAGGGTGGAGCACAGTAGCAAAGGAATGCTTCTTTGCCTTTTGAGGCTTTGCCAAGAGTTTAGGAACAGCATGTAGCAATGCTGCCCTTGCCAATAATTTGGAAATTAATACCTTTTTGCTTCTTCCAGTGTTTCCCCTTGGCACTCTCCTTTCTTGCTGTCTTTGTGGAGTAAATTTAGTATTTTTTTAGGACATTATATGTTGCAAAACTATTTTGATTCAGGTTTTAAAATACACTAAAGACAAAGTGCTGGAAGACCCCATCAACAACAACATGAAAACTATAAAGACATAACAGATGTATAAGAGCTCTGTGGAAAAAAATTATTAAATTTTATCAGCAGTGCAGAAGAAAACTTCAATAAACAGAGAGATGTGTACCATGTTCATGGATGGGAAGGCTCAGTATTACTGTCAAGAGATCAGTTTTCCCCTAGTTCAACATAAATTCAATATAAGCACCCTCTAAATTTCTGCAGCATTATTGATAAAACTTAGCAAGCTGACTCGAAAATTCATCTTGAAGAATAAATGTGCAATGACGGTCAAGACAGTTTTGAAAAACCCAAAATTTGGCTGGAGAGGGCTGGTTCGAGTAGGCATAAAATCACGTTTACTGTTTAGAACAGTGAGGTGACGGTACCTAGGCAGAGTTGTTTTGATACTGCCAGGTAAGCCTAAAATAGATGTGAGGAAAGAAACATATTTCTTCCATTGGGAAATGCTTTTGTCGTAAAATCCTTTGAATATGCAGCACTTAGAAACATCCTTGTGGAATGAGCACCTGCCTCCGTGGCCTTGTTTTTATTGTATGAGCTTTGTTTTCATTGGCCCAGGAACGCCTTCACAGAGGAGGATTCAGAACTAGTTGTCAATTACATAGCGAAGAAGTCCTTCTGTCGGCGAGCCATCGAACTCACCTGTAAGTTGACTTTAATTTCCCTTTTTTGGCAAAAGTTTAAATAATTGAGAAAAGAAAGAACAACAAATTAACTGACCACTTTCTAAGCCAAAGGAGTCAAAGAATAGATATTTTTAATATGTGAAATGTCTTCAGAAACCAACAAGTAGATAGTCAGATTTTGCTATGTACTTTCCTGCTGACTGGTTTCCTGGATATCTGGGGCTGGACCAGAGGTGAAGTAGTTGGGGTGAAGGACTCATAATACCATAAAACACAGAGGAGAAAAAGGAACTTTCTGGGGGGTTAGGAGAAGATGTGGGTAGAGGTCAAGGATTTAAGGGAAACAGCAAAGTAACTGACAGTCTGAGCTCATTTCCTGTTTTTTTCCTGGCAACCAACTCAGAGAACAATTTGCCAATATACTTTGTTACAATTATGCTTTGAGTTTTGCTCAGTCAGAGAGGCCTTCTAGTTTGAAAAGTGGGAATGAATAGGAGCTGTGTTTTTGAATAATTTCAGAAGCAGTATCAAAGTATGTGCAAATACTATCAAATTCAAGCTCCTCAATGTTTGGCAAAAACAGAAACAACAAAAAAACAAATATAAGAATGATAGACTACAGGTTGCTATGAAATTAAAACTCATTGGATGTAGAATGTTATTAATTTCTTTGGTTTTCTAATGTAGAAGTTTTGGATTTAAAAATATTTGTATGTAGACTGATCTCTTTCCTTTACTGAAAGACTATTTGGGTAAAAGTTTTTGTCTAAGAGCGAATATGTTCTTCTACTCACCCATGTTTTTTTTCAAAGGCTTGTGCTTGCTCTATTTACCTAATAGTCACTGAAGCTGTGCCCCCCCCCCCCACGGGTAATCGCTCTTCTGGATACCACTTACTGTCAGTGCTGTGTATCTCCCCCTCATTATGGGAGAGCTTATTCTGACATTCCCCTTGCCAAGGACTCAGTTTAGCACTTTTGTGTCGTTCCATATACCATATGCAGAATAGTACATGTTTAAATGTTTCCTGCGGTTTCTGTGCCTCCCTCCGTTCCTGGCAGGAGAGGACAGGGGAGGTGTCCGGACGGCCCTTTTGCCTACCATAGTCAGGAATATAATGGTAAATACTCCACTAGGAGGACCTACTGATTGATCTCCCTGCCCCCTGTAAGTCATGGGCAAGCCTCCCCTAACCAAACTGGATTGCTGCCTGCTGGTAGCCCACAATGGAAAGAGAAATAGGATTCTGATATTTATAATTCTTCAGAATTAATCTTGCCCTAAGGTATTCGTTTTTCACAGTTAATTAGAATTAAGTATATTTTGCTTTTGGCATTTTGAGGGGAGAGCCATGGGTACAAAATGAAAAAACAGGTTATTTTATGTATAATTTTCATTATATTCAGAGGGAAGGAAGCACACTGACAGCCTTTCCACCTCTTCTGTCACGTCTTTTGCAGTACAGAGCTTGGGAGTCAGCGAGGAACTGCAAAATAAACTAGAAGATGTTGTGATTGACAGGAATCTGTTAATTCTTGGGAAAATTCTAGGTGAAGGTAAGCAGTTTAATTCTTTCAAAATGTGAGGTAAGAAGGTAAACAAGGTACAGTAATGTTTTAAAATGTATTTTTGAGTAAATAACTTTTTTGTGACTTTCAATTATAATACAAATGGTTCTATTCTGTAACTTAGAGTGAGAAAGTTAATAGTGACTTTTGAAACTCAGATTTGTCACATGCAAGGGGCATCTACAGTGCCCAGAACATACAATAGGTCCTAGAAAAATACTAATTCTCTTTTTTCACTGAAAACTGTACAACTCATCAGTCAGTTTCCCATATACTTTAAATTTGTTCCTCTAGTTCTTAAGTTTACTCTTCTTGGCACCTTCCTAATTAGTTAAACAGGAACAAAGGTGAAAATGCATATTATGAAGCGCTTCTGCTTTATAAATTCCAATGACATTTCCCATGTTGTCCTGCAAGTTCCTTGGATTGGTTATAATGCTCAATAAAGTGGTGGGCTGAGCTTAGTCTGAGCCAACCAAGCTGTGACAAGCAGGAGACTTGTGCAGCCTGTGTCCCTGGTTTGCGTGTGTGGGTGGCCCAAGCAGGCTCTGCCCAGCTGCCGTGTGTAGGTCACATGGAACCAGCCGTCTGGCTGTGGTCAGGAGATTTCCATAGTGGGCAGAGATCTTGTACAAAGTCAGCAAAGATGCTGTTTTACTCCACAGGAGAGTTTGGGTCTGTAATGGAAGGAAACCTTGATCTTCAAGATGGGACCTCCCAGAAAGTGGCAGTGAAGACCATGAAGTGTGAGTTACCGCTGATGAAACCCATTCCTCTGGCTGTGGGCAGCTGCCTCAGTATCTGTGTTCCATACGGCTGGTGATGGAGTCCGTATGCCCTGATTGCAGTTGCCCACGGGTCAGGAGGCCATCCAAGGCTCTGGCCACAGAGAGAAAGTTACCGTGATGTGCTCTCCATACCTGCATGATACAGTCCTACTCCCAAAGCAGTAGCATTGTTATTTTTACTATCTCTCTCTCTCTCCCTCTCTCTCTCTCTCTCTCTCTCTCTCTCTCTCTCTCTCTCTCTGTCATCTAGTGGAGTTAATGACTCCAAAGTAAAGCATGAATTTCCAAGGCAGGGCTGATCTGGTGGCAGCATCAACTGCAGGGCTTGGTCTGGCCCATCTGGCTAGCTTGGTGGGGTCACTCCCTCACTTGAGGATGGTTGTATGGTCCTCGGGAAGCTGAGGGCTGCCTGGATGGTAAGTTTCCCAGCTAGAGGAGAAATATTCTTTGGCCAAAGGAGTATGAAGAGCTTCAATCACAAGCTAGACTTCCTAAGCAAGTGGGAAAGAGCCTGCAGCTGGGTCAGAAGGGACCTTAGAAGTCATCACAAAGAATCTGCTTTCACCCTGAGACCAGTAGAGCACTATTAGAGTCTTAAAGCAAATAACTGGGGCAGACTACATTCTAGAAAAAGTTCACTTTGGTGGCCATGTGGAGGAGAACAAATTGCTATGTTTACAAAAACAGTGGCAGGTGCTAGTGAGAGCATGCCAGAATCTGTGCAGATGTCTGTCTAGATAAGGAAACTAGAGGACAGAGATGCAGAGACTTGTCGAAGTAAAAAAGCTAGAAAGGGGGAGGGTTGCACTGGACTCGTCCATCACCATGTGTTGACCAGGCCGCATGAGCAGAGTGTGATAGCCTTTCCCCCGTTTCCTTCCCTCCAGCAAGTGCATTTCTGGGGCCTGGGGACACATGATTGCCTAGCCCCATTAATTAATATATATGACATACTGTGTATATTCAGTATTATTTTTGATCAAGGAGTAAAGTAAAATCAGCTTCCTCCTATAATTTAAATCTGTTTCCAGGGCATTAAGCATATGTTAGATTACAGCTATTAGTATATAGTTATATTACATAGACAGTGAGCATGTATTGAGACTTTTTCAACAGAATTGGAGGCTGAAGTATTAATTCAGTTATAAAATGGAGCAATAGTGACTGAGTCATAATGGTCTGGTGCTCTGCTTTCCAAGCTTTTCTGTGTATATAATAATGGCCAATGCTTACGTAGTACTCACCGCATGCCGAGGGAGTACTGCGTCCCATCAGGGAATTGGACAGCTAGGAAGTAGGTTCAGTATTACCCTCCAGAAACCAAGAGTCCCCAAGGTCAGAGCGCTCACCGGAGCTGAACCTAGTGTGGAGGCAAGTATGGGTGCTGAGCCGTCCTCAGCATGTCCCTGCCTCTCGCATTATTTCATTTGAGCCTCACGCTGCACCGGGAGAGGACTCCCTCCATTATCCCCGTTTACCCAGCAGGCTAAGGGGACCCGGTGAAAGGAACTGGGCTGCAAGCATGTCTTCTCTGGCGTGGCTCTGCTATTCTTTAACTTAGTCAGAATAACTTGCATGTGAGTTGCATCATTGCTAATTTTCAAAGATTAGAAGAGGAGTCTGGCTTTCTGTTCACCTGCCTCATTGTGACAAAGGCTATGGGTGAAGACAGAGTTGGCACACATTTGGCGAGTCTATAGAATTGTTAAAGTTTTTATCAGATTTGCTTTAACTGGAAGATGAATATATATTAAGCTCATAGGATGTACAGACACTGAGCTAGATGCCCTCAGGTGTGACTTCAGTCAATACTTACCCTGTAAAAGCAAATTCCCTGAGGTACACCTGGCTTTATGTTTGCATTTGTTTATTTTTAATTGTGGTAAAATGCACATAACATAAAATAGACCGTCCTCAACCTTTTTAAGCATACAGTCAGTGGCATTAAGGACATTTCACCTTGTGCAACCATCAGCAGCATCCAGCTCCAGGACTCTTCATCTTGCAAAAGTGAAACTCCGGACCCATTAAACAACAGCTCCCCATTCCCCTGGGGTTCCCCCCAGCCCCTGGCACCCACCATTCATTCTACTATCTGTGTCTATGAATCTGATGACTCTAAGGACCTCATAAGTGGAATCATACAATATTTGTTCTCTTATTATTAATAAGAGGACAAATAAAACAGTCCTCTTAATAAGCCAGTCTTATGAAATGACTGGCTTATTTCACTTAGCATAATATGGAATTTCAGATGTTTCTCTTAAGTTGGTTATAAGAAAGTATATCTAGTTCACAAGGCATGATTGAGCAACCAGACTTGCAAGATGTGGTAATAGAGAGAGGCATGTGTTCTTTTTTTTTAAGGCAAAAATAATTGCAACAGATCAGTGGATTTGATTTTAGGATTTTTTTTTTAACTAATATATACTTCACTTTTTTGAGAGGTTTTAGGTTTATAGAAAAATTGGGCAGAAAGTAAAGGGTTCCCATATGCCCCCTCCCCATCACAATCTCCCCTAATATTAATAACATGCTTTACTGTAGTACATTTTTTACAAGTGCGGAACCCATACTGATACACTATTTACACTGAAGTCTAGAGGTTTCATTAGGGCTCACCCTGTGTTGTACATTCTCTGGGTTTTGACAAATGCATAAGGTCATGTGTCTGCCATTATAGGATCATACAGAGATGTCACTACCCTAAAATCCCCTGGCACCACCTGTTTATTGCCCCCGCCCCCACCAGTCCCTGACAATCACTCATCTGTTTCCTGTTGCTATAGTTGGCCTTCTCCTGATTTACTTTTAAAGCACAAAATAGCTATTATCCCCCTCACCTTCACTGAGTAAATTATTCATGCCTGACATCTTCTACCTTCTTTTAGTGGACAACTTTTCGCAGCGAGAGATTGAGGAATTTCTCAGTGAGGCAGCATGCATGAAAGACTTCAGCCACCCAAACGTCATCGGACTCCTAGGTACCTCAGAGAAATGATCGTTCCTTTGGGTAACGGAGGGGCTTGGACCATCCACCATTTGCCAAAGCAAAATCTGTGGAACAGATAATTTATAACATTAGCTTTTTCACCCAGAAGACTTCGTGTATGGTTACATTTTCTGAGGCTGGTGGTAAAAATGAGGACTGCATTTCCTGGACACCAGTGGGCCCAGGAACATTTAGTGTCCACAGAGTGCTAGGTGACTGTGAATTAAATAGCCCCCAGTTACTCAAAGGCAAGACAAGAGCTGGTCGTGTTACAATTCTTGCTGACTCGAGGTTATCCCTGAATCAAATACCAGTCGGTAAAGCCGTAAACGTGGAATATTCTGCTGGCTTTTTTTTTTTTCTGTCCTGTGACTTGAAAAATGCTTGATGCTTTTGGGAACTTGCACTGTTTTATTATGATTGACACTGTAGAGAGCTGTGAAAACAAATGTTTGGTTACAATATTATGTCAAAGAACTACTGTTACTTACTTGCAGCTATTGACTTGAGCGGACTCTGAGAACAGTCGCACTTTGTAATTGCACCACAGTGTGCGAGAGCTTTGCAGGCCTGCCATCAGGTGACAGACGCTAGCGTTCCATTACAAGTGGTGTGGCAGCTTTACTTGTGTGTGACTGTTAAAGTGGAAGGACATGGATTTTACCTCTTGGTGCACAAAAATTCTTTTGGTGGTTTTAAGAATTTGCTTGCGGTAGAATTCTTCATATGATTACCTATTTAACTATCACATGGAACTAGTTTTTCCCTTGAATCCTACTGAAGTTGCTACCCCACCCCCACCCCTTAGACTCCATATAACAAAAATTCATAGGTTTCTAGATGGCTGTCCTTGAAATAGGTTAATTTTTGAGAGCTCTCATGCAAAGACTGGCATAGTCTGCAAGAAAAAAATACCGAGAGGTGGACCCTGTGTGTGTGTTCCCTATTCTAGAGCCCAGTGTGTGAGTTACGAGTGTTTCTTTTCTTTAAGCTGCTAACTTGAGAGCACCTGGTTTCCGCCCGGCCAACGCCCCTGCTCACTGTGTTTTTCTTGTCACTGGTAATGAAGGCTCTTTGTAAGTCCCTCCCTGTTTTTAATTTCAGGGGTATGTATAGAAATGAGCTCTCAAGGCATCCCAAAGCCCATGGTGATCTTGCCCTTCATGAAATATGGAGATCTGCACACCTACTTACTCTGTTCCCGACTGGAGACAGGACCGAAGGTAATTGCCCACGTGCACTGCCTCTGACTAGTCCGTGGGGCTCCTGACAGGGCCTGCTCCACCGGGCATCTCACCTCGAAAATGAAGGAGGGATGGAGAAGGCATTGGCCCCTGCTCAGTGTTCGGTGTGCGCCCGGGGGTTGAGATGTGGAATCTGTCCTCACGGCAGGCCTGCTCGTTGGTATGAGTCCCATTCTGCAGAGGAAGGAAGTCTGTCCGAGCTCGGTCTCAGGTCCCCAGCCCCATCACAGTGGGGCCGGGTGGGCCCTCGTGCTGTCAAGTGGCCTCTTTCTTTTGAAGTTTCCTTTTTTGCTTGTTCACTCTGCAGTCACTGGAAGCAGGATCCGTTTCAGATCGTGGAGGGAAGCTGTAACTGAGCCCTTTTTAAGAGACACTGAGGGTGAATTTGAAGCCAGTTGAAAAACAAAAATTGAAACTTGAGGCCCCATTTGAGGTGAACATATTCTGAAGCCTTCTCTCCTATGCCCTGTTGACCCTGTGCGTTATGGACAAAGGAGGATATTTTCTCTTCTTTCCTTTTTCTTTTTCTGTTCTTCCAGGGGAGGTGTAACTGACCTACACAGGAGAGTGAGATCCTTGATTTTCTTTGTTCCCTCTCTGGTCCCATGCTCAGGTTTTCATTCACTTCCTTGTAGCTGCTTTTACCAGACGAATACTAACAGAGACAGGAAATTGTACCAACATCACAGAGCTATTATAAAATCATGAAGGTTCTTCCAAAGAGGTGAAAGGTCTGGTCCAAAGTAGGAACACAGCACACTGAGTGTTTTCCTTCTTTTTCTTTCCCCTAAAAAAGACAATACCATTGTAAGAAGCCTTGGAAAGAAGAAAAATTACTCCCAGCTCCCAGCATCTTAGCACAATCACTGGCATCTTCAGACGGTCACATCCCCGCTGTTTATTCCACGCCTGTGTGCTGCACGGCCTGGAGCTCAGCATGTATCCCTCCGCCTGCCGCCTGTGTGTTGCGCGGCCTGGTGCTCAGCATGTATCCCTCCGCCTGCAGATGCCAGCAGGGGCTAGCATTACTCAAGCACTGAGCAGAGGCCAGCCTGTATTTTGCATATATCAATGCATTAATGGCATAACCACCACAGAAGTAGTTACTAATAGAATCTCAGGTGAGGAAACTGAGGCACAGCTCAGGCAGTGGTGGCAGCTGGACCGACCCCAGGCTGCAGACCCTGTACTTTCAGCTTTTCTCCGACTGGCCTATCCCGTGGGCACCCCTGACAGGACAGCCTCCCAAGAGGTGGCTACGAACAGCACACAGTCTCCTCTTGGATGGATTTCATTTCACTTTGATGGGTGATTTCTCTCACTTTTAATTTTAATGTTGTATGATCTTTCTAATAATTTTTGAGGGCATGGGAATTTCATGTTGTACGAGAGTGAATTCTGTAGTGAAAAAAATAAGAATTACTGTTTGGTTACTGTAGCTTTATTGGGGCATTTTGAGTTGGGTTTTATATCACATGCAGGTGAGGTCATCTGACCTGCTACAGATCCCAAAAGTTGTCCCCTCACCTTATCTTACCTGCTTTATCAACCCATTCTCTCCACAACTTTGCTTTTGAGACACGAGACAACCTGCTTTTCCTAAAATACACGCATGCTCTCAGATGACTCAGTCTTTGGTCATTCTGACCTTGCCACGTGCTTCTCTTAATTTGCCATTTAGTGCCTGCCCCTCCATCGAGGACATCCACAATGACAACGGAATACTTAAATATTTCTCCAGTCAGAATTCACGTCTTAGCTGACGTTCGAGAGCAGGTTGCTCATATCTCTGCTTGATGCATAATGTCCTTGTAGCTTGCCTCCCTCCATACTGTCCACCCTGGTGAGAACTGAGGTCTTGTCCCGTCATGGGCATGTCTGCCCTGCCCACCTCCAGAGTACCATTCACTTGGAGGACGGAGTGGCCTCCAGAGCCCAGCACCCACACCCTGCTGGAGAAGCACATTACCTAGCTGAGACCTAGTGCTGGGACAGAAGGATCTCACACCATAAAGCCCAGAGATAGGACAGCTCCACAGTAGGTCTGTTCTGTCCTCGACAGCATCATTCAGTGTCCAGAATGTTCCACTTTTTCTGCTCTTTAGCTACAGCTGCTACTCCACCTGTCACAAGACAGTGGTAGCTCCTCCAGGCACACATACCAGCCTCCAGAGACAAAAAGACAAGTCTGTCTTTTCCCTCTTTTCTTCTCCCTCTTCTCTCCTTTCCTGGAACAGTACTTCTTTTTTTTTCCATAACAGCTTTGCTAAGATATCATTCAAATTTCATACAGTTCTCCCATTTAAGGTGTGTAATTCAGTGGTTTCTGGAATGTTCACAGTTTTGCACCCATCACCACAGTAAATTTTACGGCATTTTTGTAACCTAACAAAAAGTCCTGTATCCTTCAGCTATCAGTTCCCAACCCCTTACCCACCTTACTTCCAGCTCTATGAAACCTTCTTCTGTCTCTGTATATTTACCTATTCTGGACATTTCATATAATCATATAATCTAAATTAAATCAGTATAATCTAAATGGTCTCTTCTGTGTCTGGTTTCTTTCATTCAGCATAATGTTCTCAAGGCTCATCCATGTTGTATATATCAGCACTTCACTCCTTTTTAAGGCCAAATAATATTCCATTGTGTGGATATACTGTGTCATTTATCTGTTGATGAACATTTGGATTGTTTCTACTTTTTGGCTTTTATGAATAATGCTCAATGAAGATTTGTTTACAAACTTTTGTGCTGACATATGTTTTCAATTCTCATAGATAACCTAATTTCGGAATGCTGGGTCTAATTGTAATTCAGAGTTTAACCTACTGAGGAACTACCAGATTGTTTTCCAAAATAGCTGCACCATTTTACATTCCCAGTAGCAATGTCTGAGGGTTCCAACTTCTCCACATCCTCGCCAACTCTTGTTATCACTGGACTTTTTATTCTAGTCATCCTAGTGAGTGTGGGATGGTATCTCATTGTGACTTTCATTTGCATTTCCATAATGACTAATGATGTTGAGCATCTTTTCATGGGCTTCTTGGCCATTTGTTTATCTTCTTTGGAGAAGTGTCTATTCTGATCCTTTGCCCATTTTTAACTGTGATTATTTGTCTTTTTATTATTGAGTTGTAAGAGTTCTTTATATATTCTAAATTCAAGTCCCTCATCAGCTATGTGCCTTGTAAATATATTCTGTTCTCTGGGCTCTTTCACTCTCTTTATAATGTCCTTTGAAGCACAAAGGTTTTTTTATTTTGATGAAACCCAGTTTATCTTTTTTCATTTTGGTTGCTTATATTTTTGGTATTGCATCTAAGAAATCATTGTCTAATCCAAAATCACAAAGATTTACACAAAGATCATAAAATTCTGCTAAGAATTTTATACTTGGGCTCTTACATTTAGGTCTTTGATCCACTTCAAGTTAATTTCTGCTTATGCTCTGAAGTCCAATTTCATTCCTCTGTGTGTCCCACTCACTTTTCCTGGCACTATTTGTTGAAAAGACTACTCTTTCCCCTATTGAATGGTCTTTACACCAGATGAAAGTCAATGGACCATATATTCATGTGTTTATTTCTGGACTCTCAGTTCTATTCCATTGATCTGTACATCTGTCTATGTGTCAGTACCACATTGTCATGGTGATAGTTTCTTCGTAGTAAATGTTGATATCAGTGAATGTGAGTCCTTTAACTTTGGTCTTCTTATTCAAGCTTGTTCTGGATATTTTGAATTCCTTGAATTTCCATATGAATTTTAGGATCAGCTTGTTGAGTTCTACAAAGAAGCCAGCTGGGATTCTGATGGCTTTATGTTAAATCTGTAGATCAATTTGGGAAACATGCCATCATAACAACATTAACTCATCTGATCCATGAATACAGGATATCTTTCCATGTATTTAGGTCTTCTTTAATTTCTTTCAATGTTTTGTAATTTTCAGAGTCACTTACTGTTAAATATATTTCTAAGTATTTTTATTCTTTTTAGATGAAATTGTTTTCTTAATTTCATGTTCAGATTATTCATTGCTAGTGTATAGTAATACAGTTAATTTTTATATATCAATCTTATATCCTGCATCCTTGTTGAACTCATTTATTAGTTCTATCACAGTTATCTTTGAAATTACTTTTGGTCACAATGTGCAGGAATAAAATAATTGCTCTAGGAAAAAGATAGCACAAATGACTAGAAACTAATACTCATTACACCTTCATGAATGTTAGCAGCATTTGATATATTTTAGCACCTGACTCCTTTCCTGGATATTGTGATACAGAAATTCAGATGCCTCAAATATGCAGAACAGGGGCATAAGACTTTCATGCCTAATTTGTTTGCATTTTTAAATCCCACTATATTAGGTAAGGAATAATTAAAGCATTTCATTATATATGCAGTATGTGATTGACGTGAGTCTTGGCTGGGAAATGTAAATCATTACAAATTCAGTGTCTTCATGAATACCACTTTGGAAAACTCAAGTTCCATAGAGAACAGGCTGTGACAAATTCAGCGTCTTGAGGGGAATATGTCACGGAAAGACCCATTCATGATGGCTGGGAACTCGTGGTAAGCCCTTTCCTTTAGGGCCCTGCCTGCACTAAAACATTTAGTTCCTACAGAGATGTCTTCATCACCATCAGCACTGTCATCAATTCCAGTGTGGCAGGTTTTCTAACACAGCAGTCTAGTTTGATTTTTACAACAAAGAGAAGATGCAAGACTGTTGAAACTTACAGGAGAACCCTAGAGACAAAAATGGAAATTCTACACTTAATCGTTGGTACTTTGGTCCTGTGGTAAGGGGTGAAGACTCTTAATTTCTGCCTCGAAGTAAAGTATCTTTCAAACTGTTTCAAAGGAAATGATAGATCAGGGTGCATAATTGGAAACAGCTCTTTCTAAGTGGGCTTTTTGCCTTCAAAATGCTAGACCCCCAATGCACACACCTCTGCTCCCCTTTCCCTCTGCATGGCACTGGTGGTCTGTCCACGGCCACTCAGCAACTGGATTGCATTTGACCTCATGACCTGCAGAAATGTCATTCACTGTCAGCACCTTTAAAGATGGGGAGAAGAGAACGTGATGCTGGCCAAGAAGTGTGGTAGCTTGTTATTGCTGCATCATTCCCCTTTTGTGATATCAGTGATTTGTAAATGAGAGGTTTGTTTCCTTCTTTCACAGACACACCTTTAAGAAAAGAAAAAAAAATTTCCTCCCTCACATGGAAATAACTTGCCAGGTTTTCCTCTTTAAAAAACAATCTTGAGAGAAAAGCAATCAAACTGGAACAAATAATTCTAAAATTCATATGGAACCAGAAAAGACCCCGAATAGCCAAAGCAATCCTGAGAAGGAAGAATCAAACAGGGGGAATTACGCTCCCTGACTTCAAGCTCTACTACAAAGCCACAGTAATCAAGACAATTTGCTATTGGCACAAACACAGACCCACAGACCAGTGGAAGAGAATAGAAAATCCAAACATTACCCAAACATTTACAGTCAATTAATATTTGATAAGGGAGCCTTGGATATACAATGGGGAGAGGACAGCCTCTTCAGCAGCTGGTGTTGGAAAAACTGGACAGCTACATGTAAGAGAATGAAACTGGACTACTGTCTTGCCCCATACACAAAGGTAAACTCAAGGTGGATCAAAGACCTGAATGTAAGTCATGAAACCATAAAACTCTTAGAAAAAAACATAAGCAAAAATTTCTTGGACATAAACATGAGCAACTTCTTCATGAACATATCCTCCCGGGCAAGGGAAACAAAAGCAAAAATGAAGAAGTGGGACTATATCAAACTAAAAAGCTTCTGTATAGCAAAGGACACCATCAGTAGAACAAAAAGACATCCTACAGTATGGGAAAATATATTCATAAATGATGCATCGGATAAGGGGTTGACATCCAAAATATATAAAGAACTCACGCACCTTAACAAACAAAAAGCAAATAATCCAATTAAGAAATGGGCAGAGGACATGAATAGACACTTCTCTAAAGAAGAAATTCAGATGGCCAACAGGCACATGAAAAGATGCTCCACATTGCTGGTCATCAGAGAAATGCAGATTAAAACCCCAATGAGATATCACCTCACACCAGTGAGGATGGCCAACATCCAAAACACAAACAACAACAAATGTTGGCGAGGATGTGGAGAAAAGGGAACCCTCCTACACTGCTGGTGGGAATGCAAATTAGTTCAACCATTGTGGAAAGCAGTATGGAGGTTCCTCAAAAAACTCAAAATAGAAATACCATTTGACCCAGGAATTCCACTCCTAGGAATTTACCTAAGTATGCAGCAGCCCAGTTTCAAAAAGACAGATGCACCCCTATGTTTATTGCAGCACTATTTACAATAGCCAAGAGATGGAAGCAACCTAAGTGTCCATCAGTAGATGACTGGAATAAGAAGATGTGGTACATATACACAATGGAATATTATTCAGCCATAAGAAGAAAACAAATCCTACCATTTGCAACAACATGGATGGAGCTAGAGGGTATTATGCTCAGTGAAATAAGTCTGGCAGAGAAAGACAAGTATCAAATGATTTCACTCATACGTGGAGTATAAGAACAAAGAAAAAACTGAAGGAACAAAACAGCAGCAGACTCACAGAACCCAAGAATGGACTAACAGTTACCAAAGGGAAAGGGACTGGGGAGGATGGGTGGGAAGAGAGGGAGAAGGGGGGAGAAGGGGCATTACAATTAGCACATGTAATGCAGCCGCAGGGGACACAGGAAAGGCAGTATTTATAGAGAAGACAAGTAGTGATTCTATAGCATCTTACTATGCTGCTGGACAGTGTCTGTAGTGGGGAATGTGGTGGAGAGTTGATAGTAGGGGGTCTAGTAACCATAATGTTGTTCAAGTGATTGTACATTAGCGATACCAAAATAAAGAAAAAATTTTAATTAAAAATAAAATTATCATCTAATCCAAAAAAAAAAAACAATCTTCTTGTTTCTTCCACCCCCTAGCATATTCCTGTGCAGACACTGTTGAAGTTCATGGTGCACATTGCCCAGGGAATGGAGTACCTCAGCAACAGGAATTTCCTTCATCGAGATTTAGCTGCTCGGAACTGCATGTAAGGGACCTAGCCCATCCTGGAAGGGGGTACACCTTGTCGTGGTTAGAAGGTGTTACATACTGGGAGGTGGTGGGGAGGATTGGGGTGGCCTGTTGCCATTAAAACAGGGAGGAGAGCTAGATTTGAGAGGGTATGGTGTGGCCAGCTCCGGAGATGGGATTTCCGTCTCGGTTTTTGCTTGGGAGTTTGTATTTCCTCCGCCTCTGGAAGTTCTGGCTGGCATTCTGCTGCAACTATTTTTACTTTCACACTCACTGAGCTAGGAGTGCTAAGAGGTACCTTTGTCTTTGTGATCCTTCCCCATTGCCATGACCTTGCTTTGGACCCAGAGGTGTATGTAAGTCAGTTAATGAAGACAGTAATGAAAACCATAAAGGTCTGTCCCTAAGTTTTCATATTGCTGCAAAAAGAAGTTTTGTGCAGTGATTACACCGAAGCTTGCTTTTTGCAGAGACCAGGACCTATATAAAAGCTTTGAACTCAAGCTGTCCCTGTCTCTTCAGTCTGCTTCAACAGAACCATTATCTGCGTAACTCAAAACAGTAACTATTTCTTGATTATAGGTTTATTTACTATTACAAGAAGGGGAAGTCTTCCTTAAACATGCCTGTTAATTTGGGGTTTTTTTGATTGAGGGTGTGATGATGGGGCCTGCCCCCTCAGTCCTCCTCTCGACCCTTACCTTTCACCTCATTTTTGAAAATCCAGAAAGATCTTATTTTGGGTTTTTAATTTTTCTACCATGGAGGAAGAATCATGAAAACCTTTTTTCCCCTTAATATTTCCTTCATGTTTTTCCCACCAGGCAGGGTGACCAGTTGTCCAGTTTGCCTGGAACTAAGGGGTTTCTTAGGCAATGGGACTTGCAGTTTTAAAAGTCAGTGTCCATCAAACAGATAAAATAGACACCCTACCACCGGAGTGCCCCTTTCTCCTCCTCCCCCTCCTCCTTGTCTAGGATCGGCAACAGCTTGGGCTATAAATGCAGTTGTACCCCTTTCATTTTCCAGTTAACTCCAGCAGTTACCCATGGCCATCTCAGCAGGAAGTCCAGGGTCTCCCTCTTACACACGGACCTCCTCATCTCTCAGACTGTTAGGAGCTTGCTTACTGAGTCCAGAGACCGGTGCTGCTGCCCTACCTCAGGCTGGAAGGCCACCAGGGCGTTAAGTGAGAGCCCAGGAGGCTGCCCTGGAGCTGCTCGGTCTGCTCCTGCTGTGCAGCCCCTCCCTGCCCTCTGGGTGGCTCCATCCGGTGTGCACACCTGCCCTTGCGGTCCCAGTCCGCCCACAGGCCAGAGGGGCGCAAGGTTCTAACTCTGCTGCGTCCTTCTCATTTGCTCTGCCATTGGTCCCAAGGCAGGACCCTCATAGGCTGAAGGGGTCTGTATCTTACCATGACTCACCATGAATGTTTTCAGCTGCATCTGATGCAGACCTGTGATTTATGAGGTCACTCAGGACAGAAACTCATTCTCTGCAGGTTACGGGATGACATGACTGTCTGTGTGGCTGACTTTGGCCTCTCTAAGAAGATTTACAGTGGGGATTACTACCGCCAAGGCCGCATTGCTAAGATGCCTGTGAAGTGGATTGCCATCGAGAGTCTTGCGGACCGAGTCTACACAAGTAAAAGTGACGTGGTATGTACAGAGCCCCATGTCGCAAAGGTGAAAGTGCCCTACAAGAAGTGACAAGCTGGGGTTGCGAGACATTTATAAACAGGATCGAGAGCATGCTCACATATCTCTTTGAGCACTAGATAACTTTTAATTCAGGTGGAACACTACACATTCTGGTGACATATCTGACATTCAGAAGAGCCATCTTTGCATAAGGCCTTAATTTGCTCCCATTTTTTTTGCTACAGTACAGTGACGCATTGCCCACAACTAAGATATTTCACACTCATATAAAATTGAGTTCACCCAGTGACTCTTTGGAACCGAGATGCAATATGAAAGTTGCTGTATAATCAGAACCTTAACCAGCAATGGGGGACGACAGTGGGACAGAGCACAGAAGCACTGTTGGGAGAGAAGGCCACACCAGCCTCCGTCAGATTTTCCGGGACAGCTTTAGTACGAATGGGGAGTGGGGACGCTCCAACCCCACATTATTGCCATGCTGGGGGAGCCGTGCATTTCTGACATAATTGTCAGCTTTGTGCATGGTTGCTGGGGCTTTAGGAAACGACCTTTCCAATGAAAAGGTCCATTCAGCCTTTCTGAACAGATTTGCATCCTAACTTCTTGTTGCTTTGTTCTCAGTGGGCATTTGGTGTGACCATGTGGGAAATAGCAACACGGGGAATGACTCCCTATCCCGGGGTCCAGAATCATGAGATGTATGACTACCTTCTCCACGGCCACAGGCTGAAGCAGCCGGAGGACTGTGTCGATGAGCTGTGAGTGAACTGCGTGTATCACTGGGCACTCTGCCTGGGCCCGTCAGCTGGCTTTGCAGATACCTGGGGACATAGAGCCAGGCAGGTGTGAACAGAAGGTGGCACATGCAGACATCGCAGGCCAGCAGCTCTCCTGGTGTGAGAGCTGGCATGTGCACAGCTCTGGAGAGCCTGCACCCATCCTGAGGTTCTGTGAGCCCCTCTAGGAAATGACTTCCCTAGGTAAACAGATGGACCTCACAGCGCACGGGGTACCCGACCAGTACCTTCTCTCTTCTGCAGCTAGTCCTTCTCTCTCTCTCCAACCTTCCACACAGACCAATCACAGTATTTTCTTTCATCAGGGAATTTAGGAATCTGAGCCCAGGCCTCACGGTCAGGCTGATGATGAGCAGAACTGCCCAGGAGACACTGACAGTGTCATCACTCAGCCGGGGCCTGATGTTATTCTCTTGGCTCAGAGCAGGCTCAGAAACGTATGTCCTGGAGTACTGCTGGGAGACCGTGTGCCCAGCAGGCCCCTCTCTCCTCAGGGCTGGCAGTGTGTGGAGAGGAGGGGGACTTGGAGTCAGGCAGGCCGGTCTCTGGCTTCTGATGAGCCACGTGTGCTGCCATGGTAACTGACTTGACCTCTCTGGGCCTCATTATCAGTCACACAACCTTCAGAGAGGTATGGGGAAGAAAGGCTAAGGGGGAAACATATGTTCAGTGCTCGGCCTGCAGAGTGTCACAAAGATGCTGACAGTTAATAGCATCATTCCACACTGACCTCCCCAGACACCTTGCTGCCTTTTGAAAAATAATGCCTGTGGCAGTGGCTCTAGCTTGGTGAGTCTCTTCCCCCTGTCACAGGGGTCATGGGCTTGGAGAGGGACGTTTTCACCATATTTAGTAAGAACATCTCAGGATCTTAGGCCTGCAGGGGCTCTGTCATGGAACGCCATGCCTAGACCCTGGTACGGGTGGGCGTGTGCAGAACCCCTCTCCCCCGACACACGTGCTCTCTCTGGCCCGACTTCCTCGCACAGGTGAGAGGGCCCAGGTCAGCTCGCATGCTGGCCTCTCAAATCCTGTCCAGGCCCAGCAGAAGGCAGCGTAATGGACCAGAGCCTCACCCTGCTTGGTGGCGGCAGCTTGGTCACAGTAGATGTGTAACACGAGGAACAGAAACAAAAAATGTAAGCCCTTTAAAAACATGGTGAAACCCTAATTAAATTAGATCTGGGGTTTCGTGGTAGTTTTTCTAAAGGGCTCCATTAATGAAATGTTTGCTTCTGAAAATGAATAAGCAGTTTCAGCCAAACAGGGTTGAATGAAGAAAGTTGTTGCCATTTCTTCACTGCCAAGCTAAGAGTTTTGTTTCTTAGCTTCTCTTGTGCCCACAATAAGTTGATTTTTATGGTGATTAGCTGGGCAGGGGGTGGGGGGGCTTTAGCTAGGTCTCAGCTGTCTCAAATTACAGTTTTTAGGTGTTTCATGTGGAGCCCAAACAAGGGCATGCTGAGTCAGTTTTCTGCAAGAATTTTTAGGTGCAAGAGTCACAGAGTCAGCACATGCTTTGTGTGGGGGAAGTCAGGCAGAAGCAGATGGATCTGTGGGTTGGCTGCCTCACGCACAGCAGGCTCACAGAGGCTCTGGCAAACCAGCCCTTTTTTCCAGGTTCCCCCTCACACCTGGATGTGGGCAAGCAGGGATCTCCCTAAGAAACTGTGTTTCCAAATCTGGGTCATTTTTTTTTTAATGAGAAAGAAACCTGTTGTCTTGCCAATGGGTTTCAGCCCCACGCAAGTTCACTATGGATTCAATGGGACCAAAGAAAGGACAGTAGAACATTCTTGGGGTGAAAGGGTTTATACCCAACTTTATTCCCACGGTGGCAGGTCAATCACTAGAATCCCGTCCACTCAAGGCGAGTCTGCATGCAGCAAGCCGGTCTCTGCCTCTGGGCCTCTCTGCCCCTGCAGTGGTCTCAGTCTCTGTCCTCGGTGCTGCCACCACCCCAACCTCGTCTCTGCTCTCCTGCAGCCTTGCAGCCATGCCACCGTGTCTCCCAGAGCACTGGGCCGAGCTCTTTAATAGAGTCAGTAAATGACATATTGCCCAAGTGTGTAGTGAGCTAGCCAACCAGGGCCGGGTGAGAATCCTGGCCACAGGAACCTTCACTTTATCCACGCCTATGAGCGTCCCATCTGTGTCTGCTGCTCACCGAGTAGAGATGAGCTCGCTGCCATGTTTAGTTGGCCTTTTCCAAGGCAACTCGAGGAACTAGCAATGTTAAGTGACAGTGCACTCTGCGTGCTGTGTGCCCTGCTGCCGATCCTGCCCTTCGAGGGCTGCTTCTTAGGAGGCATAACCCCCACATCCAAATGACAGCTGCAGACCCTGCTGCCCATTGCTTGAGACGGATGTATGATGGCCTGTCACCTCCATGGACCTTTCCTTAACTCACGTCTATAAAAGTACTTCAAATGATGGTTATCAAGTTGTAAACACGACTCTTACGTATTCGTACTGAAGGTCATATAGAGGTCATGCACAAGAGCAGGGGCTGCAGTGTCAGACAGAAGTCTGTGTTGCCACTAGGAGTTAATGTGACATAATGCGTCCCTCTCCTCCCCAAGCCTCAGTAGCCCCATCCGTGGGTGGGAATGTGTTTCTCCTTCACGGAGCTGCTATGGACCCAGCAAGCGCAGACGGCTGAGGCATCAGCGCCACGTGCAGACGGCGCTTGGTAGTGGTGCTGCCAGTGTCGCCTCGAAGCTGCGGCTGTTCAGCACCAGGGGCTCGGCACTGTCATACCACTGCCACACCAACCTCACAGTGACCTTCACTGAGCCGCCCCAGGCCTGGAATGGCAGGTGCAGAGCCAGCCTGACTCGTGCCTGCTGCTCGCCAGCTCCAGGGACCCCGGTTCCCAGTGCCCTTCTTGGAAACGCCGCTCTACTTACTGGGCAAGCCTTCAACCTCTGCTTGAGGCAGCCAGAGCCTGAGAAGAGGTGGGAGTCACCACCTGCTGAATGGCAGAGCCAGGATCCCACCTTGGCTTAGCACTGTAGAGACACCTGCTGCTAACGTGGTGCCCGCCTTTAGGGAGTCATTCCTCTGAGCAGACCTGAAGCGCTGTGCTCAGCCCTCCTCAGAGCAGGAGCAAAGCGGATGCTTAACAAATATGGGTAAACCCATAAATTTATAAATTTTGTAAATCTGTATAATTACATCTTTCCTGACTCCTTTTTAAAAATTATGGTACAATACACATTAGATTTACCACCTTAAACATTTTTCATGTACCATTCAGTAGGGTTAAGTACATTCACACTATTGTGCAACCATCACTACCGTGCATCTCCAGAACTCTTTCCATCTCACAAAACTGAGTTCTGTTCCCATGAAACAACATCCCATGAATCCCCCATCCCTCGCCCCTAGCAGCCTATGTGATTGCGTGTTTATAAACTCTCAGCGGGAAAACAAGTGACCATTTACAAAGGCAGCTGACAAACTTATTTTTCCATCATGAAACTGAAATCATTGAACGTCACAGCCCTTGCACTACTCACCAGGCTCGGGTCCCATTGCGGCTCTCCTTGGTCCTTCTGGGGCATCGCCCTTTTGTGGGAGCCTAATTAGGCAACATATGTGCTCTCCATGTCTTTAAAAGTCATATTTACACTTCCATGTATTTCACAAAGTATTAAAAGAAAAATAAGCTTCAAAGTGATATTGCTATGCTGCTGTATGAAAAAGATCATTTAAACACCTTCTTCAAAGACATGGAACAAATTAAAATGATAAACACATTAAATAATTAAACATAATTAGGTAATGCCTTGATGAAGTCATGAAAAGGAGAGTGTCTCTGAGGACAGAATTTCTCAAAGCTTAACTCAGACTATAAACAATCAAGGCTCTGTGGGGAAAAAGGAGGTCATGCAAATTGATTTATACCGTAAAAACCTCAAAAATGGAAACAAAAGCTATTTGCCAGTCTAAGTGGTCCAACGAAGGTCAAATAGGGAGGGAAAAGATTCCTGAGCCTGACGTGCAGGTGAGACCCAGGGTCACCAGACAGGGAAGTGTCCTGCCATTATCTCAGTGTCATACGTCCTGGCCAGCCCCTTCATAAGTATGGCACTCTGCAGAGCTGCACCTCCCAGAAGCTTGTGCAAGTCGGTAGGGGCTGAGAAAGGAAAGGAATGAAAAGAGAGCAGTTGTACGCACACGAGTGAGGTCTGTACATGTGTGAAGAACCACGTGTTAGCACTCGCTGAAGGATCTACATGATGTGATTAAATACAAATAAGAGAACTGCATATTTCTGTTCATAAAATAGCAGTAATCTGCTACATGTGTGAGATGATAGAAAAGTGGGTCGTTCTCTTATCCAGTGACGTGCCTATTAATTTCTCAAAACAGGAGAAAATCAAAAGGAGGTAATAGTACAACTCCCTCTTCCTCTCAGACTTGCAGTTCCTAAGTCAGTCATTTAGGTTCATCGTGCTCACGTCCCTCTGTTAAAATTCTAAATCACATCGGGTGCTGGGAATGAAGAAACCCGGAAGAGAGAGTTGTCCCCAAAGACTCCAGCAGAGGGGGTCAGGAGCGCCGGGGCACAGGGTCTGTCCAGCCGGAGGCTGGTGCCTGTGCTGGCCCTGCTACCCTCACAGCCGCGGCATGCTCCAGGATGTCCCTGAGCCCACTCGTTTTATGGCAGAGTAGCCGTGGCAGGGCTTTTGAGATTAGCTATAGTGACACACATGAAACACCTAGCATGGTGAGACACACGTCCTTCATCTTTGCCTTCCCCACACCCCTGGCCTCCTTAACTTTGTCCCTTCTAACTCAGCTGTTCTGGTGACAAACCCAATTTGATGTTAATAGAATGGGTCAGCACACTTTTTCTGTGAAGTGCCAAATAGTGAATACTTTGATTTTGCCATATAGCCTCTGCAGCAACTACTCAACTCTTAACGTTATAGTGGAAGCAGCTATAGATAGTACATACACAGGTAAGTATAGCTGTGTTCCAATAGAACTTTATTTAGAAAAGAAGATAGTGGGTTGGATTTGGGCCATGGGCCATAGTTTGCCAACCTCTGGTATCAAGGAATGCTCTGAAATACTCCTACTTTGTAAAGTCAGATATAATGGCCCCAAATGTCCTTTACCCCCAGAGAAAGAGGATCACTTTTATATACCCATGGAACATTTATAAAAGTTGAAGAAATACTACACCATAAGAAAAACATCTGTCATTTCCAAAAAATAGAATTAGTGCAGATTAAAATATTAGTCCAAGATTAAATGGAAAAAAGGGGTGCATTGCACTAAGGGCTCTGGGGGCCAGGTCAGGAGATAACTCACTCTTTTTCACTTGTAGGTATGAAGTAATGCACTCTTGCTGGAGAGCTGAGCCCTTGGACCGACCCACCTTTTCAGTGTTGAGGCTGCAGCTAGAAAAGCTCTTGGAAAGTTTGCCTGAAGTTCAGGACAAAGCCGATGTCATTTACATCAACACACAGTTTCCAGAGAGCTCGGAGGGCCCCTGCCAGGGCCCCCCACTTGCTCAGCTAGACATGAACATCAGCGTTGACTCTATAATTGCATCTTGTGCTGCCGGCACTGCTGTCAGTGTGGTCACAGCAGAAGTTCATGAGAACAAGCCTCATGAAGAAAGGTACATCCTGAATGGGGGCAGTGAGGAATGGGGAGATCTGGCTAATGCCGCCCCAGCAACAGGGACAGAGGGAAAGAACAGCATTTTACCAGAGGGCAAACTTGTAAGCCGTGGGATCTCCTGGTCACAGTCCAGCACGCTACCCGTGGGGAGTGCATCGCCGGATGGACTTTTGTTTGCTGATGACTCCTCAGAAGACTTAGAAGTCCTCATGTGACAAGAGCTGAGAGACATTCCCGAACCAAGGAAATTCTTCCACTTGGGGAAAGCCTTGTACACTTGATGTTTTTGGTATTTGTTCCCTTACCAAGTAAGCACCATGGTCCGAAACCACCAGATGAATGTTGTCAAGTAAGTCATCATTAAAAATACATAATATATGTTATTTAAAGAGGATATATATATATATGTATATATGTGTGTGTGTGTGTATGTATATAGTGGAAAGAGACAAAGATATTATAATAAAAGATGACATTTCAGGTCACTTATCTTACAGATCTTAAAATTGAATCTTTAACAGCCTCATCTCTACAGCTGTTCCCTGATGTTAACATGCACAAAGTTGCTTTTTAAAGGTCTTTTCTTTTTCATAAGTAATAAGTATGAAATGTTTGTATAATCAAATGCTGTATTTGACTTTGCTTAGCTTATGGTTTTATGAAAAATCTGACATTCCTACATGAATCATCTATTTGATAAGAATGATTTCTTTAATATTTAAAGTTTTATAACTGATTGATTTTTCATTATGACTTCCTAATAAAATACGAATGAGGAAGGACGTGTTCTACTTACTTGAGATTTGGAAAGACAGTGACCATGGGCAGCCTTGGTGCTTTTGCAGAGGAATTCCCTTAATTCCTGGCCCTGCCTGCCATAGCTCTGACTGTTGTTGGCATGATTTTTTAAAGGTGGAAAAGTCTTCCAGAGAGTCCAAAGATGAAGGGCAAGAAACAGGAAAGAGTTGAAAAATACATTCTGGGTGGAAAGATTAAAATATTTTTTTAATGTTGCACTTGTAAGGTTTCAACCACTTGATGTGAACTGTGTGCCTCACTTGTACACCATCTCCATGGGACCAGCACCGTCGTCGCGCGGGCCAGGAAACCAAGGCTGGAAAGGTTGACTAACCAGCTGTGGCCCACCGCTAGGGGTGGGCGGAACCAGAATTCAGAACCAGGTAGTCTGATTCCAACTAGCTCTTAAGCATATGATTTGGGGGTCTACGCCAGAGCCTTGCGAATTTCAATTTTATTGAATAAGCCCATGGCTAGCACTTAAATGTGGCCAGGCACAGCACTTATTTAGTCCCAATAACCCTACCAGGTAAGTACCACTAAGCTCCACTTCACAGATAGGCAGACCGTGGAAGGAAAAGCTAACTTACTTTGCTAGTAATACCAATAGCTGATGTAGTCAGTTTAAGTGTTGACCCCTCAAGGCAGCCACATAGGCCCAGGGCCACCGGCATTCTCCCAGGGGCAGCCTGTGAGGGTCGGCGGCCATGCTGGGCCCAGAGGTGTGGCCCTCACAGGGTCCCCGCCCCAGCTGCCAGCCCAGGGTCAGCCGGCTCCATTGTTACTAGGAATTGCTCTAGACAAGTTCTGAGGGTTTGAAAAGAATCTGCATTGTTATAAGAAATGCTAGTATCACATTGTATCAGTGAAAGAAAAAGAAAAGGCTGTTAGATCCTAGGAAGATCATTTCTACTGTTGGAAATTTTTGAACGATTGTTAAAAAAAATCAATTAAAAAGTGTATCTCACCTACCTGTGCAAAGTTTCATGTTGATGGCGACTATCCAGAATGTGAATACCTCGTCACCAAAGTCTTGATCAGAACTAACTGGCTGGCTCAAGCAAAAACACCCCAATGTGAAAAGGTTTATTCATTTCTGTAAGATCAGTGAGAAGTTGAAAACCTTGTTTGGAAGTTTCTACACATATAATGTTAAATACGTAAAGTGCTTTATGTTTTATGTTTCTAATTTTAATTTTGTAACATAACCAAATATATAATGAACAGTTCACTGCATGCCCACAGCCCCCCAAATCCTATCTCGTTTGCTCAGGGTATGCCCCGTACGCTGAGAAGGGCTGGGAAATCTGGGCTAATTCTGCCACAGGAGAGTGGAGAGAAGTGAGCAAGCTGTGGCTTCTGGCTTTTCCTGAGACATCAATAAACATAGCAGAGAAATTCACTCCATCCAACCCACAACAGTGCACCTTGGACCTCAGTTTAATGGGTGTGATGGGAGGCCCCATCCCCCCTTCCTTTTCCCAAAAGGAGAAAGAAGCTGGACTACCATTATTCAGATGCTGAAAATCTCCCTGAGAACTTTGGAACCACAGTGTTCTTAGCCACATTTGAACATCTGAAGGTTTGGAGAAGAAGTCACTTTCAGAGGACCCAGTCATTTGCTAACTCTTGTACTGTCTTCTGAGCATGAGCTAAAGTAGCCTTTCAAGGTCTCCTTTGTATCAGCTCAAATTACTTTTGTAAGTGGCTCATATGGGCAAAAAGTGGGGGAGAGAAAACAGGGAGAAACAAGTTGGGTCATTGTCTGCAGCTGGGCTGGGACGACTGGGGAGGTTCGAGAAGACAAGAGGAATAAACGCGGACCAGAGTTACCTTCTGCCTCGTGGGGTTTTTTTCTTCTCCCCTTCCTGCTACTTTCCTCCCTTCTTTTCTCCCTTATTCTTTCTTCCTTTCTTCTTTTTTCCTTTTTTTTGCTTTGCCTTCTCTTGCCTTTTTCCTATTTTTTGCCTTTCTTTCTGAGTATAAAGGAGAAGCAAGGAACAGGGCCATGAGCCAGGCCACCGTGCAGCTGGCGGCAGAGACTGCACCAGAACCCGTCCTGTGAGCACTCCTTGGCAACCTTGGGGAGATCTAAAGCCCAAGTTTCCTTAAGGTACAGTAAAAGAAGTGATGCCTCCTGCAACCCCTTGGGTGGTTACGTAAGAAGGAGGCAAGGCCTTTGAAAATACTTTATACTTGTTAGAGGCTTCTCCCGATTTCATTCTTTATGCAGAGCAAACTCACCATTTGTCACATTAGGCATACTTCCCCTGATTATATTATCAACTTCCTCCAAAATAATGCAAACTAAAATAAAATAACTTCATCTTTGCCCATGATGTTTGCAGAGCAAAGGAATCTGGCCTCTGTCCCTCACCTCAAATAACTGATGGGCTCAGAGGCGGGCAACTCCCTCCCTACACACTGACGCCCAAAGGTTCCTTTCTTACCCATCGCATCCTAGGGTTTGGTTACTTGTGAGCCACAGTGCCCATCACTCCCCACGTGTGTGAGATGGCAAGCAGTGAAAGCTTTATCGACAGGATTTGGAGATTTTTGAGTGCCCTCTGAGGACGGTGAGATTCTCCCTCTGACTCCATGACCCCTGGATCAAGCAGACATTCTGCCTAAGGAAAAGGCCAAACCACAGTCTCATATCTTACAAATCAGATTGACTCTGGCCAGACTAGACCTAACTCAAGAAAGTCAAGACCTTTGCTAACTTCTGGTCAACAGCAAAAGCAAATGACTGCTGAGTCAGTGGGAAAATAATTGACCACAAAATAAACTGACTGTGACAGCAACTTAACTTCTCTGAAGACATTTAGTTACCTTGGGTGACAAATGGGAAAAAGAGAAGCTTTTTTATTTCTTTAATGAACATTTCATTAATGCACAATGTTTCTACATCCAGATTCTATTTTCTATTAAAGCTCTAAGAATAGAAAATTGCCATTTAACTTTAAAAAACATGACAAAATTGCTTGTATTTAAATTAAGGATTATTTCTAGAAACTGTAATCCAAAGACCACTACTTTAGAATATATATGCTAATAAAGGATATTATACATGGGAGCATAATATCTTATTAAAATGGGATTCTGTATACAGGTATTTGAAAGAGAAACTGGAGAGTTATATATATATATGTATATATACATATGTATATATGTATATATACATATATATACATATATATATATGAACTCTTCCTACCTCTTAAAGAACACGATAATTTTAAATTAGTGGAGTTATTGAGAGTGCACAATTATAAATCCTAACGAAGAAAATGTTTTTGAACAACAGCCATGTTGAGGACATATACAATCAATTCATCCATTCACTAATATTCACTAAGAAGACATTTTCTGGACATTGGGATTTGCAAGGAACAGCAATCCAGTCCTTGCTGTCTTGAATAACAGTTGAGAGGAGGGAATAGATGGCTTCAAATGAATACTTTCTTTTAAAGAATATTCTTCAGAATGCTCTAATTTTCACATTCTGTTGAAGTCCATTCATCCCACAGTGAAGCAGCTCTGCCAAGTCTACAGATGCTGGTTAGGCTCTGTAACAAACCAGAACTAGAGATCAGATGCCTTCTCTGGAAGCAGGATCTAAGGCCCTGCCCCATATGACTTACAGGGCCATCAGCTGGAGTTTGAAAACCAAGATTCCATTAGGCCACAGATGGTCTAAGCAGTTCAAGGGAATGAAGGCTGCCTCTTTGGCTTGTTTTAACATAGTTTCTCCAAAGACAGAAGATTCTCACTATTAAAAATTTTTAGCTCTCCAACTCTTTTTCTTCTTGTACTTCAGATTAGATTATCTCTAATGATCTCTCTTCACTTTTGTTGATGGTTCTGCCAGCTTATATGTGCTGTTGAGCCTTTCTAGTTTTTCATTTCAGTGATTGTACTTTTTTTAACTCCAGGAGTTCCTCATGGGGTTTTTTTCTTCTCCCCTTCCTGCTACTGTCCTCCCTTCTTTTCTCCCTTATTTTGTCTTCCTTTCTTGATTATTTTAATAACTTCTGTTTCTTTATTAACATTATCTATTTGATTTGAAATTAAAAATTTCTTTAGTTCTTTGAACATATTTGTAAATAGATACCTTTTTAAATAATAAAGTGTTTGCTAAGTCCAACATCTGGGCCTCTTCAGGGACAGTTTCTATTGATTACATTTTTTCCTGTGTATGAGTTAGCTTTATTGTTTATTTGCATGTTTCATCTATTTTTGTTGAAGCTGGATATTTCAGATCATATATTATAGCAACTATGGATTCCAATTTGCCCTTTGCTATCAGTGTTTGCTTATTTATTTTGTTTAGTGGCTTTCCTGCACTAATCCTGGAGATTACATTTCTTCTGCTGATGTCTCTGCTCACTTGCTTGTTAAAATTTTTTCATGTTTTCATTTTTAAGCCTGGCTTTTAAGGGGTCACACCTGAGTCAGCATAACTTAGTAGCAAGCCACTCATTGGTCAGATGTTGCACTTAAACATTTTGAGCCAATAAGGCTTCCACCTTTATGGATTTGCCTGCAGCTTGGAGAATATATTCCAAGCTCAAGAAGTTTATGTCTTCCATGCAGTCACAGTGTTTCTTGTTCAGCCCATTATGAGTAGTTCACTAAATGTGAAAGGATTAAACATTCCAATTAAAATACAGAAGTTGTCAGGCTGGATAAAATGCCCTTATATCCAGAAATATAAATAATTCTTTTAACTCAACAACAAAAAGACAACTTAATTTTTTATTAATGTATCATTGATACACAATCTTATGAAAGTTTCACATGAGCAACATTGTGGTTACTACATTTACCCCTATTATTAAGGCCCCCCCATATACCCCATTATAGTTACTAAGACAACTTAATTTTTAAACAGGAAAAAATGCTCAATTTTCAAGTAGGCAAAGGATATGAATATACCTTTCTCCTAAGAAGCTATATAATGACCAATTAACATGAAAAGGTATTCAACATCATTCGTCATTAGGGAAATAAAAATGAAAACCATAGTGAGATACCATCTTACAGCCACTAGGATGGCTATAATCTAAAATACAGATAATAACAAGTGCTGATAAGGATATGGAGAGAAATTGGAGCCCTCATACATTGCTGATGGGATTATAAAATGGGGCAGCTGCTTTAGAAAAGGGTTTGGCAGTTTCTCAAATATTTAAACAGGATTGCCATGTGACCCACCAATTGTATTCCTAGGTATATGCCCAAGAGAATTGAAAACACATGTTCACACAAAAACTTGTACTGAAATATTCATAGCAGCACTATTCATGATAGCCAAAAGGGTGAACTACTTAAATGTTCAACAGTGGATGAATGGATAAACAAATTGTGGGATATCTATATCATGGAATATTACTAAGCTGTAAAAAGGAGTAACATACTGATACATGATGCAACATGAATTAACTTCAAAAATATGCTGAGTGACAGCAGGTAGTTACAACCACATATTGTATAATCCCATTATATGAAATATCCAGAATAGGGAAATCCACAGAGACAGAATAAAGATAAGTGATTGCCAGGGGCCAGAGGAGGAAGGAATAAGAAGTGACTGATAATGATTTTTCTGAGTTTCTTTTTTTAGAGTGATGGAAGTGTCCTAAAATCTGACAGTAAAGATGCTTGCACAATTCTGTGAATATACTGAAGGACACTGAATTGTGTACTTTAAATGGGTGAATGTTATGGTATGTGAATTATATCTTGAAGCTGTTATAAAAAAATAATGTGATACAGCATACTAGTAGCATAAAGGGAAAAAAACCCAAAAGATTATCTCAGTAGACATAGAAACACATTTCAAAAAGTCAATACCCGTTCATGATGAAAACTGTCACGAAGCTAGATATAAAAGGACATTTCTCAACCTGATAAAGGGCGTCTACAAAAAAATTCAAGCTAACATCATACTTAATGGTAAAAGACTGATGCTTTCCCCCTAAGACTGAGAATAGGGTAAGCATGTCTGCTTGGTCACTTCAATTCACTGTCATACTGAAGGGTCTAGCCAGTGTAATTAGACAAAAGCAAAACAAATGATGCCAAAGTTGGAAAAGAAGTAAACTGTGTTTATTCCAAATGACATGAGTTTGTACGTAGAAGTCCCAAAAAAAAATCTATTAAATGAGCTTAGCTAGGTCACATGGGATATAAGATCAATATACAAAAATCATTGCATTTGTACTCAATGAGCAATCAAACTGAAATTTTAAAAATTCCAGTCACAAAAAGAATACTTAGACACCAATTTAACAGCTGAAGTAAAAACAAATTTAATAGCTGAAGTGCAAGACATGTACACTGAAAACTACAAAACATTGCTGAGAAAAATTAAAGAAGAGGTAAATAGGAGACATTTCATGTTCATGGATTAGAATACTCAAAATTGTCAAGATGGTAATTCCCCCCAAATTGATCTATCAATCATTTCAAGGTAATTCCAAAGTTACAATAATTTTTAATGTCTTTTACTGCTCATTCTGACATGTGTCAGCTCTAGGTCAGTTTTAACTGTTTTTTCTCCCCCTAATGTCTTATATTTTCCTGATTCTTTGCATATCTGGTAATCTTTGATTGGATAACAGACATTGTGATTTGACCTTCCAGAAGGCTAGAGATTTTTGTATTCCTATTAATAACATTGAGCTTTGTTCTAGGGCACAGTTATTTGGAAACTATTTGATGCCTTTGGGTCTTGCTTTTAAGATTTTTTCCTAGAAGTCAGAGAGGACCAGTTTTTTCCCACTATTCAGGCAAGACCTTTTTAAGTACTCTACACAATGCCCTCTGAATTGCAAAGTTGTCTATGGTAACTGATGGCAGTAGGCACATTTCCCAGCCCTTTGTTTTAGTCTTCCTTTAAAAAAAAAATTATTTTCTTGGCCTCAGGCAATTTCTTTACATGCAGAGGTCAATCAATTCTCTGCTGAAGATTTAAGGAGGCTCTTTTTTAGATCTCAGGATTCCCTCTCTACAGCTCTTTCCTCTGTAAAGTTAGCACTGAGTAACGCACACAATGTCTGTTGATTGAATTAAGGTTTTAGTAATTTAAATTAGAGGTATATATAGCATTAGTTGAAGTGGGAAACTAAAAATTGGGTTCAGAAGACATTTAGAATAGACACGATTTTATATAAAACATCTTCAGTCTGCTAGTGTCACCTACTGGTGAAGATTGTCTAGTATTCTAGAAACAATTCTATTTCTCAGTGCTCTTGAGTTTTGATGGTTGTATAACAAGGAGGCTGTATGGAACATTAGTAAACAATACAAATTTGACTCAATAGAAAAATGTTTATATGATTTATAATTACAAGTTTCTTGTGAAAAAGAACTACCAGGAATTCAATCTTCACATTTATATATACATGAGCCTCAACTCAAAACTAACATCAGAGAATATAAATTTCAAAACTTAAAGGAAAATTGGAAATATGTGGGAAAAGGTGCTTTATGTGATAATCTCTCAACATTTCTCAAACAATCCAAGTATTTTACATAAAAATTCAAAAGTGCAATTTTTAAAATGCAAAATAGCATTTATTCATTTCTGGTGTTAACCACATCCAGAAGTTTTGTATTTAACAGTATTGAGTTAACAGTATTAATATTGAATCTGCACCAAAACGTATTGATGATTGAGCGCCAGAGTGTTTTATACATTCTCTTTCGAGTCTTAAGGAATTTTAAAGCCACAACATAATTTTTAATTTACAAAATTAGATCCTCCTTGCCAGACCCCGCCCCACCTAGTTCCACCCACATCTCAGCCTCTTCTCCCGGCCCCGCCTCCCCACTCCATTCCTGCTCTTAGCCCCGCCTCCTCACTCGGCCCCGCCCACCTCCACTCCCTGGCCCGCCCATGCCCCCCTTTTCCACGCTCTGGCGCGTCCTTTCGCTCCACGCCTGGACCGGGCCTTGATCCCTGCCTGCCGCTCCTCTATCTCCTAGTCCGAACCACCTCACTGGACCTGAGTCCGCCTCCCGAGGGCGGAGCTGCACCAGGTGCGGGTCCGGGGCGTGGCGGGCGTCACGGGGGGCCAGGTGCGGCTTCCGCGTCAAGATGGCCGCCGCCTGCCGCCCCGGAGTCAGGCTCCCGACTCACCGCCTTCCCGCCGGGGCCCGGCTGCTGCGCGTCGCCCTCTGCCTCCTGTGCTGGGCCCCGGAGGCTGTGCGCGCCGTCCCCGAGCTCGGGCTCTGGGCAGCGACTGTGAACGACGTAAGTAAAGTCGGGACCGAGGCGTGGCGCGTCTGGGGCCCTCAGGGCCCTTCCGGACATGCTCGGCCCCCTGGGTCCAGCCCCCGGCTCGTCAGTCTGGCCTTTGCCGGGCTTGCTCCGGGTCCCTTGGTGCGGCCCCAGCCTTGGTCTGTGACCGGCCCGACCTGGGCTGTGGGAAGATCGGTCAGGCTCGTGCATGGAGGCGGTTCACCATCCCGAAGTCCTGGCCCCTCGCTCTGCTCTGACAAGTTTATTCAAAGTTGAGCCCGAAGCCCCGGCCCCCCTAGCGGATTCTTGGGGACTTGACCCTTCCTCGCGTGCGGGCGCGGCCACAGGGCCACACCCGGGAGGCCGCAGGGTGGACTTTTCCGGACTTCGGTTTCCGCGTAATCTTAGAAAGCGTGTGTGCCGCTTTCTTTTTTTTCTTTAAATGAGAAGGGAATATGCAGTAATCACCCAACCCAAGAGAGGGTCTTGGGATCTCGAATTTCTCTAGGGAACCTGTCACAGTTTCGGGGGGGGGGG
>JAQQAC010002629.1:11676759-11734555 GCA_029783875.1 Phataginus tricuspis
GATGTGGGAGGGATGATTTTGGAAAGTCTTGTAAAGAGGGATAGGAAATGGAAGAGGCATTATCTCTACCTTTTCTAACGGCTGATCCAGTTCTGTTGAGGTGAATATTTTCCATATGCATTGAAATGACCTCCAAGTTCTAGGCAAAATTTATATTTTGATTTCCTCAACCAGAAAAAGAAAATAGTAGCAGAGGCTACAAATAGTTCTTACAAAAAAAGGCTACACAGAGAACGAAAGTAGGCATGTTTTTGAACCCTTAAGACCCAGTGCAGCCATTTCTTCCAGGATTTTTCTGGGTTGGTGCCCCCATTATGTGTGTCAGTGATACAGCATGCATGTCTTTATTACTCAATTTCTCCGAACAGTAAAAAGCAAAACTCAGAGAGGTACACTCCTGGTTTCACACTGCTTCTGTAGTGAATGGGCGATATCATAAACTAAATTGGAATAAACACTGTTGGAAGTGAATCAGCTGCATACAAATTATTAAACTACTTAACCATGTCTGCAAAGATGTTTGCCAAGTATACTTTGGATAGTGAGACTCCAGAGTCCATGGAGAAAGAATGACTTTGCTTCCTGTATGAGGATGAGAAATTTTTCCTTGGTCCCACATCATCTTTAGGCCTGTGTACTCAGGCCAGCAGGAGTCCAGAAAGCCTTCTTTGCAGAAAGTAGGCTGATTTCAGAACCTGTCCTTCAGAAGAGGAAAGGCAAGTGGGGCTTTCATTTGTACTGCAAATCTATCAAAAAATGGTACTTTTGATTGTACAAGTCAGCAGGTAGTTTGAGCACCTACTGTGTGCTAGGTACTACACCAGCCATTGCTGTTGCAAAAATAAATTTTAGACAACAGCCCCTTCTCTCAAGAAGCTCACACAGTAGTAGGGACAGCAGATTCTTGAGTAGTAATTATACACAGTGGCATTCTTGGGCTATTACTGAAGCTCCCAGGGGTCACCTCCCCCCACTCTTGGGGGTTGGTGTCTGGCTCAGTCTTAAAAGATGAGTAAATGTTACGTTGGTGAGGAAGGAGGAGCAGCAGCAGTGCACGAAGTTCTTAGTGTTTCTGCCTAGTGAAGTTCTGGCAGGAGTGTTAGAGGGGACTTGGGCTGTCATAAGTCTTCCATGCCTGAGCTTGGCCTTGAGCCCGTAGCCAGGGATCCAAACTCAAGAACCTGCAGTGGCTGAGGCAAGTCGCAGCAGTAAGTGAAGTGAGCTCAGTTCAGGACCGGAGGGGATGGTGGGGTACAGGTTACATTTCCCATTTTATTACATTTAGAATGCCCCTCCTGAAGAGGGCAGCCACCTGGTGGATACTATATGGCACTGGACACACAGAATTGCCTGGTTTCTTTTTTTTTTTTAAAGTAAAGCCAGAATGCATATTTTTATTATGTCAGCTAATTCAAAATGTTTAAAATAAGGGCGCTTGTGGGCCAAAAAAACCCATTTATAGGTTGCATTAGGCTCCAGGCTATCGGTAGCAACTTTTGAGTATGAATGAGGGAGAGTGATTGAAGGATTTTAGACATAAATGCTAATCACTGTGGCTGATGAATTATAGGCTCACATCTGGAGAAAGAGGTACGATTTAAGTTATTGCAGAAGTATAGACAGAAAATGGGGGCCTGAATTAGGGCAGTGGTGGCAGGAATGGAGAAAAAGAACTACGTTTGGGGAAGTGTTTGTGAGGTAAAAGTAGGCATGCCTTGGGGACTGGGTGATGGAGGGAGGGACTGGAAGGAGCCCAGGCTTGGGTGACTGGGATGGCATCACCTCCAATCAGGGTGGACAGTGTAGGGAGAGCTGGGGAGCAGCACAGAGGGATGTGTCTGCACTTGGGCAGGTTAGTGTGGCATGTCTGTGGGACCTCCTGGTGGGCATGACCTTTAGGCAGGCAGTCTGGTGTGTGGATCTGGAGCTCAGGAGGGATCCGGTCCGGCGGTTCTATGGTTATTGTTGAAAGTTGGGGACAGCACAGTGGTTATCAAGAAAGAGCTGCTCCTCCGGGCAGTGTGTTTCTTCATTCCTGACCAGTTGGTCAGTCCCACAGCATTTTAATTCTTGATGAGGACAGACATTACTTCATTTTGATGGGGGAGAGGGTTGTGAAGAAGCGTGGGTCCTAGAGATCATGTAAGGGAGGGCCTGGCCTGGTGTGGGGCGTGGTAGAAGACCTGAGGAAGCCATTTTTGGACAGGGGCTTCGAAGGGTAAGACGAAATTAACTAGGTGAAAAAAGAGTGAGAGGAAAGGGTTTTTAAATTTTCAGGCCGACCACCAAGGTCCTGAGGGCAGGAAAGAGTATCACGTTTTTGAGGAACTGAAAGAAAGGTACTCGCAAAGTTGGGAGGGCCTTGATGATGCAGGAACCTGTGAGCTGCAGTAAGAAGTGGTCTGTTGTAAGTACATAGGGATAAACCCTAACAATTAGGAGAGGGGTGTTTGTTTTATCAAATTTACATTCAAATAGATACCAAGAGAGCAACTGCGAGTGCAGACAGGTCCCATGTCAGAGCTATAGGACTCATGGAAACGCTCCAGCTCTTACCTGTGTGTTGCTGGCCCCTGGCTGAGATGCTACAGGCAGGAACATTCTGGAGCCTCGTATGAACTGCAGGGAGTATATATGTCAGACAGGTTTTACGCAAGTGAGTGATGTGATCAGATTTGCATTTTTTTAAAAATAATCACTCTGCTCATAGAAGTGTGAGGATTAGAACTGTGTATTTTCTACTGTGAAACTACATAAACAGTTGGAAAGTTACTTTTTAACAAGATATTTCTGTATTTTTTTTAGAGATCAGGACCTTTGATATTTAGGAAAACTATGTTTAATTCTACTGAGATCAAGTTTTCTGGTAAGTGTAATAAACGAATACAATAACATTAGAAATGAATAACATGTAATGTAATATTATACATCATACATTAATTTAACATAGACTGATATATATTATAAACTAGGCAAATGTTTTTTACATTTTAAGGATTTCTTTTGTTTCAGTCAAGATCTGGTTATTTTTAAGAGTGGATTTTTCTGATCCTGTCTCAGGAAATGTAATATGAATCATTCTTTAAAAATTATAATTAAAGTCTAATAAAGTAGCTTTAGCAAAAAAAAAATTTGACTTCTGTGAAATCCAGCTTTTAAAACTAGATAAAATTCCTTTTGTGAATATATGAAATGTCATGATTGTAATAAAACTTTTATGCCCCTGAAAATTTTCTAGATGTGTACATGATCATAGTATGAAATAAAAATTGCTAGATACCAGCATTTTAATTAGGATTTTAGGGCTTCTGGAAATGAAAATGTACATAAATACTGATGTGCAGGGACTGCCAAGTCATATCTCTTGAGGTTTTTAATATTTTTAATGAGTTTACATTGGATCATAGTTACTGTGGTCTAACTCCTCTTAGTGTTTCTAGTAATTTGACTAGGTAATTTGTCTGCCAGAGTTAAAATTTTGGGGTAAGGAGTAGTTCTTTGTTGGGTAGAGCACATTGGTTTCCTAGGGATCCAAAGCCATGTGCCTTTGCTCTGGCACCCCATGCTCTGATGACCATATGTGGGTCTTTCCGAGGAGTAGGTGAGCCATCAGCTAGAAAGCAGAGGTGGTTCATAGCAGCTTGGTGATATAACAGATCATCAGTGGTGATAAGAGCTTGGTAAGAGGAAATTGAAGTCCAAGGTGGGTGAAGAAAAATTTTTGGCATCTGATGGCTTTAATGAATTCGTATCTCAATGTCTGGGCAAATCAGAATTAAAAGACTAGTATGGACAAAAAAGGTGAGGAACAAAAAGTTGTATGGAGCAGTAAAACACAGAATTTGGTTTTGAAAAAAGTCAAACATAATGTCTGAGGTCAGTCTAAGAGTAGACCATAATCAAGACCAGTGGTTTTAACATACCTCAGGAAAGAACAAGGCAGCAGAAGGGAGTTAGGAGCAAAAGGCATATAAAAATGAGGGCTTAGTCAAAAGCTGGCAGTGTCCATTAGGAGATGGGAGAGAGGTCTTGACCTAGGATTATAGCTATGACACATGGCTGGCAGGTATGGCTGCAGCATTCAGCTGAGCTTTCTTGGTCTAGTGCCATACTCACCAAGCAGCCTTCTCATCACATTCATTGTGCAGGAGTGCATGCTGAGGAGAGTTAGTTGATCATTACGTATCCACTTTACAGTTGCTGCTCTAAGTAATTGGCATTCTGATTTATACATCTACATTAGTGGTGTGGTGAAGGAGTGGGTCTGTATCTCTGTGTTCTCACAGAAACAGGTCTTAGCACCTGCAAAGCTACAAATTGGTCACCTGGATGTGTGTCTATCTGTGGTGGATCAGACATCTGGCTTTCCCTTTAGGTGGTCCCTCTTTTGCTACCTATTCAAGATGTAGTTATGTGGAGCCACTGTTGAAAGCCTGTCAGTGTAATTACCCATATTATCAGAATAAAAGAAATATACCATATAATCATCTCACTATATTACAGAAGAGCATTTGGAAAGAACTCAGCATCCATTCATGATAAAAACTTTTACAAAACTAGAAATAGAAGGAAACTTCATCAGCCTGATAAAAGGCATCTATGGAAAATCTATAACTAGCATTATACCGTCAGTTCTCTCCAGAATGAACTCTAAGTTGAGTTCATTCCAATAAAAATCCAAGCTTTTATGTAGAAATTGACAAATTGTTTCCAGAATTTATGTGCAAGTACAAAGAACCTAAAATAGCAAAACAATGAAAAAATAAACAAAGTTGGAAGGCTTTTACTATCTGATTTTTAAACTTATGTAAAGCTACAATAATCATACCAGTGTGGTACTGGCATAAGAATAGACATATAGACCAGTGGAACAGACTAGAGAGCCCTGAAATAAGTTCACATATGTAAAGGTCAACTGATTTTCAACAAAGGTGCCAAGGTAATTTATTAGAGAAAGAATAGTCTTTTCAACAAATGATGCTGGACCAACGGGAGAACCACACTGAAAAAAATCTCAACTGTTAAACCATGGGCTTAGACACTCCATTCCCACCATGGTCCTCCCTGCCTGTGGTTCCATTTACATAGGTTAGACTGTTAGATATTGTCTCAGATGTCACTGAGGCCCTGTTAATTTTTTTTCAGTCTCTTTTTATGCTTCATTTTGGATCTTTCTATTGCTTTGTCTTCAAGTTCAGTGATCTTTTCTTCTGCAGTATCTAATCTGTTGTTTCTCTCATACAATGAATGTTTTATTTGGGATATAGTGTTTTTTAATCTCTAGAAGTTTGGTTCTTTATTTAAAATGTCCTGTTTCCTCTCCTCAATATTTTCATATTGGCTTTCACATCTTTGATCATAAGGAAAATATTTATAATAGCTGTTTTCATAATCTTCTCTGCTAATTACATCACCTTTGTTATTTCCATCATTTGTCATATTGACTGATGCATATCAGGATTATGAGGCACATTTCCTGCTTTTTATATCTAGTGTTTTTATTTGGATGGTGGATATAATGAATTTTACATTCTTGAGTGCTATGATGTTGTATTCCTTTAGCAACTGTGTTCTAACAGTTAAGTTTCTTTTGGGTGAGTTTCATCCTTTCCAATTTTTTTCTTAATTTTTTTTTAGGATGGATCTGGAGTAGCCTTTGCTACAGGGCTAACTTAGCACCCTTTTAAGGTCTGACCTTCCATGTCCCTTTTGAATGCTTGGTATATTCAATGAGGCCCCTCCACTCACTATTAGAACAGTTCCCAGCCCTGTGCTAGCTGAGAATTGTTAGGCTTCTCACTGTGTGTGGGCAGGATGCTGTGCAGCCAGAGACTGAAGGGTATCTCTGTGCACATTTCTGATACTGTTTATCTGCATAGTTCCCAACTCTTAGGTTCTCTGCCCCAGAAATTCCATCAGCCTCAACATTTGAGCTTCAGTTTCGGTTTCCTTTGGTTGCTAGCCTTCAAAATGGCTCCCAGTGATTCCTGCCTCCTGGTATTCATGACCTTGTGTTAGTCCCCTACCATATTCTATCCAGGTTGGTCTGACCAATGGAGTATAGCAGGAGTAATGGCACATCACTTCTGACACTGTGGCTTCTTCTTTGCTCTATGTCTGATGACTTGGTCTGGGGGGAGCCAGCTGCCACACTGTGATGACACTCCCAAAAGAGCTTTTTCTGATTTTGGACTTAGTTCTTCTCAGTCTGTCTAATCACATTGCCCTCCCACCTGAAACATTTGGTCGTGCTTTATAATATTGAAATTAAAGGAAAACTCCTTAGGAGAGCATAATACTTACCCTTATGAATTTTCTCCAGCTTCAGCTCTTTCCTCTTTCCCCAATCTGTCCTCACCATAGCAAACTGTTTTCAGGTGGTGATGCTCATGCCATGTTCACATGCTTGGGCATTTGCACAACCATTTCACCTTCCTCTTCCCCTGGCTAACTCCTCCTTTCTCTTCACATTAAAGGTCTCTTCCTCCAGCAAGCCTGCCGGCACCCCATTCTTCATGCTTTCCTAGGCTTAGTTAGGTGCCCTGCCTGCCTTCCTGTTCTCAGCCCCTCATTCTAGCAAAGATGCTTGTTTGTTAAAACTCTCCTCCCCACTACCGTACTTATGTGAAGCACAGGATTTGTCCCCATTTACCATTCTGTCCCTTGCTGACACAAGGGGTGCTCGCTCAGTACTTTTTGAATGAATAAGTCAGGAAGGAGAACATTTAAAAAAAAATTTATTTTGGTACCATTAACCTACAATTACATGTGCAATATTACGGATATCAAACTACCCCCTTCATCAGGTCCCCCCCCACCAACCCCATTACAGTCACTGTCCATCAGCGTAGTGAGATGCTATAGAATCACTACTTGTCTTCTCTGAGTTGTACAGCCCTCCCCGGGCCCCCCCAACATTACATCTGCTAATCGTAATGCCCCTTTTTCCCCCTTATCCCTCCCTTCCCACCCATCTTCCCCAGTCTCTTTCCCTTTGGTAACTATTAGTCCGTTCTTGGGTTCTGTGAGTCTGCTGCTGTTTTGTCCCTTAAGTTTTTTTCTTTGTTCTTATGCTCCACAGATGAGTGAAATGACTTGATATTTGTCTTTTTCGGCTTGGCCTATTTCACTGAGCTTAATACCTTCTAGCTCCATCCATGTTGTTGCAAATGGTAGGATTTCTTTTCTTCTTATGGCTGAATAATATTCCATTGTGTATATGTACCACATCTTCTTTATCCATTCATCTACTGATGGACACTTAGGTTGCTTCCATTTCTTGGCTATTGTAAATAGTGCTGCGATAAACATAGGGGTGCATGTGTCTTTTCAAACTGGACTGCTGCATTCTTAGGGTAAATTCCGAGGCGTGGAATTCCTGGGTCAAATGGTATTTCTATTTTGAGTTTTTTGAGGAACCTCCATGCTGCTTTCCCGATGGTTGAACTAATTTACATTCCCACCAGCAGTGTACGAGGGTTCCCCTTTCTTTATATCCTTGCCAACATTTGTTGTTTGTCTTTTGGATGGTGGCCATCCTAACTGGTGTGAGGTGATATCACATTGTGGTTTTAATTTGCATTTCTCTGATGATTCACGATGTGGAGCATCTTCTCATGTGCCTGTTAGCCATCTGAACTTCTTCTTTGGAGAAGTGTCTATTAATGTCCTCTGCCCATTTCTTAATTGGATTATTTGCTTTTTTTTGAGGTGCATGAGGTCTTTATATATTTTGGATGTCAACCCCTTTTCGGATACGTCATTTCTGAATATACTCTCCCATACTGTAGGATGTCCTTTTGTTTTACTGAAGGTGTCCTTTGCTGTACAGAAGCTTTCCAGCTTGATATAGTCCCACTTGTTCATTTTTGCTTTTGATTCCCTTGCCCGGGGAGATACGTTCATGAAGAAGTTGCTCATGTTTATGTCCAAGAGATTTTTGCCTATGTATTTTCTAAGAGTTTTATGGTTTCATGACTTACATTCAGGTCTTTGATCCACCTTGAGTTTACCTTTGTGTATGGGGTTAGACAGTAGTCCAGTTTCTTTCTCTTACATGTAGCTGTCCAGTTTTTCCAACACCAGCTGCTGAAGAGGCTGTCCTCTCCCCATTGTATATCCAAGGCTCCTTTATCAAATATTAATTGACTGTAGGTGTTTGGGTTAATGTTTGGATTTTCTATTCTGTTCCACTGGCCTGTGGGTCGGTTTTTGTGCCAATACCAAATTGTCTTGATTACTGTGGCTTTGTAGTAGAGCTTGAGGTCAGGGAGCGTAATTCCCTGTTTTATTCCTCCTTCTCAGGATTGCTTTGGCTATTCGGGGTCTTTTATGGTTCCATATGAATTTTAGAATTATTTGTTCCAGTTCACTGAAGAAAGCTGTTGGTAGTTTGGTAGGGATTGCGTTGAATCTCTAGATTGCTTTAGGTAGTATAGCCATTTTGACAATATTTATTCTTCCTAGCCAAGAGCATGGGATACATTTCCATTTGTTAGTGTCCTTTTAATTTCTCTTAGGAGTGTCTTGTAGTTTTCAGAGTACAGGTCTTTCACTTCCTTCGTTAGGTTTATTCCTAGGTATTTTATTCTTTTTGATGCAATTGTGAATGGAATTGTTTTTTTGATTTCTCTTTCTGTTAGTTCATCATTAGTGTATAGGAAAGCAACAGATTTCTGAGTGTTACTTTTGTATCCTGCAACTTTGCTGAATTCAGATATTAGTTCTAGTAGTTTTGGAGTGGAGTCTTTAGGGTTTTTTTATGTACAGTATCATGTCATCTGCAAATAGTGACAATTTGACTTCTTCTCTATCAGTCTGGATGCCTTGTATGTCTTTGTTTTGTCTGATTGCCGTGGCTAGGACCTCCAGTACTATGTTGAATAACAGTGGAGAGAGTAGGCATCCCTGTCTTGTTCCCGATCTTAGATGAAAAGCTTTCAGCTTTTCGCTATTAAGTATGATGTTAGCTGTGGGTTTGTCATATATAGCCTTTATGATGTTGAGGTACGTGCCGTCTATACCCATTTTGTTGAGAGTTTTAATCATGAATGGATGCTGAATTTTGTCAAATGCTTTTTCAGCATCTATGGAGATGATCATGTGGTTTTTGTTCTTCTTTTTGTTGATGTGGTGGATGATGTTGATGGATTTCTGAGTGTTGTACCATCCTTGCATCTCTGGGATGAATCCCACTTGATCATGGTGTATGATCCTCTTGATGTATTTTTAAATTCGGTTTGCTAATATTTTGTTGAATATTTTTACATCTACATTCATGAGGGATATTGGTCTGTAATTTTCTTTTTTGGTGAGGTCTTTGCCCAGTTTTGGTATTAGAGTGATGCTGGCTTCATAGAATGGGTTTGGAAGTATTCCCTCCTCTTCTATTTTTTGGAAAACTTTAAGGAGAATGGGTGTTATTTCTTCTCTATATGTCTGGTGGAATTCAGAGGTGAATCCATCAGGTCCGGGGGTTTTGTTCTTGCGTAGATTTTTGATTACCGATTCAATTTCGTTGCTGGTGATTGGTCTGTTTAGTTTTTCTGTTTCCTGCTTGGTGAGTCTTGGAAGGCTGTATTTTTCTAAGAAGTTGTCCATTTCTTCTAGGTTTTCCAGCTTGTTAGCATATAGATGCTCATAATATTCTCTTATAATTCTTTGTATTTCTATGGGGTCTGTTGTTATTTTTCCTTTCTCCTTTCTGATTCTGTTTATGTGTGTAGATTCTCTTTTTGTGCTAAGATTTTACATTCCTGTTAGATTAAGCTCTCAAATATTATAACTAATAGTTTGTTAGTTTAAACAAGTATTTGTTAGCCTAGAAGCAGTGGCCATTACCACAAGCTAAGCTTCAAAGACTTAAAGAAATTACCCAAGAACGATTAAAACTGGGACATATTAGACCCTCCCTAAGCCCATGGAATAGTCCTGTTTTTGTTATTCAGGGGGCCTCTGGCAAATGGAGGATGTTACAGGATTTAAGAAAGATCAAGGAGTGATTGTTCCTGTGGGCACGCCCCTGAGGGGGTTGCCCTGGAATCCATCCATTCCAAAGAATTTGTCCCTCATTGTGATTGATATTAAGGATTGTTTTTTCTCCATTCCCCTCAACCCCGCTGATTGTGAGAAGTTTGCTTTCTCCATACCTTCCACCAATTTTCAGGGGCCTGATGAGCAATATGAATGGACAGTGTTGCCACAGGGCATAGCTAACAGCCCAGCCTTTTGCCAACAATATGTCCTCAGGTTTTGCAGCCCCTTCAGCAGTGGGCAGGAGTGGTCCTATATGCATACATGGATGATATTATTTTAAGAGCATCCACTACCCAACAGCTGAGCTCTGCCTACCAGAAGCTCCAAACCCTCTTGAGACAAGGGGGGTTACATGTGTCTAGCAACAAGGTCCAGACCGTGCCTCCCTTTGAAATACTGGGAGCGAGGCTTCACCTGGACTCTTTTTGAGTAAGCCCCTTTCTGATGCCTTGAATGTGTTTACCGATGGAGGGAAGGAGGGGTCTGCTGTTGTTGTCTTTCCCCCTCCTCACCTCTCGCCCAAGTTAAAAGAAACCCAGCATTTTGAAAAGGTTACTGGCTCAGCACAATTTAAGGAGTTGTATGCCATAGCATTGGCCCTAAGTAAAATTTCTGAACCTATGAATCTTTTTTCTGATAGTCTGTATGTGGTGAACTTGCTTCCCACCTTAACCTCTTCTTATATCAAGTTAGATAAAAACCCCATAACCCCCTTGATGATTCAGGTGAGATCCTTGCTAATGGCACGATCCAAGCCCATATTCTTGCAGCATCTCCGAGGACACCAAGGTTTGCCCGGATTCCTCTCCAGAGGAAACCTATTGACTGACCAATTAGCATCCTCTGCTGCTCAAGCCCTTTCCATGCAACAGGCCCAAGATTTCCAACAGGCCCAAGACCTCCATGAACTTACCCACCTAAATTAGAGAGGACTTCATAGATTTCCTCATATTCCAATTAAAGACTTGAAAAAAATTATCAGGACTTGTAAATCCTGTTTGCCTTTTCTACAAATTCTACCCCTCCAGTCTCCTGGAGTTAACCCAAGAGGCATTAAACCAAACTGTCTCTGGCAAACTGATGTTACTCATTATGCAGCTTTTCGAAAATTAAAATTTGTCCTTGTCTCCGTAGATACATGCTCCCATGCTTGCTGGGCTAGTGCCCATACTGGAGAGAAAGCTAAACATGCACAAAGCCATTTTTTACACTGTTTTGCTATATTAGGCATACCACATCAAATAAAAACAGATAATGGCCCCTGCTTTACTAGCAGGGCATTACAAGACTTTTTTAATACGTGGCATATCAGCCACTCCACAGGAATCCCATACAACCCACAGGGCCAGGCCATAATAGAGCGTCATAATAAGACATTAAAAGACCTGCTACAAAAACAAAAAGGGGGAATAAGCCCTCATGACCAATTACGGATGGCCCTACTTACATTAAATATTTTTAATTCTTCAAAAGATCAACCTCTAACGGCCTTTCAAAGGCACTGGACAAATCAAATGCCATATGCCAAAATAGAAGTGCACTGGAAAGACCAGCTGACTGGGCAATGGCGAGGACCAGATCCACTGATAAGTATGGGCTGAGGATTCGGATGTGTATTTCCTATAGGCGGACCGAATCCAATTTGGGTTCCTGCTAGGAACTTGAAATTCTGCCCTCAGACCACTCAGCAAGTGGAAGAAAGCCATGATATAGACTCTCCCCAAGAGGGTGACCTCTTGAGGGCTTGTCTTTCTTCTCTCAGGACTGACCTTTTGAGGAAGAAGAAAAGGAGTCATGAAGGCTGGACTATTACTCCTGCCATAGTCCAGGCTGCTGAAGAAGTGACACTGTTAAGCCTTCAACAAGGACATCTTTGCAGTCCTATGTTTTCTTACCCTCTGCTTCCTTTTTTACCAGAGTATGGGAAGAAATAATTAGTTTGTTTAGTCTACCCAAGCTGTTATTAGGAGGTATAATAATTAATGTCATCAGTTATCTTCATGCTTGTGTGGTGGTGAAGATCATATCAACAGCAACAGATATTATTGAAGAAGGAGTTCCCCATACCCCAGAGCGTTCATGGGCATTTATAGCCCTACAGAGAGGTGCAAGCGACCTCTTGAGAATGTCATTACTGGAAGTGCTAGGATGGTAGTCAATGACGGGTAAGATCTCCTGAAAGATGGGGACAACCTAAGACAGGCACATCCTCAAGTACAGAATGGCATCTCTCATGCTCATACAAAAACAAAAAGGGGGAAATGTGGGGAACTGCCTTTGAATCTCAGCCAAGCCACGAGGGTGGCCGCTGAGAACTACCTTTGAATTAAATCTCAGCCATGCCAAAGATGACTGCTGAGAACTCAGCTGCACTGCAGGGGTGGCCACTGAAAGCCCCCTGGGGTTTAGCTGCGCCCACTCTGGTCCTTACGTCAGAGACAGCTGCGCATGCACACAACTCTGCGTGATTGGAAAGTTGAAAGTCTCCTTATTAGCATAGGTATAACCAATCAGGAGAGACTTCACCCTATATATCCCATACCCTGAGCCCCAATAAACGAGTTCTTCCTTCAAATGAACTTCCTGTCGCGTCTGATGGTCTCCGGCGAGCGGCCAGCGGCCAGTGGCCAGTGGCCAGCGGCCAGCGGCAGAGGCTGCAGGAACGGGCAGACAGTCGGCGCTTACCTCCCTTGCTTCGCCTGTTGGGGCAAGCCTCTCTCCCTCCCTTCCTCCCCTCCCCTGGCTCGGAGGGTCGCAGAAAGAGCTTGTAACACAAAGAGCTGTAGTCCTGACCGAGAGCAGGACCGGTGGGAGAGAGGCTAGAAACTCCAACATTTCGCTCGTCTGGAAATTGTTTAATCCCTCCGTCATATTTAAATGATAATCGTGCTGAATACAATATTCTTGGTTTGACGCCCTTCTGTTTCATTACGTTAAATATATCATGCCATTCTCTTCTGGCCTGTAAGGTTTCTGTTGAGAAGTCTGATGATAGTCTGATGGGTTTTCCTTTGTAGGTGATCTTTTTTCTCTCTCTAGCTGCCTTTAATACTCTTTATCTTTGATCTTTGCCATTTTAATTATTATGTGTCTTGGTGTTGTCTTCCTTGGGTCCCTTGTATTGGGAGATCTGTGGGCTTCCGTGGTCTTAGAAACTATTTCCTTCCACAGTTTGGGGAAGTTTTTAGCAATTATTTCTTCAAAGACACTTTCTATCCCTTTTTCTCTTCTTCCTCTGGTATCCTATAATGCGAATATTGTTCCGTTTGGATTGGTCACACAGTTGTCTGAATATTCTTTCATTCCTAGAGATCCTTTTATCTCTCTCTGCCTCAGCTTCTCTGTGTTCCTGTTCTCTGATTTCTATTCCATTAACAGTCTCTTGCATCTCATCCAGTCTGCTGGTAAGCCCGTTGATCGCTTGTCTCAATTCTGCATTGTCTTTCCTCACTTCCGTCACTTCCTCCCTCAGCTCTTGCATATTTATCTGTAGGTCCATCAGTATGGTTATGACTTTTGTTCTGAATTCTTTTTCCAGAAGGTTGTGCATTTCCATCCCTTCAGGTTGTCTGTCTGGTGTTGTCTGGGTCTTGGTGTTTTGTTTGTACCATATTCCTCTGTCTTTTCATGGCAATAGAAGTGGTCGCTGGTAGGTGCCACTTATGTCAGCTGGGCTCTTTAAGACTTTTAAAAAGAAAAGAAAAAAGAAAGAAAGAAAGAAAGAGAAATAAAAAGGAAAGCCTACCTGGAGTAGATTCTGTGGGGATGCTGTAGGTGGCGCTGTTGCTCCACTATTCTGTGGCCGTGCCACCCCGCAGGGCCCTTTGTAGCTCTGGCTGGGGCGGGAACGAATGGGAGGCTGTTGATCTCTGTGGGAAGTCTGAGTGTGGCTACTTTTTCCCAGTTGTCAGCCAAGTGGTCTGAAATTCCCCAGGAATCCCAGCCTGCTGGGCTGAGTGCGCTGGGACGATCCTGGGCCCTTGTTTCTTTAAGACCGCTAAAAAAAAGCACGTGCTTTTCTTTTGTCCCGGGAGCTGGCTGCGAGTACCCGGGTGCATTCCCAAGCTCAGATCCTGCACCCTGTCTCTCCAATCTCCGATACACTGCGCGATGTGTGTCAGCACTCCCGGTGCAGTTCACCAGGGCTGGTTATTTCGCAGACCTGTACTTCCACTCCCTCCCGGCTCTGAATCCTCTCCTCCCGCCGGAGCACTGCGGTGGAGGAGCGCTCGGGTCCCGCCGGGTCGCGGCTCCGTATCTTCCCCACCTCGCGGGGTGTCGAGTCCTCTCAGGTGTAGATGCTGGCTGTGTGCTGTCCTGTATCTTCTGGTCTCTTTTTTAGGAAGAGTTGTATTTGTTGTATTTTCATAAATACATATGGTTTTGGGAGGAGATTTCCGCCACCCTGCTCACGCCGCGCATCGTTAAGTGCAAGGAGAACATTTTAGATGAAATAAGCAGTGACTTACACATCCAGCTACTTAGTTGATTTTAATGCTGGACTTAGCATACAGATAAAATGAGTAGTACAGCAGCTTTTGGTAACTAAGAATTTTTTTTTTTACCATTTATTTTTATTTTTATTTTTTTGGTATCACTAATCTACAATTACATGTGCAACATTATGGTTACTAGACTCCCCACTTCATCAGGTCCCCCCCACCTCACCCATTACAGTCACTGTCCATCAGCATAGTGAGATGCTATAAAATCACTACTTGTCTTCTCTGAGTTGTACAGCCCTCCCCGTGCCCCCCAACATTATGTCTGCTAATCGTAATGCCCCTTTCCCCCCCTTATCCCTCCCTTCCCACCCATCCTCCCCAGTCCCTTTCCCTTTAGTAACGGTAGTCCATTCTTGGGTTCTGTGAGTCTGCGGCTGTTTTTTTTTCTTTCAGTTTTTTTCTTTGCTCTTATGCTCCACGTATGAGTGAAATCATTTGATACTTGTCTTTTTCGGCTTGGCTTATTTCACTGAGCATAATACCCTCTAGCTCCGTCCATGTTGTTGCAAATGGTAGGATTTGTTTTCTTCTTACGGCTGAATAATATTCCATTATGTATATGTACCACATCTTCTTTATCCATTCATCTACTGATGGACACTTAGGCTGCTTCCATTTCTTGGCTATTGTAAATAGTGCTGCGATAAACATAGGGGTGCATCTGTCTTTTTGAATCTGGGCTGCTGCATTCTTAGGGTAAATTCCTAGGAGTGGGATTCCTGGGTCAAATGGTATTTCCATTTTGAGTTTTTTGAGGAACCTCCAAACTGTTTTCCACAATGGTTGAACTAATTTGCATTCCCACCAGCAGTGTAGGAGGGTTCCCCTTTCTCCACATCCTTGCTAACATTTATTGTTGCTTGTGTTTTGGATGTTGGCCATCCTTACTGGTGCGAGGTGATATCTCATTGTGGTTTTAATTTGCATTTCTCTGATGATTAGTGATGTGGAGCATGTTTTCATGTGCCTGTTGGCCATCTGAATTTCTTTTTTGAGAAGGTCTAATCATATCCCCTGCCCATTTCTTAATTGGATTATTTGCTTTTTGTTTGTTGAAGTGCGTGAGTATATATTTTGGATGTCAACCCCTTATCAGATATGTCATTTATGAATATATACTCCCATACTATAGGATGTCTTTTTGTTCTACTGGTGGTGTTTTTTGCTGTACTGAAGCTTTTCAGCTTCATATAGTCCCACTTGTTCATTTTTGGTAACTAATAATTTAATGAATTTGTGTGTCTCATTTTTCAGTGACTTTTTGGAGAAATTAGGTAATATTTTATTCATTGTTTCGTTAAAGTAGCCTATTTTAAATTGCATTTTGATAACCTAAGTTTATATTGAAATATATATATTATTGTAAAGTGAGATTTTCTTTTTCTGAACAGTTAAGTCATTCAGTTGTTCCGGGCCTGTGAAGTTTACCATAGAGTGGTATTTAAAACATCATACCTGTCAGAATGAATATTCTAGGCTGGAAGTAAGTAAAACACAAATCTTTAACATATATAAAGCTGTGAAAAAAAAGTATGAGTATAAAGATTTATTACTTCATCAGGTAAGCAGACTAGAAATACAGATTGTAGTTTTATAAGTGCCACAGATGTGTTTCAGGGTTTAGTCAATAATTGCTTTAATTATATCAAATACATGCTTTCTGAGAAGAATGTAAATCTTTTAGTTTCTCTGTATTATATGAAATATGTTAGTAAATTTTTCAGTCACACATGGAGGAGCCATTAATGAAAGGACTATGGGTCACATACACATAAAAAACAGCTTAAGAAACAAATGTAAAAGTCTCACTTCATTCAAAAAATTAGGAACAGGGAACCTAGAACTTTAGTGAGTACACGTACATTTAGTGAGTAAAGTATATCTCAGAAAGGTGAGGAGAGGAAGGGAGACAGCAGGGGAGAGGAGTGAGAAGGCAAGAGGAGGAATCAGGCTGTGCACAGCTCCTTTCTGCCCGACTCTGAAGCCTGGGCCCCTTGCAACCCACAGCAGAGGGTCCCTTTTGCTGGTTCTCAGGGTGGTTGCTGGGAATTCCTTCCGGTTCAGCTTGCTGGTTACCTGTTGGCTCCTAGCTTGAATAATGGGTGGGCTTCCATACTTTCATTTGTAGTAGTATCTTTCCACTTGGGGTGAAAGATGATATTTTCCTTGACTGCCTTTTGACATGAATCCTAAAGATTTTACCCCTTCATACTAAGTACTTCAGTGTGTATTTCCTAAGACCAAAGATAGTCACCCAGATTATACAGTACAATGATCAAATTAGGAAATTTAACGTTAATACAATACTGTTATCTAATAAACAAACCTTGTTACAATTTTGCCAGCATCCTAGTAGTATCCTTTTTAGCAGGTTTGGATTTTGTTTTTATTGTTTCCTGATACAGGATCCATTCCAAGGTCACGTTGTATTTCTGCAGCCTTTTTGGGGTCTTCTGTGACACAACTGATAATGTAGAAGCTCTTTATTTTTACACAATGTCCCTCAGTTTGAGTATTTCTGATGTTTCTTTGTGATTAGAGTCATAATTTTGGCAGACATGTCAAAGAATACTGGTTTGTCCCATTTCTGGTGATGTTAAGTTTCTGTGAGTTTTCTACATTATGAAATTACTGTGTTTCCTTTTGTTATTAACAATAATTTGTGAAGAGATGCTTTTGTATTTGTATGTAAATATCATTTATTTTTTCATCCATCCTTATTTTATATCCTTTGTTTCTTGCCTGATGAATCAGCTTTTGCTGTGACAATTGATACATGGTGATCTAATTCCATATTTTCTTCTACATTTATTAGCATTTTTCTGTGAGGATGAGTTCTCCCTTCTCCATCTTACCACTCAGTCAGTCAGTCAGTTGATCAGCCATCAGTGTGGGCTCAATGATTTTTACTTTATCATATGAATTATAGCCTGCTACTTTTTTTTTTTTTTTTTGCCCAAATTGTCTCATATTTGGCCAGTAGAAGCCAACTTTAACCTTTTGATGACTGGGAGCTACCATTAGGAGTCTGGTGTTGTTCATCTGTCTGGGATGTAAAGAAACTCATGTTTGGTTTACCTTTGCTTGTAGTTAAATGCTTTCTTCTGCTGAAAAATCCTTTATATGTGGGATAAAAGAGAAGTAGTCCCAGGACAAAGTTATTTTTTATTTCCCTATCAACCATTTCCTTGTGTGGTAATACCACAGTCACTTTTCCTCCTGTAAGATGATGCTTATATTATATATTAGTGTATGTGAGCACATTGGCATGGCTAAAATGTTGGAATTACTTCAATCATGCACAAACCTTTTTCTTTTCAGTATATTGTTCTACTGCATGCTTTCAAGTGTTCCAAACTGAATAAATGTTTGGTATTATTTAGATTCTAAGTTTTACTAATCGTCTTAGATAAGATGTGTAGAAATAAATTATAACAACGAATTTTATCTTGGGTAGGAGGACCTGTCACAAAACCGTGAACTTAATGTTGCTGAAGACCTTTGTGAGCATTATTTCAAGAACACTGAGTGTTGGACAACAAAAAATGAAAACTTAGATTGCAGCACCGATTTACAGCTGTTTGCCCCGCTGAATGTAAGTACCTTCCTGGCCACATCAGAAATGAATGGACTCCCAGGGAATATCAACTTAAATTCTGTTTCAGCAATATTTTGATAAAGAAAGGTCCTTAATTTGTTAATTCTCAGGTTCAGTCTTTATGTATGTGGTATTGTATGATAAATGATGTGTGATTTTGGCACCATTATTCCGTTTCTTTGTACCCCTCTGCGGCAGCATCCTTGAACGAGGAGCCTTTCACCATCCTTACATGACCTGCTGTCAGTTCATCTCTCGTTCTCTTCTGTCCGCTCCAATCAGCCATTTGCCCCTGTTATTCCATCCAAACAGCTCTACTCAGGGTCACCAGTGACCTCCATGTTGTTAAGTCCAGTGGTCTCTCCACTCTCCCCACAGATCTGTCACTTTACCTGACTTAACACACTCTCCTCGCTACCAGCAATCATCCCTTCATTGTAAGGCCGAGGGTCATTCTAACATTTTTTTGTTCCACAAATTATGAAATGAAATGAAGATTTTTAAAGTTTTTTTTTTTTAATTATGAAGTGTAATGAACATACAGTTAAATGTGTATATCAGAACTATATGGTAGATTACTTTTCAAATCTGAACAGTGTAGATCTAGATCAAGCACAGAATATTTTAGCACTTGAGCCCCCTTTTAGTTTTGATGTCCTCCCCACCAATGACAATCACTGTCCTGATTAAGGAAGTGATTTTTCAAAAGCAGGATTTTATTGCTCATGTTGGGACTACAATTTTTTTCTGGTGTATCTTTACTTTTTTCATCAGACATTTTTTTTCCTAATTGTTAAAAAAAAAAAAAAGTTAATTTTCCCCAAAGAAATGCAACAGTATAATATGGAACTTTTTTTTCTTTCCCAGAGTAAGGAACTAATTACAGATACCAGAAATATTTCAAACCAGGAAGGATCAATGGTATGGCATTTTATTTGTCTTTAAATCAAATATATAGAAGTTGTAGTGAGACTGAAAAGAATCTGCTGATGGATAGATATCTGGAAAGAGATAAAAAGTTAGGTCATTAGAATTGGAAAAGAAAGAAGCATTATTTAGAACAGTGTCTTTTCTTACATATGTCTATATGAATTTTGTATATACTTGTTTCTGTCCTTGTTTAAAAGTCTCTTTAAAGTTGTAATTTAAGGTTAACTTTTAGGCAGCCTTTCTTTAATTTAAAAAATGAAATTCCACTTTCAAATGCCTGAGACAATATAGCAATGGGCTGCTGTGGGTCATCATTAAGGATGTAAAGAAATAGAAGTCATGAGTGTAGCATGGAGACAGGGGAAATTTGGTATTTTAGGGAGTTACTAAAAGTCAGAAGACCAGAGGTCAGGAGAGTTAGGAGTTGTGTGTAGGACTGAAGGCAGGCTTAGGAGAACATGTGGTTTGCTTTTATACTATGACTCTCCATGTTTCTCATGTTCTTCAGCCATCCGAAAGAGTCGGCTGAGGGTGCAAAGGCATTCACTGTGCAGTAGCTGGAACTCTGCCCAGACTCTGTCACAGGAAGAGGAAGAGGAAGTGAAAGGGAGGGATAGGGAATATTCTGGAAGGAGGAATGTGAAAAGTTATGTGGGGTCATTGGAGGGTTCATAGGCATTACAGTGGGCATTTACTTCTCAGTGGGACTGCTGGTTCCTTATGTTCCACAGTTCCTTACAGAATTGAAGTATTTAACCAATATACGGAATCAGCCATGTCTAACAATGTTATCTGACTTCTTCCTCTCCCATTTCCATTTTTAAAATGTACACATTTAAAAAATGAATGCTTGATATGAGGATAAAATATGGGGAGAATAATATTAGAAAAAATATTTGAATGGTAAATTAAATAATAACATTGTAACATTGGGGGAGAGCCTGTGGAATTACAAAAGGTAGAAAACACTGAAGAGTCGAAAAAGCTTTTTTCTCCTCCATCCCTTTGGGTCTGGGAAGATGGTGGTAAAAAGAAAAAATTGAAAAATCCTTCCATTGTTCACTATCCTTCCATTGCCTTCCATTCCTTTTCACTGTTTTATTTGTGTTTTTTTTAAAGTATCCCAGTTTAGTTACTAAACGTTTTAAGATGTGAATAATTGCTTAGCTGCATTTTATGTAGCATTTTTAAAAAGTAACACAAAGGATTCTTTTTTTCTGTTTCAGGATGTTGTAGCCAGGACACAGAGAGATGGGTTTCATATCTTTATTGTTTCTATTAAAACAGAAAAAACAGATGCAAGGTGGAATTTGAATGGTATAGTTAAACTACATGTGTGTTTACTGTCTGCTTTTACTGTATTCTGTATTTTTGTTGACCCCTGCATTTCCTGTTAAAACCCATCATTCAAAAATGAATTTCTATTAATCACAAAAAATGAATAATCTATTTGAGAGACTTAAAACTTTATGCTTACCATATTTTTTTAACGGATTGGAAGCTTAAAATTATATGTTTTTAAATGTAAGACTTCATAGTGGGACATAAAATTCTCTATCCTTTCAGATTAAAAAAAATCTTTTTTAAATTACAAAAGTGGGTAGACAACATCTTAGTTGTATTTGAAGTAGTTTATATTCTCTGTTTCTTGAAAATGGCCATCACCAGGGGTTTAACATTTTTCTTCTAAAGCGTCTGTAGCCTAGGAGTAGAGGAAGCATGTCTGGCAACTGTGGCTTCTGTGGTCTGTGACCCACCCTGCCCAACATAGACTCTGTGCCTCATTAGGCTACATAGTGCCTACTGCCCAATGCAGGCAGGCTGCCATAAGCAACTGTCAGTGAAATGAAATGAATGCTTTCACATGTCCTAGAATTGCTTTGACTGTCAGTTTGCAGAGGGGGGGCATCTATTGGCCTGATAGTAGCCAAACAGCATGTGAGGGTCCTGTGGGGTTTGCAGACTACTGAGTCGTCCACTGGGGACACAGGTGAAGCCAGGTTTTGCCTCTGAGAGTGCCCAGTCCAGCAGGGAGGCAGACAGCTCCGAGGTGAGATGGAGATCACTGCAAAGAAGGCGTGGAGCTGGTGTACCGTGGGGAGAGCTGGTGGTGGTGGTGGCTGCTCTGCAAGCGTGAGGTAGGGCTTCCTCCCGGAGGTGACATCATAGGCCAGACAAAGGGAGCAGGAAGCTGGGGTCATTCTACCTAGTTTTATGCTCCCTTCCTTCCCAGGTGTTGTGTCTTTTCCTCTGGCACCAGCAGGCAGTTTTACAGCCCTGCTGGCCAGTAACTTCACCAGTTGCTGAGCTCTCTGAGTCTTACACTACATCTGGCATTTTGTTTATTCCTGACAACAACCCAGAGTAGATGCTGGAGTTAGTAATTTATCCCAAGGTACATGAAAGGATACAAAGGCCTCAGGTCAGTGACACAGCAGGGGGCCAGTCTAAGGTCACTGCTAATTTGATGTCTGCATAAGGTCAGATTTGGCCCAGGTTTTACAACAGCATATATACCAGTCAAGGTACCTTGATAAGATCACATAGTTAAACAACTAGTAATTATCCAAGCACCTTGTATGTGCTAGGTAAGAACTCAGCATTTGTTAGCTTGGTTTGTGTCTCTCTCAGCCTTCTGGGAAATGAGCTTACATTTAAAAACTTAAGACTGATTGTTAATTTAACTCTTTAATTTCTTTATCCCCACCTTTACCTTCCCCAGTTTCTCTTTCTATGATGGGGCCTCATGGATATATTTCTGCATCAGATTGGCCTCTAATGATTGTGAGTATTTTTCATCATTTTTTCCTTTTGTTTAAATGAATTTTATTTCCTAATTGGAAATTAAACAAATTAAGAGCTCAGGAGTGGTAACCCCTTCAAAGTTAATGCTTTGACATACTCTCTATTTCTGGTTCCAGATGATGGGAAAACAAAGGGTTGGATACTTGAATGTAGAAATGTGAGTTTTCAAATGATCAAAAGGTTTAACTGAAAATTGGTTCTCTTCCTACAGTTTTACATGGTGATGTGTATCGTCTATATTTTATATGCCATACTCTGGCTGACATGGTCTGCCTGTTACTGGAAAGATATATTAAGAATCCAGTTCTGGATTGCAGCTGTTATTTTCCTGGGAATGCTTGAAAAAGCAGTTTTTTATAGTGAATATCAAAACATCAATAATACTGGGCTATCAAGTAAGTTGTGGCTATCTCCATAAATACAGTATGATCCAAGAGGCTTCTCACGTTTGGGAGCAGAGCTGTGGGAGGCCCCACTTGGTACAGTGGTTTGGGAAGCCAGGAAGGGAATGTCAGAGGAGGACTCTGATCCAGACTAGCATGTGTATTGTCTTTATTTTCTGTTTTCCTTCTTGCAGACTTTCCTCCTGGAGAAAGGTAACTTCCCACTCCCTGAGGGTCAGCTACCAGAGCTTGGGTTAAAACAGCACAGTGTTCTGGCTGGGGATCTTTCCGTTTTTGCCCATACTCTTTCTTCTTCTTTTCCCTCCAAAAGAGAAAGAGAATTTAAGCCCAGGCAGTAAAATCAGTCCTGCTGGCCTGCAGCCTTGTTTCCTTCTCCCCCCACTTCACTCTTGGAGAGAACTTAATGTGGCCACTGGAGGCACAATCACAGGCACACATTTACACAGTGGAATGTGTGAGTCAGGCAGGCATGTAGTTGGCTCCCCCAGATGTGGTCCCAGATTTCTAGATTACACACAAGCCAGAGAAGTAATGACAATTCCGTAGTCAAACCTTTAGAAAGGGAGATTGTTTGAGTGGGTTGAAAGCTGTCAGGAATGTGCGACTGAGTGATCGGTACAGAATTTCAAAGGATATGGGTATGACCATGAGTGAGTTGGAATATATAGATGAAACAAGTTTGGCATGAAGTTGATCATTAAGCTGAGTGACAGGTACATGAGAATGTGATATACTGCTTTCTCTATTTTACGGAGTGTTCATAATTTCTCAAAAAGTTTAAAAAAATATGTAGAAAAGAAGAAAGGACAACATCCAGGGAGTCATAGAGGTCATACTACTCTGAGATGGTTTAGTGACGTTTGTGTGTGTGCATGCTCTTAACCAGCTGAAGAAGGAAGAATGGGCTGCTGTGCCTGGCTGGGGTTAGAACAGCCTTGAATGTCAGATAAGGTGGTCCAACTCCTTATCTTGAGAAAGTGGAGAGTGGTGGGGACTCTCGCAGAGAGCAGCAAAAGTCTGAGGTGCGTGAAGAGCTGGGAGTTCCCCTTCATCTCAGTACTTCAAAACCTCTGAGACACAGCAGCAGGGCTGGAGAACCCCAGACTGCTGTCAGTCTTGGGGGAGTCCTGCTGGAGCAGGAAGGAGAGGTGCTGGGGGAGAGTGGGCTGATGTTTCTGGCTTTCCCAACCCAGCCAGGACAGTTCTAACCCCAGCCAGGACTCCCGGAGCAGAGGCTGTCTTCCCTAGTAGCATCAGTCCTGGAAGATGGACTGTAGGAGAATCATTCAGATAGGGAGCAGTGATCATTAGGACCCAGCATGGGGGCATAAGAACAGGCTGTGTCAGACTGATGTCCTGTTTTGTGCTTCTAGATTGGCAGTTAGGAAGTAGGTCACTTAGTATACTGGACTTCAGGGTATTTGACGAGGTCTCGTGATTCCTTGTGGACAAGATGGAGAAACATGAGCTGAAAACTAGTTGTACAGCCGTGTCTAGGCCTGTGCAGATAGCCACTTGTCAGTCTTATCAGCTCAGAGTTGTGTTGCCTCATATGGTAGCCATAAACCACATCTGGCTATTTAAGTAAAATTAGAAATTCCCTTCTTCAGTTATACTGGCTGCATTGCACATGCTCAGTAGTCACATGTGGCCGGTGGTGACTATATTGGATATCACAGATGTATAGCATTTCCATTATCACAAAGTTCTGTTGGACAGCACTAGTCTGGAGCAGTGGTCTCACCCCTGGCTGCACATAGCACCACTTGAGGAACTTTAAAATACCAATGCCAGAGGTTCTGGTTGGAGGCCTCTGAATTGCTTCTGTTCAGAGGTATCCCATGTGATTCTAATATGCATGTAGGATTGAGAACAACTGGGCTAGGTAGGAGATGGCTTTGAGTGATGTCTGTTTCACAGGTTTTAGACCTTGTTGCCATTTTATTCTTGCCGTAAGTCCATTGGTTCAGTTTGTTCAACTAACATTCATTGCATACCTGTGTATATATATAAAGAGCATCCTCTTCAATTTTGTGAGGTTGGCAGAGTTGTAAATACTGGAGAATAATTTTTAATGAACCCTTCTCACCTGGAGATACACGATGGGATGCAAAGAGATGTGATAGTGAAGGGAGGGAAAGGCGAAATTTAATTGGTAAGACCCTGAAGTTGGGATTAAAGTACAAATGTAAAAATACAAATGGGGAAGTTCTTTTTAAAGGATTTAAAGGTTGAAGCTTATGGAAAATAAACTCAGCGCAGGCAGTGATAGGGTTGTTGCCTCCCACAAGCTTGTGTAACCTTATGTTGCTTTGCAGCAGGAGGACTAGCAGGAAGGAATTGAGAATCCTGCTGTGCAGGCCCAGTTGTACCAGGAAGGTTGTATTCACTTTACTTCAAGAGGGAGGTAGTGCAGACTGAGCAGCTCCCAAAGGGTTTGAAAACACACCCACCCTCATAGACATTTGTCATCCTGAACCTCCTGTTCACATTCTGCACTCTCAGAGATTCCCATCCACTGTTCTCCTAAGGCTTGGTCCCCTGGCCAGACCTCCATCCTGTTCTACAGACCTAGTAGCTAGTCACCCACTGAACATATCTGAGTGCCCTGCAGACTTCTCAGTGTCATGTGGCAGAAATGGGACTCATCCTTCTGTCCTTACATTGCCTCCTTACCCCAAGCTGGCTGCTCCTCCAGGTAGGCCTCTCAGCGGACAGCACAGCCTCGTGGGGCCATCCTCTTGCCTTCTTCCTCTCTCTCTCTAGTTCCACATCTGTCCTCAAGGCATTTGACAAGGTCTCTTGTGATTTTTTGTGGGTAAAATGGAGAAATGTGAGCTGAAAACAAGAGTAATTGCGGGGATTCACTAGTCAGGTTTCTGACTATCTTTCTAAGTTCTCTCTATCTGTCTTGCCAATGGGTTTCAGCCCTGGGCAAGTTTGCTATGGATTCAGTGTGACCAAAGAAAATGACAGTAAAACGCTCCTGGGATGAAAGGATTACACCCAATTTTATTTCCATGGTGGCAGGTCACTCACTAAAATCCTGTTCACTCAGAGCGAGTCTGCATGCAGCAAGCTGGTCTCAGCCTCTGGGCCTCTCTGGCTGCACAGCCGTCATCTGGGCCTCTGTCCTCAGTGCTGCCACCACTCCAGCCTCTGCTCTCTTACAGCCTTGCAGCCATGCCACCGTGTCACCCAGTGCCCTGGGTGGAGCCCTTTGTATAGAGTCAATAGCAATGCATTGCCCACACATTGTAGTAAGCTAGCCAGCCAGGGCCAGGTGAGAATCCTGGCCATAAGAACTTTCATTTTATCCACACTCCACCCCTCCAGGATTCTCTCTTCTCAATTTATGTGCCCTCAATCCTCTGCAATGGTCCCTGTGCAAGGAAGCTGGAACATTGTAACCAAATTCCATAACAACAACAGAGGCTACAATATACAAATAACAAAAATAACCACAAATAACCCTCAAGTCTGAGGAGATCCGTTGCCACCAGGTGGTCATCCTGGCTGTATTCAAACCAGTTCTACTCAAATGCGTTAACCGAAAGGACCATGGGTGGGCCTTGCAATACCCATCTTCTCCAGCCTCTCCAGCAAAAAGTCTTGCAGACACACAGGCCGATCTTGTTGCTTTATCTCTGCCTTCTGCTTCATCTTCAGCTGCCGGAACTGCTGCTCTGGTCTCAACTGCCACAGCTCCAGTCATCCAGTTTCTTTCTTTCTGCTCCTGCCTTTTCAAACCAACCCACATCTGGGTCCTCATGACCTTCACAGGGTCCTTTAAGTTCTTCCTTTGAGAAACAGACTATATTTCCTTTTGTGCTTGAACCTGACGATAGAAGCAGAGCATGGAGTGCTCCGCAACCTGAGGAGGGGGCTGCACCTCTCCTGAAAGACCCAGTTGCTGAGTCCTTCTGGCTCTCCACCAGCTTTCAACCAGGTAGAGTCTCAACCGAGGAGGGGCCGATGCCCCCACCTGTTCGTCAAACCTCCACTCCTCCATTTCTCCATTTCTGGGGCTCATGGCTCCACTACATTCTTCTCTTGCCCACGGTACCTGGCAGCTGCCTGCTGCTGCTTCTCATGCTGCTCCTCCTCAGGCCTCTTCCTTTACCTACCCTATGGCACCTGGCAGCCTGCACTCCCATATTGCTTCTTCTCATGCCCTACTCCTTCTCGTGCTGCTTCCTCTCAGGCCACAGCACTTTGTAGTGATGCCATGTCAGTCAGCTTTCCCTTGGGGCGGATCTCAGTCCTCCACCCCTTCACAGTGCCACATGTCCACAGGGGGACACTCGAATGTCTCCCCGTCCGTAGGTGCAGCCCGCTGAAACACTCCTCCCATAAGAGCAGCCTGTCTTTTTTCTTGGTCACCAATGAACTCTGCCGACTTCACCAATTGTCTTGCCAATGGGTTTCAACCCTGGGCACCTTCGCTATGGATTCAGTGTGACCAAAGAAAATGACATTAAAACGTTCCTGGGATGAAAGGGTTACACCCAACTTTATTTCCATGGTGGCAGGTCACTCACTAAAATCCTGTTCACTCAGAGCGAGTCTGCATGCAGCAAGCTGGTCTCTGCCTCTGGGCCTCTCTGGCCGCACAGCCGTCCTCTGGGCCTCTGTCCTCAGTGCTGCCACCACTTCAGCCTCTGCTCTGCTCTCCTGCAGCCGTGTGGCCCCACCACCATGTCACCCAGAGCACTGAGTGGAGCCCTTTATATAGAGTCAATAGCAATGCATTGCCCACACGTGTAGTGAGCTAGCCTACTGTGGCCAGGTGAGAATCCTGGCCACAGAAACTTTCTTTTTCTTTTTCTTTTTCTTCTTATTATTTTTATTTTTTATTTTTTTACAATTTATTTTGATATCATTAACCTACAATTACATGTGCAATATTATGGTGATTAAACTACCCCCTTCATCAGGTCCCCCCCACCAACCCCATTACAGTCAGGAACTTTCATTTTATCCACACCATCTTTGCTGTCAGCACTTTTCAGACCTCTCACCTGGACTTCTGGAAATCTTTCTGAGCATTTTCCTTGCCTGCAGTCTAGCTGCTCTCCAAGCCATTAAATAGCACACTCTTGATAAAAATGAAACTGTCTATTTTATTCCAAGGATTAGCACACTATTCTTGCAAAGGCTATATAGTAAGTATTTTTGGGTTTGTGGGCCATGCAGTTCATGTTTCAGCTTCTCAGCTCTGCCATTATAGCTCCAGAGCAGCCACAGTCAACCTGTAGACAAAGGGCATGGCTTCTTCCAGTAAAACTGTTTATAGACGTAGATGTATGGCCAGATGTGGGCTGTAGTTTACCAGTTCCTTTTTCACTCCCACTTACTACCATTCACTTACCACTGCCCTTAGCCTCAAGTCCATGCTCATAACATAGCCTAAAACCCTGTGTGACTGGTCCCTGCCCCTTATCACTGGCCTCTTTTCTTGGTATCTCTCATTACTCTCTCTACTGCAGACCTGAACTTTCACTTCTTGGAACACATTTTGCGTTTCCTCTTTTCTCCTCCCCCAAATAGTTAACTCTTACTTAGCCTTCAAATCATGATGTAGACGTCACTTTTTCTGAGAAACTGGACCCATGTGCACTTCCCCCAGGTGTGCATTGGTTGCTATCTTCATAGTCCTGGGAGATACTGTGTTACCTCTGGCACCTCCATGCCAAGCTGTCTCTGGTTACTTGTGCTCAAGTACAGGCTGCATGAGGGCAGGCGTCATGTGTCTCCTGTCCTGTTAGAGCCACGTGTTGTAGTCCAGGAGCACGAATACGTGGTGAAGGCCTCCTGGAGGAAAGAGAACTCTAGAGGACCTGATGGCTTTCAGGTACTTACAGGACAAGAAGAGGGCTGTAGTTCTTGGTAGCCTCCATGGGAAGAACAAGCAAAAAAGGGTGCTCAGGGAGACAGCTGTTAGGTGGACATGAGAGAGCTGTGCCCAGTGGAGCTGATCAGATCACGGGGTGAATCCTTCAGGGATAATGAATTCCCCTTCACTGACGTTTTCAAACATAAGTTGGTAGGTGACTTCTACTAGCTAATTGGTTTTGAGGTCAGAACACACAGAGAGTTGCACACAGTACATATTTTTTTACAATCTTGGTGACAAGCCTCCACGTGTACACAGAATGAATTATTTTCTCTCTTCCCCCCTCAGCCCGAGGTTTATTGATATTCGCGGAGTTGATATCTGCAATTAAGAGGACCTTGGCCCGCCTACTTGTGATCATTGTGAGCTTGGGCTATGGCATCGTGAAGTAAGTACCAGGGTGTGAGCAGATGCTGAGTTCCCAGGCTCATGGTTCTGTCCATCTGCATTATGACCTCTGTGAAACTGGAAACGTTGTAGTATCATAATACAAATTCCAGAGGAAAATACCTGCATGAACATGTTTTTAAAGGATTTCCATTATACTGGCTATTTTACACTGTCCTCAAATAAAGATCCTAAATTTAAATTCCAGTAACATTTTGTGGTTTGATGAATAAAGAATCAGCTGTAAGGGTAATGGAAAATTTTAAGTGATGCTTGAAATTCAAGCCATTTTCTGTTCCTAGACAGCATAGTTAGCTGTTATGACAGTATTTGAGCATTATAAGAGAGATTAAACCCAAGTCAGCGGGATTTCTGACTGGAACCTGGCTACTCCATGAGGAGCCTGCTTCTCCTGGACTCTCAGCAGGTCACCCTCTCATTCCTGTAGTCGCTGGGTATGAATGTGGAAGACCCTGTCCTCCATCCTCATTGCCTTCTCCAGGTCATTCTTTCTTCCCTGAAACTGATTCCCAGAAGCTTAAGCCTTCAGACTGGATCACCTGCCAGTATCTTCTTATGTGGTCCCCTGCTGACTTCCAGATCTTGCCTTATCCCTTACCTCTCAGAGCACTGGCTTTGCTGCCTTTCTCCACAAACTCATCCATCAGAATTCCCTGGGATTTCTGTGTCCACAAGGTGATCCATTAAGTAACCTGATCTCATCTCACTTTAGCTGCTCTTACTTGTCACCTCACTATTCTCTAGACTCTTATTGTGTATAACTGCATCTTCTTCAGAATCAAAGACTTCAGCAGTCTGCTTTCCAACTGTCCCCTCCTGATTCCTGTTTACTTTCTCTAAAGGTTGGCCGCAGTCACTTTGACCATAGTGCGGCCTCTGGCCTTTTGATCCTACCACCTGCCACTGCTCCCACAAGATGCCCTCTGCCTTCCTCTGGTCCACTTCCCTTGGTAAGTCCAGCTTCAGGCTGATGTCGGAACAGCAGAGTCCACCTGAGAACACCCGGCCTCGCTTCCCAGGCACTCATCACATGGCCCTGAGCTTCAGGGGCATCCTGAGTGCTGCTGGCGCTTATCTGGATCCCCTGCCAATTTCTCTCTCTCCCACTCTCCAGAACACTGTTTACCCCTCCTCTCCTCATTCCTCCCACTCCTTACCCTCATCCATCTTAGCTGATCTTGGTTCTTTCCTCACTGAGGAAACAAACCGACAGGGAATTCTGATGCATTCCTGCCACCAGATCTGTGTCATTCTCCCCATATCTGGACCACATGCAGCGGATTCCTTCTTGAAAGCCAAGGACCATCGCTGCTCATGGCTAAGTCCTGCCCCTGCCCTTGTGCTCTGAGTCCTTATCTATCAAAAAGTGGCCCGCAGCTGCTCCTGTTTTCTCCTGTACCATCAGCTTCCCACTCCCATTGCGTGCCAGTATTTCCATTTCCATCATCTTCAGAAGCAGGACCCTCCCTTGGTCCCAGAAGGCCCTCTCCTCTGCTTCTGCGTATGTCTCTTCACCTCTGTGCAGCAGCATTTTTCTAATGAGTTGTCTGTACTGTACTTGCCACTCAACATCCCTTATTTTCTTTTGAACACTAGTGAGGTTTTGCCTATACTGAGAGTCTGTCAAGCTCACCCTGACCTCTTGCCAGATGACATGGCCTGGCTCAGCCTGGTGCAGGGGTCCCTGTAGCAGTTTCAGTCATGGAGCCCTGGCTTTTCCTTCCCTGTCTCCTCTGTCCTGTCAGAACTCCTAACACAGTGCACCCTCTGTCCCTCTACCCCCGCATCCCTGTTATATGTCACTGCTGTATGCATTAGGACTTACGGTCTCTCCCCCACTGGAATGTGACTTCCATGGAGTAGGAACTTTGTCTGTATCATGTCCTGCTTTATCCTGAGACCCCAGTGCAGTCCCTGCCACAGAGTCGGCACTCAGTAAATGTGCATTAAATGCACACATGTATGCATGTGAGTTCAAGACTGGTGTAGTTAGCAAGATCTTAGCCAGGAAACCCTTTTTTCCATGGGATGTTTATTGAGATTCCTTCCCTCTCCATCTCCCAAATATTTTCCCCTTGGTGTGGTGTGCAGATCAGAAAACCCTCCTGTGGAATCTTATAGTCCCTTACAGTTCTGGTTATGAACATCAGGTGCCAAGGTGTAAAGTGTGGTTGCTATGAAAGGGATGGAAGTTACAGCTCTCGTGTGAGGTCACAGACCTTTTTGAATGAAGCCCTTCACTGCCAACTTGTATTCAGCTCTTACCAAGTGAGCGCAGTAACAGCTCTGGCAACTGAGGGTTCCAGTTAGTGGGCTGTAATGGATTAGAATTTAGATTAACTAAATTAAAGAGTATTGAGTATGAGCTATATATACTAGTTTAATTTTTACTTAGGTTTTGTTTTAAAATAACTACTTTTAAGTATTTTTTCAAAGCCCGTTTTTTGACTACTCTGAGAAGTTGATTTTTGAGCTAAAACATGCATGATAAATTCTGATAAGCAACTGTCATCAAATGTTGATTCTCTTCAAATTATTAATTGTAAAAGTCATCAACTTTGCATTTTCCCAACTCACTTCTATTTTTAAAGGATGAAAAGTGTTATTTTAATTCTTCTCAATTTGAAGAATAAAAACTAAAGTCTGTCAGCACTCTAGTTTTGGGTATTGAGAGAAGAAAGGTAATGGAATTCAGTCTCCTAATATCCTGCTCTTTCTTTGCTCAAGTCCTAAAATGAGTGGATTATCTCCTAAAAACATACCTCATCGTGGTCTTTAGTTGATGTTAGTGGAGTAATTAATGTACTGTTTCTGCCAGTGGCACCTGGAAGTTGGCATGTGCCTTCCTGGGTTTCAATCAATCTGTTCTTTCTTTCGGTAGAAAGAGTGCCTGGGTTGTGTCAATTATATTGCTTGAATTTTAGCAGCAAAATCCTCTGGCACCTGTGTGGCCTCAGAATGCTGCTTCATGGGCATCAGTACACCTTCAAGGCCTGGAGCAGGAGGCCAGTTTTTCCACTGCCTGTTTCTGCCTCGCTCCCAAGAGATACGCTGTTTCCTGTAACAGAGTACTCAGCATGGGAGCAGGCTGATCTGATGAGCAGTGATGTCTCTGGTATCAGGAATGGAGCCAGTTACTATATTCAGATGCATTTCACTTAACTATTCTTTTTCTTTTTTCTCTGTTTCCTCTTCCTCATCCCAGGCCTCGTTTAGGAACAGTCATGCACCGGGTGATTGGACTGGGGGTGCTTTACTTCCTCTTTGCAGCTGTTGAAGGCATGATGAGAGTCATTGGGGTAAAGATTACATAATTCCATCCTTCCCCCTTTTGGTGTTGCTGTGAAATAGACTTTATATCTCCTGAGATGAAATTTTAAAGGTAGGAAATTTATAGAAAAGGCCCAGTTTGAGCTTTTTTTTCCTCCCCCTGTGTATTATTTCTTTTTTAATACTTGCTAAAAGTAAAAGGCTAGATAGAGCATTTCTTAAAATTGGTATCATTCTAGGGATTAGCTCCATCTCAAAAGTGTTCATGGTTGTTCTTTATAAAGAACATTTGTGTTTGTCATAATGCAGTCTGAACTGAACCCTTGGGTTAATTGTATATATGTGAACAGAAGGTTAATTGTACCCTTTATGCATACAGATATTATATCTCATCACTCTTTAAGTCTCTCTTGGTTTTAAGTTTCCTCTGACCCTATGGACTCAGTATTTTGGGGATTCAGCATACCCTACTTTTGGAAGAACCAGGAGAAGGCAGTGTTCAAGGAAGAAATGATTCGGATGATATGGGCAGCAAGCTCTACTCTCTAGAGAAGAGTCAGCATATTTATGTCTGTGAAGACCCCCTAGATTTCTAGCACTTGGTTTTTCTTAATATGGCTACAACTGAGTGATTAAGAAGCTTATAATTTTTTACTTGATTCAAAGAACCTAGTAATTTTTACCCAAAATGTCTTTTGGATTAGATGTATAAATCAGATCACTGCACAGAGAGAATATTCTGTATATTGCCATATAAGTTTATTTCACATGTTTTGATCTGACCCTTAAAGCAGGACAGTTGTCCAATAATTAAAAAAAATTTTTTTTTGCATTCAGTGTTATATACACCTGCTCATACCACCTTTGGTTCTCTGAAAAATATGGTAATTTTTTACCTTCACATAATGAATTTGAGTTTGCATATATAATTCACAGGAAACTAATCTTTGCTAGAAAGGAAATAGAAAAGATAAATACCCCACATAAAGTATGTCATATTTCTTTAAAATTTTACACAGTCAACACCTTATATACAGCCATTATAAATAAGGTCCCCTGTCAGCTCTTGATTCGAGTGTCTACTCTGTGATCTGTTTATACCTTCTACACCGTTCCTTTTGCTTATTTTACTTTTTCTCGTCTCCCTTCCCACACAGTAGGAGAGCTCAGCAGTCTGCCTCATTAGTAGCCCTGGCTGTAGGTTTGGTGTAAATGGGGGAGAGATCGAAATGGTTGACCTAAGTGGGGCTGGGGAGGTGATGCGTTTTGTTTGCTGTTTCCCAATACAGTTTTACATTGTCATTGAACAAGTGAGTGACAAAGTGACATTTGTTGCTGCCAAAACTGATCATTTCCCTGGGCTTTAAGCACAGTTGTATTAAGAAATAAAATCTTTTATGTGACTTTTGTAAAATGATGAGATGAGCTAAATTTTCTTTCTTCATCAGATGACGATTCCTATAACATAATGAAACTTTACATTCTGGTTTGTTACCGTTTTTATTTTTTAGGGTTCTAACCACTTAGCTGTTCTTTTTGGTGACATTATTTTAGCAGTCATTGACTCCATTTTTGTGTGGTTCATATCCTTTACTGTGTCTTCAAGTACTTTGTTGTAGCATTAAAATCAGATTACTTTTAATTTGTAATAATGATAGAAATATAGTTGTGTGTTACTGTCACCTCAGTATAGGAATTTAGTTTAGTTGAAGGTGGAGAGAAATGGCCCCCCTGAACAAAGAGTATCTTTATTTTTTCTATTAGTTCAGCAAAGTTAAGTGCTCAGTAGGTGCCCCTTACTGAGGAGGTGTGGGAGAAAAATATATTGCCCTTGCATGTAGGGGATTCACGGTCTGGTAGGGAAGACAGATACATAACTAGAAGCTAAGAGCAATACAGCAGGAGTAATTGCCATTTTAAAGAGGTGCCATGCAAATGGAGGTCAGAAATTCTAACATAAACATCAGGAAAGACTTTACAGAGATGGTGACATTTAGTTTGAGACTGAGAGGACAAATAGGATTTTACTAGGAAAAGAATTGGGGAAACAGTATCTTGGGAAGATTGAGGGGGACAAATAGTTGGAAGCATGAAAATATAGGGGCTGTGGTAGAATGTCCCAGAGTAGCTTACCTGTAGGTGAACGTGTGGGGAAGAATCATGGAAGGTGGGGAAGGGAAAGCTGGAATGACGTGCTCAAGAGCTGAGAGTTCCTTTTGAAGGTGGAAAGGAGAGAATCAGAGTTGTTCAGGTGAGTGACGTGGTGAGATCTGTATCAGAAAGAACATGAGGATGACAAGAGAAATGGCTTGGGAAAGGAGAATCTAGAAAGAGGGAAGCTAGTAAGGGGTCTTTTGCAGTGGTCCAAAGAAGAGATGAAACAGGGCTGAGGAAATGGAAAAAAGGCTTCACATGATAGAATTGCTAAAAATGGGTGGCAAAGGAAGGGAGAAAATCTAATGAAAGCTGTGGAGCTTCTCTTCACAGACTGTAAGCATTCACCCATACAAGGAGTTTTGCCTACAGTGGGGCACTTAGAACCTCCCAAATTATACCCATGGATCCTCTATTGTCTGAGGGGTGTCCAGTTAAGAAATAATACCTGACTTAAAGAGTTGTTTCTGACCAAACTTGCTTAAAATTCGTATTCTGTTTCTGCCCAGAGCTACTAGTTTAGAATCCAAATTTATTGAATAAAATAAGAAATGTGATCTTCTCAAGAGAATGATAGAAATATCTTGCTCTAGTGTAATTTTTCATATTTTCTACATGAAAATGCATTTCAAGCATACGTTTGACCAGTTGTCAAAAAGGTGAAGTACATTCTTCAGTTGTGCGTGTGAACAGTGTCCCAGCTTTTAGAAAACCACAAGCCCAAAATGGAGTCACTTGTGTTAGGCTCATGTCAGCAAACCAAGACTTACTGGCTGACTACCTACAGTTTCCACCCCATCAGTAATGCAACCTTTAACCAGTCAACATGGAATTTCCTGGTCAGCAGTAGTTTACTGATAGACCCCTTCCATTCCTCTTAGGAGCATGACCTTACCTAAAGCAATGTGGTCTTTTCTAATTATATCCTTTTTCTGCTATCTCTCTGCCTTTAAAAACCTTTCCTTTTCTGCAACTTGGCAGAGCTCCTTTCTAACTGCTGGTTGGGATGTTGCCAATTCATGAATCAGTTAAAGCCAATTAGATCTTTAAATTTGCTTGGTTGTATTTTTGTCATTTAACACAGCCATGAGTATTCATCCTCAAGGGCTGTACATCCTGTTCTGCCTCAGCCCTGTCACTTGGTAGGAATGCTCTTCTGATTTGAGAATGGGCAGGTAGCATAAACATACCTGGGATCAGGATGGGGTAATTGCTCGAAGATGAACCTAGCTATTGGTCTCAGCATTACTACCTCTAGATCTTAAAGTCTTCTCTTCTATCATTGTTTGTTTAGAAAGTGAGCTTAATATATCTCTTCAATTTGGAATTGTCTTGCTTGCCCATTGTATAAGCTTAAAGCCTTTAATAAGTTTAGTATGTTCTTCAGTGAGTTGAGCTCTAGACTTTGCATTTTTTTAAAAATCTGTATTATCTTTTCTCCTGATAATTCACAGATACGTATTTCAAAGATTTCTTGTTCTTAACCATCCACAAGGTAGTTCATTGGGAAAAACAGTAATGCAACTTGGCAGAAAATTCCGAAGAAAAACAGCTTTAAAAGTTCTAATTCCATCTGGATTTGAATGAGGGTAATTTATCACTGTTACGGACAGTATTGGCTTTGGTCCATTCCGATACATAATGAGCCAAATTGAGGTGGGGAGGTAAAGAAACAAAGCAAAAGATTTAATTTGCTTAATTACTACTTTTTAATAAAGGTGTTTGAGATAAAAGTCATAAATCCAGAAATTAAAATTATCTTGGTTAGTGTTTAATGATGAGAGAAGGAAATTTAGTATCTGTTTCTCCTTGAGCCCGAATTTCTGGTGTTTGCTTTTAGATGGCTGTTTGATAATTTCCTTACTGAAATGGAAAGGCTCCTTTCTCTGTACAAGAAGAAAGGTTTCCTAAATGATTACACATGCTAAGCAAAGGAGGCAGGCCTGCATGCACAGAGTTGAGTGCTTCGGTGATGTGTGGCTCGGCTTCCTTTGCCTTTGATGAACTTAATATGACTCATCCTACAAAAATGCAACTCTAAAGTCTTAGGAAAACTAGCTTGAAAAATTCAGAAGCCTTCATCTTTTTCCTGAAGCTCTCCCCCCTTTCGTTCTGCTTGTTTGTTTTAATTTTTTGCTGTTTTGCTACAGGCAAATGACTCTGATCTTGTGCTTCTGGCCAGCCTCCCTCTCTCTCTCCTTGACTCTGGCTTGTGCTGGTGGATATCCTTTTCTTACCTCAGCAGCCCGCTCACGGGGCTTTGCACCTCAGGATGATGGGGCCGCGTGCTTCTGTCACCGCTTTTCTTTAATGGAAGAAATGATGTAAGCCTTGCCTGGATTTAACAGTGTCCTGGTAAGTGGCGGCTTGGGCAGCTTTGGATTTGCTTTGGATCTTTTTATTCCTTGGCATTTAAACAACACTTCAGAATTGTTAAATGAGACCAGATTTTTAACTTGGAAAATTAGTTTTAGTCAAGAATTTTTAAGAAGGATTTGTCTTCATAATGCTTGCTGAATAAATCACATTTGCACTTTTGCAAATTCTGACAGTAGCCTTAATTGGTTGAATTGTGTTATTTCAGAAGTTGATCTTCTTTTGCAACTTACTGGCCATTTAGAAAGATTGAAAAGCAAGTCTTGGTAGTTTTAGTACTAAAATGGAGTTTTTAATTAATAAAGTATCCAGAATTTAAAATAAGCATAAATAACAAAAACCACCACTACCATCCTGTGCTCACCGTTGTTGTTTTCGGTGTGTGGCTTATGACCAAACCTGGTGGTGTGCTCCAGGAAGCCTCTCCCCCTCGCAGACAGCTCTGGCTTGAGGCCCAGCCTCACTGCTGAGGAATCAGTGCAGAGGCTGCTTTCTGCTGCTTCCTGCTTGACAGTATTGAACTTTACATGAGCCCTGTGCTCCTGCACAATGGCCATGGTTAAGAAAACCCTACCCTATCATGTTCCAGGAGAAGACTTAGTACAGAGTAGCCCTTCCCTGTGGACTTAGATGAGACTCCCACATGCCTCCTTATTTATTGTGACAAGGCTGGATGCAGACTTGGGTGCCTACTGACCCATCTGGACAAAATGCCAGCGTGGACTAAAGGAAGTTGTCCCCTTTACCCAGTCCCTGAGCTTTTGTCTACCCATAGCCCTCAGAGTCCCCTCCTAACAATCTGTAGACCTCATGGAAAGTCATTCCCTAATCCACTGTCCAGTCACACCACCCGTCCTCCATAACCTGCTGCCCTCAGGGCTGTTTACTTGTCCCTGTAAGAGCGGAGTCCTTTCCTGCTCGAGCTTTGGAACTCTTGAGTCAGAACATTCTCCCTATTACAGTAGTCCTCCTATTGCAATAATCATTTGAATAAAGTCTCTTACTTAAGTCCAGATTTTTTTTACATATTTCAGGTTTTTAGTTTTTAAAATGGAATTGATACTTGACCTAACTTCTTAATCATTGTCATCCAAACAATAAAACAAGACCAGACCTGAAAGAACAAAATAGAAAGAAATAAGGGACAGAAAAGCACAAGCCAAATGGCATGTCGTAATATGTTCTGAAAAGAGTGTCTGGCCCAAAGGGTACTCAGTGTTTACTGCTCTAATTTGTGTTTTGGGATCTTGGCATTTAAGGAGAACTTCAAAGGTCTTGCTTATGTGTTTTTCTCAAAGTATATTTAATGAAAAATAACAAAAATATCACAAAATCTGGTAAAACCAGAATTGTGATGATGTATGCAATATTGGATAAAATAACAGTTGTGTTTTTATTAGGTTTAAATTACCGGACTGTATTTAGCAGTACTAATTTTGGAAACTGGTAGCAGATTGTACTTTTGTTTTTTATTTTAATTGCTTATTATTACTATTTAAAATGTTTTTCCTTAACTTTTGTCACATTTTTATAAGTTTAGCACAAACTATGAAGACTCTAAGGCTAAGAAAGAACACAGTGAAATTTTCGTTATACAGGCACTTTACAAATACTCTGATCTTTGCTGTAGTGGGTAAGCTGTTTAGCTTTTCTTATTATAATTATTTCAGTGTTGCATGTTCCTTCAAAGGTGACTTTTTTTGGTGTATTTCAGCTTCTGTAGTATTTATGGTATGGACAACTAAGACATTTAGGATTGCAAAATGTCAATCAGTAAGTATAATCTTCCTATTTAAACAATTTTCACTTTTATTTATACATATGCTATTTTGTATAATTTTGAAGAGTTTAGTTTGTGTTTGTAAATAGAGGTAATTTTAGTGGGATAGATCTATTTACTTTGTATTATTTTATATAGAATTATAAAAACAGCCTCCTTTAAATGAATCTGGCAAAGTTCCTCTTAAATCTGCTTTGCCAGTTATGCCCTTTTCTCAACTTTTCTTTTATACATTTTGAAAAACAGTTCTCTCCCTATATAATTTCAGGTAACAGGAGATCATCCTATATACCATGGCATTGGGTTGTTTTGTATCTGAGACTGTAAACCTTAAGAGTGACATGTTTCTAGGATGTAACACTCATGACATTCAGGAGATACTCTCCATGGGTTCTCTATTAGAGGAGAATACATTTCTTAGACTTAAAATATAAAAGGCCCTCTCATGGGGACTTCCTGATTTGCAGCTAGTCTCTAATTCTACATAAAGTTACCAAGAGCTGCGTGAAAATCCTGGCCTTCTGCTGCCCTAGGGACAATTAGTGAGAGAAGAGGCTGACCTTTTTAGAATTTCTTTTTTCTCCTTCCCTCTCTTAGTATTTTTCAGTAGGAGTTCTCAATTTATCTTTTGGATTTTTATTTTTGTTTTCTAAATCTTTCTGTTAACCCTAAAATTTTATGGTAGGGAAGTGTTTATAATGTCCATCAGCACTTTACAAACATTTCAAACAATGAAGAATGAAATCACCTGTATTACTAAAAGCAAAATAACCTATAGGGAAGAGGAGGGGCTCAACATGGTGGCGTGAGTAGGTCAGCAGAAATCTCCTCTCAAAACCATGTAGATTTTTGAAAATACAACAAATACAACTATTCCTAAAAGAGAGACCAGAAGATACAGTACAACAGCCAGGCTACCCCTACATCTGCGAGAACTCAACATCTCACAAAAAGGGTAAGATACAAAGCCGTGACCCAGTGGGACCCGAGCGCTCCCCCCACCCCAGCTCACCAGCCAGAGGAAAAGAATCAGAGTGTGGAGGGAGTGGAAGCACAGGACTACTGAATAACCAGCCCTAGTAATCTGCACTGGGAGCACAGACACACATTGCATGGTGTACTGGGTATTAGAGAAACGGAAAAGTAAAATCTGAGACAGAGACTGGGAGTGGGTCCCCACAGCTGGCTCCCCTGGGACAAAAGAAAAGTGGGTACTTTTTAAAAGTCTTAAAGGGACAAGGGCCCAACAGCTGGACAAAATTGTCCCAGCACACTCAGCCCAGCAGGCTGGGAATCTTGAGAATCTTCAGGCTCCCTAACCCCCTGGACAGTAACGCACCCTGAAGCTCCTCATGGCGATAATCAGCCTGCCATTTATTCCCCCTGGCTGGCGCTGCAAGCAAACTGGCTGACTCGCCACAGCTGTGGAGCAACCGGAGAACAGCCCTAACCACAGTAACCACACAGACTCTCCTCCCAGCGCGCAGCTAACTGGGACAGACAAAGGAAGCCAGAGCAAGGTCCGGAAGACACGAAGGTGTGCTGTTCTCACAGGAGAACACACCCAGCATGGCTGCAACCACCCACAGGGTGCTAGGCTATCCCGAGGGCTGCCCAGCCCATGGCGGCTTAGGAGATTATCCCAGAGACTGCTCCTGGTGTGCAAGTAGACAGCAAAAGCAGCGGAAGCTGGAGCAAGGTCCAGAAGACACGAAGGGGTGCCGTTCTTGCAGGAGAACACACCCCGCGCGTCTGTGACCCCCCCCCCTGCAGTGCGCTAGGCTTTCCTGAGGCCTGCCCCACCCGCGGCAGCTCAGAAGATTATCCCAGAAGACTGCTCCCAGTGTGCGGGTAGACGGGACAGGCAGCGGAGAAGGACAAGGCGACCAACAAGCAGGAAGGGACTTTGTTCTCCCAGCTGACACGTGCCACCTGCCAGCGACCACATCTATTGCCATGAAAAGGCAGAAGAATCTGGTCCAGTCAAAAATCACTCAGACTACCCCAGAGAGACGACCTGGTGAGGTAGATATAACCAATCTTCCTGAAAAAGAATTCAAAATAAAAGTCATAACCATGCTGATGGACCTGAAGAGAAATATGCAAGAGCTAAGGGATGAAGTCCAGAGGAAGATAAGAGAAATGAAACAATCAATAGATGGTCTTAAGAGCAGACTGGACGAGGTGCAAGAGACTGCCAGTAGAATAGAAATCAGAGAACAGGAATACAGAGAAGCTGAGGTGGAGAGAGATAAAAGGATCTCTAAGAACGAAAGAATATTAAGAGAACTGTGTGACCAATCCAAATGGAACAATATTCGCATTATAAGGGTTGCAGAAGAAGAGAGAGAAAAATGGATAGAAAGTGCCTTTGAAGAAATAATTGCTGAAAACTTCCCAGGCTGGGAAGGAAATAGTCTCTCAGACCATGGAAGCCCACAGATCTTCCAACACAAGGGACCCAAGGAGGACAACACCAAGACATATAATAATCAAGATGGCAAAGATCAAAGACAAGGACAGAGTTTAAAGGCAGCCAGAGAGAGAAAAAAGATCACCTACAAAGGAAAACCCATCAGGCTATCATCAGACTTCTCAACAGAAACCTTACAGGCCACAAGAGAATGGCATGATATATTTAACGTAATGAAACAGAAGGGCCTTGAACCAAGAATACTGTATCCAGCACGATTATCATTTAAATTTGAAGGACAGATTAAACAATTCCCAGACAAGCAAAAGTTGAGGCAATTTGCCTCCCACAAACCACCTCTGCAGGATATTTTAAAGGCACTGCTCTAGATGGAAGTACTCCTAAGACTAAATAGATGTCACCAGAGAAAATAAATTCACAGCAAAGAAAGCAGACCAATACTAACTAAAGGCAAAAAATAAAATAAACTATCCGCAAAAGCTGTTAAAGGAAACACAAAAGAGTACAGAATAAAACACCTAACATATAAAGAATGGAGGAGGAAGAATAAGAAGGGAGAGAAATTTAGAACAATCAGACTGTGTTTATAATAGCTTAATAAGAGAGTTAAGTTAGATGGTTGGATAGTAAAGAAGCTACCCTTGAACCTTTGGTAACCACGAATTCAAAGCCTGCAATGGCAATAAGTACATATCTATTGATAATCACCCTAAATATAAATGGACTGAATGCACAGAGTAATAGAATAGATAAAAAACCAAGACCCATCTATACGTTGCTTACAAGAGACTCACCTCAAACCCAAAGATATACACAGACTAAAGGTGAAGGGATGGAAAAAGATACTTCATGCAAACAATAGGGAGAAAAAAGCAGGTGTTGCAGTACTTGTGTCAGCAAAATAGACTTCAAAACAAATAAAGTAATAAGAGATAAAGAAAGACATTACATAATGATAAAGGGGGCTGTCCAACAAGAGGATATAACCATTATAAATACATATGCACCCAATACAGGAGCACGGACATATTTGAAACAAATACTAACAGAATTAAAGGAGGAAACAGAATGCAACGCATTCATCCTAGGAGACTTCAACACACCACTCACTCCAAAGGACAGGTCAACCAGACAGAAAATAAGTAAGGACACAGAGACACAGAACAGCACACTAGAACAGATGGACTTAACAGACATCTACAGAACTCTACACCCAAAAGCAGCAGGATACACATTTTTCTCAAGTGCACATGGAACATTTTCCAGGATAGACCACATACTAGGCCACAAAAAGAGGCTCAGTAAATTAAAAAAGATTGAAATTCTACCAGCCAACTTCTCAGATCACAAAGGTATAAAACTAGAAATAAATTGTACAAACAAAACAAAAATGCTCACAAACACATGGAGGCTTAACAACATGCTGCTAAATAATCAAAGGATCAATGACCAAATTAAAACAAATTAAGCAATATATAGGAGACAAATGATGAAAACAGCACAAAGCCCCAACTTCCATGGGATGCAGTGAAGGCAGTTCAGAGAAGAAAGTATATAGCAATCCAGGCCTATTTACAGAAGGAAGAGCAATCCCAAATGAATAGTCTAAAGTCACAATTATTGAAACTGGAAAAAGAAGAAGCAAATGAGGCCCAAAGTCAGCAGAAGGAGGTATAAAATAAAGATCAGAGAATAAATAAATAAAATTGAGAAGAATAAAAAAAATAGAAAAAATCAATGGAAAAAAGCTGGTTCTTTGAGAAAATAAACAAAATAGATAAACCCCTAGCCAGACTTATTAAGAGAAAAACAGAATCTACACACATAAACAGAATCAGAAATGAGAAAGGATAAGTCATGACAGACAACACAGAAATACAAAGAATTATTAGAGAATACTATGAAAAATCTATATGCTAACAAGCTGGAAAACCTACAAGAAATGGACAACTTCCTAGAAAAATACAACCTTCCAAGACTGACCAAGGAAGAAACAGCGAATCTAAACAGACCAATAACCAGCAACGAAATTGAATCGGTATTCAAAAAACTACCCAAGAAAAAAAACCCTGGGCCAGACATATTCACTGCTGAACTTTATCAGACATATAAAGAAGACATAATACCAATTCTCCTTAAAATTTTCCAGAAAATAGAAGAGGAGGGAATACTTCCAAACTCACCCTATGAGGCCAGCATCACTCTAATACCAAAACCGGGCAAAGACACCACAAAAAAAGAAAATTACAGACCAAAATCCCTGATAACGTAGATGCAAAAATACTCAACAAAAAATAGCAAGCAGAATTCAAAAATACATCAAGAGGATCATACACCATGATCAAGTGGGATTTATCCCAGGGATGCAAGGATGGTACAACATTCGAAAATCCATCAACATCATCCACCACATCAACAAAAAGAAGGACAAAAACCACATGATCATCTCCATAAATGCTGAAAAAGCATTTGACAAAGTTCAACATCCATTCATGATAAAAACTCTCAAAAAAAATGGGTATAGAGGGCAAGTACCTCAACATAATAAAGGCCATATATGACAAACCCACAGCCAACATCATACTTAACAGCAAGAAGCTGAAAGCTTTTCACCTAAGATCAGGAACAAGACAAGGATGCCCATTCTCCCCACTTTTATTCAACATACTGGAGATCCTAGACACGGCAATCAGACAAAACAAAGAAATACAAGGCATCCAGATTGGTAAAGAAGAACTCAAACTGTCACGATTTGCAGATGACATGATATTGTACATAAAAAACCCTAAAGACTCATCTCTAAAACTACTAGAACTAATATCTGAATTCAGCAAAATTACAGGATACAAAATTAATACACAGAAATCTGTTTCTTTCCTATAAACTTAACAATGAACTAACAGAAAGATATCCAGAAAAAAATTCCTTTCGCAACTGCATCAAAATGAATAAAATACCTAGGAATAACCCTAACCAAGGAAGTGAAAGACTTAAACCCTGAGAACTGCAAGACACTCTTAAGAGAAATTTAAGAGGACAGTAACAAATGGAAACTCATCCCATGCTCTTGGCTAGGAAGAATTAATATTGTCAAAATGGCTATCCTATTTAAAGCAATCTACAGATTCAATGCAATCCCTATCAAAATACCAACAGCATTCTTCAACGAACTGGAGAAAATAGCTCTAAAATTCATATGGAACCACAAAAGACTCCCAATAGCGAAAGCAATCCTGAGAAGGAAGAATAAAGCAGGAGGATTACGCTCCCTGACTTGAAGCTCTACTTCAAAGCCACAGTAATCAAGACAATTTGGTACTTGCGCAAGAACAGACCCACAGACCAGTGGAACATAATAAGAGAGACCAGATATTAACCCAAACATATATGGTCAATTAATATATGACAAAGGAGCCATGGATATACAATGGGGAAATGACAGCCTCTTCAGCAGCTGGTGTTGGCAAAACTGGACAGCTCCATGTAAGAGAATGAAACTGGATCACTGTCTAACCCCATGCACAAAAGTAAACTCAAAATGGATCAAAGACCTGAATGTAAGTCATGAAACCATAAACCTCTTAGAAAAAAACAGGCAAAAATCTCTTGGACATAAACATGAGCGACTTCTTCATGAACATATCTTCCCGGGCAAGGGAAACAAAAGCAAAAATGAACAAATGGGACTGTATCAAGCTGAAACCTTCTGTACAGCAAAGGAGACCATCAAAAGAACAAAAAGATATCCTGCAGTATGGGAGAATATATTCAGAAATGATATCTGATAATGGGTTGACATCCAAAATATATAAAGAGCTCACGCACCTCAGCAAACAAAAAGCAAATAATCCAATTAAAAAATGGGCAGAGGACATGAATAGACACTTTAATAACCATAATATTGCACATGTAATTGTAGATTAATGATACCAAAATAAATTATAAAAAAAGAAAAGAAAAGAAAACAAATCCTATCATTTGCAACAACATGGATGGAGGTAGAGGGTATTATGCTCATTGAAATAAGCCAGGTGGAGAGAGACAAGTATCAAATGATTTCACTCATCTGTGGAGTATAAAACAAAGAAAAAAACTGAAGGAACAAAACAGCAGCAGACTCACAGAACCCAAGAATGGACTAATAGTTACCAAAGGGAAAGGGACTGGGGAGCATGGGTGGGAAGGGAGGACAAGGGGGAGTAGGGGGCATTACGATTAACACACATGATGTAGGGGGGAGCAAGGTGAGGCCTTACAACACAGATTAGACAAGTAGTGATTGTATAGCATCTTACAACACTGATGTACAGTAACTGTAATGGGCTACGTAGTGTGGACCTGATGATGAGGGAATTCTAGTAACCATAATGTTGCTCATGTAATTGTAGATTAATGATACCAAAAAAAAAGACAAATCCTTTAGGTTAAATATTACCTTGAGATTTTGTAGCAGATGACATTCTAATGTCACCAGTTTCAAAAATACCTGTTGTCAATGTAGTTCTAATTCTGTTAACATGCGTCATGACAGGTTCTCGTCTATAAAATATATTAAATGACCTCTGAAGCCCTATTGTATTCTTAATTCTTACTATGATACTATACTATGTAATTTATGTTAGGATTTTGTTTATCTGACTGGTTATAAGGCTGATGTAGGCATTAAGGTTGATTTTATAAAGAAAGTATTTCTTAGTTTTTATGTTTCTTAAATAAGTTCTTATTTAGAAGACTTATTGGTTGGAAAGGTGTCATTAGTACTTGTCATTGTACACATTTTAATAGGAAATCTGTATGTTTATGAGAAAACTAATTTTTCATGTTTGAATTGTCCTTACAGGATTGGATGGAACGCTGGGTTGATGATGCATTTTGGAGCTTCCTTTTTTCACTTATTCTTATTGTAATAATGTTTTTGTGGAGACCATCAGCAAATAACCAGAGGTACCCAGCAAAGGAAAATTAAAGTTTGACAGCATTTGTTGATCACCGGGTAGTGTTAAAATAAAAACACACTTTTAGAAATAGTAAGCAGGCGGTCCTTGCTTTTAAATGAGTGTACAAGCAAGTAAGAAGGCAAATCTAACAAATGCAAGGCAGTATGATAATCTATGTCCAGGATAAAGAAGAGGGGTGAGGAAGACGCCGTGAAAAGGCAGTGTTTATGATACGCCTTAAAGAAAGGAGCAGCACAGTGGAAAAGTGAGCTGGGAGAGAATGTATGTTTTCTGAGGTAGTGGGAAAAAAGCAGTATACTTTGGAGGTTATCAAGGTGGACAGTTTGGTTGACATACTTACGTTGAAGGGAAATAAAGCTGGAAAGGAAGGATGGGTCCAAAATAATGAGCTTGGATGCGAAGTTCTGCAAATTAATTGTACAGGTGATGGGATACATATGATGGGAAGCTCCACATTCCCTTGCCTTGTTCCTGGTCTCCAAGGAAACCACTGTAAGTGTCTTGTACACCAGTGTAGAAAAAAATGAAAAAATGTTACCAGTGTGTTTCTCCCTCTCTTTTTAAAATTATTGAGTAATAATAATACACACATACCTACATACACTGTTCTGCATCTTGTTCAAGATGTATATTTCCATATCATCTTGTCTAGCTCTGCCACATTACTTTCAATGATATGCCATAATATGAATGTAGCATAATTTACCTAAGTAGTCCCTAATTATTAGACCCTTTGTTTCTAGGATCTTTTGCTGTTGTCAGCAGGGCTTTTTGAAGGCATTTTTGTTAGGGGTAAGTTAAAAAGTAGTAGCCAGGATGAGAAGTAACAGTAGAAAGTTGCCTTCCCTGAACATTGTATATTACAAAATTGCTTTCCAGAAAGATTCTATCCGTTTATGCTTTTACCAACAGGGTTTGGGAGCTTCCGTTTCACACTTTCTTCACAATAATCTCTGTTAATTTGAGGATAAAATAATTTTTATTTATGAGAAATTTTTAAAATGTAGATGCTTTTGTATGCAATGACTCCTTTAGATACAAACTAAAAACTGAACAGGTTTAAACATGCTACTAAAACTACTTGTTTTTGATACAGGTATGCCTTCATGCCCTTAATAGATGATTCTGATGATGAAATTGAAGAATTCATGGTAACATCTGAAAATTTAAGTGAGTGATATCTTTTCTTATTAAATTAAATTTTGTATTAAATTTATATATTATATAGAAATAATATATAAATAGTGTATATATTATAACAAAGAAATTTTGTACCTTTACTGTGATGCAAGGTTAATATATTTTTTTCCTATAAACTTTTTTTTTAAATTTATTTTGGTATCATTAATCTACAATTACATGTGCAGTATTATGGTTATTAAACTACCCCCTTCATCAGGTCCCCCCCACCAACCCCATTACAGTCAGTGTCCATCAGCATAGTGAGATGCTATAGAATCACTACTTGTCTTCTCTGAGTTGTACAGCCCTCCCTGTGCCCCCCCCAACATTACATCTGCTAATTGTAATGCCCCTTTTTCCCCTTTATCCCTTCCTTCCCACCCATCTTCCCCAGTCCCTTTCCCTTTGGTAACTGTTAGTCCGTTCTTGGGTTCTGTGAGTCTGCTGCTGTTTTGTTTCTTCAGTTTTTTTCTTTGTTCTTATACTCCATATATGAGTGAAATCATTTGATACTTGTCTTTTTCGGCTTGGCTTATTTCACTGAGCATAATACCCTCTAGCTCCATCCATGTTGCAAATGGTAGGATTTGTTTTCTTCTTATGGCTGAATAATATTCCATTGTGTATATGTACCACATCTTCTTCTTTATCCATTCATCTACTGATGGATACTTAGGTTGCTTCCATTTCTTGGCTATTGTAAATAGTGCTGCAATAAACATAGGGGTGCACATGTCTTTTTCAACTTGGGCTGCTGCATTCTTAGGGTTAATTCCTAGGAGTGGGATTCCTGGGTCAAATGGTATTTCTATTTTGAGTTTCTTGAGGAACCTCCATACTGCTTTCCACAATGGTTGAACTAATTTGCATTCCCCCCAGCAGTGTACGAGGGTTCCCTTTTCTATAAACTATTTTTAAATCAGTATCTTCAGTAACCTCAATAACAGTAGACAATCACAAGAAGAAAAGTTAGTAATGACATTTTCAAGATTGTTAATGTAGTTTGAGCTTTTGTTGTTTTCTAGGTATTGAAATTCTAGGTGTTGAATTTTTCACAAGATGATGTAGTATATATTGTGCTTAGCTCTTAAATAATACTCATCTTCTTGATGATTGCTGAATTTCTTTGCCTCATCTCTTGCTTTTTCAAATTATGCACATCTGTAATTTCCTGGACATGCCCAAAGCATTTCTAATTTTCGTTTTAGTGCTGTTTTCATTTTCTCATTAATTTTTACATAGAATTTTATCATTTTATTAATTTTACCTTAGTACTCTAAAAAAAAATTTGTTTAGGCAACATCAGTACAAAGCTCAGGTATTGAGATTAATTTTACCTTTGTTTCATTTTGCCTTCCTCTTACTCTGATTTATTTATTAGTAGGATTCTTTCTCTTTCTTTTTTTTTTTTTTTTTTTTTTTTTGGTTCTCTAATTGTCTAAAATATTGTGAAAATTTTGTAATCTACCATTCAGGAAAAATTGCAACATAATCAATGTGTCTTCGGTGTTCTCACTTCCTTTTACTTCCTCTTGTTTTATCCTCACCATCAACTGATTCCTTTTACATTTTGTGACTTTCCTATTATGAAACTAAACCTAGGAGTCTTATAGCAAAGATATTAAAATTCAGCATGTTCAGCTTCTGGCTCCAGTAATGATGGAATGAATTACATTGGACTAACCTTCCTGCTGAAAGCTAGTATAAATCCTAGACAGAATATTTTTATATTTAAACTGAAGGTGCTAGAGAACAACAGAAGCCTGCAGAAACTAGAGATTTGACTTTTGAATGAAGAGCACCACACTCTTGATAAATTCCACCTTATAGAGCTTTTGTCTGAGTGCATGCCTAGTAAATGTGGTACAGTAGCTAGAGCTCAAGTAGATAGGTGCAGTCTTACTGAGGCAGGGAATTGGAGTGTGGAATTTGGGGCTATAAGAATGCCTGGAAATTGAGAGAACAAGAGATTCCACAATCTGTGAAGTTGCTAGAGTCTTAACTGGTGCCTGAAGTGGGCATGTGCAAAATGAGACTCCAAGAGTCTGAGAGAAAACAATAGCCATTAGGCTAAGAAACAGAACAGAAATGTCAGCAGCTGCCCACTGCAGAGTTTGGAATTCAAATCAGTTAAAAATGCTTGAGTTAACACTTTGGGCTTTCCACTAAAACTGTAGAAGGGCCACTCTTCAGAAGTAAAGACCATATTCTAGGACTGCTGAAAATTATCCTAGGACTAAAGCTGAACTGAAATAAACCCACTAATAAAGTCTAAAACATCCTTGTAAGATGAAAGTGATCCAGCAGTAATTTAAATGCCTCCATAAACAAAACCTAACACTTCCCAGAGGAAGATAAGAGAATCTGGAGTCTCTATGATATCATCCTCAATGTCTAGTATACAATGATAAATTACTAGACATGGGGTGAAACTGGAAACTGTGACTCATAGTTAATGGAAAAATCAATCAGTAGACATGTAGAGGTGGTCCAGATGTTACAGTTAACAAGAAGGACTTGAAAAATAATTATTATAAGTATGTTTAAAAATCTTTAGGAATAGGCTACAACCAAATAAAATAAAAGTTAATGAACGTTTGAAGCAATTCAAAAGAAATTTTATGAACTGGAAACCAGAGACAAAAGATTGGAAACAAAGTGAACATAACTTTTGTGACCAATGGGACAGTATTAAACAGTTTAACATACACATATTTGAGCTCCATAAGAGAGAATGGGCATACAGAATATTTGAAAAATATGGGCCAGAAGATTTCCCAAATGAATGAAGAAGCATACTCCATAGATCAGGAAGCTCAGTGAACCCCAAGGAAGATAATACAAAGAAAACTATACTTAGACAACATAGTCAAACTGCTGTAAACCAAAGGCAAAGAAAAATCTTAAGCCAGAGGAAAAATGGTGCATTAGATTCAGCAGACCAGTGAAAAGGATGACCGCAGACTTTTCAGAAGCATTGGAGTCCTACAAACAATGGAATGATATTTTAAAATAAATATTAAAAGTAGAAAAGTGTCTTCCTGGAATTCTATGCCCAACAAAAACATTTCAAAAATGAGGATGCACGCACCTCAACAAACAAAAAGCAAATAAGCCAGTTAAAAAATGGGCAGAGGAGCTGAACAGACACTTCTCCAAAGAAATTCAGATGGCCAACAGGCACATGAAAAGATGCTCCACATCGCTAATCATCAGAGAAATGCAAATTAAAACCACAATGAGATATCACCTCACACCAGTGAGGATGGCCAACATCCAAAACACAAACAACAACAAATGTTGGCGAGGATGTGGAGAAAAGGGAACCCTCTACACTGCTGGTGGGAATGCAAATTAGTTCAACCATTGTGGAAAGCAGTATGGAGGTTCCTCAAAAAACTGAGAATAGAAATACCATTTGACCCAGGAATCCCACTCCTAGGAATTTACCCTAACAATGCAGCAAGCAGCCCAGTTTCAAAAAGACAGATGCACCCTTATGTTTATTGCAGCACTACTTACAATAGCCAAGAAATGGAAGCAACCTAAGTGCCCATCAGTAGATGAATGGATAAAGAAAATGTGGTACATATACACAATGGAATATTATTCAGCCATAAGAAGAAAACAAATCCTACCATTTGCAACAACATGGATGGAGCTAGAGGGTATTATGCTCACTGAAATAAGCCAAGCCAAAAAAGACAAGTATCAAATGATTTCACTCATATGTGGAGTATAAGAAACAAAAAACTGAATTAACAAAACAGCAGCAGACTCACAGAACCCAAGAATGGACTAACAGTTACCAAAGGGAAAGGGATTGGGGAAGATGGGTGGGAAGGGAGGGATAAGGGGGAAAACGAGCTATTACGATTAGCACTCATAATGTAGCGTGGGGGGGGTATACAGGGAAGGCAGTATAAGACAGAGAAGACAAGTAGTGATTCTATAGCATCTTACTACACTGATGGACAGTGACTGTCATGGGGTATGTGGTAGGGACTTGATAATAGGGGGAGTCTAGTAACCATAATGTTGCTCATGTAATTGTACATTAATGATACTAAAGTAAGTAAATAAATAATGAAAAAAAGTGAAATAAAGATATTTTCAGATAAATGTAAGCTGCAAGAATTGGTCTTTAGCAGACCTGCACTAGAAGAAATGCTAAAGGAAATTCTTTAGGCTTAAGAGAAATGCTGTCAGTTTGAAATTCAGCAAGGAGACTGAAGGAAGAACACTGAAAATAGTACATACATGGATAAATATACAGACCGTTTTCCCTTTTTTCCTTTAATCTTTTGAAAGTTAATGGGCTTTGTAGCAAATATATTGTAAGACATATGTAGAAGTAAAATGTATGACTGTAAGTAAAATGTACAAAAGACAGGAGAAGGTGTAACTGAAATCAGTAGTGTATTACAGATCTTACATATATTCAAAGTAAATTGTGATTATCTGAGAAACACTGGAAAGGAAGGAAGGAACATATCAAAAGAAAGAGGAAATAAAGGACAGATCAAGGAAGGACAGAGAGGACAAACTAAAAGTAGCAATTTGGTAGACTTAAGTCTAATATTTTAATAATTATATTGCAAATTGACTCTATGGTCAAAGTAATAAGTGATGTGTTTTATTGTTGAGTATATACTGCAAATCCAATAGATTTTTAAATCCATAAAATTTAAAATGTGTTGAAACTATCTAAGGAAATATATACTTGTTTGTCAAAACTCCTATAAAACCAGAATTCAAGCTAGCAACTTGAAAACCTTGTTGGAAACAGTTGTGAAATCTGTTAGTTTTTCCATACCTCCTACATTTCTAACTGGTATATTAAAACCAGCACACTGTCCAAAGCTGCCACTATTAACTCTCTTTTAAAATATACATATATAACCTTTTTCCTTGTTGGTTATAAATGTGAGGCTATACAGGAAAATATTATTTTCTAACTTTATATATTTACTCATATTTCTCACTGTAGCTGAAGGAATAAAATTAAGAGCTTCAAAAACAGTTTCCAATGGAACAGCTAAACCTGGTACTTCTGATAATTTTGTGAGTATAATATTTACAGTACATATTTTAGTATATGTGTGTGTATGTGTTTATATGTATATAAACATATATATATATGAGTAGAGTACTTATTTATAATATTAACTACGTTCCCAGTCTTTAGTACTTGAGGTTTCTGTATGAGTGTCACAAATGTCAGGAGAACATGTTTACTAAGATTTTTTGTATGAAAATAATGTCACCAGGCAGTGATACCAGTTAAGTCCAATAACTGTATCTGCTACAAAGGCTCCTTTTCAACTGCTTTTCTTGGACCAGCGGCATGAACATCACCTGAGAACTTGTTAGACAGGCAGAATCTCAGTCCTGCCCCAGGTGTACTGGATCGAACTTGGCTTTTTAGCAGAACTCCGTAGATGATTCACATGCACATTAAAGACTGAGGAGCTTTATTATAGTAAAATAATTTTTCAGCATTTTAAAGTGATTTTGAAGTCATTTCAGATAACTTGTTATCTATTGGGAAGGGACTTTATGTATTACCTATGCAGTTAACAAAATTAGCATTTTTTATACTGTGGAAGCTTGAATAAAATGGTAAAATATAGGACAAATGAATTTTAAAATGTTCTATGCATATTTTTGTATAAAAGTGATAATTATGAAAGTAGGCAAAATGAAAATGCCTATTATACAGTTTTATATTCTGCTTTCTTACAGTTACATTGTGATTAACATGGTGTAGAAACTTATGTATGCATATAAGTCTGACAGGACAGATGAGAAATGAGAATAGTTTTATCTGTTGGATTTGGTAAATACTCTAGTTTTTATTTTTAGTAATCTTTAAAATGTGTTCTTTGAGTAGTTTTATGCTACGGTAACTATAAAAAGATTATAATGGTTTTAATTACCTGGTGTTGGAGCTATTAAATTTAAATTCGTTAAGATATTTTCCTCTTATTTATTTCAAAACTCAGTAGCTGCAAACACATCAGGGGAATACTTTTTCATTTCTTTAAGTGTAATCAGTTTACATAGGGGTTTCCAGACCCAAATCCAATACCTCATTAAAGGATCTATAAAGGATATGAATCAGCAGCCAGATGAAGAGAGGGCAGGTCCCAAAGGAGCCTCTCTCCTCATGGAGCATGGGGCCTGGCTCAGTGGCACATGCAAGTGTTCTGGTTCCCCAAATGTGGAAGCTCTCCAAAAAAGGAAAAAAGGAAAGGACCATAACACTGCCCTCTTGAGTTTTTTAGGAGGCTTCATTACATCGTCATGATTGACTAGGTCACTGGCCATTGGCTGATTCAATCTCCAGCCCCTCTCCTCTCCCCAGAGATCAGGGAGCTGGGAACTGGTGGGGCTATGTGTGGGGCTGAAAATTCCAGCTCAAAATCACATGGCTGGTCCTCCTGGCAGCCTGCCCCTGCTTGGGTGGGGTCTGAAAGTCACCTTCACTAATAACAAGACACTCATTTCACTTTTATGTCATCTGAATGACCAAATATGTATTCCTTATAACTCATATTGCAGAGCTCTTGGTCAGAAGTTGGGTGCCTTATCTTTCATTGACTTACGTCTACTTGAGACTCACTTAGAGAATTAGGGGTCCTACTAATACTGGCTCAGTAGCAATGTTCATTATTTTTACTTTATCTTTTAGTTTTCTTTCTCTTAGTGAGATAGCTATAAGCTAGATTGTTTAAAAAGAAAAAACAGATACCCTATGTGACCTGCTTTCCTTTTCCTGTCTTCTGCAGAGAGATGATCATAAATACAAGTGATAGAAAAACATGGGTTTTTGTAAAGTTAGAATATTTGGGAAAATTATACCAACTTTTGCTCTTGGAAAATTATAAACTGATGAAATAAAATAATGAACAAATTAGGCATAATGCTGGAAGCAAAGCATTTACTATAGATAATATTCTTGCTATTTTCTATCATAAGTCAACTCTTGTGTATTTATTGTGGTTTTCAGAACAAAAATAACACCTGTGCATCTAACTAAAACAAGAAGTAAAAAAATCTGAAATCCACGTTTTTGTTTGTTTAAGAACATACTGCATAATTTCTGTGTGGCTTAAGTGCTGATTCCTTAGGATATGTAGAAATCAAAAGAATATCATGCATTTGAATTTAGATGCTTAAATTTTATGTGCATTCTATTAAAAAGTCCTTCCTGTCAGGTGATATTAAGCAAATGCTAATATATAAATATTTATTCTACAGGATGAAGATTTGAAGTGGGTAGAAGAGAATATCCCCTCTTCATTCACAGATGTGTAAATATCCTCTTTTAAAGCTTGAATCTAAAAGTTAGGATACAGTGTTAGGGATAATTTTTATAGTTATGTGCTGTGTTTTCATAGGCCCCCATCACTAGTGATGATATACTTCATTTCTAACTAAAGAAAGTACACATCTCTGCTTTAGTCTCTTTCTCCTTCCTTTTTCACTGTACTACTCCTAAAACTCACGGTCTGTAACCAACTCCAGTCTTGTCTGATCTAAGTTTATCAGGATTAGAACCATTTTATCTTTTTTTTTTTCAATTTTTTATTAAGGCTTTATTGATATACATTCTTATGAAGGTTTCACATGAAAAAACAACGTGGTTTCTACATTTACCCATATTATCAAGTCCCCACCCATACCCCAGTGCAGTCACTGTCCATCAGTGTAGTAAGATGCCACAGATTCACTGTTTGCCTTCTCTGTGCTACACTGTTTTCCCGGTGACCCCCCACACCACGTGTACTAAACATAATACCCCTCAATCCCCTTCTCCCTCCCTCCTCATCCACCCTCCCACACCCCTCCCCTTTGGTAACCACTAGTTCCTTCTTGGAGTCTCTGAGTCTGCTGCTATTTTGTTCCTTCAGTTTTGCTTTGTTGTTATACTCCACAAATGAGGGAAATCATCTGGCACTTGTCTTTCTCCACCTGGCTTATTTCACTGAGCATAATATCCTACAGCTCCATGTTGTCGCAAGTGGTAAAATTTGTTTCTTTCTTACAGCTGAATAGTATTCCATTGTGTATATGTACCACATCTTTATCCATTCATCTACTGATGGACACTTAGGTTGCTTCTGTATCTTGGCTATTGTAAAAAGTGCTGCAATAAACATAGGGCTGCATATGTCTTTTTGAATCTGAGAAGTTGTATTCTTTGGGTAAATTCCAAGGAGTGGGATTCCAGGGTCAAATGTATTTCTATTTTTAGTTTTTTGAGGAAACTTCATAATGCTTTCCACAATGGTTGAACTAGCTTACATTCCCACCAGCAGTGTAAGAGGGTTCCCCTTTCTCGGCATCCTCGCCAGCATTTGTTGTTCTTAGTCTTTTGGATGCTGGCCATCCTAACTGGTGTGAGGTGATATGTCATTGTGGTTTTAATTTGCATTTCCGTGATGATTAGCAAAGTGGAGCATCTTTTCATGTGTCTGTTGGCCATCTGAATTTCTTCTTTGGAGAACTGTCTCTTCATATCCTCTGCCCATTTTTTAATCAGGTTATTTGTTTTTTGGGTGTTGAGGTGTGAAAGTTCTTTTATATTTTGCATGTTAACCCCTTGTCAGATATGTCATTTACAGGTACAGTCTTCCATACAGTAAGATGCCTCTTTGTTCTGTTGCTGGTGTCCTTTCCTGTACAGAAACTTTTTAGTTTGATGTAGTCCCCTGAGTTCATTTTTGCTTTTGTTTCCCTTGCTTGAGGAGATGCGTTCAGGAAGAAGTTGCTCATCCTTATACTCAGGACATTTTTACCTATGTTGTCTTCTAAGAGTTTTATGGTTTCATGACTTACATTCAGCTCTTTGATCCATTTCGAGTTTACTTTTGTGTATGGAGTTAAACAATAGTCCAGTTTCCTTCTCTTGCATGTAGCTGTCCAGTTTTGCCAACACCAGCTGTTGAAGAGGCTATTTCCCCATTGTATGTCCATGGCTCCTTTATCATATATTACTTGACCATGTATGCTTGGGTTTATATCAGGGCTCTCTAGTCTGTTCCATTGGTCTATGGGTCTGTTCTTGTGCCAGTACCAAATTGTCTTGATTACTGTGGCTTTGTAGTAGAGCTTGAAGTTGAGGAGCATAATCCCCCAGCTTTATTCTTCCTTCTCAGGATTGCTTTGGCTATTCAGGGTATTTTGTGGTTCCATATGAATTTTAGAATGATTTTCTCTAGTTTGTTGAAGAATGCTGTTGGTATTTTGATAGGAATTGCATTGAATCTGTAGATTGCTTTAGGCAGGATGACCATTTTGACAATATTAATTCTTCCTATCCATGAGCATGGGATGTTTTTCCATTTATTGGTATTTTCTTTAACTTCTCTTAAGAGTGTCTTGTAGTGTCCAGGGTGTAGGTGTTTCATTTCCTTGGTTAGGTTTATTCCTAGGTATTTTATTCTTTTGGATGCAAATGTGAATGAAATTGTTTTCCTGATTTCTCACTCTGCTACTTCATTGTTAGTGTATAGGAATGCCACAGATTTCTGCTTATTAATTTTCTATCCCACAACTTTGCTGAATTCTGATATTAGATCTAGTAGTTTTGGAATGGATTCTTTAGGGTTTTTTATGTACAATATCATGTCATCTGCAAAGAGGGACAGTTTAACTTCTTCCTTGCCAATCTGGATGCCTTCTATTTCTTTGTGTTGTCTGATTGCTGTAGCTAGGACTTCCAGTACTATGTTGAATAGAAGTGGAGAGAGTGGGTATCCTTGTCTTGTTCCCGATCTTAAAGGAAAAGCTTTCAGCTACTCGCTGTTAAGTATAATATTGGCTGTGGGTTTGTCATATATGGCTTTTATTATGTTGAGGTAACTTGCCCTCTATACCCATTTTGTTGAGAGTTTTTATCACGAATGGATGTTGAATTTTGTCGAATGCTTTTTCACCATCTATGGAGATGATCATGTGGTTTTTGTTCTTCTTTTTGTTAATGTGGTGGATGATGTTGATGGATTTTCGAATGTTGTACCATCCTTGCATCCCTGGAGTAAATCCTACTTGATAGTGGATGATCTTTTTGATGTATTTTTGTATTCGGTTTGCTAATATTTTGTTGAGTATTTTTGCATCTGTGTTCATTAGGGATATTGGTCTGTAATTTTCTTTTTTTTGTGGTGTCTTTGCCTGGTTTTGGTATTGCAGTGATGGTGGCCTCATAGAATGAGTTTGGAAGTATTCCCTCTTCTTCTACTTTTTGGAAAACTTTAAGGAGGATGGGTATTAGGTGTTCACTAAATGTTTGATAAAATTCAGCAGTGAAGCCATCTGGTACAGGGGTTTTGTGCTTAGGTAGGTTTTTGATTACCAGTTCAATTTCGTTGCTGGTAATTTGTCTGTTCATATTTTCTGTTTCTTCCTGGGTCAGCCTTGGAAGGTTGTATTTTTCCAGAAAGTTGTACATTTCTTCTAGGTTATCCAGTTTGTTAGCATATAATTTTTCATAATATTCTCTAATAATTCTTTGTATTTCTGTGGTGTCCATAGTGATTTTTCCTTTCTCATTTCTGATTCTGTTTAGGTGAGTAGAGTCTCTTTTTCTGTTGATAAGTATGGCTATTGGTTTATCTGTTTTATTTTCTCAAAGAACCAGCTCTTGCTTTCATTGATCCTTTCTATTGTTTTATTCCTCTTGATTTTATTTATTTCTGCTTTAATCTTTATTATGTCCCTCCTTCTACTGACTTTGGGTCTCATTTGTTCTTCTTTTTCTAGTTTCGTTAATTGTGAGTTTAGACTGCTCATATGGGATTGTTCTTTCCTGATGTAGGCTTGTATTGCAATATACTTTCCTTTTAGCACAGCCTTTGCTGCGTCCCACAGATTTTGTGGTGTTGAATTATTGTTGTCATTTGTCTCCATATATTGCATGATCTCTGTTGTTATTTGGTCATTGATTCTTTGGTTATTTAGGGGAATGTTGTGAAGCCTCCATGTGTTTGTGGGATTTTTCATTTTCTTTGCGTAATTTATTTCTAATTTCATACTTTTGTGGTCTTAGAAACT
>JAQQAC010002629.1:11745484-11763195 GCA_029783875.1 Phataginus tricuspis
CCCCCACCAACCCCATTACAGTCACTGTCCTTCAGTGTAGTGAGATGAGAATCACTACTTGTCTTCTCTGAGTTGTACAGCCCTCCCCGTGCCCCCCAAACATTATGTCTGCTAATCGTAATGCCCCTTTTACCCCCTTATCCCTCCCTTCCCACCCATCCTCCCCAGTCCCTTTCCCTTTGGTAACTGTTAAGCCATTCTTGGGTTCTGTGAGTCTGCAGCTGTTTTGCTCCTTCAGTTTTTTTCTTTGGTCTTAGGCTCCACATATGAGTGAAATCATTTGATACTTCTCTTTTTCGTCATGCCGCCATCTTTAATCTCAGTCCCTACAACCATTTTATCTTATTTCAACTTTCTGTTATGGAAACATTCCAACTTTTGTTTGAAACATAATATAAAAAAAAGTTGTAACACATGTAATCATAATACCATATATGTTGGGGAAGCTTTTGGAGGAAAACCATGAGCATAGGAAAAATAGAGCCCAGTGGATTTCCCGCTAGGAACTTTGAGCTGTTCAGGTTCTTCTTTATCAGTGCTCTGTTTGACACAGAATTCTGAGTAGCTGTTTCCTCAGTAGAAAACTGGATTCCTAGCTATGATAATGTTTTTACATATTGTTCTTTCCTTCCTTGCCCCCATTTACTTCTATTTACACAGTTCCTATCTAGTATAATGCTCAATTTCCTGAAGAATTTCCTTTATATTTCTGGTGGTGCAGGTATGCTGGTAATGAATCTCAAGTTTTATTTGGTTGCAAAAGTCTTTGTTTCAAGCTTTTTTGAAAGGTATTTTTGCTAGGTATAGAATTCTTTGATGACTGTTTTCTTTCAACACCTCAAAGATTGTCACTTGAATGTCTTCCAGCTTTTGTAGTTTCAGAAAGACTTCTTTAGTTCTTAAGTGTTCCTGCATATGTTGTATGTGTTTTGTTCTGTGTGTGTGTGTGTGTGTCTGCAGCTGCCTTCAGGATTTTTTCCTTATATTTGGCTTTCATCACTATGAATATGATAATTCTAGACATATGTGTGAACACATATCTTCATTTCTCTTGGGTACATACCTAAACTGGAATTGCTAATCATATGGTAACTATGTTTAACATTTTGAGGAAATGCCAAGCTCTTTCCAAATAGCTGATCCATTTTATAATCCTATCAGTAATGTTTGGGCCTTTCAGTTTTTCTACATCCTGGCCAATATTTATTATTCCTCACCTTTTTTATTTTAGCTCTTTTAGTGACTATGGAGTGGTATCTCATTGAGTAACTAAAATTTGAACTGCTTGTTGAGGAACTGTTACTTAACTAAACTGTGGTAATGGCAGTTCACATAACCAGATTTGTGCAAAGTGAGAACTGCCTTTATATTATGAAACTAACCATATGCTATTAAACTTTTCTTTTAATAGTCACAAAAGCAAAATTGATGTATACATATTCTTTTATATTTACCCATGCATTTAGTGTTTCTTCTTTCTCTTCTGTATGTTGAGTACTGCTTTCTTCTGTAGGTCTTTCTTTAGTATTTCTTAGAGATCTGCCAGAAACAAATTCTGTCAGTTGTACTTACATGAAAATGTGTTTTTGAAGAATAGTTTTTGCTTGATATAAAAATCTTGACTGACTTCTGCTTAAGCACTTCCAACATCTCCTTCCAGTATTTTCTGGTTTCTATTGTTTTTGAAGAGAGAAGTCAGTTATTAGTTGTATTGTCTTTTTTTTTTCTTTTGCTGCTTTTCAGACTTTTTTCATATTTGGCTTTCTGCAGTGTGTATATGATGCGCCTAGGTGTAGTTTTCTTGGTGTATTTTCCTTGGAATTTATTGAGCCACTTGGCTCCATATCCTTGCTCCTCTTGGTCATTTTCCAGTCCTTTAAAACTATTTTTAATACTTTTCTCCAGGTTTTATAAATGTTTTCAGGGTTGGAGTCATCTGACCTATTTTCTCTACCTTTACCTGCTTGCCTTCCATTTTTACCACTTTCTCTGTGACCTTTTTTACTTCTTTTTCCACATCATTTTCTTTCTTCTAGTTGTTTTCCTGCCACATAATAAATCTTTGAGTTTATTCTCCTTTAGGCATCTTGAAATTTTTTCTTCGTTACCAAGATGATTTTGCCTTTTTCTTTTAATTATTTTCCTGAGTTTGATTGACTCTTTGAATTTCTTCCTGTTTTTTTTATTCATTTTTGGTCTTGTTCTTAAATTTATTTTTGTAGATTTTTAAAAATGTTACCAAGTATTCTTTTTAACTTAATTTCATTTAATTTGGAGTGTTGTGTTATAGCTGCTAGAATTGGCATTTATTTCAAGACTTACATATAATTTCAGGTTTGCAGTATTTTTCTGGTAATGCTGTAGACCATGAATTGTGTGTGGTTATATTTGCAATCCTTTCAGATTTTTATGATTTTGAGTAAGGGATTGTGGAGATTAGGTGGCAGCCATTAGCTTATAGATTTGGCCACTTGTTAGAAAGTACTTTAAAAGAAAGCATCTTCCCTCCTGCTGTGCCACCACTTCTTGGCAGAAAGCAGTAAGACAACCTGCCTAGATCTGCTTACGTCTTAGAAGCTCATACCTCTTTACTCTTTTTTTAACTTAAATAGAAGTAGCTGCTTGATCACAAAAATTCCTTTGCAGTATAAAAGACTAAAATGTCTTATGTTATGTTCTCCTGAACCATTTTTGTGAAATTAAGAGCTGTGTAGTCCAAGATAGTTTCCAGCATTTTAGGTTCTTGGGAACCAGTGTGTGTTCATTTCTGAAAACTTCTAACACAGACATTTAGCACAATACTGCGCAAAATTAATGTACAATTTACGTAGCAAATTTAGAATTTAGACTTCATACACAGATCAACTGTTTTGTATACATCTATAGAAATTGAGTAAAAATTTTGCAAGTGATAGGACCATTTAGACAATCATAGCCCAGTATGTTGTGTATGAGGTATTCGTATGACATGCATTATGACTTCGTCTCTAATAAGCCATAAAGGTCAGCTTAGCATAGTTCGCCTCCCTCTTCAGTGAACTGAATACATCTTAATAAGTTTTAAATAGTTATTCATGTTACAGAAGGAACCATTTTGAGATTGCTAGTGTTTATCTCTAAATGGTGCTAAGCACCCAATGGACTGTCTTCCAGGCCCTTAAGGTTCTGGTTCATCTTTCCCCTAATGCAGTCTTCTCTGGATTTTCCTTAATAGTGTTATTCCAAACAGTCTACCTTGGCTTCTTTCTCACATCTAGTTAGTCTCCCAGGTCTTTTTCTTCTGCCTTCACCATGGACTGCGCTGTAAGTAGTACCCTCCGGAGTTGTGCATTGACGTGACTTTTTATGTTGTAACTTTGGCACAAAGATTTGTCCCATCAGGCTCTCTCTCTCAATGAGGGAATCTATCACACATCGCAACTATATATTTGTCTTTTCTTTTTATCCATATTATCTTTCCCAAGCAAAGGTTATATTGTGTAACACTCTCCAAGTACTTTTCACTGGTAGATGTCCAGTCAGTGATGGTAATGATGTGGGATTTAAATACTTGATTCTAATAAATGCCACCTGTGGGTTTTCAAATTTGCTAGCACATCACCACTCAGATACTGGCCCAGCTATTCAAAGTGAAAAACAGGGGCTTAAAAAATAAGTGTGTAGTGGATATCAGTTGTGTTTGGAATTACTCATATGTACAGTTTGGTATTGATATTCCTCTAATTTATTAGTTTCTAGAATTGCTGATCTTTTTGTTTCCATTTTGAAGTTAGAATTATTTTCATATTTCTGTTAATTTTTAACAGAAATTTTTAAAGTATAGCACACATACTGGAAATTGCAAATTCTAAGTTTAATAAATCTTTCATACGAGTGCCTAATGTAACTTAGCACCCAGATTAAAAAAATAGAACATCATTAGTGCCTTAAAAAACCCCTTATTTTCCTCCCAAATCATGACCCAAAGGTACTGCTGTCCTAACATCTACGATTGTAGGTTATTTGTGTTAGTTTGAAAAACTATCCTTCAATAATCCATTTTCTTTGCTTATAGTATTCCATTGTATGGATATACTGCAGTTCACCCATTTGGGTTATTTTCAATTTGGAGGCTATTAAGGACAACACTGCTATAGGAAAATTCTTCTGTGTTTGTGGGTGAAGCTACAATTCATTTCTGTTGGCTGTGTCTGTCCAGGAGTGAGAATTGGTGGATCATAGGATATGCCTATATTCAGTTTTAGTAGTTACACTGGCCTTTTCATGACATTGTGAATTGTTTTTTGTTTTTTGTTTTTTCAGAGCTCTTCCAGTATTAGTGGATTCAGATGAGGTAAAGTACATTTTTTTGCTTTTTTCCTTTAAGCTGTTATTTTCACATAATAAAAATGTAGTTTAAAAAGGAATTCTGAAAGGAAACTGAGCAAGCTGAAAGACTAGGCACTGATCTGTGGGTAAAGTGTAAAGGGGCTGTGGATCCTCAACACAGGTGCAAAATACATGCTTGTTGGTGGGAAAGAAGGGAAGAATCATTGCATGAGATTTTGAGTCTGATGTTCTAACAAGCACATAGGTAATACTAAAAGTTTAAAAGACTTTGGAAGATGGCAGTTCATCTAAGTCTCATTTGTAGATATTTTAATGAGGTATTAAATAGAGTTTCAATCTTATTTTCATTTATTAAGCAGGGGGTTTTAATAGAGGATGTGGGTTTAAGAAGGCTCTGGGGGGAAAATTGGTTGTGGATCATCTGGACATTGAAGGATGCCCAAGCCAGGAAGTCCAAAGTGTGAGAATGAAGGGGTAGATGTGGGAACATTAGCTTATAAGAATGAAGAGTAGAGAGAAGTTAGTGGTAACTAAAGAGTAATTTATGTAGACTACGACTGTAGAATATCAGAGAAGGTACAGCTGCTGGGTTGGCTGTTGTGGATAAGAAGTTGTGAAAAGGCTGTAGTATACACATACCTCGCTATGAAACAGGTGAACTTCAGGATTTAAAACTACAGAAAGATACACACCATGGAGAATTACGTTGTAGTATTGATTTTATAATCTCAAAAATACATTAGTTGCTTAAAGAGAGGCAAATCCCTAGATGAGCCATACCAAAGAAATCCATTCTAGCTGTCTCTGCCTCTCACAGATGGCATTGTGAACTCAAAATGTTTTCTAGCTAGGAAGACATTAAAATGTTCTGAACTTCTCAGCAGATCATTGATTATGCATTGCTAAAAAGTGTGGATTATATGATTTTTATACATAAATACAAATATATACATATATCATAGAATATACTTAGTTCCCCACAAAACTGTGACTATTAAAAGATTAGAGAATTTTGTTAGGCTCTTAAAGAAGCTTCAACATTTTGATGCATATCTTTTTTTTTTTCTCCCCTTTAGGAAATCATGACCAGATCTGAAATGGCAGAAAAAATGTTCTCTTCAGAAAAGATAATGTGATTTGAACCCATATAAATAAGACCTAGTTAATGGTGAAGGGCCTCCTCAAGACTGAGACTAAGAGAGCTTTGTTCTGATAGAGTGCAACAAGTTTTTATTGCATTATCTTGGAAATCTATGCATGAAAATTAAGAATTCAGGTGGTGGGAAGGTTCTATACCCCTTTTTAAGCTACTCTTGAGTGTGAGTTTAATGTTCATTACATTGCCTGGACTTGGAAATAGCCTAAGAAAAGTAACAAGGTAAACATGTATGACCAAATGCCCTTAGCATACAGGTGGCAGGCATGTGGATTTGGAATGTGGCATGTGGATTTGTTTTCTCTGGAAAATATAATAGTTCCAGATTGAAAAATAGTTTTTACATCAGCCCTCCTACTGTTCTCCCACTGACCTTTGAGATAGATGATAGGACTTTATATGTGGTGAAGCAACCCCACCCCTCCTGTTAATAGATCTATATGCAATAATTTTCTTTGACTGTTAAACTGAAGTGATAAGGTATTAAGTAAAACTCAGTTAACCTTGGAACATAAGCATGTTTATATGGTTAGTTTTGGTGTGTGTGTATATGTGTATGCTTACTGGTCTGCACAAAGTCCTTGTTTGTAAATATGACCATGCATATCAAATCATGGGGTTGGGTTTTCTGGTCTGAACTCAGGGGAACACAAGTGCACGGAGGGAGAAGTCTTGAGCGTTGCTTCCAAAGACTTGCTCTGCTGTGACCCTCTCACTCAGGTGGTGTCTGTGTCTGTATGGGCAAGTGGCGGGTGCCTGGCTGCATGGCGCCCAGGTTACTTCCTCCCCAGCAGGCTGGGCAGTTCATTGCCAGTGAGCCTTACAGAAACTAGAACATTACCTTTATATACTCTTGGCATATCTGATTTCATAATAAAACATACTTAATTGCACAACACCTCACTATTATTTTTGTAATTATTTAACCTTCAACCATATATTTTTTTTATAATTTATTTTGGTATCATTAGTCTACAATTACATGTGCAATATTATGGTTATTAAACTACCCCCTTCATCAGGTCCCCCCGACCAACCCCATTACAGTCACTGTCTCAGCATAGTGAGATGCTATAGAGTCACTACTTGTCTTCTCTGAGTTGTACAGCCCTCCCTGTGCACCCCCAACATTACATCTGCTACTCGTAATGCCCCTTTTTCCCTCTTATCCCTCCCTTCCCACCCATCTTCCCCAGTCCCTTTCCCTTTGGTAACTATTAGTCCGTTCTTGGGTTCTGTGAGTCTGCTGCTGTTTTGTTCCTTCAGTTTTTTTCTTTGTTCTTATACTCCACATATGAGTGAAATCATTTGATACTTGTCTTTTTTGGCTTGGCTTATTTCAGTGAGCATAATACCCTCTAGCTCCATCCATGTTGTTGCAAATGGTAGGATTTGTTTTCTTCTTATGGCTGAATAATATTCCATTGTGTATATGTACCACATTTTCTTTATCCATTCATCTACTGATGGGCACTTAGGTTGCTTCCATTTCTTGGCTATTGTAAGTAGTGCTGCAATAAACATAAGGGTGCATCTGTCTTTTTGAAACTGGGCTGCTGCTTTGTTAGGGTAAATTCCTAGGAGTGGAATTCCTGGGTCAAATGGTATTTCTATTCTCAGTTTTTTGAGGAACCTCCATACTGCTTTCCACAATGGTTGAACTAATTTGCATTCCCACCAGCAGTGTAGAGGGTTCCCTTTTCTCCACATCCTCGCCAACATTTGTTGTTGTTTGTGTTTTGGATGTTGGCCATCCTCACTGGTGTGAGGTGATATCTCATTGTGGTTTTAATCTGCATTTCTCTGATGTTTAGCGATGTGGAGCATCTTTTCATGTGCCTGCTGGCCATCTGAATTTCTTCTTTGGAGAAGTGTCTATTCAAGTCTTCTGCCCATTTCTTAATTGGATTATTTGCTTTTTTTTTGTTAAGGTGCGTGAGTTCTTTATATATTTTGGATGTCAACCCCTTATCGGATACGTCATTTATGAATATATTCTCCTATACTATAGGGTGTCTTTTTGTTCTACTGATGGTGTCCTTTGCTGTACAGAAGCTTTTCAGCTTGATACAGTCCCATTTGTTCATTTTTGCTTTTGTTTCCCTTGCCCGGGGAGATATGTTCATGAAGAAGTCACTCGTGTTTATGTCCAAGAGATTTTTGCCTATGTTTTTTTCTAAGAGTTTTATGGTTTCATGACTTACATTCAGGTCTTTGATCCACCTTGAGTTTACCTTTGTGTATGGGGTTAGACAGTAGTCCAGTTTCATTCTCTTACATGTAGCTGTCCAGTTTTTCCAACACCAGCTGCTGAAGAGGCTGTCATCTCCTCATTGTATATCCAAGGCTCCTTTATCATATATTAATTGACTGTATATGTTTGGGTTAATTTTTGGATTTTCTATTCTCTTCCACTGGTCTGTGGGTCTGTTTTTGTGCCAATACCAAATTGTCTTGATTACTGTGGCTTTGTAGTAGAGCTTGAAGTTAGGGAGCGTAATTCCCCCGTTTTATTCCTCCTTCTCAGGATTGCTTTGGCTATTCGGGTCTTTTGTGGTTCCATATGAATTTTAGAATTATTTGTTCCAGTTCAATGAAGAAAGCTGTTGGTATTTTGATAGGGATTGCCTTGAATCTGTAGATTGCTTTAGGTAGGATCGCTATTTTGACAATATTTATTCTTCCTAGCCAAGAGCATGGAATGCATTTCCATTTGTTAGTGTCCTCTTTAATTTCTCTTAGGAGTGTCTTGTAGTTTTCAGAGTACAGGTCTTTCACTTCCTTCATTAGGTTTATTCGTAGGTATCTTATTCTTTTTGATGCATTTGTGAATGGAATTGTTTTTCTGATTTCTCTTTCTGTTAGTTCATCATTAGTGTATAGGAAAGCAACAGATTTCTGTGTGTTAATTTTGTATCCTGCAACTTTGCTGAATTCAGATATTAGTTCTAGTAGTTTTGGAGTGGAGTCTTTAGGGTTTTTTATGTACAGTATCATGTCATCTGCAAATAGTGACAATTTGACTTCTTCTTTACCAATCTGGATGCCTTGTATGTCTTTGTTTTGTCTGATTGCCGTGGCTAGGACCTCCAGTACTATGTTGAATAACAGTGGAGAGAGTGGGCATCCCTGTCTTGTTCCCGATCTTAGATGAAAAGCTTTCAGCTTCTCGCTGTTAAGTATGATGTTAGCTGTGGGTTTGTCATATATGATCTTTATGATGTTGAGGTACTTGCCATCTATACCCATTTTGTTGAGAGTTTTAATCATGAATGGATGCTGAATTTTGTCAAATGCTTTTTCAGCATCTATGGAGATGATCATGTAGTTTTTGTTCTTCTTGTTATGGTGGATGATGTTGATGGATTTTCGAATGTTGTACCATCCTTGCATCCCTGGGATGAATCCCACTTGATCATGGTGTATGATCCTCTTGATGTATTTTTGAATTCGGTTTGCTAATAATTTGTTGAGTATTTTTGTATCTACGTTCATGAGGGATATTGGTCTGTAATTTTCTTTTTTGGTGAGGTCTTTGCCTGGTTTTGGTATTAGTCAACCATATTTTATACATAATTTTGTTACATTATATAGTAATGTGCCATTTGAAAATGTTTTTCTTAATTTCTTTTCTAAAAATGCAGAATTTCCTAAACTTGAAAGGCAATTGAATGTAGTATGATGGAAATGTGAACATTTTGCTGCTTTTGTGACCAGAGATACAGGCTAGTGGACATTTAGAATAAGAGTGTTAGAATCTCGTATCTTTTATGTCATTCTTTGAAGTTCTATCCTTGTGAATTGAGAATGACTTCAGAGAATTTTGACTGAATTAAAGTCTTAACCAGTACAAACATTTAAACATAACCTTTAATATTTTTCATTATGAATTCACAAAACATTTTTCTTTTGAATTTATTTTTCATTTACTCATTTCATAGTTGTAAAAAAGATTTATTTCTAGTAGTGATGTCTCTTGAAAGATAGTCAAATTTATTTTCCTCAGTGAACATTTACAGTGTTGTGTAGAAAATGGCATGGTTTTCAAGATGCCATCGCGTTCGGGGCATCCTTCTTGGGAAAAGTGTCCCCTTTAATGTGGTGTGGGTTCTGTTCCTTATTTCACTTTCTGCCGCAGCAGTGGCCCCCAGTTGCTGCACTGCCCAGCACCTCTGTCCGCTCTGGTCTTGGTGTATGTTACCCTCAGCCCAGTTGTTCCCGAGTTGGAGGTGACCACTGCCTTCTGTTCCTAGCATTTTTAGTAGGTACCACTCCCCTGATTCTGAAACAGATTGACTCCCGATTCATCATATTCTAGTTGAATTTTGAAATGTGGAATCTTGGGCTTCCAGCCAGTAGGAGCTGCAGATTTAGTGGAGTGAGAGTGGGGAGTGGATGGTAAGTGTTCTAATAGAGGAACTGCCTCTGCCATAACCTCAGTCATGTTTGTAAAGACACTTCTTTCTGCAGCTGGAGACGTAAATGCCTCGTATATAGCTCAACTGTAGGCTGAGCTGCACACTTTTCTTATCTTCCAGGAAAGCAAGATTTCCTCCTGAGAGCCTTGTCAGAAACGATTTTCAAAGCGTATATACTGTGTCACTTGCAGTGACAGTGGCACTGTCTGTTGATGTCTCGTGACCTAAGTTGAGTATTCCTGTAGAGGGGCGCTTTAGCTCCTTCATCTGAACAGAAGAGGGTACTCGGGGCGGGAGGAGTGGTAGCTCCTAGAAAGTGTGGGGAAAAGTTAATCCCGGGCCACTGTGCAGTTTAGCCATGCTTCCGCAGCATCCCAGAAACCGTTCATCAGAGCTTGTGAGGCTGTCAGATCATTGATGCCTAGGATACCGTGACGTTGGGTCTTCATATGAATGAAGAAATCTGAGGATAGGAGTCCAGTTTTGTGTGTTTCTAGGCAAAGTGTTTAAGTGTTCTTATTTATGCAGTTCATGATTTATATGATGGGTGAACCTTGCTTAACAGAATTTTTACAATTTGGGTTAGATTAGTATTTAAATACCTTGTTTAAAGGATAATTTATTTCATAAATAGGGAGAAATAGATAAATATGTGAATTTTTAAAGCCTATAGATGACGTTCCCATACTTTCCCTGGAAAGAAAATAATACTTAATATCTTTCATATCCTGTACAGAATACCAGCTATTCCTCTCTAATACAGAACATTGTTTGCACTACTATAATGTCAAGACTGAAAGTATAAAAACTGTACATAAGTGTACATACATGGTTAATTTTTATGTCCTTTTTAAAAAGGTTTGAGTCTGTTGCCTTTGGCTATCCTGACTAGCTTAAAATTGAGAAACGATACGCTAGATTTATAAATCACTAGTTTTGGTACTTGTGTCTTTGTATGATAAACAGCATGCATTAAGCAGTACGAACACCAAACAGCAAGCCTTATGCTTACAAGGGAAGCTTAACATTGGTTAAAGTTCTAAACATAACAAATGTGTGTAAGTGATAAAACTAGATTTTTAAGGAAATGTACATTATAATAGAGGAGTTCAGTACTGGTTTGAGAAGCCTCTGTAGAAGCAGGAAAACCTTCATTTCTTCAGGGAGAGAGTTTAGAGGCTTAAGAAGTTTTATTTTTCTATTGAAAAAAGTTAAACTATTGTGTAATTTGGAAGACATTGCTTTAGACATAGGACAAAACTGTCAAAGATTTTTGTTTAAAAAATTTGATGTATTTTTGTGCCTTAATATTTCTTCTGACTTTAAATAAAATGCTTTCTGAAATTTGGGATGATTCATTCTTTTTTTTTTTTTTTTGGTTTCATTAATCTACAATTACATGAGCAAAATTATGGTTACTAGAATCCTCCCATCATCAAGTCCCCACCACATACCCCATTACAGTCAGTGTCCATCAACGTAGTGAGATGCTATAGAATTACTACTTGTCTTCTCTGTTTTGTACAGCCCTCCCCTCTGTACGGCTTTCCACGTGCCGCCCCACCACATTATGTCTGCTAATCGTAATGCCCCCATTTCCGAGTTATCCCTCCCTTCCCACCCATCCTCCCCAATCCCTTTCCCTTTGACAGCTGTTAGTCCATCCTTGGGTTCTGTGAGTCTGCTGCTGTTTTGTTCCTTCAGCTTTTTTCTTTGTTCTTATACCCCACTTATGAGGGAAATCATTTGATAGTTGTCTTTTTCCACTTGGCTAATTTCACTGAGCGTAATACAGTCTAGTTCCATACATGTTCTTGCAAAAGTCTGGAGTTGTTTTCTTTTTATGGCTGAATAATATTCTATTGTGCATATGTACCACATCTTCCTTATCCGTTCATCTACTGATGGACACTTAGGTTCCTTCCATTTCTTGCTATTGTAAACAGTGCTGCGATAAACATAGGGGTGTATATGTCTTTTTGAAACTGGGCTGCTGCATTCTTAGGGTAAATTCCTTGGAGTGGGATTCCTGGATCAAATGGTATTTCTATTTTGAGTTTTTTGAGGAACCTCCATACTGCTTTCCACAATGGTTGAACTAATTTGCATTCCCACCAGCAGTGTAGGAGGGTTCCCCTTTTTCCACATCCTCGCCAACATTTGTTGTTATGTTTTGGATGTTGGCCATCCTCACTGGTGTGAGGTGATATCTCATTGTGGTTTTAATTTGCATTTCTCTGATGATTAGAGATGTGGAGCATCTTTTCATGTGCCTGTTGGCCAGCTGAATTTCTTCTTTGGAGAAGAGTCTGTTCAGCTCCTCTGCCCATTTCTTAATTGGATTATTTGTTTTTTGTTTGTTGAGGTGTGTGAGGTCTTTATATAATTTGGATGTCAACCCCTTATCGGATACGTCATTTATGAATGTATTCTCCCATACTGTCTGATGACTTTTTGTTCTACTGATGGTATCCTTTGCTGTACAGAAGCTTTTTTATTTCATACAGTCCCACTTGTTCATTTTTGCTTTTGTTTCCCTTGCCCAGGGAGATATGTTCATGAAAAAGTTGCTCATGTTTACGTCCAAGAGATTTTTGCCTGTATTTTTTTCTAAGACTTTTATGGTTTCATGACTTACATTCATGTCTTTGATCTACTTTGAGTTTACTTTTGTATATGGGGTTAGACAGTAGTCCAGTTTCATTCTCTTACATGTAGCTGTCCAGTTTTGCCAACACCAGCTGCTGAAGAGGCTGTCATCTCCCCATGGTATATCCAAGGCTCCTTTATCAAATATTAATTGACTGTATATGTTTTTGTTAATGTTTGGATTTTCTATTCTGTTCCACTGGTCTGTGGGTCTCTTCTTGTGCCAATACCAAATTGTCTTGATTACTGTGGCTTTGTAGTAGAGCTTGAGGTCAGGGAGTGTAATCCCCCCCGTTTTATTCCTCCTCCTCAGTATTGCTTTGGCTATTCGGGGTTTTTTGTGGTTCCATATGAATTTTAGAATTATTTGTTCAGTTCATTGAAGAAAGCTATTGGTATTTTGATAGGGATTGCGTTGAATCTGTAGATTGCTTTAGGTAGTATAGCCATTTTGACAATATTTATTCTTCCTAGCCAAGAGCATGGGATGAATTTCCATTTGTTAGTGTATTCTTTAATTTCTCTTAGGAGTTTCTTGTAGTTTCCAGAGTATAGGTCTTTCACTTCCTTCGTTAGGTTTATTCCTAGGTATTTTATTCATTTGAATGTGACTGTGAATGGAATTATTTTCCTCTATTCTCTTTCTGCTAGTTTATCGTTAGTGTATAGGAATACAACAGATGTCTGCATATTAATTTTTATTCCACAAGTTTGCTGAATTCAGATATTAGATCTAGTAGTGTTGGAGTGGATTCTTTAGGGTTTTTTATGTACATCATGTCTTCTGCAAATAGGGATAGTTTGAGTTCTTCCTTGCCAGTCTGGATGCCTTTTATTTCTTTGTGTTGTCTGATTGCCATGGCCAAGACCTGCCGAATTATGTTGAATAAAAGTGGGGAGAGTGGGCATCCTTGTCTTGTTCCCGATCTTAAAGGAAAAGCTTTCAGCTTCTCGCTGTGAAGTGTAATGTTGGCTGTGGGTTTGTCATATATGGCCTTTACTATGTTGAGGTACTTGCCCTCTATACCCATTTTGTTAAGAGTTTTTATCATGAATGAATGTTGAATTTTGTCGAAAGCTTTTTCTGCATCTTTGGAGATGATCATGTGGTTTTTGTCCTTTTTGTTGATGTAGTGGATTATGTTGATGGATTTTCGAATGTTGTACCATCCTTGCATCCCTGGCATGAGTCCCACATGATCATGATGGATGATGTTTTTGATGTACTTTTGAATTCGGTTTGCTAATACTTTGTTGAGTATTTTTGCATCTGTGTTCATCAGGTATATTGGTCTGTAATTCTCGTTTTTTTGTGGTGTGTTTGCCTGGTTTTGGTATTAGAGTGATGCTGGCCTCATAGAATGAGTTTGGAAGTGTTCCCTCTTCTACTCTTTGGAAAACTTTAAGGAGGATGGGTATTAGATCTTCACTAAATGTTTGATGAAATTCAGCAGTGAAGCCATCTGGACAAGGGGGTTTGTTCTTAGGTAGTTTTTTTGATTACCAATTCAATTTCTTTGCTGGTAATTGGTCTATTCAGATTTTCTGTTTCTTCCTGGGTCAGCCTTGGAAGGTTGTATTTTTCTAGACAGTTGTCCATTTCTTCTATGTTCTCCAGTTTGTTACCATATAATTTTTCATAGTATTGTCTAATAATTCTTTGTATTTCTGTGGTGTCCATTGGGATTTTTTCCTTTCTCATTTCTGATTCTGTTTATGTGTGTAGACTCTCTTTTTTTCTTGATAAGTCTTGCTAGGGGTTTATCTATTTTGTTTATTTTCTCAAAGAACCAGCTCCTGCTTTCATTGATTCTTTCTATTGTTTTATTCTTCTCAATTTTATTTATTTCTGCTTTAATCTTTATTATGTCTCTCCTTCCACTGACTTTAGGCCTCATTTGTTCTTCCTTTTCTAGTTTCATCAACTGTGAGTTTACACTGTTCATTTGGGATTGTTCTTCTTTCGTGAGGTAGGCCTGTATTGCAGTATATTTCCCTCTTAGCACGACCTTCACTGCAGCCCACAGATTTTGTGGTGTTGAATTGTTGTTGTCATTTGTCTCCATATATTGCTTGATCTCTGTTTTTATTTGGTCATTGATCCATTGATTATTTAGGAGCATGTTATTGAGCCTCCATGTGTTTGTGGGCTTTTTCATTTTCTTTGTGTAATTTATTTCTAGTTTCATACCTTTGTGATCTGAGAAGCTGGTTGGTACAGTTTCCATCTTTTTGAATTTACTGTGGTTCTTTTTGTGGCCTACTCTATGATCAATTCTTGAAAATGTTCCATGTGCACTTGAGAAGAATGTGTATCCTATTGCTTTTGGATGGAGTGTTGTGTAGATGTCTGTTAGGTCCATCTGTTCTAGTATGTTGTTCAGTGCCTCTCTTTACTTACTTTCTGGCTGGTTTATCTGTCCTTTGGAGTGAGTGGTGTGTTGAAGTCTCCTAAAACGAATGCATTGCATTCTATTTCTCCCTTTAATTCTGTTAGCATTTGTTTTACATATGTAGGTGATCCTGTGTTGGGTGCATAGATATTTATACTAGTTATATCCTCTTGTTGGACTGACCCTTTTATCATTATGTAATGTCCTTCTTTGTCTCTTGTGACTTTGTTTTGAAGTCTGTTTTGCCTGATACAAGTACTGCAACACCTGCTTTTTTCTCCTTGTTGTTTGCATGAAATATCTTTTTCCATCCCTTCACTTTTAGTCTGTGTATGTCTTTGGGTTTAAAGTGAGTCTCTTGAAAGCAGCATATAGATGGGTCTTGTTTTTTTTATCCATTCAGTGACTCTGTGTCTTTTGACTGGTGCATTCAGTCCATTTACATTTAGGGTGATTATGGATAGGTATGTACTTATTGGCATTGCAGGCTTCAGATTCGTGGTTACCAAAGGTTCAAGGTTAACTTCCCTACTATCTAAAAGTCTAACAACTCACTTAGTATGCTATTACAAACACAATCTACAGGTTCTTTTTTTGTTTGTTTCCTCCTTTTTCTTCCTCCTCCATTCTTTATATATTTGGTATCATATTCTGTACTGTTTGTCTATCCCTTGATTGACTTTGGGGATAGTTAGTTTAATTTTGAATTTTCTTAGTAATTAGCTGTTCTGTTTTTTTACTGTGGTTTTATTACCTCTGGTGACAGGTATTAAACCATACAAACAGTTCCATCTATAGCAGTCCCTCCAAAATACACTGTAGAGATGGTTTGTGGGAGGCAAATTCTCTCAGCTTTTGCTTATCTGGGAATTGTTTAATCCCTCCTTCAAATTTAAATGATAATCTTGCTGGATAAAATAATCTTGGTTCAAGGCCCTTCTGCTTCATTTCATTAAATACAGCATGCCACTCCCTTCTCGCCTGTAAGGTTTCTGCTGAGAAGTCTGATGGGTTTTCCTTTGTATGTGATCTTATTTCTCTCTCTGGCTTCTTTTAGTAGTCTGTTCTTATCCTTGATCTTTGCCGTTGTAATTAGTATATGTCTTGCTGTTGTCTTCCTTGGGTCCCTTGTGTTGGGAGATTTGCGCACCTCCATGGCCTGAGAGATTGTCTCCTTTCCCAGATTGGGGAAGTTTTCAGCAATCACCTCCTGAAAGACCCTTTCTATCCCTTTTTCTCTCTCTTCTTCTTCTAGTACCCCTACAATGTGAATATTGTTCTGTTTGGATTGGTCACACAGTTCTCTCAATATTTTTCATTCTTAGAGATCCTTTTTTCTCTCAGTGCCTCAGCTTCTTTGTATTCCTCTTCTCTAGTTTCTATTTCATTTATCGTCTCCTCCACCGTATCCAATGTGCTTTTAATACCGTCCATTGTGTTCTTCAATGATTGGATCTCCGACTGGAATTCATTCCTGAGTTCTTGAATATCTTTCCGTACCTCCATGAGCATGTTAATGCTTTTTATTTTGAACTCCCTTTCAGGGAGAGTCATAAGGTCCATATCATTTAAATCTTTCTCAGGAGTTGTATTCATAATTTTACTCTGGACCAGGTTCCTTTGGCGTTTCATATTTGTGTATGGCGCCCTCTAGTGCCCAGAAGCTCTACTCTCTGGGGCTGCTCGGCCCCTGAAGCAATGTCAGGGATTGTAGGGGAGTGGTATTGGTGCCTCAGGGGAGGAAAGGGCTGTTTCCTGGTTCCTGGCTGCTATACCTGTCTCCACTGCCTGAACCAGTGGGCTGAGCACACAGCCATAAGCCTCTGTACTTTGTGTTTTTAGTTGTTGTAGACAGATCTTCCCTCTGGCTGGCCTAACACCAGGGAAGGGTTTCCCGGTTTGCAAGCCTGGTGGGGTTGGCCCGGAGAAAGGCGCACTAGTCTGCCTGTCACTGAAGGGGTTCTTGGAGCTGTGTAGGCAGCCAGGGAGCTGGCGCAACTGAAGATCGTGAAAACTCCCAATCTGCTGGGCAGAGTGCACCCGGACAATTTTGTCTACCTGTCCTTTCTCCTGAGCAGTAAGCTCTGTGCAATCCTTGCCCCTTTAGCAGCCCTCTTGCTAAGGGCTTCTTTAACAGGAAGTCTCTCAGACTGCCCGCCTTTCTTTTATCCCAGAGCAGCTGGGTATGGATCCCTGCTTTTACAAGCAGCTGGAATCTTAGTCTCTCAAGGAAATCTGCCTGTCTTAGCTTTCCAACCCTCTAATTACAAGAGTAGCATGCAAGCCCCATGAAATGTAGGTTTGTGCTCCCAGAGCACATCTCCAGAGTTAGGTATTCAGCAGTCCCTGTTCTCCACTTCCTCTCTGCTCTGTTCCTGTTCCTCCTGCCGGTGAGCTGGGGTGGGGGAAGGGCTTGGATCCCGCAGGACCACAGCTTTAGTAGTTACCCTTTTCCGTGAGGGCTGTTCTTGTCTCCAGGTGTGTGCAGTTTGTTGCCGTCCTCTTTCCCGTTGCTCTTTCAAGAGTAGTTGTAGTAGGTTTATTTTCATATTATATGTGGTTTTAGGAGGAAGCCTCTGTCTCACCTCTCACGCCACCATCTTTAATCCAATGCTCAGGAATTTCTTGAGATAGAAAGGAAATGATAATTGAAAGAATCTTGGGAAAGAGAGAACAAGAAAGTAAAAATATGGGTAAGTGCATATTTTAGACTTTCCTTCTTTTCTTGAGTTTTCTAAAACATGTTTGAAGGGTGAAGCAAAAGGT